>OY747711.1:26556413-27286413 GCA_963556495.2 Valencia hispanica
AATTTAATCAGCAATTTCCCTTCCTCCTACATGCTGTTTATGTATGTGAATGTTTGTTCACTTGGGAATTTTCTTTTCCCTTCAGTCGCTTCACCAATCATCACCAGTTTCACATTAGCTAGTCTCCATCTGCCACAGGCATAAATCTGGGACAGAATTAGCAGCAAGTTTCTCTCATTGTTATCTAACAATTGTGATGCATCATTGCAACATGAAGAGAATCTCGAACGGTAACAGAAATGTTCTTTTGGGGCATGAAAACATGAGATTTTATGTCAAATGTCCAATTTCTTGTTACTAAAGAAATCAATTTAAATTGCAGGGACCTCGTTTGTTATCAACGCCACCCTGTTGTGGCATGTTTTATTAAGAAAAAACCCACTGACAGTCATCTGCTCCTCCTTTTCACCAGTACATACCAATGTCTTACCATCATGGTCCATCATCATATGACTTAAATGCTTCGTTTAGATGTTGGTGTAGATGTGACTGAGGTAGATCACATCCTGCTGGTGGTTTTCCACATGTGTATATACCCTTCCAATGACCTTGCTATTTCACATAATTTCTCCTTCTGTTTGAGTGTCAGTGCTGTCAGTCACATATTTCTCCTCAGCTCCCTCTGGTGTTGCCTGTGGGCTCCTTTAATGAGCTACACGTCAGCATTATAGGACAAACGCCACCGGCAAAACTGTCCTACATGAAAAAAAAGCTATGACCACATATAAGTGAATATAAAAAAACAATGCTTGGTCTTTTCTAGGTAGTTTTATTTGGAGGACTTCATAAGAGGTTGTCTGTACTGAAAACCATCAATTATATCAAGCTCTTATGCTTTTAAGGATCATTCCATGTCATTTTAAATTTGGAAAAAGCAAAGATTTTGCCAATCTATTCTAATGCTCTCTAAAACTAAAGGGAAAATTATGTATCTTTGGTCTAACTCTCGAAACCCTCTTTCATTTATGCAACATTCTGATAGTGAACAAACAAATGAGGTAAAATCGGATATAAAAATTATGATTGGAACACAAGTTTTTTTATTGAGTAGCTAAAAACATGGAACAAATGAAACACATTTTAATATCAGACAAAGATAGCCTTAGTATATAAAAAAGCCATTTTCAAAAGATTATTTCATTTCCAAAAAAATAATAAAAAAACTATTAAAATACCCAAACCAATCTTTCTGACCACATGAAGTAGGCTAGAAGATCGTATAAAGCAACAAATCTTGCTGCGGTCTAAGAAATTCTAGAATCATGAGAAACAAATCCATTTGGGCCTTTCTCTATGTTTCCGTGAGGAAAAAAACATTTATGGAAAGGGATCCGTGTGAACATGAGTGTTTCTGAAACCAACTACCAATTTTAGGAAAAAACGTTCCATCCAGCAGGTCATAAAAGAACTAAGAACATCTAAAGTCCTGTATGCCCCCACTTGCCTCGGTTAAAGTCAGTGCACATGACTCAACAGCAAGAAAGACACTGAGCGAAAAATGGCATCTATAAGAGATTTTCAAGATGAAAACAGCTGCTGACCAAAAAGAACCCATTGGCCACTCTTGGACTAGTGAAACAAAAGTTGAAGCATTTGAAGGGTGTTTCATCTTGAAGTAGAACTGCACACTCAATTTCAGAAAAAAACATCATACCAATAGTCAAACATGGTATTAGTGATATGGTCTACCTGGTCTAGCCTGTTTAGCTGCTTTAGGACCTTCGCTTCATTGATGGAACTATTGATTCTGCCCTTTGACATAAAGTCCTGACTTAGGTCATGCAGCAGCGCCGTGATTGGAAACATACCGGCAAGTCCACCTCTGGATGGTTAAAAAACTAAGGTCTGGACATTAATCCAATTGAGAAATAGTGGTATAAACTTAAAAAACCCACTCATGCTGAAAAACTTTTTTGTGTGGGTGAATTAACATAATTCTGTGAAGAGGAGCAGGCCATCATTTTTTTCACAGCCGGTTATCTCAAAATGCTGCATGCCAATTATTGCCCCCAAAGGCAAGGTTTTGCGGGAAATACTTTTTCACATAACAGTGCATTCACACCGAACGCGTTTGAAGCGTCAACAGCGTCAGGTTTACATGTAAAGTCAATGCAGAAGCATGCTGACACACATCAGGATTTCTGCAGAAATTCGTTTTTGCTTCGCGAAAACGCATTTCTGCCTCATTCGCGCGTCAAATTGCGCTGTGGCTAATCACACGGAGCTAAACGACACCAGCTGCTTTCTCTACAGAGACAGGAATAAAAAGGACCTTGCTTGGTGGAATATAAGTGAGGAGATAGGGCAACCTGGTAAGTTCATTTCACTTTTGAAAGTTTTCACGTTACTGATCCTGTGAATCTGCACAGGGTACTCTCCACAGTAAATAGAGAATGGAGACTCTCTCTTCCAACGCTAGATCAACAGCTGCCATCTAAAAGACAGTCTGGCACTAGCTCCTCCCACAAATTGCGTATTTCTGGCTTGACGGCTTGACGTCCAATTCGCTTTGGACTTGCGTCGAGCTGTGAATGTTTAAGCGTCAAACTTTGGCGTGCGGCGCGTTTCTGACGCTTTGGTGTGAACGCACCATAAGGCCAAGTTGCTTCAGGCAGCTTTTTTCGCTTTAAAGGATCAGGGGGCCGGTTTGAAGAAATTAAACTCGCGACTGCCGCGGCCGGCGCTGCGAGTAACTGCAGCCACCGCGGGAGCATGCACAAAAAGTAAATAATTCAGTGACATAGCGCACATCGCCAGCTGTATGACAAAAAGCAACATGTCTAGCGACGAAGTAAGTAATAGTGTTTACTTTGGTGTAACATTAGTAAATATCTTTGACAACAATCAGCCGCGTTTGAAGTCCGGGTTCTTTCTCTTCCTTCTCCCTGTTAAATCGAGAACGCGCAAGAATTGTAGATTGACGTCACATCTGCGTGTAAACGCTGGAAATTCGGCCACCGAATCGCAGCCTATTTTGCAGCACACAGGCCTTTCAAGATAATGGGATTACACATGGGTGGGCTCATTGTTCTTGGTTAAAATCGCTTCATTACCCAATACAATTACAAAACTGAACATGAATATAATTTAGTTTAGAAATCCAGCCCCATATTGGCCATTACGGGAACGACTCCATAAATTAAACATCAAAACAAAGGTGAAGTATCCTGCTACGCTGCTTGTCCAAGACAGAAGAGAGGAATTAGTCTTCTCATCTCTACGAGAAGCAAACGCAGAAATAAAGGCTAGATTCCCAAGAATGGACGATTAACCACTCGACTACAGATGATATGGTTTGGATTATCTTTCATATTTATTCATTTTTTCTTCTTCTCTAACGTCAACACTTTTGTGGTTTGAGCAGACTTTAGATACTACTGAGTCCTGTATATTAAATTTTTCCGTTTCTCCCCTTTACTGAGGATTAGAAACTATATAATTTGAAACAAAGTTGGAGAATGGACTTGCATTATTTATTTGTTTTTCCTTCATCTCTTTAGTGGGAGATTAGAGACTATATTATTTGAAATAACTTTGGACAATGCCATGAAAAAGAAAAAGGAACAATCTTTTGGAAAAAGAAAAAAAAAGTGTTTTTGTGTTGGAAGATTCTGAAGTTTACTGAATATCGAGATTAACTGTCAGTAAATATAAAGTTCAGACGTTCATATTATTATTAGTTTATTTCTATTTTTTTTTTGTTTTTTATTATTATTCATTTATTTAATTGTTTTTTTTTGTATTGTTTTCCCTCAAAATCGTTTGCCCAATATTAATTTCTGTCTTTTTATATTTATATTGGATTAGTTTACTTAAATAATGACAATAGCTAATGTTGTGGTTGTCATTAATATCTCGAATGACTGTGTGAGGGACTGGGGGAAAGAGGGAGGAAAAGTGAATGTCTGGGAAGGTTGGTATGGGGGGTTAAAGAATGGGTGAAAGATAGCGAGGGGGGGGGGTTAAAGGGAAGATGTGAGGCGGGAAGATGTGTAAATGTGGGTCAGCATGGATGAACAGCATGTGCGGGTGAATGTGCTTGTGGGGGTTTACTTGGAAGGTAGTAGGATAGAAGTTGGATTGGAAGTAAGAGTTTGGAAGTTTGAGAGAGGTGAGTGGGAGTTAGTTAATTGATTAAATGATTTTTTTGATGCAAATTATTTCCTTTTCTTTTTTTTCTTTTTATCTCTTTTTTGATGCAAGTGAATTCTTTATTATTTATATTTGTTATCATTTATTTTAGTTTAAAGATGGACTTTTCAGTCACCAGTACAAATCGCAAGAAAGCTGTATGCTGTATTATTTTAGGGGCAAAAAGAAAAAAAAAGGGGATCAGTGCCCAATGCAAAGAGGAAGGGGCAAACAACCTTAGAATAGCATGTCCTCATATGGGGAAACCAATTTGGTATATATGTGTGTATGGATGTGTGTGTGTTTGGAGGGTCAAATAAATGTGTATCATGTCTTAGAGTTCCTTGAGGGCTGGAGAGATCTTGTTGGGTGCTCCTACAGGGCCTATTTGTGCTACGCTATAGATTATGGCTAGTAAAACTGAAAGTTCAATAAAAATCCTTCCTAATACATTTTCAGTAGTAACGTGGAATGTAAATGGTTTACAGGAAGGTACAAAGAAAATAAAAGCAATGCAACATTTGCAGAAACTGTCCGCTGACATTGTTTTATTGCAGGAGCTCCATTTTATACCTTAGCAGATTGAACATCTTAAAAACATTGGGCAGGGGAAGCATTTGAAGCAGCATTCACTTCCAGAAGTAGAGGTGTAGGAATATTAATTAACAAGCGAATACCATTTAAACTTCTTACACAGAATGCAGACGACCATGGTCGATTCTTAATCATTAAATGTGAATTGTTTGGGGAACTCTATACAATTATTAATATTTACAAGCCTCCTAACTCAAAAATGGTTTTTTTTTCAATAAAATGCAGACCGTATTAGATAGCTCTCCAACAGGAGTGATCATTTTAGGTAGTGACTTAAATAGTATCTTTAAATCACAGGGTAGCTCTACAAAAAATAGGAAAATTAACCCACCTAAAAGACTACTGAGATTTTTACTAGATATTGAATTACAGGATATCTGGAGAACATTACATCCAAAAACAATAGACTATACCTATTTTTCACACCCTCAAAACAGCTATAGCCGAATTGATTACTTATTTATCTCCAGACCAAACGTGGATAGAATAGTTTCAAGTCAAACAAGTCAAAACAAATATCAGATCATGCAATAGTAGTATGTAATATGTTGCCCAAACAAAATACTCTTCGCCATTTTATCTGGAGAATGAATAGGAAACATTTAACAGATACAGATTTTTTTAAACATATTAAAAATCACATTGAATTATTTATACAAACTAATGTTAATGTTGGGAATCCAGAAAATAGACCAGAAATTGGTATAATATGGGACACATTTAAAGCTTATATAAGAGGAATAATGCTAGGATTCACAGCAAAAAAAAAGCAGAATTAGATAAGGAAATAATAAAAATGACAGACAAAATAAATAGATTACAGAAACAACATAAAATTCAAGCTAATAATACTGGATTAATAGAAATTCAAGAAAGTAAATTAAACTTAGATAATTTGTTACTACAAAAAGCAAACAATGTTAGACATAACTCAAACAAACTGGATTATATCTCCGCTAATAAATCAGGTAAACATCTAGCCTCATTAGTTAAAAAAGTAGTTAAGAGAGAACCTATATCAATAAAAGATAAGGCATCAGATGTAGTTTATACCAGTAATCAGATTATTAATAAATAGTTTAAATTATACTATGAAAATCTATATACTTCAGAAATAAAAGAATCAGATCCCAATCCCTTCCTCAACTCACTTAACCTAAAACATTTAACAGTAGAACAGAAGGAACAACTTAGAAAAGATATTACCGGTGAATAAATTAAATCTGCAATGAAAACATTCTCTTTAAAAAAGCTGCAGGAATGGACGGCATTCCAATTGAATTTTATTTAACATTTTGGTCAAGTATTGAACCTCTTTTCATGGAAGTAGTGAACACGGCTCAAAAAGATCATATTCTACCCCAAACAATGTACAAAGCAACAATTACGATAATACCAAAACCAGGAAGAGAATGTGATTCTCCTGCAGACTACAGACCTATTAGTTTAATAAATTGTGATAAAAATTTTTTTACTAAAGCTATAAATAATAGACTTGCTCAAATTTTACCTTTGATCATCCATCAAAACCAGACAGGATTTATACAGAACAGAGAATTAAGAAACAATACTAGGACCTGTCTATCATTAATACAACATGTAAAATAAAATAGACTTGACACTTATGGCAGTAGATGCAGAAAAAGCTTTCGACCGACTTGAGAGAGCATATCTATTTAAAGTATTGGAAGTTTACGGCTTTCCAGAAGAATTTATAGATATGATTAAAACAATTTATAAGTCACCAACGGCACAAGTATACACAAATGGAATTCTCTCAGATTCCTTTCCATTAAATAGAGGCACGGCCCAGGGAGACCCCCTGTCACCATCGGTATTTGCATTAGCAATAGAGCCATTAGCCCAAAAAATAAGAGAGACGGATGAGATAAAAGGTATTACTATTGGAAGGTCTGAGTATAAATTAAGTCTATATGCAGATGATCTATTACTATACTTGAATAAAGCAAACACATCAATACAAAATGTAATTAAAATATTGACACATTTCTCTACTTTATCAGGGTATAAACTTAACATAAAAAAACTGAATTATTAGTGGTAGACAAAAGCATACATACTTTGGAAAACTGTGAACAATTTAAAATCCAAACACAGAATATTAAATATCTTGGTTGCTACATTAGTACAGATAAAACTCTATAAAGACAACTATATTCCACTAATAAAAGGGTTAAAAAAAGACATAGAGTCGGACCTAAAAATAAATATAATTGGTAGAATAAATCTATTTAAGATGAAATGGCTGCCAAAGTTTTTGTGCATATTCCAAACCATCTCAATCACTCCACCAAAAGCATTTTTAGAGAGGTTAACTCAACTATATCATCTTTGATTTGGTCAAATAAAACTCATAGACTTAAGCGAAAGCTGTTGTTTTATCCCTGGGAGGAGGGAGGTCTGAATCTACCTAACCTAGAATATTATCACCATGCAGCTCAAATGTTTTATATTTACCATATAATAAATAATGCAAACAAAAACTCATGGATAGAAATTGAAAACTATCAGTTTATGCCTAAAAATTACCTGTCCACTATTTTCCGTAATCAAAAAGGTATTGCAGTAAACTTCATAATCAATAGTACATGAAATGCTTGGAAAAAAATAGAAGAGCATATAGGACATAAAATTAAAATTCCAAGACATATACAAATATGGAACAACCCGTCTATAAAGATTCAAAATACAAAAATTAATTCGGGAACATGGAAGACATTAGGAATCCAAACATTAGCGGATATTATAACTCAAGGAGCAATATGTACATACAAGGAACTAAAAGAGAAATATGGACTAAAAGAAACAGAAAAGTTCAGATATTTGCAAATGAAAAATTGGGTAAAGGAGAATTTAGACCTCAGTTACGGAGTAGCTACAGAAATAGGGGAAATTTTGAAATAGCAAAGAGATAAAAAGAGGAGAATAATAGGTGCTACATATGATACCCTAATTAAAGCTGAAAGTAATGAAAAGTTACTAGAAATTATATATAATAAATGGAATGTAGATTTAGATATAAAAGATGCGATGAGAGTGTGTGAGGGTATTTAGGAAGTATGAGGGTGGTGGAAGGGTAGGAAGGAAGTGGTTGGGGTATAGTGGAAGAGGAGAGTATGTGTGTGGCTGAGAATACTGTGTAAATTAATGGGGGGAAAAAAAAAATATATATATATAGATATATATATCTATATATATATATATAGATATATATAGATATAGATAAATAAATAAATAAATGTAAAAAAAAGGATTCATTGAATTCATGACTTGCCAAATGCCCTATGAGTTTGTACTGTAAAAATAATAATAATAATTTTAAAAAAGAAATCCAGCCCCCTGATCCATCAATAAATGAAATCATCCTTTTATAATGACTTTTTGTATTTACTCAGGTTATCTGTGTCTGTTGATAAAAAAAAAAAGTTTTATGATGTTTGATTTAAAAAAAAGCAAAAACAGAATAAATATGTAAGGGAAAAATACTTTGCACCACCACTGTATCTACACATTCATTGTATTCCATTAACCTGAGGTCACAAAAACAAGAGATCCGGGAGGAAACCCAAAACGTCCCTTGACCTATTCACAATCTCTAACTCATAAGTATCCTAAGACATTCTGGTACCAGAAGGGATGTATAACACTTCCTCCAGCAAAATCTTGGATTGCCTGAGTTACTTATTCCAGTGGGAGTTCATAAAAAAGCAGTACCTTATTGTGGTCAAGGGATTTGGGTACCCATATGATTCAGATGACCCATATGATTGTGAAGTACAGGGTTTCATTCCCAGTTATTGCCATCAAGGGAGGGGGCAGATTAAGAAGGATGGAAAGATGTCAGTATAAAACCATAGGTTATAGCAAAAGATGCACAAATTTGTAATACCAGTGTACCCTCTTAAAATCGGGCCAAAGGGGGCTGTGGGTGGTCAAATGGGGGTGGTCCATGACAGATCAAAATGATAAAATAAAAAGTACCTTACATTTTTCTTTGTATTATTTTATTAGTTGTATCTTCTTAACAACAAACTAAGCATGAAATACTTATGTCTATTCTTAACAAAAAGAATGGGTGCCTATTTCTTTAAAAAATAACTTGCTGTGTTGAACCAAATTAAATGAAGGGGTGTGTCTAAATATGAATTTCAGTAAAACTCACTGTATGTTTGTGATCCTGTTTACTATGAAAATGAAATGAAAGCATGAAGTTATTAAAAGACAAACACTTTGTAAGTAAGATTCTTCATTTTAGGATTTTAACTTGTCAGTGAATATCTTGTTCTTATTTCTCTTAAGGTATCCATCTGCATCAACCTGAAGTACCATATTTCTACTGTTGTTGAAATGTAGCCACACAAAATACTTCAGAGGGGTGCAAATAGCCCATTAGCTATACTGTGGACATCCCTGGGGTTAGTCGAACATGGAACTTAGAAAAAACAGAAAAAAAACATTTGTTTTTTAGTCAGGAATAGGAATAATGAAAAAAACAGCTAAGTCAAGCAATAAATGTCATGTCAGTTCATCAAGATGATCTCAATTC
This sequence comes from Valencia hispanica, assembly GCA_963556495.2. NCBI lineage: Eukaryota > Metazoa > Chordata > Actinopteri > Cyprinodontiformes > Valenciidae > Valencia > Valencia hispanica. Next base: position 26,565,706 of record OY747711.1, read on the forward strand.
ATAAATCCATGGTCATGAACACCCCCTGCAGAGAGGTAGAGTTTCACCTTTTCTCTTATTTTGCTTCCTTAATTTATCCTCTGATTCTTAGTTTCTACAGCTTGGAAGTGAATGACATGACTATTTGTTGGTCTGCAGAAGCAAATATGAAGATGCAGGTCACCAAGGTGTTCTGAAACACATACTGAGACACACAGTTGATTTACTGCTACATTCCTAAAACTTTGCTCCGTTTTATTTTCCTTCCTTCCACACAAGGCACGTGCTTCTCATGCATGCTCACACACAACCCTCCTGTATACTGCATTTTAAGATGGTCGATCAAACATATAATTTTCCTCCTGTGCTGACAGAGGCTTCTCACCAGTGAACAGAGACAAGCAGCTTTATCGACTGGCGTCCAGAGGGCTTCAACAGCTATAATAGCAGTAATAAGTGAGTGGCCCAGTCAATAGAATTTCTATTAGTGCACTGCTCCCTCAGCTTCATAGGAGCACACACAGAAGGCTTGAGAAAGAAACAATAAAAGGTAGAATGAAGGAGAGACTTGGAATCCCTATGAAGGTCAGGAAGGAGCAACGCACCCCTGAGGGAAATTAGCTGTGCGGGAGCAAGTGTGTACAAGACAGAAGAGCAAGAGTGGATCAATAACAGGAATAAATAGGCACAGACACCAAGCTCAGATATCAACGACATGATGTAAACCACTGCTAAATAAATAGATACCACATCTATGTAAAACATGGACATTTCTCTGCCACTGGCAGATCAGTCATTAACAGATGTCATGACATATACATTTTAATGTCTGTTTTAATTCAACATCAATAGTTATGACTAATAACTTAATATTAATATAACTATTAATGAGATTCAATGATTTAATTGATTAATTGGGGCACCACTCCTATATTAACTAATATTCTGAGAATTTCCAGACCTTATGTCTCCTCTGAAGGATGTGAGCTCAAACGCTGTGAAAGGTGACTGCAGGCACACACTGAATAAAATAGAGAAACTTCTCTTTAAAATATAACAGGGTTTATTAACAAAATAGATTAACCTTACAGCCAACTCACTGTGTCGACAATCGCATCTATTCTAATGCATACAATCTCCAAACTACCAGCGATCTTGGAAAAATGTATAAATGGAGTACAGTCAGCAGGGCATCACTTCAAAGATGCTGTTATCACCTCTCCACGTGTGTGCACGTGTGTGTGCGTGTGTGTGGGTGTGTGTGTGAAGTGTGTGTGTGGGGGACGATCATAAAGTCTTTGCTCTTATCGGTCCCATGCTCCACTCTGTGAAGCAATGAAACACAGGCTGGAAAGCTATGTGATGTGGAAACAAAGGGACAATTAGCACTTTAGCAGACGATGAACACCACGCAACCTGGTCTAGGGGGGGCAGTCGGCCTAGACAGGTGGCGGTACGGCTACAATCGACTGACGTTAACAGAATAAAAAGAAAGAAAGAAAGAAAGAAAGAAAGAAAGAAAGAAAGAAAGACATACAGCACTGCGATACTAGCGATAACCAGTTTACAACACAGAACATGCAACACTCAAGGCTAGCGTGCGGCGACGCTAATTAGGGATGAGTAAACAGTGGTTTACAAGTTCACAAACTTATATCAAACAACAGAAAGATGGAATCTAAACCATTGGACCTAACTCTTCTACCCAGACTTAGCAGAAATAAACAAGGTTTATCCTACTTGGCGATGATTCTCTTCTGTCCACACCAGTCGACGATGAACGATGGAGAAAAGGGAACGAAAATGTTCAAATGGTAGTAGAAGCGGCCGTGCACAACCAAGGTCAGAGATGGACGAGTCAAAATACACGCCGGGATTGGACCTGTCTTCAGAGAGCTATCTTGCTATAGCTCAGATGCCAGCAGACTTCCTAGATGCACAAACGGGAAGCCGGATAACTTGGCAGGTAATACTTCAAAGTTTTCAGGTTCTTTTCTGGTCCAGGAGGTTGGAACAAAAAAGGGAAAGTGGATAGCAATTCAATTGAGCATCTCCATTCAGCTCAGCGATGAGCAGGTGAAAGACAATGATTTCATGTTCCGCGGCATGTCTCCGCGGTGATTTCATCACTGGCCACAGACCATTAAGAACACTTTGAGGGCGGCGCAAGGGATGTTGGGAGATGGAGTCCATTCAGATTGTGGAAAATGAATCTCAACTATATATATATAGTTGAGAACTTTTCCATATTTTGTCACATTACAGCCACGAACATGAATCAATTTTAATGGAATTCCACGTGAAAGACCAATACAAAGTGGTGTACACGTGAGGAGTGGAACGAAAATCATACATGATTCCAAACATTTTTTACAAATAAATAACTGAAAAGTGGGGTGTGCGTAATTATTCAGCCCCCTAAATCAAAGCTTTGTAGAACCACCTTTTGCTGCAATTACAGCTGCCAGTCTTTTAGGGTATGTCTCTACCAGCTTTGCACATATAGAGACTGAAATTCTTGCCCATTCTCCTTTGCAAAACAGCTCCAGCTCAGTCAGATTAGATGGACAGCGTTTGTGAACAGCAGTTTCAGATCTTGCCAGAGATTCTTGATTGGATTTAGATCTGGACTTTGACTGGGCCATTCTGACACATGGATATGTTTTGTTTTAAACCATTCCATTGTTGCCCTGGCTTTATGTTTAGGGTCGTTTTCCTGCTGGAAGGTGAACCTCCGCCCCGTCTTTTGCAGACTCCAAGAGGTTTTCTTCCAAGATTGCCCTGTATTTGGCTCCATCTATCTTCCCATCAACTCTGACCAGCTTCCCTGTCCCTGCTGAAGAGAAGCACGCCCAGAGCATGATGCTGCCACCACCATATTTGACAGTGGGGTTGGTGTGTTCAGAGTGATGTGCAGTGTTAGTTTTTCGCCACACATAGCGTTTTGCATTTTGGCAAAAATGTTCCATTTTGGTCTCGTCTGACCAGAGCACCTTCTTCCACATGTTTGCTGTGTCCCCCACATGGCTTGTGGCAAACTGCAAACGGGACTTCTTATGGTTTTCTTTTAACATTGGCTTTCTTCTTGCCACTCTTCCATAAAAGCCGACTTTGTGCAGTGCACGACTAATAGTTGTCCTATGGACAGATTCCCCCACCTGAGCTGTAGATCTCTGCAGCTCGTCCAGAGTCACCATGGGCCTCTTGGCTGCATTTCTGATCAGCGCTCTCCTTGTTCGGCCTGTGAGTTTAGATGGACGGCCTTGACTTGGTAGGTTTACAGTTGTGCCATACTCCTTCCATTTCTGAATGATCGCTTGAACAGTGCTCCGTGGGATGTTCAAGGCTTGGGAAATCTTTTTGTAGCCTAAGCCTGCTTTAAATTTCTCAATAACTTTATCCCTGACCTGTCTGGTGTGTTCTTTGGACTTCATGGTGTTGTTGCTCCTAACATTCTCTTAGACAACCTCTGAGGCCGTCACAGGGCAGCTGTATTTGTACTGATGTTAGATTACACACAGGTGCACTCTATTTAGTCATTAGCACTGATCAGGCAATGTCTATGGGCAACTGACTGCACTCAGACCAAAGGGGGCTGAATAATTATGCACACCCCACTTTTCAGTTATTTATTTGTAAAAAATGTTTGGAATCATGTATGCTTTTCGTTCCACTTCTCACGTGTACACCACTTTGTATTGGTCTTTCACGTGGAATTCCAATAAAATTGATTCATGTTTGTGGCTGTAATGTGACAAAATGTGGAAAAGTTCAAGGGGGCCGAATACTTTTGCAAGTCACTGTATATATATATATTAAAAATCAAGGAGGTCACATTATATGATTTTTAAATAATTTCTATGTACAATGGTGCACAAAATAAGTATTTGATAAAAAACAAAAGTTCATCTCAATACTTAGAGAGTAACCTTACTTGGAAAAGACCGAGGTCAAACGTTTCCTGTAGGTCTTCACAAGGTTTGCAAATACTGTAGCCTGTATTTTGGCCCATTCTTCCATGCAGGTCTTCTCTAGAGCTGTGATGTTTTGGAGTTGTCACTGGGCAACACAGACTTTTAACTCCTTCCACAGATTCTCTTTTGGATTGAGGTCTGCTGTCCGGCTAGGCCACTCCAGAACCTTGAAATGCTTTTTATGTGGCCACTCCTTCGTTACCCGGGAGGTGTGTTTGGGATCATTGGGATGCTGGAAGATCCAGCCACGTATCATCTTCAATGCTCTCACTGACGGAAGGAGGTTTTTGCCCAAAATCTCACATTTCATCCTTTCCATAATACAGATTAGTCGTCCTTTTCTCTTTGCAGAAAAGCAGCGCCGAAGCATAATGTTTCCACCCCCATGCTTCACACTGGGTATGGTGTTCTTGGGATGCAACTCAGCATTCTTCCCCCTCCAAACACGAGTGGCATTTATACCAAAGAGTTCTATTTTGGTCACATCTGACCACATGAAATTGTCCCAGTCCTCCTCTAGATCATGCAGATTTTCTCTGGCAAACCTTGGACTGGCCTGGACATGTGTTGGTTTAACCTCAAGCGCTGTAGGATTTTAATCCATGACAACGTAGTGTGTGTTACTAATAGTTACTTTGTTACTGCAGTCTCAGCGCTCTTCAGGTCATTGACCAGTTCCGCATTGACCAGTTCTCAAGCCTTTATTTGTTATAATTTTGATGATTATGTTCCCTCGCCCGGACGCGGGTCACCGGGGCCCCCCTCTGCAGCCAGGCCTGTAGGTGGGGCACGTTGGTGAGCGCCTGGTGGCCGGGCCTTTACCCATGGGGCCCGGTCGGGCTTAGCCCGAAGAGGTAACATGGGCCCCCCTTCCCATTAGCTCACCACCTGTGGGAGGGGCCATAGGGGTCGGGAGCTGTGCAGGATGGGCGCCGGCCAAAGGCGGGAACCTTGGCGGTCCGATCCTCGGCTGCAGAAGCTGGCTCTCGGGACGTGGAACGTCACCTCTCTGGTGGGGAAGGAGCCGGAGCTGGTGTGCGAGGTTGAGAGGTTCCGACTGGACATCGTCGGACTCACCTCGGCGCACGGCTCTGGCTCTGGAACCCGTCTCCTTGAGAGGGGTTGGACTCTCTTCCACTCTGGAGTTGCCCCTGCTGAGAGGCGCCGAGCTGGGGTGGGGATACTTGTTGCCCCCCATCTCGGCGCCTGTACATTGGGGGTTTCTCCGGTGAACGAGAGGGTAGCCTCCCACCGCCTTCGGGTGGGGGGACGGGTCCTGACTGTTGTTTGTGCTTACGCGCCAAACAGCAGATTAGATTATCCACCCTTCTTGGAGTCTTTGGAGGGGGTGCTGGAGAGTGCTCCTCCTGGGGACTCCCTCGTTCTGCTGGGGGACTTCAACGCTCACGTGGGCAATGACAATGAGACCTGGAGGGGTGTGGTTGGGCGGAATGGCTCCCCCGATCTGAACCCGAGTGGTGTCTTGTTATTGGACTTCTGTGCTCGTCATGGATTGTCCATAACAAACACCATGTTCAAGCATAAAGGTGTCCACATGTGCACTTGGCACCAGGACACCTTAGGCCGCAGCTCAATGATCGACTTGGTTGTCGTCTCATCTGATCTGCGGCTGCATGTTTTGGACACTCGGGTGAAGAGAGGTGCTGAGCTGTCCACTGACCACTACCTGGTGGTGAGTCGGCTCTGATGGTGGGGGAGGACGCCGGACAGACCTGGAAGGCCCAAACGTGTTGTGAGGGTCTGCTGGGAACGTCTTGCAGAGTCTCCTGTCAGAAGGAGCTTTAACTCACACCTCCGGCAGAACTTTGAACACGTCCCGGGGGAGGCGGGCGACATTAAGTCCGAGTGGACCATGTTCCGCGCCTCCATTGGCGAGGCGGCTGACCGAAGCTGTGGCCGCAAGGTGGTCGGTGACTGTCGCGGCGGCAACCCCCGAACCCGCTGGTGGACACCGGTGGTAAGGGATGCTGTCAGGCTGAAGAAGGAGTCCTACCGGGTCTTTTTGGCTTGTGGGACCCCTGAAGCAGCTGATAGGTACTGACAGGCCAAGCGGGATGCGGCTCGGATGGTTGCTGAGGCAAAAACTCGGGCGTGGCAGGAGTTTGGAGAGGCCTTGGAAAACGACTTCCGTACGGCTTCGAAGCGATTCTGGTCCACCATCCGGCGTCTCAGGGGGGGAAAGCGGTCTGCCACCAACACTGTTTACAGTGGGGATGGTGTGCTGCTGACCTCGACGCGGGACATTTTGGGTCGGTGGATGGAATACTTCGAAGACCTCCTCAATCCCACCAGCACGCCTTCCAATCTGGAAGCAGGGTTTGGGGACTTGGGGTCGGTCTCTCCAATCTCTGGTGCTGAGGTCACCGAGGTCGTTAAAAAGCTCCTCGGTGGCAGGGCTCCGGGGGTGGATGAGATTCGACCGGAGTTCCTCAAGGCTCTGGATGTTGTGGGGCTGTGTTGGTTAACGCGGCTCTGGAATATTGCGTGGACATCGGGGGCAGTTCCCTTGGATTGGCAGACCGGGGTGGTGGTCCCCCTGTTTAAAAAGGGGGACCACAGGGTGTGTTCCAACTACAGGGGAATTACACTTCTGAGCCTCCCTGGTAAGGTCTATTCAGGGGTTCTGGAGAGGAGGGTCTGACGGATAGTCGAACCTCGGATCCAGGAGGAACAATGCGGTTTTCGTCATGGCCGTGGAACACTGGACCAGCTCTACACCCTCAGCAGGGTCCTGGAGGGTGCGTGGGAGTTCGCCCAACCGGTCTACATGTATTTTGTGGACTTGGAGAAGGCGTTCGACCGTGTCCCTCGGGGGGCCCTGTGGGTGTCATGGTAGGCTCGGATAGACTCATAAGTTACACAACTAGACTCAGGCTCCTGGGAAGAGTTTAAGAAGTTTTTATTATAATTCCTTGTAGGTGACACGGGATGGATGGACCGGGTGGAGATACGGTGGACGCCACTGAAAGGTAAGAATAATTTGTGAGGATCTTCTTCATAGAAAATGGCGAGGATGTTTGGAGGAGGATGGGGTAACTCACTGGGGGAACCTTGTATCCAGACAGGCGAGAGAAGTAGGGATCCAGAATCCTGCGACTTTAGAGAGCCGTATGATTGCCAGGTGAATCCTCTTGTTATAGGAGTAGGAAGTGCTGAGCATCTGGACTGAACCGCCAGGAGTAGTGACAGCATCCAGGAGGAAACGGCCAATAACCCTAGGAAGACGGGCGCCGGTGGGGGAGTCCGGGACTGAGACCAGAGGACGACACTGAGGGTTTGCCAAGGAGCTCAGGTCGTAGGAAGCAGCTCAGGAGGACAACTAGAGAATCAGGAGGACAACACAGGTGAGTAAGGAAGTAATTCTCACGGGAAAGCCAGAGTAGAGGTCAATTACCACTCCTTGGAAGGGAATCATCTGACGCCCGTCTGATGGCACAGCTCTCCTTAAATGCAGTAGGGCTGATGAGGGGATTAGCTCCAGGTGTGTCGGTCCAACACTCAGCACCTGTGGAAAAAAGAGGACATGGCTCCCTCTGCTGGATCCTGACAGTGGGGGGTGCTCCGGGAGTATGGGGTACCGGGCCCCTTGATACGGGCTGTTAGGTCCCTGTACGACCGGTGCCAGAGTTTGGTTCGCATTGCCGGCAGTAAGTCGGGCTTGTTTCCGGTGAGAGTTGGACTCCGCCATGGCTGCCCTTTGTCACCGATCCTGTTCCTAACTTTTATGGACAGGATCTCTAGGCGCAGCCAAGGCGTTGAGGGGATCCGTTTTGGTGGCTTCAGGATCGGGTCTCTGCTTTTTGCAGATGACGTGGTCCTGTTGGCTTCATCGGAACGTGATCTACAGCTTTCGCTGGAGCGGTTCGCAGCCGAGTGTGAAGCGGCTGGGAGGAGAATCAGCACCTCCAAATCCGAGGCCATGGTCTTGAGCCGGAAAAGGGTGGGTTGCCTTCTCCAGGTCGGGGATGGGGTCCTTCCCCAAGTGGAGGAGTTTAGGTATCTGGGGGTCTTGTTCACGAATGAGGGAAAAATGGAGCGAGAGATCGATAGACGGATTGGTGGGGCATCTGCAGTTATGCGGGCGCTTTACCGGTCTGTCGTGGTGAAGAGAGAGCTGAGCCGAAAGGCGAAGCTCTCGATTTACCGGTCGATCTACGTTCCTACCCTCATCTATGGTCACGAACTCTGGGTGGTGACCGAAAGAACGAGATCACGGATACAAGCGGCTGAAATGAGTTTCCTCCGCAGAGTGTCTGGGCTCTCCCTTAGAGATAGGGTGAGAAGCTCAGTCATCCGGAGGGGGCTCAGAGTAGAGCCGCTGCTTCTCCACATCGAGAGGAGTCAGTTGAGGTGGCTCGGGCATTTGGTCAGGATGCCTCCTGGATGCCTCCCTGGTGAGGTGTTTCAGGCACGTCTTACCGGGAGGAGGCCCAGGGGAAGGCCCAGGACACGCTGGAGGGACTATGTTTCTCGGCTGGCCTGGGAGCGCCTTGGGGTTCCTCCCGAGGAGCTGGAACAAGTGGCTGAGGAGAGGGAAGTCTGGGTCTCTTTGCTTAGGCTGCTTCCCCCGCAACCCGACTCCGGATAAGCGGAAGAAAATGGATGGATGGATGGCTAGCAACTTATGAAAACCCAAAATTCTAAATCTCCGAAAATTTGAATATTACATGAAATCAATAACACAAGGATTTAAAATAGAGAAATGTCAGACCCTTTAAAAAGTATAATCATGCATATATACTAAGCACTTGTTTTGGGCCCCTTTTGCATCATTTACTGCCTCAATCCGGCATGACATGTATACTGTCAGCCTGTAGCTCTGCTGAGGTGTTATGGAAGACCAGGATGCTTCTTTAGCAGCCTTCAGCTCTTCTGCATTGTTCGGTCTCATGTCTCTCATCTTTCTCTTAGCAATGCCCCATAGATTATCTATGGGGTTCAGCTCGGATGAGTTTGCTGGCCAATCAAGCACAGTAATCCCATTGATCCCATTAAAATCTTGGTCATTGAACCAGGTTTTGGTGCTTTTGGCAGTGTGGACTGGACCCAAGTCCTGCTAAAAAATAAAGTCAGCATAAAGCTCATCTGTGGAACCAAGCATGAAGTGCTCCAAAATGTCCTAGTAGACAGCTGCTTGACTTAATAAATAATAAATTCCACTTAATAAAGCACAGTGGACCAACACCAGCAGATGACATGGCTCCCCAAATCAACACAGACTGTGGAAACTTCACACCAGACTTAAAGCATCTTGGATTATGTGCCTCTCCATTCTTCTTCCAGACTCTGGGACATTGGTTTCCAAATGAGATGCAAAATTTGTTATACTTTTTTTTTTTACCCCAAGTAAGACGCTTCTGACGTTTGTTGTTCAGGAGCAGCTTGACAAGAGGAATACGAAATTTGAAGCTCATGTGCAGGATCCGCCTGTGTGTGGTGCCTCTTGATGCACTAACTCCAGACTCAGTCCACTCCTTGTGAAGGTCCCCAACACTTTTGAATGGCCTTTTCCTGACAATCCTCTCCAGGCTGCTGTCATCCCTGCTGCTGTGCACGTTTTTCTTCCACACTTTTCCCTTTCACATAACTTTCTATTATTTTGTGTTTTGATACAGCACTTTGGGAACATCCAACTTCTTTTGCATTTACCTTTGAGGCTTTCCCTTCTTATAGAGGGTATCAATGATGGTTTTCTGCACATCTGTCAGGTCAGCAGTCTTCCCCATGATTGTGATTCCTACTGAACCAGACTGAGAGACCAGGAACCCTTTGTAGGTGTTTTGGATTAATTAGATGACTAATGTATGATAGTTTGAGCCTAAAATATTTAACCTTTTCACAATATTTAACTTAAATGAGATTGTGAAATTGGGGAATTCATAATCATAAAAATTATAACAAAGGCTTAAAATATCTCGCCTTGCATGTAATGAGTCTATATCATATAATAGTGTCACCTTTTAAGTTGAATTACTAAATGAACTTTTTCACAGTACTCACATTTTTCGAGTATATATATATATATATATATATATATATATATATATATATATATATATATATATATATATATATATATATATATATATATATATATACATACAAATTATAATCTAATTAATCACAGGGTAGCTGTGAATTAATCATGATTGACATTCCTAAATACGACTGAAAAACAAAAAATTTCTGTGTAAATAAAGGACAAAACTGGATGCTTTGCTCTTTTAAAAAAAAGAAATACATAAGAGATACATGTAACGTTTGTTTTGAACTTGACAATCACATTTACACGTGGCCCTTTTTACCTGATCATCTTTTAAACAGTTGCTAAGGCAAACTAACTGGTTAACCTTTTCTGAATGCAAAGTTGACCGTTAATATTTGGACAACCCTGAGCATCCTCTTCATAGCACAACGACAGAGTGTTTTCAATTAAAGGCTTCAACAGTTTTGCTGCAACACGGACTGCTACAGGAGATCCTTCCTGTCCAAAGCCATCAGGATCTACAACAACTCCTTGAAGAATTAAATAGTATGAGCTACAACTACATTTATTTTCCCTCTAGGATCAATAAAGCATTTTTGAAATGAATTGTATTAGTCTGAATAATAGAGGGATTATTTGCTTATCAACATGAGCGCAAATGGTGTGGGACCAAACCTTTACATAACACCAGTTCCCACTGTTATTATTTGTAGTGATCTTTCAGCTGGACTGTTGGTTAGCTATCTTAGCATGTTTGTTAGTCAAGGCTTACCTGATGTGAAGTTATCCCTGCAGATTATTGCATTTTTAATCATCTGCCCGTTCCAATTGCTTCTTCTGATCATTTACAACACCTGATCGTGTCTCTTTGTGCAGACTAAACGCGCAGTAGAGCAGGGAGTGACGTAGACCGATAACCCCTCTATCTGGCCTGGAACTGAGAAAAGACGCTTACATGGAACTGTGGATGCACTTCGGATCTGCCATGCTGTTCACGTGAGAAGTACTGAACGCTGAATTGTAGGATAAACAGGGCGGGCCATCCTGTACATGCGTAAATTGTGTTTAAAATGTTTAGTGTGTTAAAATATATATATATATATATATATATATATATATATAAATAATCACTGTGTGATTTCTGTCATATTTTAGCCCATTTTCCAGTCATGCAACAATTTTTGCGATCGGTTCTTCTTCAAAGCTCTATAAAAATAAATTTGTTTCTCCTATAGTTTCTGCTTGCATATCTAATTTCCTTCACATATGTTTTAAATACAAAATAATTGCAGTAAAAGTATACATTTTACCGTTGCAGAGTCCTGCACTGGTCCAATTTTACCAACCCGCATGCATTGAGATGATTTTTTTAACCTGACCCTTTACCCACATTTATTTCCAGATTAAATCCCGACCCAACCCACCCGTTCATTTAAAACCGCCATCGGTCTGTGTTCGCCACAGCTATGCACTCCAATCCCTCCGTAACTCTCCATTGTGCTGTCAGCTGCGCTCTCAGATAGCGATGCTTTGAATATGTGTCCAGGTCTGAGATGATGATCAGTCAGATGCTCACATAGGAATCTTTTTCTGATTGATTCAGCTACCTGAACTCTGTGCGTAAAGTTGAAAATGCCTGCGTGTTTGCAACAAGTGGTCAGGGATGTGAATTGTAAACTGCTTGTGTTTAAAAAAAAAAAAAAACGGAAAATAACGTGACCCCGTATTACAATAAACTATTTATTCCCTTTTTATTTCTCTGGAATGTTGCACAGCTGATTCTTATTTTATGCAGAACTGTAGTGAAGTTACAGTTGAAGTTTCTGCGCACAGAACAGCGAGGGTTGCAAGGGAAATGCGTTTGTTTTGTTTGTTGCTCATTCTTCTTCTGGGGCGAATATATTATTAATGTAGCCAACATTATTCTTTGTGCTACGATGTGATAAACATGATATTTCCCAGACAGTCTAATGATGGTTTTCAGCGCCGTTTGAAAAGCAAAATAAAACACAATGGGCTTTCAATTGTTACACCTGTTATCACAACACAGTGTATATTATAATAAAATGTCAAAAGGATAAATACCCATATATGAATGATTATTTATTGTCCCCACCAATCTTCAAACCACACGCATGTTTATGGTTATTGTCCCCAGCAATTTTAAAAACAAATATATGCCCTTGATAGAGATATAAACTCAATGATATGCGAAAGTTTCATCTTTAACTAGCCTTTCATGTAGGAAAACCTTCCAGTGTGGCTGAAGAGTCTGCCAATATTCGCTTAAAGTGATGAAAATGACTTGTTTTCGGTTAATGGAAACCCTAACTACGGTTTTGCCGCCAAAGGTGTTAAAATAATTTATCATGTTTTACTTCGTCCAGCACTATAAATATTAATAGAACTGCTCAAATATATGATCCCTTATTTTTCCATAATGCTCTCCTTTTAACATAAAAAAGGAAAGAAAATTGAAAGGAATAGAAATGGATCTCCTTTTCCCACATAGTAACATAATTCAGCATTTATTTGAAGTCTTTTGGTCACATAACCTGGAGGCTATTAAGGAATTCTCCATATTTCTACATAAAAATATTATAAAGTAGGAGATCAACGAAAATCTTATGGAATCAGGTGTATCTCATTAGTCTAATGTAGCAACACAATTCAGCAATGATTCTTAGTGTTTGGGTCACCTGAAAGCTAATTATTTTTGGGGGACTTTTTTGTATATGTGCTTCAGCTGACGTCTCACCACACCCAGCCTCTCTGACAGACACTATGTGGCATGAAAAGGCATCGCTGCTTCTAGTGAATTACGGAGAGAATGTCCGTTAAATATCCAACTTAGAACTAACTTCTTTGTGGGAATAAAACCGAACATTTGGAGCAAAGGAGAAGGACTTTGGCAATCAAAACAGGAGTGGGAATCAGATATCCGTCTTGGCTTAAACCTAGTTTATACTGCTCTGTCAGCGGAGGTGCGCAGGTATGCAGCCCCATCATCCGCCGACGCAAGGGCTCTCCGACAGGCATGCAAGGACGCATTTTTTTAACTCTCCATCAAACACAACAGAGAGTGCACATCTGTGATTGGTCTGCCCCAACATCAACCCAAGATCATTTCACCAGAACGGTGCTCTATATCAATGTAATTAGTAGTCATTGCAGCTTTTGGGCACTAGATGCTTTATATTGCAAGACCGGTATATTTAATATTGTCTTTTGGCAATTTTGAAAACCAGGAGTTTTAGAGAACAACAAACCAGATCACTGTGTTTGTTTGTTTACATGCAATATTCTATGAGCTGGACTTCTAGTCTTCTAGTCAAAACTCGCTCTCTGTTGGTCATTGCTCCTTGAGTGGATGAGTGGTTATAAGCTGATGTAAATAAACTGCTGCCATCCAGCAAAGTCACTGCATTTGCAGGCATACTCGCCAGGAAAGGACTACACCCCTTGCTGTCCTAGCGGGGAATTGCTTCGCAACCCTCACTCGGCAACAGAGAAGTATAAAAGGAAAACGTGTCCGTCAAAACATGTGCGTGAGTGCAAACTTACTCAGTGACGTGCAGTGACGTTTATGACTGGTGAGGCACTGACCCGTTTGAAGTAAGATGTTCGGATACATGATCCCAAATCAACATTATGTTTCAATTTGGACATTTTTTGGAAAAAGCTAATTATGCTCGATTTCATACTTATCAAAAATGCCATGCAAGAAAATCTGGAGAATATTTAATTTGAGGTCAAATTAGGTTGTTGGGCTGTTCTTATCTAATTAAAATAATAAAAACATGTATGAGCTTACCTTTACTTGTAGATGAACTACATGCGCCTATCCTTCTCCACGAATATTTCAGTCACTCAGTTGTAAAACTCCTCCGGGTTTGCCTTCATTTTTAAAAGTCTGCCTGCCTCAATGGAGATAATCCTATATGAGAGTCGCCCTTGATCGGTCCTATTCTGACTGTAAGTTTTCAGTCTTTTCAATGCGGAGAATGACCGTTCCACAGATGCTGTAGTAGCTGGTAGAGTGAGCACCAGTTGGAGTAACTTTGTCGCCTCAGGAGCCGTCTGCATCAGACCCTTCTGGACCAAAAAGCTGAGAAGTTGTCCTGGAGATTTAGATTCATTCCTTACAGTTTGGGAGCTGTACAGTCTGATGAGATCAGCCTTCAGTCTAACAAAGTCAAAGAGCTTTGCGTATTTGGACAAGCTCTGCAGTTTGACAGTTGTTTTGACATTTCCAAAAATTTTGTACAGTCGACTAACCAAGGAAAGCTACCTCACCAAAATGTTTAAAACGATATTTCATCTGAACACTGATGTTGTCCACAATGCTGTAATATGTCCGTTTTCTCTCATCTCTATCGGAGGGTTTTCCCTCCATCTCTGTCAAGCCAAGTGTGGTGCATTTTTGCTTTAAAAGCTGTTAGAATGCGTCAAACTCCTCTCTCATGGGTTCACGAACTCCGATTGTCTCGCAGATTCGTCCACAGCAATATCCAATGATCAACACTTTGTTTTGCAGCACTCTAAAAAGCGCATCAGTTGCAGAAGACGTTCACATAAGCCATCAATAAAAAGCATGTTGATGCTTTTAACAGCCATCGATCATATCCACCGACCATCATTAGAATGTCATTATCCCAATTATCAGGATTTTCACTCATATGGCGAAATACAGCGCACAGATCAGATTGATGCATGCTTATTGTTTGCAACAGGCGAGAGTTGGAGCTCCACCTTGTCTAGGCCGCTCTTGGTATACGCCACTTTACGACGTCATCCAGCAAGCAGGTGCGCTTTGTGGACTTGCTGAAAAATGATCCAAATCCCTCAAGAGTTCTAAAAAAGTTCCTAACCCAAGGCGTGCATTTTGCTGAATGCATCAACACAAGGTTCAATCTGTGTGCATAACAGTGAGTAAACATGGCCTCTGGAACCTTTTCTTTAATTTTAGCTTGCACCCCATTAGCTCCATCAAACGTCTGAGCCACCAGTTTTTCCACACAGTTTAATTTATCCAGCAAGCCCAACACATAACTAGCTATAGCAGGAGCTCGTCTGTCATTGCTCACATCATCAAATCCCAAAAACGCCTCTTTCACCTCCCAGTCCACTTCACCTTTATACACATAGCGGAAAATTACAGAAATCTGCGCTTTATTTGCTAAATCTGTTGTCTCGTCAACTTCTACGGCAACAAATGAGCCTGCTTTAATCTCCTTTTTAATATATCATTTTGAATTACTTCACCAACTGCTTCAATTAAATCGTTCTGTATTCTGTTTGACAGGCCGGAAAACACAGTGGATGGTTTTAAATGTATAGCTAATCTTTTTCAAGCCTTTCAAAAACAAGTAATAGCTCTACGTGGTTGCAACGATTGGAAGAGCTTTCAGTCTCATCATTGCCACGAAATGCCAACTCCTGTTTGGCAAGGAAGCAGGTTGTATTAATCTAGTCTTTCAAAATCTTCCGATTCTCTCTCACCTTTGCGTTGTGGACGGTGATGTTCAGTCTTTGCTGCTCATTCAATGCCAAGTCAATCCGTGTAGCTCCAAACGTTTTCAATGACATCTGGCTTTGAATGTGTGTAGCCGATCTTTCGCGTTTGCCAAGACTCCTTTGTAACTTTTTCATGTCACAGTATCCAGGGTTAGTCCAGACATTGTCATATTTTAAAAATAAAAGGCATGGAAAGCAGAAAAGACGGCCTCTTGTAGCACAACCACACAGCCAGTCTTTTCGGGTGTACCACTCGGGTTGAAAAGAGCTGGTTACCTTTTCCACTTGTTTGAAGCAGATGTTTCAGAGTTGGTCTTCCTCTCTCTAACACCTTCTGTTTTGACTGAAAATCCAGTTTAGAAAAATGCTTTAATTTTGAGATGTAGTCTTCCATTTTGTCTAAACAAATTCAAATAAGTGTACTGTTACAGATTTGTCGTTGCTAATCCCGCCCTCTGCACAACAGAAGAGTACATATGTAGCAAATTTCTATGTAGAAACATTGCTACTAGCAGCGTTCCTCATTTTGTCTGAAGGACTCAGCGCACTGCCCCTTATCAGTGAGGCACGGTACTTTCTGCCTCACCTTGTATATTTTCACAGAAAGACTAAATATTTCACACATGTTCATTAAATATATTAGGCCGACTGTGGAACACCAGCATATGTAGCACAAGTGTAATCAAAAATGTATTTTGGTGATATGAAGAGAGGCAGAAATGGGCATGCGCCCACTGCATACTTCATTGACTCGATGAAAAAGCGCCACCAGAGGTGAGGCACAACACTGCACTGCCTCACCCCACATTTCTTCCATGTGTCGCCATGTGACAATAGATAAATTCTGCAATTTTGATCATAAAAATGTTTAAATCAGCCAGAAACAGTTTTATAAAACCGTTAATGAAACGGTTTTATAGAAGTCAGTCAAGTGGACAAATGTATTTGCCCTCATCAGTTTTAACATTTTACTTGTCATAATGGCAGGTGAGCTACTGCCTCACTTGCCTCCCCTGACCACACGTCACTGAATTTAGGCCCTGTTTACACGAAGGAAAAACGCAGATATTTCCCTGCGGTTTGGCCTCTCATTTACACAAAAACCCAATTTTTATCACAGAAAATTATTATTTCTAAAAACTCCGGCCAAAGCAGAGATTTGCGTTTTCTCCGTTTTAAGCGTTTGCATGTGGACAGAAATAACCGGAGTTTTTGGCTCTGCAACGTCACTTTCCGCGACAAAAATGCTCCGACATCACTTGTGCAACTCAGAAACAGCATTTATGACCTCAGAGATGTGTTGGCATCATCGATTGTCCAAGCGCTTTTTGCTTGCTTGTTTTTACAAGCTCAATTACTGCTCTATGTAGAAGTTAGAACATAGATAGTTACTCTTGAGTGGATAGGATTTGGGGGAATTACTGCCCCCTACAGGTTTGGCATGTCTATGAATGTGCTTAACAAAACACTTATGCGGTTAGGTGTGGACGGAGATTTTTTTTTGGTGAGGATATTCATTTGTTTTTTTAAACCGGCTATGTGTGCACAGAGAAGCAAAAACTAGGCTTTACACTGTCTGACAATGTGACAGCCAAACCAATATGTAATCGGATTGGATTGTTAAATTTGTGATTGACATGACATTGGCCAACCAGCTGTAAGAAAGAAAAATCAGGTCAAAATTTATACTTGCAAGTTGAAACTCACATGCAAGCAAGGGAACTTGAAGGCAGAATTTGACATTTAGATTTTTGCTTTGTATCTGTAAAAAGACCTAAAAAAAAATGTAACTTGTGTGTTTATTTTTCACAAATACAAATCTTTTTTTTACACACACGTTCCCATTTACAAATGCACAAAGCAGAAATTATCAGCCAGTTTATTTTACAAGGTTACAAATTTTAGTTCACACTTACTCAGTCTAACTTACAAGTACAAAATATTTATGACCAGAGTTTGAATTCATACCGGTAGATAAAAGAAACTCAAAAGTCTGTGTTCTTTTGTGTTTTGATCATTTCATTGTAGTTTTGTATCAGTTTAGCAATTTCAATATGAGTTCATTCCTCTATGTTAGTTTATTTATTTGTTAGTTCTTTCCTTTGTGCTTGTTGTTCCCTTATTTTACCATTTCTCTGATTCCTAGTTCAGCTGTCTGTGTTAATTATTCACCTTTCCTCAGCTCATCAGTTTACTTCCCTTCACAGTTGATTTCCATTACCTGATTTCTCCTCGGCTTGGACTCTCCTTCAGCTGTTGCCATTTGCTGCTAATTAGTTCTTGTGGCTTTCTTTGTCATTTCCGTCTCTCCTCAGTATATAAACTCTTTCATCATTTTCTGCTGGATCCTTTCATTGCTTTATCCTTTTTCTTCCTGTGATCCTGCCCAGTCTTATGTAGTTTTTCCTTCGATTGTGTTGTAAGTTGTATTATGTATTTTCATTTCTTCTATAAATGTACTACTTTACTTGAAGAACTTATCTGCGCCTGGGTCCTCTTCAAACCTTAAACATGAAAGAGACAACTGGTGAGCTGCTAACAATGCTAATGGTAGTGTCTTCTTTGGAGCTTCGTATTAGCCTTCCTAAGAAGCCCGAAGCCACTAATTAAAAATCTAGAACACTTAGATTGATCAGACCTAAATTAGACAATTCTGCATTATATACTAATGATTTAAAATACATCTAGGGGTTTATGAAACATTTATTTTGTCTGTAAAAGGCAGAAAAGACATTTTCTTGTTTTTGTGAACCCAGTCTAAGAAGGCCAGTATTGATCTGGTTGTATGATGAAAATGCTACTAAATAAGTCAAAACCTTTCCAGAAACTAAAACAAAACAATGCAAATTTATGTGTACTCCTAAGTGCTGAAAAAAGAAATGTGTGTCACAGAATGGGAGACAGGAAAGTAGTCTTATACAAATATGAACAGACTGAAAAAGCTCCATCCCAAGAGTACATCTGAGTCAACATTGTGGTGTACAGTTGGAACAATAACCTAAATTATAAAGCAAAACAAAGAAGAACAAAGGAAGGGACTTGTGTTCTCAGATAGAAAAAATAGGCACAAAATAAATGTGAGCATATGGACAGTCTGAATCATTTTGAAGCTGACATCTCTCAAAGGAGTCTTGATCTTAAAGTGCTTAAGACAGATGACCAAAGTCTGACCAACGCAGTCCATCAGCTATAAAATGTCAGCTGAGATACAAAACAACAGGATGTTTCATTTCAGAGTCACTCCTCTTCTTTTGAAGTAAAACTTTTCTATTTGTGTAAAGCAATGAGCACACTCAGATGTGTCACAAACGTACTTTGACAAAAAGCAAGTTGTAATTTTTTATACAAACAGTGGAGTCGATGGGTTGTACAGACTATAGAAGCAACACAGTGCATTTTATTCTCATAATATTTGTACTGAATTATCATTGTCCTTTAAAAGCTATTTATGTCTAGATTAGACATAATCCGAGTGGACAGCAGTGCAGCCCAACATAAACCTGAACTGAAAATTGGGGCAAAATTAAGGAGGCACGATGAATAACATTTTCACTTTGGTTTGAACTGATACCGACAGTCACCGAGGCCTCAAAAGCTGCATACGAGAAAATGTAAAGAGGAAAAACAAATTAAAGGAACAGAAGTGACTCAAAGTAATGTCCCAAAAATAAAAGCGCAGCCATCTGTATTGAAGCATGCCTTCCAATGTTACACAAAAAGTCTGCTGAAAACAACAAAGCACAAACAGCGCAGTTTTCATAATATATGAGACACCAAGATTTCAGTCAGATTCCATCCACCCTTTAATCCATCCAGTGCTGTACATAAGTCACAACTAATGCCACTGCTTATTGACCCAGATGGAAATCAATGGCAAATGTCTTAACATACCCATGATCTGATACTTGTGACGATCATAGGGAACTTCACATGACAGTAGAAGTGTGGAAAGCAATACTAAAAGTATAAATATGCAGCTTTTTGCTGAATCTATTTATTATTACCAAACAGTAAATATGTTTTAGGTTTCCAGAGTCTCTCTTTTTCTTAGACACACAAATAAATGGCACAGTTTCTTTCTTGCACACAGTGGCCTCCATGCGTGCGTGCGTGCGTGCGTGCGTGCGTGCGTGCGTGTGCCTGTGCGTGCGTGTGCGTGCGTGTGCATTTTCTTTCTCCCTATTAGCAAAGACATTTGCTGCTTAATCATCCAGTTAGAAATAGTAAAGGCTCAAATAAGAGGGACAAGTCAGAAACACTGACTTGGACTTTTCTCTCATGCTCACAACACATTTGGCAAGCATTTAGAGCTTGATATGGATTAAATGTCTGGTAATTTTACAGATAGTTAAGCAGAGTTTTCTCATTTTAAGTTGGTTTAAGAAATGTAAAGTGCTGTGACATTATTGTTTGACAATAAAAGCCTTGCAGGATGAGACTAAGGTGTCACCAGTCATATAAAAGATACACAATTGAAAAATAAGCTGAATACACAAAACAAAATAGTGGAAATGTGATATTCTGTTGCTGGTTGGCTTTCTGACTTGTCATTTCATCCTTCCCATCTCTGAGTCTTGTACCCAAAAGCTCAGTGTACAGGTCTTGTTCCAAAACTTGCTAAGTCATCATTTCTAGTACAAAGCTAGCTCATGAAAATAAAGAAACCACCACAGTCTTCAGATTCTGTGGTCTAAATTTGGACTGGCTTTTTCTGGGCTGTAAAATAATACCCTACCACTGCAGATAGAAGAGTGCAGTGTTACTATCTATGTAACATTAGCTATATTTTGAATATATTGCAAAAGAAGTAAGCAACTGTCTATTCAATGCTAATAGCAGGACTTAACATAGTCTTTAATTGTTTGAAGTAATGTCTATGATGCTGTCTTTTCTGTTTCTTTAAAATAATGCACTTAGAATGCAGTAACATGCCGTGTAGGTTCAGGTATGTCAAATTTATATCCAGATAAAGTGATTCAGCAGATTTAAATTTACAACCTAATCTGTGTCTGGAAATTATTAGATGATCAGTGCAATGAAAGACATTTTGGAGCAATAACTAAGTTAACATTGAGTAAGAAGATTATGATAGTTAATTCTGGTTTTCCTTTGTGTCCAGTTGATAAAAACTGCATATCATTTGAGTTCTCTGTCATCACCAAATACTGCCCCAAAGCAAAAAGTTGGTCATATTTTATGTGTTCCTAAATGTAGCTGTCACTTTTGAGCTTGAAGAAATGTAACTTGATCATTTTCTTTTTCTTGTAGTTAGGTGGGTTGGTCTGAACTTCAAGGTCGGAATCAACATGTCAATGTCAAATTGTGAGAAATTCTTATTTGTAGTTTCACATTTATGTGCTTCCAAGGATGTGCACAGAGTAGCACAGCTGTGTGTGGCTAATGAAACACCTGAGCCCACCCACTGGCTTGATCATATTTGCTATCAGAGAGCAAATGCAAAAACAAATGGATTATCTTAAATTCTAAGTGACAACCAAAGCCCAGAGGTGTCTGGGAAATTAATGTGGTGGATAAAAGTCTTCGCAGGAAAACAAAGGCACAGAGAAAGCATATTTATGACCTGACCAAAGGACCAAAGAGCTCTTTCCTGAGCTCCAATGTGACCACGGAATAGCTTATATCACTGACAGTGTTTTCCTGGACTGGTCAGAGAGGCAAAGTCCACCATAAATAATCATAAATCCCACCTCAGCAGCCCTGCATCTCTCTCATTATGAGACACTAGCAGCTGTTGTGCCCAGAACAGGAAAGTTGGGGCTAATTGTTGTGAGTGTGAGGGTAATCCTTGGGCTTTTTAGCTTTTTCCCAAAACCCAGATTGGCTTGGCAAAGAGACGGAGACTCTGTGAGCAGCAGGGATTGTGCGAGATTTTCCAAGTGAGGGTAAAAAAGAGAGAGGGAGAAGAAAGATGGGAGGTTGGAAGATGGATGAAGCACAGGCTGCAGAAGATAGGTGGAAGGATGGAGGTATAAGCCAGATGGAGCACAGGGAGAAGAAAGGAAGATTTGAACAGGAAGAGCATGCCAGTGCATTTGAAGTGTGTGTATGTGCGATTGCTCTTATATGTGTGCACCAGACTGGGTAAGCCTCCCTTTATTTGCTGTAAGGATTAAGTAGACGGCTCCAACACATGCACATTCTCAGGCTTAACATGGTGCCAGACTCTGAGGCACAGTCACAAGGGAGCGCATGAAAAAAAAAACTGTGAACACAACAGATGCAGAAGTGATGAGCACATTCAACAACTACAGTTGAAGGCTTCACCACAGGAATGGATGCGAGGACAAGGACAGTTTATTATGCGGTGTGGGAAATTGTGAACGCCAATACATGCTGTTGACACTTCAAGAGAGCTGTTATGTGATTGAAATTGGTACCCTGCAGAAATTTCACATCTTTAAATTTGAAACTGGGAATGGTTGTGTCTCTTCCATTATGTCTGGTAATTTCTGTGCCTCCCGTCGGCAGACACGAGTGCCTGTAAGAGAGGAAAATCAAACTAGGGATGTTACGCAGGTCAAACGCTATCATACCAGTTCACTAGGTTTGAGTAGTCACTAATCTTGGCTGACTCAGGAGTGGATTATCCAATTGAAAGCTGAATCCCTCAAATGGCTAAAATAGCTGCAAGAACAGAGGTGCAATATCTGCTATGTAGGAGAGAAAAGTACCCAGATTGGTTCTATGGATATTCTACAATGGGGGGACTTGCAGTGCTTTCCTTGTGCACTGGATAAATGTATTCATATGCTGCTGCATTAAGACTTCCTGTCACGAGAACTAAGAAGCTGAACTCGGCCCCTCAAAAATAACCAAGAAGTGCAGTAGGGGCCTTGCCTTGCAGCAAGGTTTGAACCCTGGCCTGGAATCTTTCTGCATGTAGTCGGCATGTTCTCCCCGGTTCTCTCTGGGTTATATATACATTATTTATACAGGTTCGTAGTGGTTAAATATTTACACTTGATATCACTTCCATTTGTTTTTGTACGTGATCTATTGCCTGTAAGCTGACAGCATCAGCTGTGCTTGCTCTCAATTATTTGATCAACAGAAAAATGTGAGTTTATTAATCAAAAACAATTTCACAGGCTTCGCAAATACTCTGATTTCGGCCGCTGCAGGCCTTCACTGAGCACTGATGTTTGTTTACTCCTTTCACTTCAGAGTGCAAAGGATTCACCCTATAAAACTCTGACAGCCAGGAACACCCAGAGACTCACAATATCTTCACATAGACACATATTCATGTCCCTGACCTATATATGAGCAATTTGCTAGTGCTGCGTCTCTCCCACTTAAGATTCCAAACACAGTCTGCCTCTTTGCTTTTTTCCTGGAGCACCAGAGTTTGTGTTTGTCAAACACTTTGTGATATTGTTATGAAAAGATTTAATCAGAAGTACAGAAGAGTAAAAAAAATCTTACGCTGCTAACACTGATTCAATGCTTGGTAAAATCTCTGCTTTCATGTGAGAAATAAGTATAAGTATGCTTGGTATAAGTTATTTTGTGCAAAATAATTTATTCCAGTTGTGGTTCAGGACATCATAATAATGTGCTAGGAGGTGCATGGATGTGAAAAGGTTTTTACCCTACCATACCATACCATACCATACCAGCTTTATTTGTATACCATACTTAACAACAGCATGGGAGCTGACAAAGGTGCTGAACAGAGCAGATAAAAACAACAATGCAGAACAAGCATAAAACCTTCATAAAATAATAGAATTGAATAAAAAGGACTAAGCAGCAGTAAAAGCAAGGGAAAATAAGTATTTTTTAAACGAGACTTAAAAACACAAAATTAAGGAGACTGTCTTTTGCAGATTTTCATTGGGGGTTTTTTACAATACATTGTAAAATGTTTTAAATTACCAAATAAGTGTTAAGATCAGGGGCCTTTCAAAAGTGCCCTTAGGTATGTAGGTTTGGATGGTTGTTTGTCCTGTGTGTCTCTGTGTTGCCCTTTGATGGACTGACGACCTGTCCAGGTTGTATCTCGCCTCTCGCTCGATGGATGCTGGAGATAGGCACCACCCCCACAATCCTGCATAGGATAGATGGTATAGACAATGAATGGATGGATGTTAACATCAGCAAAAGATAATCTGAACAAATACTAAAATATTTAAAGAAAATTTGATTTATTATGAGGAGAAAGAGAGATAGGTTCAGAAGCCTGTTCATCCAGGAGGGGCTCAGAGTAGAGCCGCTGCTCCTCCACACCGAGAGATGCCAGCTGAGGTGGCTTGGCTGTCTGGTTAGTATGCCCCATGGATGCCTCCCCGGTGAGGTGTTCCAGGCATGCCCCATCGGGGCTACATGTGAATAATGTGTACAGCAGAAGAAGCAGTAAACTTTACTTATAAATCAATATCATATTGTTCTGAATTACAGAAAATCTAAATATCTCATCCCAAACTTTGCTTTCACTCTTTTTTTATTTTCAGAACTGTTTGCACTCCCTCCATTGTCAATACTTGAATAAAAATATCAATATAATATCTCACTTGCAGGAGTCTTCTTGTCTTCCTTTTTTGTGTGTAAATAAAGATTTATGGGAATCTGACACTGACACTAATATCTAGTCCAAGGGAGGCAAAACCCAAAGAGGACTTCTATCATCTTAAAACAACTTCAAACTGTCACACTGATTTATGCAAACACTATTTTATGAACCTTTAAACAGCCGTCACATTTGCTTTGGATTGTTATTTACTCAGAAGGTGAAGACACTGAAAATGTAAAGGGTTGCAGTCTGATAGAAAAGCAAGGGAAATTAAAGTAAAATAAGCAAAATAGGATTTGTATAAATTGCTGTAATATTTTTTATTTTCTCTCCGCTTTAATTTGATCTTAAACAATTACTGGAAATGTTTTATTTGTCCTGTTCTCAGCACTTGATTCATGTTGGAAGATCATTGGTGGTGCACTGCCTCCTACCTCCATTTCCTTTGAAACAGTCACCACTTTCTTTATAAATGGTTGCTTAAAAGCAGACATATTGACAACATTCATAAAATAGCATTCGCATAAACCACTATGATGTTTTTTTTTTCTTTATTTGAAGTTGTTCCTCCAAGGCCAAGTAATCTGCATTATCATATTTTCAAGGGACTTATGTAAGATATTGAATTCTGATAACCTTTTAACAGAACCTCACTTCAGAAATAATGACCTATTCCTTTAAGGAGTACTCCTGAAATTAAACAATGATTCACTTAAATTTTCTGTTTACTGTTACAAGTATGGGTTCCTCCTTCTAAGAGATAAGGTCTCCTTTCTTCAGTGCTGACATCTGCCCAGGTCTTGCTATATTTATTGCGATGACATTAACAGGCCAGCTTAGATTTTGGTAACTCATAAGTCTGAATCTCTGTCCTAGAAAAAAAAAACTCATTAACCTTTCTAGAGGTTGAACAGAAATGTCTTCTGCCATCTCTAGATACATGTTAATATTAATCATGACTAAATGTGATTTTGCAGACAGTGAGGTTAGAAAACAAAGCAATGATCAGCTGCCCTTGTCACCTAACATAGAAAGTGAAATACAGTACTGTGCTAAGTTTTAGGCAAGTGCAAAAAATGCTGTAAACAAAGAATGCTTTCAGAAATATGAATGATTGTTTGTTTTTATCAATTTACAAAATGCAAAGTGAGCAAACTTAAGAAAAATCTAAATCAAATCAATATTTGGTGTTACTACCTTTTGCCTTCAAACCAGCATCAATTCTTATGTGTACACTTGCACAAAGTCAGGGATTTTGTAGAATTCTGGTCAGGAGTATGATCAACCAATTAGGCCTATACCAAACAGGTGCAAATGATCATCAATGTCACACAGGTTGAAACACAGTCAATTACTGAAACAGCCTAACTCTGCTACCAGGATGAGATTGTGGAAGATAGTTTCATGTCATGGCAAGATTGATCACAGCAACAAGACAAAAGGTAGTTATATACTGCATCAGCAAGGTTTTTCCCAGACAAAGTTTCAAAACAGACTGGGGTTTCATGTGTGCTGTTCGAGGTATTTTGGTGAAGCACAAAGAAATGGGCAACGTTGAGGATTGTAGTAGTGCAGAAGATGAAAGACAGATGAAAAGCTTATTACCCTTCGAAATTGGAAAATGTCTAGCAGTGCCATCAGCTCAGACCTGGCAGAAACCAGTGGGACCCAGGTACACCCATCTACTGTCTGGAGAAGTCTGGTCAGAAGTGTTCTTTATGGAAGAGTTGCAGCCAAAAAGCCATACCTCCGATGTGAAAACAGGGCCAAGCGGCTCAATTATGTATGAAAACATAAGAACTGGGGTGCAGAAAAATGGCAGCAGATGCTCTGGACTGCTGAGTGAAAATTTGAACTATTTGGCTGAAGCAGAAGGCAGTTTGTCGAAGGGCTGGAAAGCGGTATAATAATGAGTGTCTGCAGGCAACAGTGAAGCATGGTGGAGGTTCCTTGAACGTTTAAGGCTGCATTTCTCTAAATATTTATTCTGCAACAAGACAACTACCCCAAACGTACAGCCAAGGTCAATAAGAACAATCTTCAGCGTAGAGAAGAAGTAGTCCTGGTATGGCCCCAACAGAGCCTTGATCTCAGCATCATTGATTGTGTGTCTGGGATTCCATGAAGAGACAGAAGGATTTGAGGAAGCCTACATCCACAGAAGATCCATGGTTATCTCTCCAAGATATTTGGAACAACCTACCAGCAGAGTAAATTCTAAATCTGTGTGTAAGTGTAGCTAGAAATATTTATGCTGTGTTGAAGGCAGGGTTGTCTGAACAAATATTGATTTGATTTAGATTTCTATTTTGTTAACTCCATTTTTGGTGATTGATGAAAATGAATGATTAACACTTTCATTTTTGACAGCATTTCTTATTTACATTTTTTTCATATCGGCTTAAAACTTCTGCACAGTACTGTATATATTTCTTCCCTGTGAAAAGAAAAATAGAAAAGGTATTTAGCGATGCTGTTGAAGGTGTGAGAGTGAGGACGTTAAATAGGACGTAACTCTACGTGATGCAAGCAGAGTGCAACAACGGCTTAGAAGACTCCTCTAATCCGTAGAGCTTCCTGGCTTTTTCATCAAGCAGAAAGAGGAGATGCAGAAGCGGACAGGGACGAGAGCCAACTGGCAACCAAGACACACAAAACGGTTTAAACAATCTACAATGCTTTTGACATTTCGAAGGGATAATTTGATCCATTCTCTCACTCTACCTATTCAGTTTTTTCAGATCCTGAAGGTCACGGTGAGGTCAATCCCACAACTTCAGTGGGATGGATTTGGATTCTAACTCATCAATGGCTCAGTTTGTGAGGAATCGTCGTGGATTTAAAACTACAAACAGAGGTGGAGCCAAACATCTGCTTCACTCGAGGTTATTCTGGTGTATTCAACTTAAACTTTTATAACAAGAAAATATTGCATCAAATTCAAATTCAAATTCAAAATTACTTTATTAATCCCAAAGGGAAATTAAATGTTGTTGTAACTCATTATGCAAGTTCCTTCAAAGATTTGTTGTAGATGCTGATGGCTGTGGGTAAGGATGATCTCTTGTAGCGCTCTGCAGATCTGAAGAAGCCTCTGACTGAAGACGCTCTATAGTTGTATGACAGTCTGATGTAGAGGATGCTCTGGATCTATGGCGTCTTCTTTTCAACTCATCAGGGTTTTGTGGCTGTAGTTGAGGTATTATTTGAGCTTTTGTGATGTTAATCAGCTGCTGCCAGTTGTAAACCACCTTGTTGCCATGGTTATGCATCATAACAAATGTCCAAAAATAAAAAGTATCAGCAAAAATCCTTCCAGCTGCACAGCATTCAAAACCAGAGAGAACAGTTGTCCACAAAACAATGTTTCTACCAGAAAAGGAAGAATTAAAGTTTTAAAAAAGAAAAAAATATGAACCAAAGTAACAGAGCTACTCCAACATGCTGCCACCTTGAGCGGCGCAATTCCGGAATCAAAGAAGAGCTTGAATAGCTCGCACTTTTTTAACCTCCAATCCAAACTCCTTCAATTACTTACATCCTTTGCTGAAGGTCGCATTGCAGAAAGTGGGTTTCTGTCTTCTCACAAAGCCCTACATGAAGACACAAGTAATGGTTTCTCTATTTTCAGGGGTCACTGGTTTTATGAGTGCAGGTTTTTGGCCTGGAGAGAAGAGGCATTTGTTGAAAGCAAAGAATGAAGGAGTGGGATGATAAATGAATAGAGGAGCTGAATAATTTAATTTGGAGAGCGGAAATATCCTCTCATTGTGGCCTCAACACCTTCCACGCAAAACTGTTGTGGGTAATGGAGGCAACTGGCAGCTGACAGATGGAAAATAGAGAGTAAAAAGAGCGAGAGGCATTGAGAGAGTCATTTGTGTCTTGCAATATCGCAAAAGTTTTAGACGACCTAAAAGAGAGCAGGGCTTGGGGGTACAAAAACAAACCTCTCAGACTTGTCACTTTCAGCTCAGCTTCCTATTGTAGGTACATATACTGAGACAGACATGTCTAGTTTTCTAGTACTAAACCCCTATTAGGCGGAGGATTTTTTGTTTTTTGTTTGTTTTTTTAGACAAAATAGTTCATCTCTGAGGGCATCATTCTTTGAGGGGCGACAGCAGCACAAGGAAAATAAAATCAATGTTTTTTTTCTCAGCTGGGTCCATACTTGAAGATTGTAAGAAAATATGGTTGCACAACGAGGCAGGTTGATAACACTGAAGTTGCTATCTGACTAAAGATTCCTACTTCATGGTCAATTATTTTTTTAAGGGAATCTGGAATGCATTTGATAATATTTATTTGTTGAAACACAGTTCACGATTTAAAAATCATTATTAAAAAAACAAACAAGGCTCTTTCATGATTTTTTAGCATTACAAACACCTTGCACTGGGAAAAGCATTAACACTCCAATGTGTAGACTGTTCAAACCTGGACTAAACAGTTCTACACAGAGGTATACAGGTTTTTGATTCGATTAAAAAAAACTCAAGTACGGTTCATTTCAACTTTTTTCCTACCTCTTTATATTCCATCTCTGTGTTTTTATAAAATTAATAACAACAAAAACCCAGCTATTTCTAATAAAGATGTCTAACACATGTATATCAAGTGTAGCACTATAGCAAAAGCTGTAATACTCCACTTCTGAGTGCCACACTGAAAGAAATTTGGGGTACTTTATTTTTCTTAAAAACACGTTTAAAATCTCTTCACATGTCCAATATATTCTGAGTGCAGAAGGAGGGGCTCGCCCAGGGCAACATTCATGCAAGAACATCCACGGCCTCCGTTTGACACATTTACACCGTTGCTGGGTCTGTTCACTGTCACTAAGCTTTCAGAGCCCTTTAAAGGATTCTTTGTTGCTAAAATGAGAAAAGCGGCAGAGAATGAGTCATTTTATTAATGCAGCTCTCATCCTTGCTCTAATCTTTGATTCAAGCACCTGTCAAAACAAGAGGTTTTACTTAAACCTCTACTTAAATCATAACCAGATGTGCATAATGGCTGCAGCTACTAAGATAGAGTTGCACAAAAAAATAAAGCCCCTAGATTAAAGGTTTTGTATTTCAGAGAAAGCGAAAAAACGTACTCACAACCTAAAGCCATGAGTTCAAATGATGTCAAACTAATAGTTGTTTCTTCTCTGACCCCTTAAACACATGCCGGTGCCTCTTACTACCCTTCAGCATGTTGTACATCCTCACATTATGAGTAAATATTTACACTTTTTTTTTTCCATCCTTCAGTATCTCGTGTGCATCTAGTAGAGCACAACCCATGTAGGCATGGGGTAAATCCTGGGCTCTGAGGCAGGTTAGTGGCAGGTTATGTTTGCACCTGGGTGAAAAGCTACGTAAATCTGAAGCTCTCTCCATCCAGCTGATATAAGTAATGTCAGACCTAGCCAAGCACAAGATTTACTCTGTCAGTCACACATGAATCACACCCTGGCAAAACATCACAACAATGACCTATTACTTGAAGGCTGGACAGGAATCTGTCAGCACACAAGCATAGGAGACAGACTGCTGAGAGTGAAGAGTGTGTGATGTGTGCTTTATCCTCAAGCACTGCTCTTTTGGAGTTTTATTGCCCTCAACTCAGAAATTTGGTAACGCATGAAAAAGTAAACTAAATGTAGTTGTGTGCAGTCCTTAGAAAAGCAACCAGGCATCTTTTTGGCAAAGGATAAATATTCAGTCAAGAATGTGAAGTGAGTATCATCCAATCAGATGCTGTGTAAAGTGCAAAATGTCAGGGTTTTATGCAAATTATGGCTGCTGGGTCTGAAGAAATAATGCTGAATGTGAGCCTCATATGCATCCAAGGTTAAAATAATATTGAAAAGAAGCACCCAGGCAGCACAAGGGAAATATCAGTTTCTGACAGTTATGTTGACATTATTTCAAAAGACAATCATGTTTAGTCGTTTCTTTTCTAGTCTTGGTAAAATTGGGTTTTCTGTAGTACCTCAACATTACACAGTAATTCATGATGGACTTAGCAATAGGACAATAGCAAATACATGGGTAAAAGGAGGACCTTTTGATACAATAGCATGCACAACTGTCTTTAGCAGCAACAACATGAACTCACTGTGGTAACTGTCTTCTAAATACAGAGAAATTCAAATCTTTTCATACCACTTCAACTTTCTCACATTTTCCCTCATTACAACCATAAACCTTATTGGTTTGTGAGATAATAATACCAAGTTGTGCATAAAAGTTAAGTGCAAAGGCAATTTAATTTTTTTTATAAAGGAAAATTTAAAAAGAGTGTGTTAAACATTTGTGTTCAGGCTCCTGACTTAAAACGTTGATTATAGACACAGCTGCTGGTCTTTTGAATGTCTCCCAGGTTAGCATGAACAGAAAGTAACATTTTTGCTCCATTCTTCTTTGCTCAACAGTTCAAGCTCCGTCAGATTGGATGGACAGCATCTGTGAACATGACGTCTAACCACAGGGTCTCAAATGGATTTAGTTGGAGGGGATCAGTGAAGAGGGAAATACATGAACATGTTTTAATCTAAACAATTTCACTGTAACTCACTGACCCCTTCTATGTTTTACTATTGAAGGTAATGTATTTGCACTGGATTCTATTTTGAGGCTAACCGGTTCAGACTGAAGAGAGCTGAAAAAACAAATGTAGGACACATTTTCAAAAAGAAAAGAAAATTTTAAGACTTCCACTTAACAATTATGCTCTAAGTGATTATAAAAAAGCAGAATGTGTAGCAGTTGTTATTAGCAAACCCTTTAACTAAGCTTGTTAGACCTTATTCATTACTAAAAACAAATGAAAAGGCTATAAACATTTGATTGAAATAAAACAGAAGACTAAAATTAAGGTGAGTCTTCCAGCTTCCTGTAATAGATAGTGTCCAAGGCAGATCTGTTTCTGCTACATTCCCTTTGTGAATGTTAGAATGTGTGAGGTGCTTCTCAGAGATTGGGATGAAAAATCAAGAGAGGTTGATTCTATGACTAAAACAAGCCCAGAGGCTACTCCAGATGCTTCATCTGAATAAATGAGTCTGTCTAATCAATAAGTCATCTGCCCTCTGTGAAGCATACAGTACCACACAGTCATCCAAGATAAATACACTCACAGACGTGTTGTTATTGTCTCCTATACAAGCACATTCTTTATTTTACAGCAAAAATACAGAAGGTCACAAAAAGATCATGCCGTCTTCCAGTTTCAAGCAGACCTTGCATCAATGAACAATTTATGTTTTAAACACAACAACAGTTTTTGGATAATTTTATGATCCAGTTGCAGAAAGAGATAAAACGAATATGTCTGCAAATTCTCATTTTTGTAATTTTCTGTGCTACTGAGATTGACCATAAGGTAGAAACAGAGTTTTTCTATTTATCTTTACAAATAATTACAAAAATGTACCAAAAAGAACAGAAAATCAGAAGATCAATGGTTGAATCCCTCCTTACTCTGCATTTACTTTGCTTTTTTGTGGCTGTTTTGTGGCCTACTCAAATGGTTAGGAATCCAAATTTAACATGCACTAGTTCTAGTTTAGCACTGCAAGGAATTTGAAGTATAACCCCTTTGTAGTTTGTATTTTCTTTGAGATCAGGCTTGAACAATATACTTGAGCTCTTCCAGATCAAAACACATAGATGCACACAACATACGCAAATCCTTTTTCTGTTTTGTTTGATGCTTTGTGGCTCTCCAAAAATATTGAGGTCATGAGCCAAAACCTTAGTAAATTAATGAATTTAGCAAAGAAATATAGAGAAAAGAAAAGAGTTACATTTCGTTGATTTTAACCAATAGTAACCAATTCTTCTGTATTAGTAAGGTCAGTGGGTCAAATCAATTCCTCTACTCTGATATGAACTGAATAGGTGAGTGAGGCTTGTAATGTGAAGAGTTTTAATCTTCCAGTGACGTGCAGAAGTCACCCTAGGCGCAGTATGCATTTATTGTTGCAGATGTGGTCAGCTTCCTTTTACCTGGCTACAATTGAGCCTTCTCTAATGTATTGGTCAATACTGTTGGGAGGACAAACAGGCAACAAATGAAAGCTAGAAAGTGTCTGAAACCAAGATCTTGTCATGTACAGAGTCTATATTTTCACATGCCTAGCATTTACTGATCACAAGGAAAACAGCAATCAGCAGAGCAATAAAAAAAGACCTCTGTTATTCTACACAAGGAAACATGGTCAACTAAATGAGTGTTTATATCTCAATAATAATAAATTACTGCATGCTATATGATGGAGGAAACAACTGATATCTATTAAATATCTCACTCATATTAAAAAAGCAAGCAACTATAAATATCTTTTAATTTGAGTCATCATGCTATGCTTTTTCTTTCTTGGCAAAACCTGTGGGTTTAATTTCAGTATGTCACTTAAATGAAGCTGTCCTTCATGTCCAGTTGTCCCTCAGGCTATCTACACCAGCCTTGTTGCAGTGAAGTCATTAGGCTCCCAATGCAGAAGCCTGCGGGGTGTATTGAAATCAAGGTGACTCAGTGTCTTTCAGACAGAGCTCCAGAGATCCCTCACTGTCAAACGAGCACACAGTGTTCCCCACAAACACAAAGAAAAACAAAATTCTGTAAACAAAGTCAGAGGGGAGATAATAAAATTATTAGACTATAATTAAAAACTTTCATAAATAAAAGTTTGTGCACCCTAATAAATGTTTGACGGTAGGTGATAGAATTTCATTTTAAGTTGAATTACAGTGGCTTGCAAAAGTATTCGGGCCCCTTGAACTTTTCCACATTTTGTCACATTACAGCCACAAATATGAATCAATTTGGTTGGAATTCCATGTGAAAGACCAAAACAAAGTGGTGTACACGTGAGAAGTGGAACGAAAATCATTGATTCCAAACATTTTTTACAAATAAATAACTGAAAAGTGGGGTGTGCGTAATTATTCAGCCCCCTTTGGTCTGAGTGCAGTCAGTTGCCCATAGACATTGTCTGATGAGTGCTAA
The DNA here is from genome assembly GCA_963556495.2 of Valencia hispanica. NCBI lineage: Eukaryota > Metazoa > Chordata > Actinopteri > Cyprinodontiformes > Valenciidae > Valencia > Valencia hispanica. The sequence goes on from OY747711.1 coordinate 26,598,722, forward strand.
TGACTTAATAGAGTGCACCTGTGTGTAATCTAATGTCAGTACAAATACAGCTGCCCTGTGATGGCCTCAGAGGTTGTCTAAGAGAATGTTGGGAGCAACAACATCATGAAGTCCAAAGAACACACCAGACAGGTCAGGGATAAAAATATTGAGAAATGTAAAGCAGGCTTAGGCTACAAAAAGATTTCCCAAGCTTTGAACATCCCACGGAGCGCTGTTCAAGCGATCATTCAGAAATGGAAGGAGTATGGCACAACTGTAAACCTACCAAGACAAGGCCGTCCACCTAAACTCACAGGCCGAACAAGGAGAGCGCTGATCAGAAATGCAGCCAAGAGGCCCATGGTGACTCTGGATGAGCTGCTGAGATCTACAGCTCAGGTGGGAGAATCTGTCCATAGGACAACTATTAGTGGTGCACTGCACAAAGTTGGTCTTTATGGAAGAGTGGCAAGAAGAAAGCCAATGTTACAAGAAAACCATAAGAAGTCCCGTTTGCAGTTTGCCACAAGCCATGTGGGGGACACAGCAAACATGTGAAAGAAGGTGCTCTGGTCAGATGAGACCAAAATGGAACTTTTTGGCCAAAATGCAAAACGCTATGTGTGGCGGAAAACTAACACTGCACTTCACTCTGAACACACCATCCCCACTGTCAAATATGGTGGTGGCAGCATCATGCTCTGGGGGTGCTTCTCTTCAGCAGGGACAGGGAAGCTGGTAAGAGTTGATGGGAAGATGGATGGAGCCAAATACAGGGCAATCTTGGAAGAAAACCTCTTGGAGTCTGCAAAAGAGACTGGGGCAGAGGTTCACCTTCCAGCAGGACAACGACCCTAAACATAAAGCCAGGGCAACAATGGAATGGTTTAAAACAAAACATATCCATGTGTTAGAATGGCCCAGTCAAAGTCCAGATCTAAATCCAATCGAGAATCTGTGGCAAGATCTGAAAACTGCTGTTAACAAACGCTGTCCATCTAATCTGACTGAGCTGGAGCTGTTTTGCAAAGAAGAATGGGCAAGAATTTCAGTCTGTAGATGTGCAAAGCTGGTAGAGACATACCCTAAAAGACTGGCAGCTGTGATTGCAGCAAAAGGTGGTTCTACAAAGTATTGACTCAGGGGGCTGAATAATTACGCACACCCCACTTTTCAGTTATTTATTTGTAAAAAATGTTTGGAATCATGTATGATTTTCGTTCCACTTCTTACGTGTACACCACTTTGTATTGGTCTTTCACGTGGAATTCCATTAAAATTGATTCATGTTTGTGGCTGTAATGTGACAAAATGTGGAAGAGTTCAAGAGGGCCGAATACTTTTGCAAGCCACTGTACATGCCCTGCTTAACTTTTTCCAGGGCTTGTCTTTTTGTCTCACCATGGAAACGTGTTTTCTTCTGCAGCACTGTGGCCAAAGAGCAACAAAACCCCAGCTTATTTATCATCTGCATGGCCTTTCCATTGTGCATGTGAATGATTCCTTATTCAGCACCTGAGTCAATACATTCGAAATTCAGTAATGGCGGCCTTTCTGCTGTGTCTAAATATTTACTTGTTTTTGTTGTAGTTATAAGCATAAGAGGCATCTATCTTCCTTACATTCATTCTAGAATTGCGCTGCTCTGGGTGGCTGCACGTTGGAGTGGCTCTGTTGGCTACATATTAAGTTTTGTTTTTTTTGTACATTTGTTCCTCTTTTTTCTTAAAGAAGATTGCATTTTTTTACCTGTATACTTTCTAGTCTTTGGTGCTGTTGAAGCTGGAAGGATTTTTGCTTAAAACTTTTCCTTTTTGACAATTTGTTATGATGCGTAACCTTGGCAACAATGTGGTTTACAGCCGGGAGCAGCTGATTAACATCGCAAAAGCTGAAATAATACCTCAACTGAAGCCACAAATCCCTGATGAGTTGATGAGGAGGAGATGTGGATGCAGAGCAGGAGCGAAAAGGAGACAGAGAAAGAGGAAGTTCAAGCCATCTCTTCCATCGATCATAATTGGCAACGTAAGATCACTGGCTAACAAGATGGGTGAACTCCAAGCCCTTACAAGGACTCAGCCAGAGTACCGTGAATGCAGTGTTATGTGTTTTACTGAGACGTGGCTGCTGGATCATATCCACGACTCCAACGTCTGTCTGCGAGGCGTCCTGACTGTACGAGCAGACAGAGATCTGAAGACAAGCAGAAAAAGAAAAAGTGGTGGAGTAGCAGTGCTTGTCAACAACAGATGGTGTCCTCCAGGACATGTTACTGTGAAGTGTCGTCTCTGCAGCCCAGATGTCGAACTCTTGGCAGTAAGTTTTCGTCCATATTATTTACCAAGAGAGTTCAGCAGTGTAATTTTGGCAGTTGTTTACATTCCACCTTCAGCCGTTGCCGACAATGCATGTGATGTCATCAGTTCCGTTGTTGCTAAGCTACAGACACAGCACCCCAATGCAGTTGTGGCAATATCTGGTGATTTTAATCATGCCTCGCTCTCTACTACACTCCAACATTTCAACAGTTTGTCAGCTGCTCTACAAGAGAAAACAGGACCTTGGATTTGTTTTATGCAAATGTAAAGGAGGCATATATGTCCAAACCAAGACCTCCTCTGGGACATCAGATCACAATCTTGTTTTTCTCTGTTTAGAATATAAATCCCTTGTTCAGAGGCAACCTGTGACAAAACGAACTGTGAGAAAATGGTCACAGGAAGCTGAAGAAGCCCTGCAGGGTTGTTTTGCAACCACAGACTGGATGACTCTTTGCCAAGCACATGGAGAGGACATCAATGCCATGACTGAGTGTGTGACTGACCATATAAACTTCTGTGTGGACAACATCATCCCCACCAGAACAGTGAGATGCTTCCCTTATAACAAACCCTGGATCACCAGTGACCTGAAGGAACTGCTAAACAAGAAAAAAAAGAGCCTTCAGGGAGGGAGACAGGGAATTACTGAAGAGTATACAGAAGGAACTTAAGGTCAAGATCAGAGACAGCAAAGAGGCATACAGGAAGAAGCTGGAGAACAAACTACAGAGGAACAATATCAGAGATGTCTGGTCAGGAATGAGAAAGATCACAGGTTTTAAGGACAGGAAGGATTGGATAGATGGAAGTCTGGACAGAGCCAATGAACTGAACATATTCTTCAACAGGTTCAGTTCAGGAACTAGCTCAGCATCCTCCTCTCCTGTTCCCAGCCAAACAGACATCCCACTCTCCTCTGACCAACAGCTTTCCTGTTACACCTCGGATGTTTTCTAGGTGACAAAGAGGGCGATCTCCACTTTTCTCCCTACCTCCATTCGCCTGCTGAATAATTGACTGTGAGGATCTGGTCTATCACAGGCCCACTATATTGTTTTAATGTATTTATTGCTCATGTTGATTGTGTTGTATGTCTGTGCATGTACTGTTTTATTTTATTGGGCCCATACTAGCACTTCCTCTGCAAATGAAGTTCCTAACGGATAAATAAAGTGAATTTGATTTGATTTGATGGCTTATCCTTCACCTCAGCCATGGACTCTTCTAATTCCACAAGTTTGATCTCAACCAAGTCAGGAAATGCTGCTACCCCCTTTGCCTCCCCCTCCCACTTGTCTGTCTCCAAAAGTCAGGTGAAGAGGCAGCTGGAGAAACTGAAACAAGGCTGCAGGTCCAGATGGTGTCAGCCCCAGAGTCCTGAAGGCCTGTGCAGAGCAGCTCTGTGGGATTCTGCAGCACCTCTTCAACCTTAGCCTAACTCAGGAGAAGGTTCCAGTGTTGTGGAAGACACCCTGCCTTGTTCCAGTACCCAAAAGAACTCACCCATCAGTCATCAATGACTATAGACCTGTTGCCCTGACATCCCACATCATGAAGGTCCTGGAGAGACTCCTGTTGGCACCCCTGAGTAAGCAAACAAGAACGCATCAGGACCCACTGCAGTTTGCTTTTCGCTGTGGAGTTGGAGTTGAAGATGCCATCATCCACCTACTTCAACCAACCCACTGTCATCTGGACAAAGCAGGCAGCACTGTGAGGATCATGTTCTTTGATTTCTCTAGTGCATTTAACACAATTCAGCCTGATTTGCTTTGTCAGAAACTCCTAAAGACACAGGTGGAGCCCTCAACAATCGCCTGGATCAATGACTACCTGAACAACAGACCACATTTTGTGAGACTGAAGAATTGTGTGTCAAACCAGGTGGTCAGCAGCACAGGAGCACCACAGGGGACCGTACTCTCACCATTCCTTTTCACTCTGTACACCTCAGACTTCCAGTACAAATCAGAGACCTGTCATCTGCAGAAATACTCAGATGACTCTGCAATTGTCGGGCGTATCAGAGATGGACAAGAAGCTGAATACAGAATGCTGGTGGACCGCTTTGTGCCATGGTGTGGAAACAATCGTCTCACCTTGAATGTGAACAAAACAAAGGAGATGATTGTAGATTTCAGAAGAAACAGGGATAAGTCAAAAACTGTTTCCATCATGGGAGAAGAAGTGGAGGTGGTTGAGGAGTATTAATACATCGGAGTTCACCTTGACAACAGACTGGACTGGAGGCGCAACAGTGAAACCGTCTACAAGAAGGGGCAGAGCAGACTGTACTTCATCTGTTGGGGTAGCAGCATCAGAGCCAGGGATTTAAATAGGCTCAACAACCTGATAAAGAAGGCTGGTTCTGTTCTTGGGACAACTGTGGAACATCTGGAAATGATAATGCAAAGAAGGATTCTTCATAAAATCAAAAAATATTATGGACAACCCTGAGCATCCCCTCCATGAGACAGTCATACAACAACAGAGCGTCTTCAGTCGGAGGCTTCTTCAGTTTCGCTGCAATACAGACCGCTACAGGAAATCCTTCCTGCCCGCAGCCATCATCATCTACAACAACTCCTTAAAGAATTCATTATATGAGCTATACCAACACTTAATTTCCCTCTGGGATCAATAAAGTATTTTTGAATTTGAATTGAATTTGAATTTGAATTCAGTACGTAAATTGCCTGCATACAGACTGCTTGAAAAAGCCCTTTAGCAGTCTGTGTGCCTGCCTGCTTTCTGGAAATACTGTGCAATGCGCATTAAAGCCTGCATGAGAAGACTGTTGCTGATATGGATATCAGGAGCTTTTTTAAGACAAAATGTACAGATTGACGTCAACAGCTCTTATAAGACGAGTCATGATTCAGGTTTGTGAATCTTATTTTAAAGGTTCATGTTTGCGTGTTTTAAGGACCCAAAGGCAGCAAGGAATATAACTTAAATGATTTATTTATAACAAAAACAAGGAGCAAAACATATAGATCTAGGAGAAGCAAAAATGCAGAGATGAGGAGGAAACAGGAACTGGACAGGAAACAGGAACCAGACAGGAAAAGAATGACGACGGACCAGCGAATAGTGACTGAATGAAGGCAGAATATATACTGGGGAGGAAATGAGGAAGTGAGAGGAGACCAATGACCAATTAGGGGAATCAGATGCAGGTGAGAGGGAGAGAGCAGGTGGAAACAATCAGCTGGGAAGAGAGGTAGAATGGTAGGGAGACAGAAAACTCTTAACTAAAATAATAAGTCAGTGAAGGGATACCTAAGGAAACACTAGAGAGCAGAAGGAATAAATAAATTAGGAAACTATCTAAAGGGAATAAACTAAGGAAACAAATGAAGACACAAACAAAAAGGTGAAAATATCTAAAAGCAAGAAGAAGAAACAGAAACAAGGAAGTGCCAGAATAAACTAATAAAGACAATAATCTTAACATGAACAAACTAGATAAGGAAAATAAGTAAGTTTAAACACAAACAAGAAGGAACAAAACAAGAAAGCAGCTTGGGGTACAGAGGGGAAGGAAATTAAGTGGAAGGAAAACAAAAACAAAAATCCACAGAATCTGACAACAAGATGATGTATGTGGTTACATTGGAAGAATATAAAAAATGCTTAAATAATATTTATAAAAATTAAGAAAATAACAGACAGTCTAATGTTCTCCTGACTGAGAAACAACTAAAAAAGAGTAAAATAGTGTTACAGCTTGTAAATATAGCTAGTTAAACATGGAGTCTATATAAAATATAAATATATATTGCACTTTTTTTGTCTGTCAGTTTGACAGACGGAGTTCCAAAAATCCGGTCATAATCAATTTTTACCTGTCAATTTTTAAAAGGATAATATCAACATATTCTATTGGATTTCATTTTTATTCATTTTAATTAGGCTAAAGGTACAGTGTGTAAAAAGCTTTACTCTTTTGCGCCACGCAGTTCAGAATAGGTATTGCAGTTATGGTAGCCCACACACATCAAATAGGCAATATATCATCAGCGACTTCCAGCTTTCAATGCAGCGATCAGGTCCGTTCTTTTAATCTGTATTCTTTTCTAAATTTTATCTAAATATGTGTTGAGTAATAAAAACAGTTTTTTCAGCCTTTCAAATCTGCCGCGTGGCAAGTAGACAATCTCCCTCTGGTATTCGTTACGGTGCAACTGAGTGTAGCCAAAGCGCGAAAGGCAGAGCTAGTATGTCCCTCGTTGACGAATGTATTTCAAAGATGGAGGCTCAACATGGATTTAGCCATTTTTTTGCGGTTTGCGTGTATGTATTCTGAATAGCAGATTCTACCCTTACGAGAAAACTTTCATTAGTAGGTGGAAGTAATTACACATGAATGAGCACATATTTTTGAAAGAATATAGGGGTTTTTGCTAAGAATTAACTCAAAAAAATACACATTGTAGCTTTAATACTCGATCCGAATGAGCTGAACAATCTACATTGTGCCATCACACGTCAAGCAGAGGAAAACGTAACATTTCTTCTGCACAGTGACAAAAACCACTTTCTGCGGCCCCAGTAACTACATATTAAAAATGAAATTAAACGTGAAATGTGCACCTGCATCTGTGTAATCAAATGTTTCAATTGGGATTACTGCAGTCTGCAGAGACTGTTGTTCTTGAGGCTGAATCTGCGCTCTGAATCCAACTGCAGACTGGGATTAAGCAACTTCAGCCCAAATTTTGAAATCAGGGAACATTTCTCAAATTAAGTGATCAGAAGTCTTAAAGTCTCCATTTCCTGACCTGCAAGCTATCGCTTCAGCTGGAGAAAACACCGCAGCATATGCATCGTTTCTGCACCGGTGGGTGGCACAACACCAGGGCTCTTTGGAGTGCGTCTGTGATCAGTTGCACTGGTCACAGATCGTCCCAAAGTCTCTGGAACTCTAAAACAGACTGTCAGCTCCCAGATGACGAGATGTATTGAGTACGGTGTCCAGGTCTGAAATGATGCTCAGATGCTCTCATTTAAGTCTTTTTTTAAATTTGTATTAAACGTGTCCTGCCTGGCAGTGTGGAGCTCAGAATTGGTGAGTACCAAGTAGAAGCCCAAAAGATTTACTTTCACAAGCGGAGCACCACAGCTTTTGCTATAGTACTCCACTTGATATACATGTGTGAAAAATATTTATTATGAATTGCTGTGGGTTTCATTTCCTGATGTTATGGACACTGAGATGAAAAATAAAGGGGAAGAAAGAAAGAAGATGAAGAGAGGTAGGAAACAAAAAGTCAAGAGAGAGGGTGAGTTAAAATACAAGAGAGGAAGGTGTCACGTGGGTGTGTGGAGAATGGACCCAAACACACTCGCTGAAGGAAGGTGGAGGATGTTTATTAAAGGAGGTGATGATGATGGTGGTGGTGAAGAGGACGACGGCAGGAATGGAGAGACTGGACATCGGGCTGGAACGAAGAGGCAGGAAGACGACACACCATGGGGATGAAGACAATATAGTACTAGGAGGAAGGAGGAAGGAGGAAGGATGGTCCGGCCGGGAGTGAAAGGAAGTGAGGGGTCTTAAAGGCAGGAGGTGAGTAGGATCAGGTGTGGATGATGAGACAGACAGGTGAAGACAATCAGGCAGGAATAGGGCAGCGTGACAGAAGGGGAACAAAGAAAACACAAGAAAACATTGAAGTCTGCCTCCATACCCACAGGACGGCAGAGAGAGGGAAAAATCAAAGAAAACAAAAAAGGAACATTGACAAAACGAAACAAACATTGGGAACTAAGAACTACACAACCAGATCACACAAAAATGGATATAAAAGTACAACAACAATGTCACTTTTTTTTTTATTCAGTTACCTGTGCTCCGTGCGTAAAGTTGAAAATGTCTGCGCGTCTGAAGCAGCCAGGGGTGGGAATTGGAATCTGTCAAAATGACCGATGGCCTTCAGAGTTTTCCATACACCTGAATTTAAATGTTATCCATTCATCCACTATCTATACCCATCTATCCTATGCAGGGCTGTTGCCTTTCTCCAGCATTCATTGGGTGAGAGGCTGGGTACACTCTGGACAGGTCGCCAGACCATCACAGGGCAACACAGAGACACACATGACAAACAACCATGCACACACACACACACACACACTCATACCTAAGGACAATTTAAAGGATTCAATTATCCATTTTTTTAAGTGTCCTGTCTGGCAGTGTGGCACTCAGAATCGGTGTCTGAGTACCAAGTAGAAGCCCAACAGATTTACTTTCACATGTGGAGCATTACAGCTTTTGCTATAGTACTCTGCTTGATAGATATGTGTAAGAAATCTTTATTAGAAATTCCTGTGGATTTTTTTTTTGATACTATGGACACAGAGACAGGAAATAAAAGGGAAGGAAGAAAGAAAGAAGATGAATAGAGGTAGGGAAAAAAGACAAGAGAGAGGGGGTAAGTTGAAGATACAAGAGAGGAAGGGGAACAAAGAAAACACAAGAAAACAACCCAGTCCGCCTCCACACCTGCAGGACTGCAGAGAGAGTGGAAAAAAACAATGTCAAAAAAAAAATCAAACAATGCAAACCGAGAACTATAGTTTTCTATCTGACATAGAAAACAATACATTTGAACACTGTGAAAGCACTCATCATCTTACATGTAACATCAACCAGCATTCACTGTGTGTTTGTCAGTAATGATAGGGCCATGTCTTTGAAATTCACTACCAGGGAGATACTGCCAATAGCAGAGGAGGAGAAAAAAAAACTGACAAACAGTTTGAAAAGGTAAGTGATGAGATCTGCTTTTCTCTTATTTCTTTAAGTCCAAAAAACAACAGGTGCAAAGACAATGTAGCTGTCCTGAAAGCAGGAAGGAACACTTTGGAAATCTGGTTAAAAATGACAACAGCTTTTCCTCCTCTCTTATCTTTCTCTGCCTCTCTTTCACCCAAAGATAGCACTCTGTAGTCATGAATTTTTTATTTTCACACTTCTGAAAGAGAAGAGTCCTGTTTCTTCTTCGACTCCTCTGCATACTAACGAGAATCTATTTGCCATTTGAGGAAAGAACATTCCTGTGAAGTCTACATATCATTTGGAATTGAGGATGTTGGATGAAGTAAGAAGTGATGGCAGGGAAGCACCATCAGCAAAATCAGATTTTTTCTGTGATTGCTTAACCTTGCAGCTATGACCTCACTTCATTATAACAGCAGGGCAAAGTGAAGGTCTTCCCTGCTTGGCATAGTTCAAGACTGCTCAAAGTAAATTTACTGTGTGTAAAGGTCTATCTGGCTTTGCGGTTCATGACCTCTAAGATTCATGCACAGAATCACAAAGCTTTCTCCCTTTTTGTAATTTTAACAGAACAGTCAAGTTTAACTGTAGTGTTTCCCCCACAATGGCAGAGAAAAAGAAAGTTTAATGTGTCACAATATTCTTTATTAAACCCCTGAATAGTTTAAACATCCATCAAAATCACTACAACAATAAAGGTTAAATTTTTTTTCTTTGTCATGTTGCTTTAAAGCATCTAAGATGAAAAGTCTTAATTGTTTGCCTTCCCCAAAGGGATATTTTGGTGTAGGTTAAAGCAGGAATCATTGAACTGGAGTAATGTTGAATAGTTCTGAGAAGCTAGTTTTCAAAATCTGGTGTAACCTGTAAAACCTAAAAAAATAAAAGACAGTGGTTTATAAAGTGTCTCACTAATATATTTTTAATGATGAGAAGAAAACCCTTTCCATAATGTTTTGACAGATAACATAAATATTTCAAGTGATCTACACACAGGTACAACTTTCAGACTGGATAAATGGTCAGGGATTTTGTTATGTGCCCTGCGATGGACTGGTGACATGTCAAGGGTGTACCGCACCCTCTCGCCCCGTGACTGCTGGAGATAGGCACCAGTCCCCACACAACCCTGCTTAGGATGGACGGGTACAGATAATGGATGGATGGATGGATTTTGGTATGTATTTAGTTTTTTTAAGTATTATTTCAGTTTAACATTGCAAGATGTTATAAGGGAAGAATGCACAGAATACAATAAACTTTTGCTTTTCATTGGTTTCTGTGTTGGCTATTTCTTTATTGTTTATTTAGTTTTTTCCTTGTGTGTTCATTTATTTTTTTCATTTTGTGCTTTGAACTTGTGTCCTTGGATTTGGGTTTCTTTCTGTTTATTGTTTAACTTAGACCTGCTCTACACAGAGACAAAACGGGTATAGTTTCAAAAACAGAGTCTGTAAAAATGGCACTAAAATAATCAAAAAGTATGTCCGCATAAATTCATACAAACTGGCTAAAAATGCTGCAGTACATATGCCGGGACCAGTTATGGCACTGGGACATTGCCAGAGAAACAGAGAAAAGAACACTGAGCATGTGCAGTCAACCCGGTGCCAAATATGACAAATCTAGCTTCAAATGAGAGCTTTATTCAAAAGCATATGGTGTCTGGGGTTCTCTGGATCCATTTTTGCTGCTGGTGCAGAGACAGTAAATTGTTTTCTAGGATCCATAATAAGGTTAGTATTTGCTTTATTAGGACAGCAACACCGTACAGCATCATATTTGTTTACTATTTCACAGTTGCGCATGCTCGTTAAATATAGGAATTTTTATCCACTCAGAATAAATGCCGGAGAGCTCATAATCATGGAGACAAACGTAAGCGTTTACGGTGTCCTAAAACGGCGGCTCCTCGTGGATGAGACTCCTATTTGATGAAATATCATTGCTGCTACACCTGGTTTCCTCTCCATGTAGACAGGGCCTTAGTTTCAGATCTTTTATTTTTCTTTACCTCCCTTGCTCCATTCCCGCTCCTCTATCTTTCACCCTCCCTCAGTCTGCTTTTGTGCACAGCTGTTATTCATCTACTCATCTTCCTCTGTCTGCATTTTCTCTCAGCTGTTTGCTAATCCCTCCTGATTAGCACTTTTGGTTCTTTGTCACTTCCACCTCTCCCTCTGTATTTAAGCTCTCTGGTTTGCACTGTTCTCTACTGGCTCCTACGTTACTATCTGTAGTATCCACTTCTGTTTCATTGCCTGCTCGCCCTCTGCAAGGTTACTTTTATTTCTTATAAGGAAAAAAGTTTAAAACAAAAGCTAGATAAAGGTGTACGATTTAATGCCTCACTGTATAAAAAAAATCAAATAAATATGCTAAAAGTTTAGCCACCACTGAGAATGAAACAAATTCTGGTGGTTAATGATCAACTTTAGTTTTAGCCTGATCCCTCACTGTGTGCTCTGCAGCATACTCTTGCTTTGATCTACACATTTTTCTCACAGATTTAGAAAAGCACAGCCACAAACCAAAAACAAAAACAACATATGCAGCAGAGGTCTGTGAGTGGAGTCTTATCTACACAAAAAAGGTTTTATTTTTATCTATTTAATTTTGTCTATGACATATTTTTGACCTTGAACTGCAGCTGGAGAAAACAAGTTGGTTAGGCTGGACTGTATGTCTGAAACCCTCCTTGTTATAAACTTGTTTTCTTAAATACTGATATTTAATGGCAGCCATGCTGCAGTACAAAACAACTTTTATTTACTTAGCCTATTTGATTCACTCTGTAACTCTGTATTTCCCCACAAAATCATCTTCTTTTATTTTTCTTTTACTATCTTTATCTGTCATCTGCTCTTTCTCCTTGTTTGATCCCTGTGCAAATTGCAGATCGTTTTCATAGTTTGCAGGCATTTCATAAAACATCCAAGGACATCCGTAAGTGTCCAAGGACAAGACCAGCATGGAGCTGCCGAGGCCTAAATCTGTTTCCTTCTCTTAATTAAACCATGGACTCCAGCGGCCCTAACTTATTAAAGACACAGTGTGTGCAGCACCAACCAACACACACAAATGCATCCATACGTGCACACACACTAGCTGACGCACTACCACGCTTTATTTAAGCTCACAGCTTCCCATCCTTAAGCTACCAATGACTTAATTCATCTCAATATTTCACCTTCCACAGCTGCTTGGTGACCCACTTGCAGAGAAAAAAATTATTTCCTGGGATCTTCTAGCAGTTGCCTGGAACTACTGAAGAAGGTTCTGCTGGAAAACTATCAAGATAAGATTAAAGTTTTAAAAATAGATTTATGAAATCTATGCTTTATTTACTTGATACAGTGCAGACAGCTGGAAAGGAGGTAGGAGAAGTAAAAAGAGGAAAACATTCATTTGTACCTTGAATAAAAACATTTTTTAACTTCTAAACCATATAATGCAGAAGGGATTTGTGCAGAAAGAATTCAAAAACAGATATAAAATATGAACATAACTGTTTTACAAGTTATGATGCCTTGGAAGGTTTTTTAGTGTATTTTAACAGAACACATCAAAGACACTCCACCCTCTTGTGACATCACAGAAAAGAAACATGGAAATTTAGCTAAGATCTGGAAATGTTCAGCCATCATACCATTCAGGAAGGAGAGAGGTAAGCAAAACAACTTGTGAAGAAGCTGGCTGAGTCTGGTAAGCGACTGTCATTTGGCCACTCTCTAACAAGGAAGCCAACTCTGATTTTTTGTTTCATAAACTGTTTGGGTTTTGAAACAAAAAAGTAAATACTTTTAAATACTAAAAATAGCAAAAGTCATTTTTGAGGAAAGAGATACAAGTCCTTGGGTCTTCTAGCATCTGAATCGAACTATTGTGTCATGAAGTGGTGAGTTAGAGGACCCAGACAGTTTGTGAGAATATTGGCAATCTTTATTAAAATTATTTTCTCCAACCAGGACCAGAGAGAGACAAGGTCAGACGAGGAAGACTGGACGACCAGACGAGACACGAGAATTCAGATGTTCAGACGGATGGACGAACCAAGACAGTAATTCAGACGAGACAAGAACAAAGGAACAGAGGAGCACGGGGAATTAAATACACAAGCGGCAATCAGGGAAATGCAGGACAGCTGGGGAGAGGAGGAAACAAGCCACAGGTGACACAGAGGGACAGGAAACAGGCAGGTAAGGGAAAGACACAGACAGATGAAGAAGAAGACACACGGATCATGACATATTGAAGATTTTTCAGGATTACCACCAAGTAAAGATTACATTTTAGAAAACTGGTGAAATCAGTGCTCTATCTTCTTGATATATGTCTTGCACAGTTTAAAATGAGGTTTAGAAGATGAAAGAGATGAAAACCAGCTGCGTGTGAAACAAGCTTCACCACCCACTTTTAAAAAGAGTGAACGTAATTTCTATGGTCCTTTCAAACACATCCCACACAGTAGGAGTTCATAAAAAGATACATTTACACTATATAATCATCTATCGAGAAATTGTGATTAAGTAATTTAAAAGTTTAGTTGGAAAAATGCTAACAACTTTGGCTATTAAAAGTGACAGAGCAACTGTGACATGTAATTAGCAATCATTTTAAGCTGTAATTTGATTTCTAAAGATCATCTTAAGACCCCTTAATTGATGTTTTGCAACACCGTGATGGGGTCATGAACCCAACTGTGAAACCCACTAATCAAGTAATACAGATAAATGTGGGCATACTGTCGCACATCTGTGACCGGTTGGCTGAATGATTAAAGTTTGTTATCATAGATGTCAGCAGGTCCTATCATATTTAAATATTTCATTTCAGTTAGATGTTTCGCAGAAACATCTAACTGAAATGAAATAAATATGGGCTGCATAGTGATGCAACTTTTAACACTATCCATTGCAGCAAAAAGGTTATGGGCCTATGACCGGCAATCTATCCAGAGTCTGCACCAATTCTCACCTGCTAACCCCTGGAAACAAGCTCACCCACAATCCTAAAAGGGAATCGACAGGATAGTATAGACAAAGGATGAATGAAAGGATAAAATATCGTAGTAGAATGTTCTCCTTGTTTGAATAATACTGTACAAATGTCTATTTAACCCTCAACCCTCCATCCACCCACAATCCCCCTCCCACCGCCAACCCCATCCCCAACCCCCTTTGTGCTTGAGTGTGCAGTCAGATAATTTAGGAAAAATTGTGCATTTTATTTGAAGAATAATCAGAGCTGAATCAAGCAATATTAACTCAGTCAAATTATTTTTACTTTTCAGAGCACTTCTAAAATTAGTAGTTTATGAAAAAAGCTTCCAGAGCACCATCATAATGAAAAAGCACTGCACCTGGTAGTGTTTTATTATCTGCCACCAGCTTGCAAGGTCCGATAAAGTATATAATGGATTGGGGTATATTGGAGGACATTTTACTCAATTTTATTTGGAACATAAAGCAACTGTGTGAACCTTTTCGCAGCTGAAAATATGACCTTCAAATGTGTGCCTCATGGCATTCAGAACTGACAGATACAAATCACGGCTGCATTCTGATAATGTCTCTCAGATACTTAAATGCTTTTTATACATAGCCTTTCCATTTACAACAAATTGAAAGTTCTGCTGATATAACTAAACTTGTATTTAGAGTTGCACAGGTTTAACATCAAATGACCCCATCATTGCGACAATACAGTTTAGAATTGCAAAGAGCATATGCAGTAAAATTTTTAAAACATATGTATTCAGTGTATTGTACTCATTTACCTCACTTATTGTAGCTGTAGATTTCAAATTGCTGTGAAAATAGTGTATTGTGTTGTCTTGAGCATTTTCAGGTGATGTCACCTTTTTGCACTGGAAAACACAGAGTGAACTGTCATAATGAAAACATGACAAAGCCATTTGACTGTGTTGTTTATAAACATGGTGTCAGGATTTTTCATTTTGATTAAACTATTTGCTTTTAAGGAATCCAGTTTTAACAATTAACTCACTTTTGGAGGTTATCAACTAGTTTTTGCAATTTGTGCTGATTGTTTTGAGAAATCCACCAGCTGTTATGCAGATGTTAATGATGATGTAAAAAATGCACCAAAGCAACTGAGAAAACCTGTAATATCATTCAGGAAGCTTCTGTTCTTACAAATGAAAGCCATTAAAAGCTGTTAACATTGACCCTCCTCCAGTTGCACTTCCATTAGATTGGAGAGGGCAAATAAAGCTACACTACCTACTAAAAATAGAAGTTAAAGGATAGCTCAATACTTTGGATCAATAGTTTCCAAAGGTATTACCATTTGCATTTGTCGATTTCGTTTTTTAACAAAGTATAGTTCCTAAGTAATTATTTTAGCCCAATCCTAAAAAATAACCTAGACAACAATTTAAAACATTTAAAATTAACATAGAAATAGTCATAGCAAATCCTAATAGTAATAGGGCTAGTTTAGCTAGTATATGATGGATGGATGGATGGATGGATGGATGGATGGATGGATGGATGGATGGATGGATGGATGGATGGATGGATGGATGGATGGATGGATGGATGGATACATTTTTTATCAAATGTATGAATCTGATGACAAAACCTGAAAAGAGATAATTGCTTAAGAAAGGAGTGTTAAAGGTCACACGGGAGACAAGAGATGACTCTACATGGGAAACCAACAGACACACAAAGACGAATCATACGTTCACTGAAAACAGAAATAGCCATTGAGCTTTGTGAGTGCCTTGAATGATGCTGTTTGTGTTTTTATGTGAGTTTGTGTCATGGCAGCAGTGGAGGAGACAGCAGCATTTGCCCCGTGATGAGGCCATGCAGATTAGGGTGAAGTGTGAAGCCAGCTCAGCTCAGCTCAGATCTTGTGCAGCAGCACATTGTGTGTCACATTGGATCTGAGAGCAGGAAGTTAAAAAGGGGAAAAAGCTCGACAGTCACATTTAACAGCATTTCTGTCCGGCTGATTATAGAACCAAAGAATAGATCCTGATCCATATCTTTTTCTGGGAGGAGTTACAGGTAAACATTTCCAGGTTCTGTAATAATCAAGGTCACTTTAACAGTCTGAATAAATGCAAGGGCATTTTAATGCCGAAAAATTACAATGGAAACTTAAAAAAAAGAGTAACATAGAAAAACACAGTAATTGCATAAGGAACCAGAGTGTGCACAACACAGCCCATTCTTGGAATTCTTATGTTTCTTACATTATCACATTAAAACAGGTGGACATGCTCTTAAGTTGCTGCTGGGCATGCAACACAGTACAAGTTTAATCAATAAGCAGGCAAAGCTCTGAGCTCTGTGGTGTCTGCACTAAAGCCAGTAGTAGTTCTTTTAGATAACAAACCTCACAGGTGAGATCAGATTATTTCTTTATGCAGATCAGGTAGGTGTTGTGTTGACACACTGTTATGAACACACTACATGACCATTAATACATGTCATTGGCACCTCAAAAATACTCTAACCTCTTATTTTGCAAGAGGTTCTTCAGTCTTTACAAGTCCTCCAAATTGTGTTGGATGACACAAAAAACATATCTGTTGTGATCTCCGGGTGTTTGTCTTTTGTTAGTGATTTTCCTTATTTAGTTCTATTTTCATGTTTAGTTATTCTTAGTATTTCTTGTGATTTCTGTACTTTCTGGTTTCCTCGTAGTCTTGTCTTAGTTTCTTAAGATCCTTCTAGTTTCCCAGTTTTCTGTCTCCCAGCCATTTCACCTCCTGTCCCAGCTAATCACTTCCACCTGCTCACTCCCTCTCAGCTGCAACCGCTTCCCTTAATTGGTCCTGCTCCTTCTCTGCTTCACTCTTCACTCTCCTCCCTCAGTATAAATACAGTCCTCTCTCAGTCACAACTTGCTGGTTCGTCGTCACTCTTCCCTTTCTGGTTCCTGTTTTCCCCGTTGCCCGTCTTTCTTCCCCGCCTGATTCCTGCCTTCCTTGTTGCCCGTCTGGTTCCTGTGTTTCCCTGTTGCTACCTGTACCCTCCCGAGTTTCTGTAAGTTCCGTGTGGTTTTTTCATTAAATAATTTTTTGTGTTTACTCTGCTGCTTTTGGGTCCAGTTAAACTACAAAACATGACAATATCAGCTATAACTCCAGTGGTTATGTTGGATAGCACTAAAGTCTTGAATGCTGGGCCTGGGATCATTTCAAAAATATTATCCAAATGACTAAAGATAGCATCCTCTGATAAATTATTCCTCTCAATTTGATCTGCTCGAGTAACCGGAGCTGGACGAAGTTCCTGCAACTCAGACTGCTCACTGTGTGTAAGAATGGCTATGGGGAGCCTAAGTCTCCACCCCTTCAGGTCAGCACATGAGTCCCCTGACTGAAAAGAAATGTATGAAAGTCAGTTGAGCGATAAGTTTTTTTTGGTTCGCTTTGCCTTACGCCCAAATCACACATATGCTGTACCTCAATTTTAATGATAACTGATAATGTGTGTTTCGACTGTGTTTGTCATATAATCTGTAATTTATTTGCTTGTAAAAATTCCTAATTGAAATCATTACAAATCAGAAGTCGCATATATGATGTCTAGCACTTGAAATACTCACTGAGATCTTGTATAGCTTGTGCCGCATGCTTGCTCTCTCTCAACCGATTATTTCACAGACATCATATGTTAAATCCATGGCAGCTTTCAAACAGGATCAGAAAATAACTTTTATCGCTCCATTGACTCTCATTCATTTTTTTGACAGTAGGGGACCCATGAGCCAGAAGTAGATGGGCGTGACTTACGCTTCCCATCCAGGAAGATGTTTAAGCACCACCCAATGGGTGTGCAGGTCAAACCCACTGTAAGAATAAAAATTACATTTATAAAAAATACATTTATTCAGTTACTCATTAATATCATTAAGTTGTTACTATTTATTTTTGTTACATGCTTATGGAAAGTATTGTATGCACAATGATATGGAGATGAGAAGAATCAGTTTGTTTTAATATTCTTTGAGTAGAAACATGTGGTCTGGACCCCTGGGCAGATAAGGAGAGGTCAAAAAGAGCATGACAGCCTCATGACGAGTGGAAAATACCAGGAATGTAGGGGGAATACCATATAACTGATCTGTTTTCTGTGAAAAGCCAGAGTGTGTACTGCTGTGTCTTCTGTACAATTCTCCATGCTGCAAGTAAAATAGGGATGTAACGATATTGACAATGTCGCGCTATCGCGGTGAAAACGTGTCTCGATATGGTCGGGTTATGATATTAAAAGGGCAGGTGTCCGTCAAAAAGCAAGAGGAATAAGCAGTTGCTCCCGCGGAACAAATCATTGTTAACTACAGAGACCATGATCCTTTGAGCTGCGTTGCACGCTGTCCACACAACATGCCAGCATGGCCGAGAGCGAAGAACAAACTTCGGCACACATGGCTACTAGTAAGGATGGAAACAACCCCAAAGTTGAGATTGTGCCAGCCCCTGCAGCTTTTAAACCAGATGAATGGAAACATTTTGGTGTCCCCATGTCAAAAAACACCAAAGGGGAGAAGGCGGCGGACAGACAATGGACTATGTGTAAGCACTGCCACACTAAACTGCGATACAACACAGGAAACACAAGCAACATCCGGAGTCATCTGACAACCCATCATCCTGAAATGTTTACAGATTCTCTTACAAAGAAAGTCCTGTCCGATCAAAAAACCTTGAAGGAGGCATTTTGAACAACTATGTCACACAACAGCACAAGGGCTCAGGAATTCACAAGGTACATAGCGTGGGATTTACGTCCCTTTTGTTCAGTAGATGGCAAAGGATTTAAAAGGTTAGTGGCTAAGCTTGAGGCAAAGTATCAAATGTCATCGCGGGCTCATTTTAGTCAAACCATGTTCCCTGCTCTTTACCGTGAGACAAAAGAACTTGTCATGTTGAGCCTTAAACAATCAGAGTCTATCGCTATTACCACTGATGGGTGGGCTTCCCGGGCAAGTTACATGACTATTACAGCACTTTTTGACGAGCGAATGGGAGATGAACAGTTAGGTGTTACATACCAGACAGCTTAGCGAATCACACACTGGCGTTAACATAGCCAAAGTCTTTAAATCTGCAGTCAAAGAGTGGGGGCTGGGCAAGATTGGAACAAGGATCGCTGTTGTTACTGACAATGCAAGCAACATGTGAGTAGCAATAAATGAAGCCGAACTGTCCCCTCACATACGGTGCTTCGTGCACACGCTAAACCTGGCCTCCCAAGCAGGTTTAAAGGGAAACGCAGTGAGCCGCCTCCTCAGTAGAGTCAGACATGTGGCAAGTTTTTTTCATCACAGTTCTACAGCCACAGTTGTGTTGACCACCACCAAACAAAAACTGCTCACTCTCCCTGTACACAAACTGATTATTGATGTAGTGTCAAGATGGAATAGCTCTCTGGATATGGTGGAGCCCTACCTTAAACAACAAGCTGTTGTTGCAGCCCTACTGAGTGATGAACTGAGACAAAAGTCACATGAAATTGACACTTTGGACACATCTGACATTGCAAATGCTTTTTGATCAATAAAAAGCCACAACTGTGGTCTGTGATGAATTGCAACTAACAATATCTCTCATTGCACCACTAAAACAAATTATTCAAGACAGCGTGGCCACAGATAACCATGACTCAAATGCCATTGCTCAGATGAAGGCAGCAATACTGAAGGATCCCTCTGACAGATACCAAGGAGAGGATGAAAAGTCCTTTCCGGAGAGCAGCGCTTTGGATCCAGGCTTTCTGACCTTGAAACATCTAGGCAGCAAAGAGAGAGGGGATGTCTTTGAAAGAATAAAGTTGAAAGCATCACAGATGCAACAACATGTAAAAAAAAATGCAATGCTGTGCAATAGAGAAACTTGAGAGAAATACAATAAATTGTCACAAAATTCTAAAATAATGCATTTTTATCATTTTAGAACCAGGACTAGGATGTGCTCCCAGGAGCCCACATCGAGCAGCAGATCTGGACAACAGCAGCGCGAGCTTCGTGCCTCCTCGGAAGAAGCATGCCCTTGAGGACCTCCTTGGTTCTTCCTTTAGCAGTAATCAAGTCTGGAATTCAGGCAGAAATTGACTCTTACTGCAAAGAAGCATTGGTTACTGTCTGCTTGTCCTCTAAAGTGGTGGAGAGACAATGCAGGGCGGTATCCTATTCTGTCCTCATTAGCAAAGACCTACCTGTGTGTACTCGCTAACTCAGTGCCCTGTAAAAGGGTATTTTCCACAGCAGGGAATATTAAATTAAGTAAAGTAAATGCCCAGTGGTCTCTTCTTCTCTTGCAATGTAGATCTTTTGACCTTTCTAAAGAAAAACTTGAACATAAGCTAAAAAATAGGTCAGTGTTTTTCAGAAGGCATTTTGCCTGTCTATTTCTAAGGAAATCTCTTCTTCTCCCTTGCAATGCAGATCTGTTGATCTGTTTGATGAACAACTTGAACATAAGCTATATGATAGGTCAGTGTTTTTCAAAAGGTTTTTTGCCTTACTATTTTATTTACGTTTAAGTAACATTCCTAGTTACTTGTTTTAACAGGCTGCTTTTATTTCCCTAGCACATTTAAACCTGACTTAACTTGATCTTTGTTTGCACTTCAAGGGAATTCCCTTTTGTTTACAATTGTTCTAGTTGTTTCTTAACTTGAACACTAAACATAAAAAGCATCAGTTGTGCGACCAAATATTACTGAACAGTATATTGATATTTCTGACTACAACTTGCACTTTTAAACCACTAAGTGGTCAGCGTTTTATGTTGTCATGTTCCATAAATATAACAATAAATTGCCTGGTGACTGGCAAAACCAAAATAAATGTCAGTGTTTTTTTCGCTATCATCACAAAAAACAATATCGTGAGCTATTTAACAATACCTTGATGATACCTTCTCCTTGATGATTTGGTTATATTCTTTGTGTTACAGGTGTTAGGAGTTTTACCCTGACACCCACTAATCCTGATAGACAGAATCATTTATTCAGTTGAAAAGTGGCATTATGGCATAAATAAGCACACTGGGAAAAACACCATTATGAAATAGAAACTGACTTTTAGAAAATTATGTTTTGGAATAAAAACAGATTAAATAAAAATGGCTAAAAATCAAATTATTATTAGGAAGAAATGTACAGTTAAATTTTTTAAGGGAAATTAAAAATATTACATATTAATGAGTCTAGAATTGTATATGCATTCAGTTATTTCATATTATGTATTTGTCTATCATTTATTCATGTATATATTTTGACCATTTTGGTGTTGCATAAATACTAGTTTATGTGTGAGATTATACTAGTATGAATGAGAGGCTAATACATGTAAATGTGTTGGGTAATACTAGTGGGAATGAGAGCCTAACTATAATCTTACACAAAAACAAGTATTAGTCTCATTCTCGCTCGTATTACTCCACACATATACATGTATGAACCCTAAGAGTGTGTGTGTGTGCATCTTTTTTGGTATGTGTGAGTAAAATTTTAGTAATATATATATGAGAGATTTTATTATTTTGAGTATGTGAGAGAATGTTGCTAGTGGTGTATACATGCTTTTATTGGTGTGAGTGAGAGGGAAACACACATGTCATATACAGCACCTCATAAGATACTCTGATACTGATCATGTCAAAATGCCATGAAGAGGACGCATTCCTCGGTATTGGATTGGTGAGTCCAATGTTTTGGGGAATCCCTTTTGTATGTATTTAGATTTCTCTATTACTGTCATTTTGGGTTTTCCATACAGTTCATTCCTCGTGTTGAGTTTCTAAGTTGTTTTTTATGGTTCTGTTCTCCACGTCTTTTGGTCTTTATTGGCATTCCTTTTTTCTTTGGTTTGTATATTCCTTGTGTTTTTGACTGAACCCTTTCTGTATTCAAGCTGTGTTTATTAGTCAATTCTCCTCAGCTTCATTGTTTTTTCCCCATTTAGCTACCATTCTGTTCATTATACTGTATTATTTTTCAAGTCACTAATCACACCTCTGTATTTAAACCCTCAGTCTCATCGTGGGGATGTTGCAGTTTTATTTTTCAACCACACTTGATGTTTTGGACATTGGACAAAATGTTCAGTTTTGGTCTCAGATTCACCTTCCTGAACTGTCTTTCTGCCGATCCTCCAGAGTTGAAATGGGCCTCTTAGCTGCTTCTCTCATTAACACTCCTATTGCCTGCCCTGTCAGTTTAAGCTTTGGTCAAGGTGTATGAATACCTTTTCAAGACTCTAGATGCTGTGCCTATTAAAATTAATATCTCAGCCACAGTAGTAATGCACAAAAAAGTTGGACACCATTACTTTCGCTGACAGATAATGAGACTCTATAGAATGAGGGCGGAAAATGATACATGCAATTCTAAAGTCTTTATTATGTTTATTATGCATTTTGCCGTCTATAGTGTAAGAGTTGAAACAGATGACGCAATTAAGTGAAAGCTCTCCACTGTCAATCTTTTATTTGACAGTGCAATTGAAAAAGACCATCTCACATCCGTCACATAGGCAGAAATCTGGAGATGAACTAATCAAGGAGGCAGAGTGAAAAAGTTGAGAGGAAAAGAGGGCAGAAAAGGAGAATCTGGGTTGCACTGCTAAAATGTTAAATTGAGAGTAATAGCATGTGAACGTCTGGATAGAGGCAATGGACTCTGATGTAATGCTATCACATGGTGGTGAAAGGACACCATGGGTTTTGGTTACATGGTGTCACTTTGATATCACAGCATTAAAACTGCCAGACAGAGGCAACAAATCCTGTACTCATCAATAAAAATGAAATTATTCCCAACAAACTTCTTGACAGCCAGCGCTCTTCTGTGGATCCTGGTTTTGTCTGCTGCTCTCTGCAGACCCCTCTCTGTGTGATCGCTTTAATCACAGAGATGTAATTAAATAGTTCACACCTCTCTTGGGTTATTTCATGGCATTAGATTCACTGCTCAGATGGGGGACAAATTAAGATTTTCTGCTGTGTCTCGAAAAAGTTCCCAAAAACTATTTAGGCTTGATTAATCTTTATTCCTCCCTTTGTGACATATCTCTCCTACTGCTACCCCATCCTGCTAAAACAAAACCTCATGTGAAAAACCTTTCTGCTGAGTGAAAGTCTGCATAGCTTGTTTGGGCCAAAAAGAACCTGCCTGGTTCATAGCATTAATAAATGGTTGGAGTAGCATTATGAATACAAAAAGTTTGTGTGTGAAAGGATAATCACAACCAGCTTTTCCTGTGTTTCAATCTTGGATCCAGCTCAGAAACACAAAGACTTTGTGTTCGCAGAACAGGAGGAAGGCTAAATCTGGGAATAAATTATTTGCCTTTGCTTATATAAATAGCTTCTGTCATCTGAGTGCTGTTTTGTCACAGTATTACTATGCATGTAGCCCTTGGTGGCACACTGCCTCCCCTCATATAACCTTTAAAGGCCAAACAAAGAAGTCAGAACAAAACTGTTCTTCTTGATACTAAATACCAGCCACATTACTGTTTTTGAATATATATTTTAAAACCTCTAAATTATTTGCAAGGCCTTTTCATCAACAGGCCTTTTGACAACTGGCCCAGAGGATATCATGTCACAGCTAACATCAGAGCCAGAATACTCTGCTGCCCTGCAAATTATGAATAACTTAAACGAGATTTGATCTTGGCACTCCCTTTTTCAAAATTTAAAGTTACTTAGTTTTATGTTATAAATAGAGCTTGATTTTTATGAGTGGGGTTAGGGGGAAAAAACTAATGCATGAGAGATAGTAGCATAATTACCCCTTTTTATCGCTCTGCAATCATTGGCGCCCCTGATATTTTGTACTACCAACGTCTTGCAAATAATACCACATTTCTGGTATATTATTTCACAGGGTTAGGACATTTGAACATTGCTTTTTAAAAAATACCCAGAGTCCTGGGCTTGGATCCTATCTTATCTCTTCTCTTCAGGGTTTAGCTCTGGAGACTGCGAAGGCAACAAATGCTTATATTCATACTTTTGTGCACTGTATTTTGGACAAACATACAGTTTTCAGATTAGCCTTATTGGGGGGCACTAATGTGTTGCCTTGTACAGTATTAATAAACCCGATTGAGTATTTTCAACCTTACAAGGGCTTGGCAATCATTTTTTCCACAACAAACAGCAAAGCAGCTGAGGCATGGGAAAATCAGTATAGGAGATGTGGCACAGAAGAAATAATTAACGACATCAGAAACAGAGAGTCTTGTTGGGACATGAGAAAACCATACATCTTTAACTAAGATGAATGATGAGTGGCATGAAAACCAGACGTGACCAATCAAGACAATATAGTGCATCTGGAGAAAAAGAAGATTAGGGGAAATGAGGAAAAACTGAATTAACTCAAAGGAGGCTGAAACAAAAAACATGAAAGGATAAACCAAATAAGAGTCTCAACCATTTACACAAGAACACAATCCAAAGAAGAACTCAGAAGTTCAATGCAGTGATATGGAAAAATCCTGATGGCAATTATAAACTAACAAAGTTAACCCAAACACCAAAACAAGCAAGAACCAAAACACAACCATACATAGATCATAGTGTAATGAGACTGTAAAAGATTCATTCGTTTTTTGGACTTTTTGTTCATATTTACCAAGCCGTAATTCTGAAGGGCAGAATACTTTAGGGAGGATTGTTAATTGTTAATTAAGCTGTTTTTTGTTGTTTTGGTTTTTTTGTTTGTTTGTTTGTTTTTTGTTGTTGTTGTATAATACTGGCATACAAATAATACACAAAGAAGAAAAAAATAATAAGAACCAGAATTACGAAAGGGTATTTGTCAGCTTTTTTCCCCCATCAACCCACGATCTTTCCTCTTCACCTTGAACACAGCTCCAATTAGCGCACAACCACAACATCAAGGTTTGACCTCATGAATCCTCTCCACACTCACAAAACCACACCAAGCCACATCTCACCCACAGTATGAAAATCAGATCAACACACTGAGCTTCAGCTGGTGTCTTGTGAAGATTCACAGAGTTTAATGAAGCACACACTCATTCTCACACACACTAATGATACAGCTGGATGTTTCTGTGTAATTAGACCAGATCTGGGGAACAGCGTTGCATAGGAATGTTTTATGAAAGAGATTAAACTGACGGATAGACAGACAAGCAAAGCAGTGGGAGTTGTGTAACAGTTAGTTGATATGCTTGCCTTGAATCCGAAAGTGTAAAGCCACCCTGACAAAATCCCCATTGCTGTCTTGCTTTGTCCTCTAGAAAAAGATTACAGATTAAATAAAGGTGTGAACCCTAAACATGTCATATCGTGCACCTTAAATAGTAAAATCAGAATTGCAGTCTCCTGAACCACATGCTTTGTAGACTGGGGTTTGATGAGTCACTTTCTTTTTGTTGGAAACACATTTAATAATTAAAAATATGCAGTGAAAAAGCATTTTGGAGACAATAACAGCAAAACATTTGCAGCAATAAGGGATGAGTGTTTTCCGTTGCTGTGGAAGAATTTTAGTCTACTCTTGTTTGCAGAATTGTTAATTCAGCTGCATTTAAGGGTTTCTGAAAATGGATGCCACAACTTCTCTATCAAATTCAAGTCCAAACGTTTAACTAGGCCACTCCATTGTTGCTTTTTTCAGACCATTCAGAGGCACAGTTGTTGTTGAGCTTGGATTCATTCTACTGCTGCATAAATGTGCTTCGATTCTCTTCCGTGATGTTCTGCTAGATAGAATAATTCATGGTTCTATCATTCATTGAAAATCATCCAGGTCCTGACACAGCAAGGAAGCTCCAGACCAAGGCCGTAGAATTAGCATGGATATCCAATATCCAGCGATTATTGAACTGTCCCCACCAATAATTTGATCTCCTCGAGAAAAGAAAAACAAACCCAATAGAAAGCAAAAGAGAGAAATAAAAATACAGATCTGTCAACGTCTCATTCACCTAGAGGTGCAGAAAGAGTTTAATTACGCTCTCTACTGGAGTCCTACCTTCCATAACATATACAGTTCCTTCTAAAA
Source organism: Valencia hispanica (assembly GCA_963556495.2). Taxonomy (NCBI): domain Eukaryota; kingdom Metazoa; phylum Chordata; class Actinopteri; order Cyprinodontiformes; family Valenciidae; genus Valencia; species Valencia hispanica. Next base: position 26,624,851 of record OY747711.1, read on the forward strand.
AAAATTAGCATATTGTGATGAGTTCATTCTTTTCCATAATGTAATGATAACAATTTAACTTTCATATATTTTAGATTCATTGCACACCAACTGAAATATTTCAGGTCTTTTACTGTTTTAAAACTGATGATTTTGGCATACAGCTCATGAAAATCCAAAATTGCTATCTCAAAAAATTAGCATATTTCATCCGACCAATAAAAGAAAAGTGTTTTTAATACAAAAAAAGTCAACATTCAAATAATTTTTTCAAGATATGCTAATTTTTTGAGATAGGAATTTTGGGTTTTCATGAGCTGTATGCTTAAAACCCTCAGTTTTAAAACAATAAAAGACCTGAAATATTTCATTTGGTGTGCAATGAATCTAAAATATATGAAAGTTAAATTTTTATCATTACATTATGGAAAAGAATGAACTTTATCACAATATGCAAATTTTTTGAGAAGGACCTGTATGGCCAATGTGATTGGCTGTGCCTTTCCCTGCTGTCAGGTGAGACTCTGCAGCTATGTTTGGTTGTTAGCGCCAAAACTGCAAGGAGAACTTTCCAGTCCGCGAGAGAACTCAGGTGCAACGTGGGCGACACATGATTGTCAAAAGCGAGTAAGGATGGCAGCAAAAAAGAAGAATTTGGACATGAAGAACCATTTTTCAAAGAAACCTGTAAGTCACTTAAAGTCAAGTTCGCTAAAGAAATGTGTCTGTCATAATAATGTTACTGGCAATGCTGCGCTTTGCCGCACATCATACAGTCTCAAATTGTATGCAACTACACTCAACAAAAATATAAACGCAACACCTTTGTTTCTGCTCCCATTTTTCATGAGATGGACTTAAAGATCTAAAATTCATTCCAGATACACAATATTACCATTTCTCTCAAACATTGTTCACAAATCAGTCTAAATGTGTGATAGTGAGCACTTCTGCTTTGCTGAGATAATCCATCCCACCTCACAGGTGTGCCACATCAAGATGCTGATCTGACATCATGATTAGTGCACAGGTGTACCTTATACTGCCCACAATAAAAGGCCACCCTGGAATGTGCAGTTTTGTCTCACAGCAAAATGCCACAGATGCCACAAGCATTGAGGGAGCGTGCAATTGGCATGCTGACAGCAGGAATGTCAACTAGATCTGTTGCTCGTGCATTGAATGTTCATTTCTCCACCATAAGCCGTCTCCAAAGGTGTTTCAGAGAATATGGCAGTACATCCAACCGGCCTCACAACCACAGACCACGTGTAACCACACCAGCCCAGGACCTCCACATCCAGCAGGTTCACCTCCAAGATCGTCTGAGACCAGCCACTCAGACAGCTGCTGAAACAATTAGTTTGCATAACCAAACAATTTCTGCACAAACTGTCAGAAACCGTCTCAGGGAAGCTCAACTGCATGCTTGTCGTCCTCATCGGGTCTTGACCTGACCCCAGCTCGTCGCCGTAACAGAGTTGAGTGGGCAAATGCTCACATTCGATGGCGTCTGGCACGTTGGAGAGGTGTTCTCTTCACGGATGAATCTCGGTTTACATTGTTCAGGGCAGATGGCAGACAGCGTGTGTAACGTCGTGTGGGTGAGCGCTTTGCTGATGTCAATGTTGTGGATCGAGTGGCCCATGGTGGTGGTGGGGTTATGGTATGGGCAGGCATCTGTTATGGACGAAGAACACAGGTGCATTTTATTGATGGCATTTTGAATGCACAGAGATACCGTGATGAGATCCTGAGGCCCATTGTTTTGCCATACATCCATGAACATCACCTCATGTTTCAGCAAGATAATGCACGGCCCCATGTTCCAAGGATCTGTACACAATTCTTGGAAGCTGAAAATGTCCCAGTTCTTGCATGGCCAGCATACTCACCGGACATGTCACCCATTGAGCATGTTTGGGATGTGCTTGACCGGCGTATACGACAGCGTGTACCAGTTCCCACTAATATCCAACAACTTCGCACAGCCATTGAAGAGGAGTGGACCAACATTCCACAGGCCACAATTGACAATCTGATAAACTCTATGCAAAGAAGATGTGTTGCACTGCATGTGGCAAATAGTGGTCACACCAGATACTGACCGGTTCTGAGTCCCCACACCCCCAATAAAGCAAAAAACTGCACATTCCAGGGTGGCCTTTTATTGTGGGCAGTATAAGGTACACCTGTGCACTAATCATGATGTCAGATCAGCATCTTGATGTGGCACACCTGTGAGGTGGGATGGATTATCTCAGCAAAGCAGAAGTGCTCACTATCACACATTTAGACTGATTTGTGAACAATGTTTGAGAGAAATGGTAATATTGTGTATCTGGAATGAATTTTAGATCTTTAAGTCCATCTCATGAAAAATGGGAGCAGAAACAAAGGTGTTGCGTTTATATTTTTGTTGAGTGTATGAATTGCATGGTTTGGAAACTAACTGCACAACAAGCTGCCCACCATTAGTTATCTTACACCATGCATATAAGGATGGCGCAGGTCTGTGTGCACTTCCCCCAAGGGGCAAGGTGGGCATGCAATGTGTGATTTCTGTCATATATTTTAGCCCATTTCACAGAGCAACAATTTTTGCGATGAGTTCGTCTTCAAAGCTGTATAAAAATAAATATTGTTTCTCCAAGAATTTCTGCTTGGATATCTAATTTCCCTCATAATTGCAGTAAAAGTATACAGTTTACTGTTGCAGAGTCCTGCACTGGTCCAATTTTACCAACCCCCATGCATTAAAATGATTTTTTTAAACCCACCACCCACAGTATTCTCCAGATTAAATCCCAACCCAACCCGTCCGTTGATTTAAAACTGCCATCGGTCTGTATTCGCAGCAGCTATGCGCTCCAATCCCTCCGTAACTCTCCATTGTGCTGTCAGCTGAGCTCTCAGATAGTAATGCTTTCAATACATGTCCAGGTCTGAGATGATGATCAGTCAGATGCTCTCATAAGAGTCTTTTTTTGATTGATTCAGTTACCTAAACTCTGTGTGTAAAGTTGAAAATGTCTGCGCGTCTGCAACAAGTGGTCAAGGATGTGAATTGTAAACTGCTTGTGTTTGAAAAAAAAAAAGAAAAATGGAAAATAACGTGACCCCGTATTACAATACATTGTTTCCCCTTTTATTTATCTGGAATGTTGCACAGCTGATACTTATTTTATGCAGAACTGTAGTGAAGATTCAGTTGAAGTTTCTGCGCACAGAACGGTGAGGGTCTTCTTCTGGGGCGAATATATTATTAATGTAGCCAACATTATTCTTTGTGCTACGATGTGGATAAACATGATCTTTCCCAGACAACAGTCTAATGATGGTTTTCAGCGCCATTCGAAAAGCAAAATAAAACACAATGGGCTTTCAATTTTTACACCTGTTATTACACCACAGTGTATATTATAATAAAACGTCAAAAGGATAAATACCCATATATGAATGATTATTTATTGTCCCCACCAATCTTCAAACCACACTCATGTTTATCGTTATTGTCCCCAGCAATTTTAAAAACAAACCTACGCCCTTGCTCAAGACTATCACATCAACACAACAGTGCTTCTAAATATACGACAAGCCTTTGTGTCTTTTAGTTCAGCAGTCGTTTTGAAACTGTGTCCTTGGTGCCATTTAATCTCATGCCATGTACATACACATAGCCGTTTTTTGTTTTTTTTACGAAATATTCTCACAACATTTTTAGTTTATTTTTTTTACAACATCCACACCTAACCACATTAGTGCATTGTTAAGCACATTCATAGACATGTAGTTCCCCAAAATCCTATCTTTCTACTTTCTAACTTCAACATGCAGCAGTAATTGAGTTTGTAAAAAGGTGCTCTTTGTTTTCTTACCAGGCTGAACATTACAGGGAAGGTTCATCACTGTTTTCATATTTCTAAAAAGCCCTTGAAAAGACTTTGTAACCCTTGTGAAAAACTTTAGCCTGTTTTCCACTGAGCGGACCGGTGCAGCTCGGTCCGGTCTGATCCACTATTGCGTACTATTGACTTTTCATGGGAGCGTTTCCACTGCCTACTAAACTTTCCTTGAGCAGGCGGGGTTTATCCTGAACGCTTGCATGGCGTCATACTGGAGGGACAAGGAAGTGGGTGATGCGCAAAAAACACAGAAGAGGAGGAGGAAGAAACAACAGCAATGGAGTCCATCCAGCAGCTTATGGTTGTCTTTCTTGCTTTTTGTTTTTTTCTTTACACAAATACGACTGCTGTGTTTAACAAAAGGCTCCGTGCGGAACCGAAGACCATTGTGTAAAGTTGTCCAGGGGGTGACGAAGGGGGACGAGGGTGACCATTAACGGAGTGGTAAGGGCCTGCTGTATGGGCCGCTTTTATAATGGAAACAGACAAAGAGGCGAACCGGACCGGACCGCTCAGTGGAAACGAGGCATTTGTTTCTCATCTGTTCTTGAATTTCTTCAGATCATATTATGATCCATTACTTTTTGACTAATGAAATTAAACTCAGCTGTCCAAATGAAAGATTCTGTTAATCACACGTAATTTATTACTAATAAGGTGATTTGGACTTTTTTACATGATCAGGTGGGTTGAATAGAATTTTCTATGTACAGAAATTAGCTTTGTTTGATAGTAACACTTTTAGCTGTTTTTGACATTGAAAAGAGATTGCACTGGAGCTTCATAATGTATTTTAGCTTTTATTTTGAAGTAATAAAAATTTTACATTGAAGACAACATGAATAATTTATATTTAATCAATGAATGCATACATCAGTTATGACTTGTTTAAACTGTTTCCTTTATCTTAGGCATCAAACCAACACAAAGATAAAGTTTTGAGTTTCTCTTCTTGAACAAAAAGGTTTTGTAACAGTTGGACGCATTCTGCAGTGACTAAGTGTAAACTGTGGCAGTTGAATAAAAGGGTTATATAACGACTGAAACAGTTATGTTCTGCATTGCTGATACATAAAAAATTATAAATGGGTATAAAATATGCACAGATGGTTACAAAATGTAATACATGAGTACAAGATTATCATTTAGTATCATGGGGACATTTGGCTTAGATGATAAGGTTCTGAATTGAGCCTTGAGTGGGGACTGTGCTAGGACTCAGACTTGCTTGTTGTACCATAAACAATGTGAGTGTGAACATGTTATATGTTGCTGATGCCCTAAGACATTTTATTCATTTTCCCTAGACTGACTGGTGTGTAACAATTGAACCTGAAACAAGGTACATAAACATTTTACAACCCATTGCCAATGTTCAGACATAGATAGATGACCAAACACTCAGAAAGATTGATAATACATTTGAAACCAGATATACACTGTGTAATTTTTCTCACCGTCTGCAAATTAGGCAAAACCTTTCCTGTTAGTTATAAATCAGTGTGATTTGCTAAATGCTAGAAAAGGTAGGGCTTTTTTTACTTCCCTCAAAGTCAGGAAAGAAAAATAGACATTTTTTACTGTTATTATTTTGCATTAGTTTCATGTGTTTTTCTTTCAGGTTTTGTTTTAAAGTTGAAATTAAAGAAGCGTCTTTGTATTTGTGATTTTTGAAGGTCTGACTGTTTGAAAGTCCAACCAAAAAAAAATAGCCTGCAGATTATCTTTCAGCAAGAAACTCTGTTTTATGTTATTTCACTTGAAATTAAATTTCGTATGCATTAACAACATCAGGAATTACTTTATATGTTTGTTAGAGTAAATCATGTGAAGAATTCTGAAATTTTCTCAGATATCTTGGAAGTAAAATTACTCTGTTTTTTCTGAGGTGAGGTAAGGGTACAGTTACAGATGAAGCTGCTGTGATCCCATTAAAAAGCCAGCCTGTTATAAATTCTGCAAGGCCTAAAGTGAGCAGGGATGAGAAAATTTGACAACTACTGATGGTGAAAATCCTCCAACCCTGACGCCACAATGAAATGACAGTCTCTCTCTCCACTCATCTCACACCGTAAACCCCCCCACCCCTGGTACTGATAAGTGAGTAGTTTATGTAGCCCACTGAGGGCTACAGAATGATAAAGTAATAGTTATAAGTAATGCAAGAAGCCATTAGAGCCATCTTAATGTGTTGTAACACATCATGACAAGCCAGAGATAAATCAGGTCTCACCAAAGATGAGAGGGGTTGTACTAGGCAGCCTGTGATTTAAATAAAAATAAATTAATTTAAAGCAACAGCAGGCAGGCACATGAGGCCTCTTGTGGCTCACGGGCAAGGCAAGGCAATGCAATTTTATTTGTATAGCACACTTTCAACAGCAGGGTAATTCAAGATACTTTACATAATTTGGTGATAAAGAAAAACATAGCATATAACATTGGAAATCAAAAGCAGCAATTTAGCATGAAACACACACAACACATGATACACAATAAAGGATGAAAAACATCAGTGATGCATGAACACATATGATACATATGACATTAATCGTTTACTCAAAGACAATTCTAAACAGATGGGTTTTTAGTTTTGATTTAAAGCTGCTCAGTGTTTCAGCAGCTCTGCAGTCACCAGGAAGTCTGTTCCAAAAAAGCGGAGCATCGAAACTGAGAGCTGCTTCTCCAGGTTTGGTTTTGATTCTAGGGATGTTTAGTAGGCTAGAGTTGAAGTACCTGAGTGGTCTGGGTGGTTGGTACGGTGACAACAGATCTTCAACATATTTTGGTGCTAAGCAATTCAATGATTTATAAACTAATAAAAGTATTTTGAAGTCTATCTATTAGCTATCTCTATTAGCTACAGGGAGCCAGTGTAAGGACTTTAGAACTGGGGTGATGTGCTCTACTTTCCTGGTTCTTGTGAGGACACGAGCAGCTGCAGCTGTCTGATTGACTTTTTAGGCAGACCTGTGAGGCAGACCTGTGTTGCAGTACTCAATCCTACTAAAGATAAATGCATGGAAAGAAAGAGTGAGGGAGTGAGGGAGTGATGGAGTGCGGGAGTGATGGATGGATGGATGGATGGATGGATGGATGGATGGATGGATGGATGGATGGATGGATGGATGGATGGCCATCGGCGTAGCCACGGGTGTGCCAGTGCCACCCACAGAGCCAGCTGGCACACCCAAAAATCTGAATGCATTTATATATATATATACCCAGCAAAAAAAGAAACGTCCCTTTTTCAGGACTGTGTATTTCAACAATAATGTTGTAAAAATTCTAATAACTTTACAGATCTTCATTATAAAGGGTTTAAACAATGTTTTCCATGCATGTTCACTTAACCATAATCAATTAATTAAAATGCACCTGTGGAATGGTCGTTAAGACCTTAACAGCTTACAGAAAGTAGGCGTTTAAGGTCACAGTTATAAAAACGCAGGACACTAAAGAGACTTGTCTACCGACTGTGAAAAACACCCAAAGAAAGATGCCCAGGGTCCCTGCTCATCTGCGTGAACGTGCATTAGGCATGCTGCAGGGAGGCATGAGGACTGCGGATGTGGCTAGGGCAATAAATTGCCATGTCCGCACTGTGAGACGCCTAAGACAGCGCTACAGGGAGACAGGAAGGACAGCTGATCATCCTCGCAGTGGAAGACCACGTGTAACAACTCCTGCACAGGATCGGTACATCCGAATATCACACCTGCGTGACAGGTACAGGATGGCCACAACAACTGCCCAAGTCACACCAGGAACACAAAATCCCTCCATCAGTGCTCAGACTGTCCGCAATAGGCTGAAAGAGGCTGGACTGAGGGCTTGTAGGCCTGTTGTAAGGCAGGTCCTTACCAGACATCAGCAGCAACAACGCCGCCTATGGGCACAAACCCACCTTCGCTGGACCAGACAGGAGTGGCAAAAAGTGCTCTTCACTGATGAGTCACGGTTTTGTCTCACCAGGGGTGATGGACGGATTCGTGTTTATCGTCGAAGGAATGAGCGTTACACCGAGGCCTGTACCCTGGAGCGGGATCGATTTGGAGGTGGGGGGTCCGTCATGGTCTGGGGCGGTATATCACATCACCATCGGACTGAGCTTGTTGTCATTGCAGGCAATCTCAATGCCTTGTTGTACAGGGAAGACATCCTCCTCCCTCACGTGGTACCCTTTATGCATGCTTATCCGGACATGATCCTCCAGCAGGACAACGCCACCAGCCATACTGCTCGTTCTGTGCGAGAGTTTCTGCATGACAGCAATGTCAGTGTTCTGCCATGGCCAGCGAAGAGCCCGGATCTCAATCCCATTGAGCACGTCTGGGACCTGTTGGATCGCAGGGTGAGGGCTAGGGCCATTCCCCCCAGAAATGTCCAGGAACTTGCAAGTGCCTTGGTGGAAGAGTGGGGTAACATCTCACAGCAAGAACTGACAAATCTGGTCCAGTCCATGAGGAGATGCACTGCAGCACTTCAAGCAGCTGGTGACCACACCAGATACTGACTGGTACTTTTGATTTTGAGCCTCCCTTCATTCAAGGACACATTATTCTATTTCTGTTAGTCACATGTCTGTGAAACATTTTTAGTTTATGTCTTATGGTGTTGACTCTTTTAGTGTTCATACAAATATTTACACACATTAAGTTTACTGAAAGTAAAAACAGTTGAAAGTCAGAGGACGTTTCTTTTTTTGCTGAGTGTATATAGTTTTTCCTAACATGTTTGAGTCACCAGATCAATTTGTAAAAATTGCCACCAGGCGATGCATTGCGACATCAATGATTGCTACACTTGCACTGGGCATGTTAACTCAATCAATCAATAATAAATTGTAATCAGGCAGAGCGGGTTGAGACACCTGCACCTGGCAATGCAACCAACCTAACCTAACTGTGACACCCCCCTCAATTACTTTTTTTTTTCAAAAAGCGCCTAGCGACAAGTCTAGCAACATTTCCGACAACTGACCACCTTTAGCTACTTTCTGAGAAACTTTGTCTGATGATCTGCGCATATGTGTGCAGCATGATCAGACTATGTCCACTGACCAATCAAACCTTTTTCGGTTCATTTGCTCCACTCACAAACGAAGTTGTTTGGTAGTTAATGTTAATTTAGTAGTAAAAAATAAACATGCATGTATGTAAGTCAGATCTTTCAACGGGAATTAAGGCAGAAGCTTGTCTGTACCATTGACTGTGTCTGTACTACGCTGCATCGCACACCTGTGGTGCATTCAAGGAACGTTCAAAATGTATGGTGAGTTCAAAAACGTGGGACATTTAAAACTTATGACAACAAACCCCCACTGAAAATAATACCACAAGCAATAAACTTCTGTTTAATGGCCGTTGGGAAGAAACATTTGATGCATGCTAAATATGCCCTACGTAGTTTTACAAAATAGGCTACTAAAAAACTAACAACTATATTCTCTGAATTAATTTTGTTTTCTTGAGATATCTCAGCAAAAAAATTTTTTTTTCCAGAACTTTAAATTTTGTTTAAAAGGTCTTTGATGTCCGGTTGCAATTTGATATCTTGTAAATTTTGTACCATTTTTCTCCACAGTTTACTTCAGGCAAATTAATAGAACATGTTCCACAGTCTCTTCTTGAAGACAGAAGTCACATTTTCCTGTAGCATGTTTCCCCTGTTTAAATAATGTATTGTTTAACCCTGTAATCCTAATCTAAATATAATTATTTCCTCCTTTCTGTTTCATTCGTCATCACGTGATGGCGTCATCATTATGCAAATTAGCGTATGACGTCATCTGGCAACATCTAGCGACTTTCTGAGACAACTTCAGCTACTTTCTGTCGGAGACAGTTGGCAACACTGGTGGTGAACAGGATTAAAACCAACAACAGAGCTACAATGCTCACTGAGAGACTAGTTGATAGCATCTCATTGCTCATGTTCGAAAAAGAGCTTGCAGGCAAACTAGACTCTGACGAAATAATAAACCTGTTTAAGGCCAAACCACGCCGCCTTGCCTTGTGAAGCTGCAATCCGAAGGTGGAAAGTTCAGATGCTTAAATAATATGTACATAGTGATAGTGTGAGTAAGAAATAAATGGGATAAGATAAACAGGTTTACTTATAAATATTACAGGATATGCATTTGAAAATTGTTGATTTAAATTGCGTTAAAAACATGTGTTTAAAGGTTGAAAAGTTATTATAATGTATATCAGAAGTTGAGAATGTGTTTGATTATACAAGTTAATGCCAGCCAGTGATTTTGAATATGTTAGTCTGAATTTATTAGTTTTGCCTATAGGCAAAAACTTTATATTTGTTGAGAATAAATTTGGCACACCCAGTGTCTTTTTTCTGGCTACGCCACTGGTTATGGCACATCCAGCCATTTATTTGCTCAATGCATTTATTTAGGGTTTGAATGGGTTCAGAGTCACCTGATGACATTGTAATGTAAAGCTGAGTATGATCTGTATAGTTATGGTAGCTAATCTTGTTGGTTGTAATAATCTGGCCTAGTGGAAGCATGTAGATATTAAATTGGAGGGGCCCTAAGATGGAGCCCTGATGCACCCCACATGTGTTTTCTGTTTGTTCTGAGGAAAAGTTTCTGTTCTCATGGTAAGACTCAAACCAGCCAACTACTGTACCAGCTTTCCAGTCGTTCCAATATTATATCGTGGTCAACAGTGTCAAACCAGCACTGTTGTTCTACCACATTCTGTATTTATGCGGATGTCATTGAAAACTTTGACGAGGGCAGTCTCAGTGCTGTGGTGAGCACGGAAACCAGACTGAAAAACATCAAAACGGTTTGTCATTGTTATGAAGCTATTTAACTGCTGATACACAACTTTTTCAATAATTTTACTAATGAATGGAAGATTAGAGATTGGCCTAGTTCTGCTTTAATGTGTTGTCCAGGTTGTTCTTCTTTAGGGATTTAATAGCTGTTTTTAAAGCCTGTGGGAAGACACCTGACAGGAGGGATGAGTTGACTATTTTAATCAGATCAGACCCATTGACAGGGAAAACTTTCTTTAGAAAAACTGTGGGTAGGACATTGAGGCAACAAGAGCAGGAGCTTAATTGGTTAATGATTTCTTCAAGGTTCGTTTGGTTTAGTTTTTGGAATTCAGACATATTCTCTACATTGGTGATAAGTGTGGATGATGTTAGTAGTTTATTTGGTACAGATGTACAGATCGATCCTCTGATTTTCATAATCTTTTTAGTAAAGATTGGTTTGATCCTCAGACAGAGATGGCTGAAGAAAATACAAATATGAAGGTATTTGGGGTGTTAAGGTTAAATTATCTTTCATTCTTCATACTGACAATTTTTCTGTCACTAAAACTTCTGCATCATATGTGACTTTACCTTTGCTGTTTTTTTAACAAACTCCTCATTCTTAGTGGTTGTCATCTTTTTTTAAATGACAACCCCTCAGCTAAACTGTGTTCCAACATATTTGCTGCTGTAGCATTTAAATTAGCTCCTTTGAAGACCGTAATCTGAATGCAAAGAGATAGGCTGGGAGACCTGATTTATGGAAGCAGAATTTTGTTTTTTTTAATTTTCTTCTTTTTTTCACACACACACACACATACAGTCTTTCTGTCCTCATGTCAGCTCAGCAAGGTTTAGAGGTGCTGCAGGGGTCTTTTTCCATTAAGGATCTCATGCGTTTTAGGCCTCTTGTCATGTCCTTCCCGGCAGCTAAGCCAACATCAAAGGTGTTGGTGGAAACACTTTTAACAGGTTACTGTTCAAGCCCTTCATCCTCTCAAGTGCTGGTTTACAGCACAGGCAGAATGCACACAAAATGATTCCCCTATTCTTTTTTTTTAAATCAGAAGAAAGTTTATTGCAATCATTAGCATAAATGTAATATTGCTATTTCTATCTGCTGTGAGCATAACATTTACTATTAAAAATCAGATCACACGACTTACACAGGATATCATTTTTTAAACACCCTAAAATTAGTGAAGGGTCGCTGATCAGTGGTGTACCTTCTTTTGTGCCGTTCATGTTTATAGGTCTGATCTTGATGGTGTAGACCAATCACCAGTTGCTTTATCAGGGAGACATTTTCTTAAAAGCTGTTTGTTCATATAAAAGTTGCAATGTTAGTGCATTGGCAGAAGTTTTCCCTGCTTCCAGTCAACTGCTTTGCAGCTGATTAATTTTCATACAGGACCTTGCAGTATCAATTCCTCCAGAACCTTTCCACATTTTATCACTCCGTCAGCATAGACTTGTATACTGTCCCATAATCTTTTCATTTTTGGATGATGGTCAAATAGTGCTTTGCAAGATATATAAGCTTGGGATATTGTTTTAAACGCTAATCTTGCTTAAGTTATGTCTCTCTCCTTGATCTGCTGCGTTCTGTAATACCAGCCTTGTGTTTAGTTGTTTTTTTATGTTTTTCACCATATGTTATACAGGGGAATTATGTGCACTGGCATCTGTTTCCAGTCTTGGCTTCCTTATACTTAAAAAAAAGACATAAAAAAAAAGTCACAGGATAGTTGTAATCTGATGAAAGCAGAAAAGAATAGGGACTATCAGAATGACTTGAAGAAGCTCACTAAATCAAAATAATCAAATTAAAATGATCAGCATCCCTTTTAATTTCTGAGCCATATCACATATTTTCATCAATTCTCCTTTGTGGTGACACAAAAAAGTAATTCTGTCCCTGATTCATAAAGTGTAAAGTGTGATACTGAGGGAATCACTGACAGCCCTATGTTATGATATCTAAGGACCAATGTTCATTTTGGAATATATTTTTATAAGTACGTTTTTTGATATACACACTCAGATACTTCCCATAAGAACTGCATTGCAGCAGGTAAAGAGTAACCAGGATAAACTGAAGGGGAACTCAGTCAGAACCCACATGTGGAGGTAGAGATGAAGGTCAAGCTTTTGAGATAGTTCAGCAGCAGGAGGAAAAAAATATGTTTTAAACGAGGTCGGGGGGAAAAAACAGCAAAGGAGCAGAGGAAAGTGACCATAATAAATTCCCTAAAGCTGCAGAAAAAGCCTCATTCCAAACCCTCCCTTTCTGGATTTCCTCTTTTTTAAGCTGCTTTTTTATATTTTTACTTTTTATGCTATTCTAGGTTGCCTGTGTGATCGATTTTTGAACTGCTTCAGAAGCAAATTTCATGCCAATGAAGTGCTACACAGAGGATTAAAAATAACAGCAATGTCAAATGTTTTTTTTCTGACCTTGTTTTTGTGTAAAGCTACATCAATATACACCACATTGCCGAAAGTATGGGGGCACTTACCTTGACGTGCACACACACACCCACACACACATGAACTTGAGTAACCTCCCATTCTTAATCTACAGGGTTTAAACTGTTGGTCCACCCTTTGCAGCAATAACAGAATTAATTCTTCTGAGAAGACTTTGCACAAGGTTTAGTACTGGGATAGCTTAGTTTATTAGAATTAATGCCTATATTTACAGAAGCACATTTGTAAGGTCAGAGACTGATGTTGGATGCATTGCGAAGTCTCCACTCTAATTCATCACAAATGTATTCTATCAAGTTGAAGTCAAGAGTCTGTGCAGGTCATTCAAGTTTTTCCAAACCAAACTCGCACATCCAGGTCTTTATAAACCTTCCCTTCTGCACTGGTGGTCATGTTGGAACCAGAAGGGACCATCCTCAGACTGGTTCCATAAAGCATGGAGTATGACATTTTCCAAAATGTCTTGGTATCCTGAAGCAATAAGTGAGTTTCTTTCACTAGAACTGAGCTAAAACTAGTCCCATGCCATAGTCTCAAGAGTCCAGTGACTACTTGCTTGAATTCCATCTCTGTATTTAATGGTTTGCCTTGCACTAGGTGAATATACGGCTTGGATGCAGCTTCTCAGCCATGGAACCTCCATTCCATGAAATTCTCTTAATCAATTCTGAATCTAATCTGAAGACCTCGTGAGGTTTGGAGGTATATAGCTATTGACTCTGCAGCGAATTGGAAACCTCTGCACACTATGTGCCTCACCATGCACTGACTAAGATTAAATGTTGCCTGGGCTTCAACATTGCTTTTATTCCTAATCATTTCCTTCTACCTCTAACATTTACTAGTAACAGTTGACTGTCGAGCATTTATATATATTCCATTATTATGGTTAGAAAATTTCAGAACCAGACTTAATGCACAGGTGCCATCCTATCACTATAGCATGCCTGGAATTCACCGAGCTTCTGAAAGCGAACCAATCCTTTACAAATATTTGTAGTAGCAGTCTGCATCCCTCGGTCTTGTATTATATACATGTGTCCATGGGAGCGCTTGGAACAAATTCAGTGATTTTGAAAGGTAAGGGAATACTTTTGGTAAAACATTGTGCATTATGTTTCTTACATGTGAACACTCTCCTATTTTATTTCTCCTTTTATCAAAGGGTCTTTGTATCCACATGTATGTGAGTGCATTACAGAAACAGTTTTGTCACATGTCACCAAATGTTGTCAATTATGCAGGGGAAAGCAAACCTTGATATGAGTTTTACTTTTTACGCAGTATGGGGGCCTAAGCTGCAAGTCTGTGCACCCATGTATGTTATTACATACTTGTAAGCAAAAGTACAGATTCAAATATGTGTATGGCTCTGCATGCAGTTTTCTTCATTAACTGAAGGTTACTCTATGTATACTGTGTCACAGGCTCAGCAGTTTCTTTTAAAGTGAATTATTCAAATTTGTACCCCCTCTTAGTTCCAAGCCAGTGGTACATGTTAATATGAGATTAGTCCCACTTTACCCAGCAGATCTTTTATGCACATGCTCCTATCACGCATCCCAGTAAACCATCCCCTGCAAGCAGAAGTCTGAATAAATCAGGATTGCTTGATGATGAAGTTGTGCCAAGCTGATGCACAAGTGAGTTAATGGTTGTTGTTGCACTTAGGTTTTACTGATAACGCCCTGTACAGGTAGGCCTCTGTGAGCAGCTATTACACATAAAGTGATGTATGTTAACTAACTTAGCTATTAGGCATTAAGCTCTTTTATCACAAATGGATTGCTCTGGTGGTGTCAATTTTTGATCATTTATCTTTTTCTGAGAATTACAGAAATAAAAAATCCAATCTGTTGTTAGAAGTTGGGTTAAAATCAGAAATTATAATCAGAATAATTATATCTTGGACAGCTACGTTTTAATTTTACTTGAGTAAAAATATACTGAAGTATTGCTACTCTTTCTTGAGTACAATTGTTGGCTACTCTACCCACCCCTGCATGGGGGACAGGTTGATTTGAAAAGCTTTTCGTCCTTCATAAATAAAATCATTATTTCAGACCTCTTTTTTACTTGTTAAGATTATTTTTGATTGATATAAAAATTAGTTTGATGATCTGAAGCATTGTATATAATCTGGCTATACCATCTAACAGCTGTTACCAAAAAAACTAGTGTCTCTAATTTGGGTTCAGAAAGGAAACAGAGAACAGAAGATTCCCACATTTCTCCAGTGTGACGATGCTGCTTGAACAATATTCTGGCCCTGTTGATCTTAATGGTTCATCCTGTCAGTGTGGCCGAAATGATTTGATTTGATTTGAAGTCATGTCTCTGCACAGCCTGGGACTACCCTGAAGGCAACAAAGCATGACACCAAACAGAATGGTCTTATAAGAAAATGAGTTGAGTCTGTTTTCTTTTATTTCAGGGGTCTCTGACAAGATAAATTTTTATTTCACAAATTCAGCTTACACCTCTAGTTTTCTCTCAAATATGTGATCTGTCTTTTACGTCAACCAAGTGATTTTTTTTTCTAAATTGGAAAAAAAATTATACAAAAAAAGGTACAGCCTCCTGTTCAGCATGACTCTCTTGTTGACTCATGCTTGACGTCTGCGTGAACCTCAAAGAGGAGCACAGATAGAGTGCAACGCCTGTGTTTGGAGACAGCACACGCCAGTGAGGACCTGAGCCCAAAATAAGAGCAAAGCCACACACTGACACACAGAGCGAGGATAAGCAATGACAGCTATGCTGCAGTGTTGTGTGATTTTTACCTTGAATGAAGATGCAGATTGCTGATCCATGGCTTTGTATTTGCATGTTAGAAATCATTATCTGAGCACAGGGAACACATTCTTTGTTACATCACATAATTACTGTGCCCTACTCTAATTATGGTGCAGCAGGGACAAATTCAATTCTCAGATCCTTTCTCCATCTAAAATCCTTCTATACAACTTACTTTGTCAGTCACACACAGGAACACAAACACTTCTATTTTCTTCCTTGGAAAATCTGATCTGCTCCCAGTGCTCCTTGTGCATCTGTCATTCATCTTTGTTCTTCATCTTTCGTCTGCTTACTCTCAGCTCACCAGCACAAAAAATGTCTGGAAGGTGAGACTGGAAAAAGCAAGTTTTTATTTTTGATTTCAGAGTATATGTTTCTGTCAGAACAACCTCATAAAAAGTTGTTGTCAACCAAAATGACATTTACTCAGCTAATTTATATGACAAGCAGAGGGCTAAATCCAATTTACGAATGCCACAAAGCAGGATTTAATCAAAATGCGGAGTAGATGCACAGTTAATAGTCTGCTGCAATTTTCAGGGCGAACTGCAGGAGATTGGGCAGTCAATGTTTGTCCCATTTTTGTTAATTTACTTCTGAAAAAAGCTGAGAAAGAGAACTAAAGACACTTGGGGTTTAAGTACCAATGGGCTAATCAGTGGACAGCTGGACGGTAAATGCTTCTCTGCCAAGAACCAATGTGCTGCTTTCTTTTTAGGCACCAATTAAATTTTCGTTTTGTGTGGAGACTTCCAGAACAAGAAGCTTATCACCAAAAACATTGCACAGAGAAGCTTTTCCTCTGTCAGTTTTTATTAAAAACTTAGCTGTACTCAGAATTTTCAAAACATTAAGATGTTCATTCATATGCACATAACTTAGAAAACTGCTAAGATGTGCATGTGCCTGAAAGGCACCAGTGTAGCACAAAGAAATCAAAGCTTGATGTTACAATCCTACTGAGCGCGGATTATAAGAATAGAATTAAGAGTCAGCACAGTTAACTGGTTTATGCAGCTCGCTCAATATTTAACCCACATTTGGACTGGGAAAAAAATTTCTGTCATTGTCAAAGGTCAAAGGGTGCCATCCAAACGTATCCTTATCACATGAAATTGTTCACATTTTATTTGATAAAAACCACAGACTTTACTGTATTTTATATTGATTTTATGCGACACATCAAAACATGGTGAATAATGGTGAAATAAACAGATAATGATAAATGAGGCGACGCCTGCGAGCCAGTTCAGGCAGCCAGCTTGAGCTGAGCTACTGCTTCACTCTCTGTGGAATATATCAAGCACCACTGACAATTTGAGCTGTCTATTTAAACTACATAGTATTCTGTTGGAGTCTGCATTTCATGCTCTTCTTCTTGCCTGCTAATGTCTACTTCTGTTTGGTTGTCTTCAACCCCTCCACCTGGAACGCACCCTCCTTGTGCCACAATTTCAGAGAATCACACTTCCCAACAGGAAAAATAATGGTTCAGGGGGTAGAGATTTACCCTTCGTTCCATGACATGTTGAGCAGCATGGTGATGGAGCAATGACATTGAAGCCAAGACACCAAACTTAAGATCATACTAAATTGGATAATAAAGGTGTATTTTAAACATTAACACCTTAGTTATGTGACTGAACTGTTGTTATTAAGCATACTGTATGTGAACAGCAATTGTCAGGTCTTGTCACAGACTCCCAATTGAATTTTAGTCTGAAGTTTGACTGGGCCATTCTAACACGTGAGATAAAATAAGATACAAGCAGACTCTGCATTAAAAATGCTTGTTAAAACATCTTGTGTAAAAAAATAAAGAAATATGTATGCTAATTTCCGAAGGCATTTGTTTGTTAGAGATTTAATTCTTGTGTGTCATTGAAGGGGACCAAATACAAATGCATGCTACACATTTCAGAATTGTTGGTGGGGGGTTGATTTTTGAATGAATTATTTTCCTCCCACTTAAACAATATGCCCTATTTGTGTTGGTTTATCATAAAAAGTCTTGATGAAGCACGTGATGAATCACTGAAGTTTGCTGTTCTAATAGGGCAAAAGTTGGATAAGTACAAGGGGTGTGAATACTTTTTAAGGCAAGGCAAGGCAAGGCGATTTTATTTGTATAGCACACTTTCAACAACAAGGTAATTCAAGGTGCTTTACATGGGGTAAAATAAAAATTGCAGTAAAACACAGACAAAGCATATAACGTAAAAACAGCAACATATGATACATGAACTCAGTGTTTCAGCAGCTTTGCAGCTGTCTAGAAGCTTGTTCCAGATTTGAGGAGCATAGAAACTGAAAGTAGTTTCTAGCTGTATTAACTGAAGCTGTGTGCTGACTGCTGATCGCTCTTCTTTAGGTCCAAAAGTAATTACTTCTGTTCTGTTTCTGTTCAGCTGGAGAAAGTTATCGCACCCCACATGTGATTTCTGTTCTTTCTGATGAAAAGTTTCCAATTGAAACAAATAAGTCCCTGTTCTTTAGGTAAGACTCAAACCAGCCAAGTACTGTACCAGAGAGTCCGACCCAGCTCTTCAGTCGTTCCAATAATATATCATGATTAACAGTGTCAAATGCTGCACTGAGGTCCAACAGAACCAGCACTGTGGTTCTACCACAGTCTGTATTTATGCAGATGTCAGTGAAAACTTTGACGAGGGCAGTTTCAGTGCTGTGGTGAGCAAGGAAACCAGACTGAAAAACATCAAAGCAGTTGGGCATTGTTAGGAAGCAATTTAACTGCTGAAACAGCTTTTTAAATAATTTTATGGATGAATGGAAGATTAGAGATTGGTATGTAGTTATGCATTAACGTGTCCAGATTATTCGTTTTTAGCAGTGGTTTAATAACTGCTGTTTTTAATGCCTGGGGGAAGAGACCTAACAGGAGGGATGAGTTCACTATTTTCTTCAGATCAGACCCATTGACAAGGAAAAAGTTTTTGAGGGAGGGTAGGACATCAAGACAGCAAGAGGAGGAGCTTTATTGGTTCATGATTTCTTTAAGTTTTGTTGTTGTTGTTGTTGTTTAATTAATGGAATTCTGAAATTTTTTCTACATTGGTGTTAATTGGGTATAAAATTGGTAGTCGGTTCGGTGCTGCGGTACAGACCGACCGTCTAGTTGTTAGAATCTTTTCAGTTTTAAGGCATTTTAATTAATCCTGTATCTGCAGATTTAATTGTTGAATATTATAAACATCTATTAATAATCATTCTTTGTGTATCAGATCAGAATTATATTCATGCTGTATATTATCTTTGAACCAAATATCCTGAACATCAGTGAGTGAGCTACAGAAGAGGTTCCTGTTTTAGGCTTTCACTAATCTTAGATATGTGTTTGATTGGTTCATTAAAACCACTTTTAGTCTCTTCAACATGTTTACATTAACAACAGCCATGAATCTCTCAATATAACCAGAACGGTCATGTATTTAATTATGGATAAGCTGCAGGACAACAGTTTAAAACTGCTCCACAAGTGCATTTATTGCATTGAGAACTAATGGGTATGAATAAAACCAGATTTAAGTTTTCTTCTTT
Source organism: Valencia hispanica (assembly GCA_963556495.2). Classification (NCBI taxonomy): domain Eukaryota; kingdom Metazoa; phylum Chordata; class Actinopteri; order Cyprinodontiformes; family Valenciidae; genus Valencia; species Valencia hispanica. Next base: position 26,644,371 of record OY747711.1, read on the forward strand.
TTTTAAAGCTCATTCTGCAAAATGTATATACACTGTGCCATCTAGAATATGAAAAAAAATATGGTATAGCTGCAGATATATAATATTGCTGGCTCATCAGTTCACATGTGAATGGTATAAGTTACCCACAGAGAAAGTATTTTTTTCTATGCAATGTGCTTATTTAAATACAACAAGGTGAGAAGTTCAGCTCATAGAGGATTACCTCTGAGCCACTCAGCTGCTTTCTGCGGGTTTGAGGGAATCAGATGAGCTTTCAGCACCTCATAAAGCCACCCGACAGTGGCCTCAGGCCTGTCAGGGCTCCAGCCAAGAAGGCAGAGCCAAGTCAATCCAGGACAGAAAGAGGACAGTATCCCTGATTCAATATTACCCTCTTTCTTCTCCACCGTGGCCATATCTGGCCTTGCAGGGTAGCTTTCGAATTGCACAGAATCTAAAGGGGGAAGAAATCACAATAAAAGTAAAACATTTATTGAATTGTTTCAAGTTGCTTGTTCAAACAGCACATCATATGAATTCAAATAAACCATAAAGTAGCTCATTTATTACAGATTTTTAACATCTTTTTAAAAAGTTTTTAAATATGTAAGGTATTTAGTATCAGGTAATGTTTTATTGGTTAAGAAAGACTTTGAGAAAAAGCTACAATTTGAGTTATTTTCCATTCCAACTCTTGCCAGGATATTTCTCCAAAACTAAAGCTTTTCCACCATCTAGTGTCTAAATGTTGACATAGCTACATGTTTAACACAAATAAATATGACCACTAGAAGGCAGCATTTGTTTCTATTGAACTGCAGATGCGTTTTCTTCCTACCTGCTCTGTGAAGCAATTTGAGAATCTGGGTTTATATATTATGAAAGCTCAAACATGCTAATATAAATGTTTTAATTGATTTTGCTTACTATTTGACTGTTGCACGTGACAGTGGACAGACGTTTTGTTTTTGTTTACTGTACCATATCTTAATCTTGGCCAGCCCTCCCTTGTTAAAGGACATTTCAAAACAGAGTCGGTTTAACCTGGTTAAATGGATACATGAAAAAAATAAATGAATGAACAAATGGCATTTATTTTTAGACAGACTGATGTGAGTAGGCTTATTATTATCATTATGTGCCATACATTTTCAAGTCATATCTCTCTACTTTTCAACCATAACACATTCTCACTAAGCCAACCCAGGATTTCAACACACACTGTTCAGTATAACAGAGCTTTCACTGACAGAGGTTAGCTTTTAGAGCATCATCACTGTGATACTTCACAAAAAAAATCCCTAATAGTATATCCCTACATGTGTATTTGGCAATTGCATTTAGTGAAGAAAAATATTTTTATTTTATTACCTTTTTGAGCTGCAGCTAAATGTTAAAGGACAAACCACTTTACCTTATGATTTATCAATTCAAAAATAATTTCCATCTGGGGTCATTAAAGTAGGTGTTGTAGCTCATACTATTTAATTCTTCAGATGTTTTTGTCTGAAGCGGTCTGTGTTATAGTAAAACTGAAGAAGCCTCAGACTGAAGACTATTGTTGGATAGTCTCATGAAGAGAATACTCAGGGTTGTCCACAATGTTCTTGATTTTATAAAGAATCCTTTGCATCATCATCATCTCCAGAGGTTCCACAGTTGTCCCTAGAACAGAACCAGCTTTCTTTCTCAGGTTGTTTAGCCTTTTTAAGTACCTGGCTCCGATGCTGCTATTCCAGCAGATTATGGCAGAAGAGATTACACTCTCCACAACAGACTTTTAGAAGATCTGCAGCATCTTGCTGCAAACCTTGAAGGACCTAAGCTTCTTCAATAAGTACAAGCTGCTCTGTCCCTTCTTGTAGACGGCTTCACTGTTATCTTCAGTCCAGTCTGTTGTCCAGGTGAACACCAATGTATTTATACTCTTGAACCATCTCCACTTCTTCTCCCATGATTCAAACATTGTTCGACTTCACTCAGTTTCTTTTTAAATCTACAGTCATTTCCTTTGTTTTGTTCATGCCATAAAGTGTTTGTAAATGTAAAAACAAAAAGCTCCAGGGTCTTTAGCTAACATCTTTCTAGACAAATGAAGTTTTGGTCAAAGTGAAAAGTTTATGGAAGTGGTTGCCATATACGTCTATGATTTCCTCCTAGAAATAAAGTCTGTCACATGATTTCTTATGCCTGAGGCTAGGGTTCGTGTAAAAATATTCACGATTCTCAGAACTGCAGAATAAGATGAAAACACTGAGTAAAGCTTAAGTCATTATTGTATAGGGTGTTTTAGTACAAACAATGTTTTTTAAAAAAATACAGATTTCAGAGTCTGGATATCAAGCAAAGGACGACTCTAAAAATGTAGATTTTTTACTTTTGACCTCCATGCATGTAGCATAAACTAGCTGCAAATCTGGTCAGCCCACATGAAGTACCATTTTGTGTTTACTATGACATGAGCTGGTAGTAACTTTTGTGCTCCTTAGGACAAAAATATAATTTGTAGATATATTAAGTCCCTTTTTATTGTAAAAAAAAAAAAAAAAAGTTAACAAAGTATAATATAAAGTTAATATATAAGTAGAGCAGCCAGAAAAGAATGCAGCCTTAAAAAACATGTTAACTTTGATTCCAAGTTTTACATTTAGTCAAACATTTAAGAAAGTCTGGCTCTGATTAAATTCCCTTTTAGTTTAACTGAGAACAAAGTGAACTATGAGGTTCAAATACTCAGGAAGAGAACACAAAATAGCTAACTAAAACCACATGTGGTGTAAAGACCAGGGGTGTTTTTGCTTTATTCTGAAACTAACTTTAAGGCCGATGAAAACAGTACATTAACACCAGAGACAATATCTGTACAAATAATAAAAAAATAAGACATCTTCATTTATTGCTGTGCTTTGTGGGAGCTACAAATATTACTGGACTACCTTGAAAGTAGAAAAGACAAATACAAAACATGTGGAAAAGTAATGACTGTTACATTGTATTGTAATAAATGGGCAATGATACACAATGAAATTGAAACAGATTTTATTGCCAGAGTTAAAATGGAACATTACAGTTTAATGAAAGAAAAACAAAATCCAGCACTTCTACAAGGTTTGTTTTAAGATCGTTTTGTTTTTCCTTTGTCAACATTTATAAGAGCATCGTTTTATTCGTTTTGTTTTTTTTAAGATTGCCTGTCTGTTCACAAAAAGGCATAGTGTTCACAACAACATATTTTTGGTCTCTTAGCAACCTGAGCTTTCAGTAAGTAGCAGCTTTGGTGATAAATCTTTTCAAAATAAATACAAGTTAAAACAGAATCATTTTTTTCATTCCAACCATCCTATTGTTCTTATGCATAGTTAGTGTTACTGGTAATGTGAATTTGAGAACATGCAGTTTCTGGGTGACTATTATCTATAGCTGTGAGATTATTTGAATCAGTCTGTGGTTTAGGCCTGGATAATCTGATGGAACTGCATTTCAAATAACAGTACAGTGAGAGCGCAACAGAAGAAACGCCAAACATTGTGACAATCTGAGATAGTCTCTTCAAGTTTAATTTCTAATCTTGAGAACTATACGTGTCCACCTTCTGTCCTGGTGTTTTACCTGCTCTTCGTTTCTCAGTGAAGTATCCGGTGCAGGTATCTCTCTGGATTACCCTCTCCTACCCTCCTCAGTCCAGTGCTGGTTGTAGTTGCTCTGTCAAAGTTCCCATTAGAGTTTTGCCTCTCAGTAAGCAACAAGTCGGCACTGATGTCTCCTGAAGTCGCTTCAAACGAGTCTCTGTAGGACTCTGGACTACTCTTTGTTTCGGCTTTAAAATCCTTCTCGCCAGCATCTTTTCCCTGTCTGCTTGGAGAGGTCTCTCCAATCCTAAGCAACAAAGACTGTAGTTAGACTTGAATAGTCATTACTGTTGAATGTTTGGAACCATATATGGTAGGGATTCATTATATATTGGCATCAACATTGGTATTAACCGATGAATAATAACCAATGTTCATTTCCACCCTGTTGCTGTTTGTGTATGCGTTTCAAGAAGAAGGCATGTGTTGTTTAGATTGGTGCATCCCTAATTTAAGACCAAGAAGTGGTTGTACCTGAGGTGATTGAACGCTCGCAGCCAGTGCGAGCCTAACCCTTCCCTCCCATTGGTCCTCAGCCCTCTTCGATGACCTCGACTCCTCAGCGCTATTAAGGCCTGAGCCAGTTCGGCCTCGTCTCTGTGTCCCCAGACGAGCTGGGCCCTCTGCTCGGCATCCTGATCTCCAGCTGCCCTAAACAACCTCTGGAGCTGCCTCAGGTTCACGTTACTGAAAATGTTCCCTGCGCCAGACTTCCTGTTCCTCCTCTCGGACAGACGCCACAGGGAGGAAGGACCTGCCACCACAGAGGGTGAAGGGGAGGGAGATCTAGTATCCATCCAGAGAGGGATGGGAAAAGTGGCAGGCAAGCAGGCTTTACTCTGTGGGGAGAAGATGATTTTTTATTTCAGATAAATTTGTTCAGGAAAAACTATTTTTTTTAAAAGGTACACAAGTACGGAGACTCAGATTGAGCTGCTTCTGGTACTTTATGAATGACAGAGCAGCCAGTCCTAAGCCAGGAAATGGGAACAAAACTACATCCTCACTCCACGGGAAGAATTAAAACCACAAGACAACAGGTCCCACTTGCATGAGAATCTACCAGCCGCTCTGTCTCTTTAATCCTGCTTGAAGGCAAGTAACGATCACCTCTTTAAAGCCCATTACACTTCAAATGTTAACTCTGTTTTTATGCATCCATCAGAAAGTGGGACATTCAAAACTCACTGCTTAATTAATGGCAAAAGTCACAACTGAGTGACTGCCTTTTACTTATAAAAGACCTACAAAAATCTCTCTAACGGTGAAGGTTTGAACGATGCTCTCAGTATGGATTTCTAATTGATAATTTAGATGGTAAATTTTGTAATGACCTATACGTATTTTAGTACATTTTATTTTGGCAAATATTTGATAAATGCTCAAGAACTAGCACATGTTGGAGCTGTGAAGTTAGCTCCAAATGTTGAGGTGGTGAACGATGGGCTAGAAATAATAATTTTTAATCTAGATTAATTAAAAAAATCAAACTAGTTTTTGTCATAAATTAACTAAAAAAATAAAATATAAAGAGGAGCATAATGACAAACAAAAGTAACAAAAGTTGAAAACTACTAAAAAGCACATGTAACAGATATTTAAAACCCTTGAAAATGCAAAAAAACTAAATTAAATAGACCAGATTAAAACCATAAAGTTTGAGATTAGTCTATAAAACAGAGAGGGTAGACTCCCTTACCTAATTTGTGAGCTGATGCTACAGAAGATGACCCTGGAAAGTAAAGTAAGAGTGGTTCCTGAACTAGCAAAAGTTAATTTCTCACTAATTTGGTAAATGTCAGTTATAATAAAGTCACAAAGTGTTTTCTCCTGACCTCACTATTACTTATAAGTGGGGGGGGGGGGGTTCCTTCCCCAAATAAAGTGGAACGTGACTATAATCATAAACAAGTGGCTGTTAGATTCATATTGTTACCAGTCATTTTATGTAAATGTATTAGTAGTAAATAATATCTCCAGAGTTTTTACTTTTAAGAACGAGTAAAGTCCCTAGTCACAAAGATGCATAAATAAAAATACTGAAATACTGTGCCTTAAAATAATACCACATTACCTGTTCCACATTTTTTGCCACGTTAAAACCACAAACATAAATATACTTTATTGGTGTGATTTTTATGTATAAAAACAGCACAAAGTAGTTGGGGGGGTACATAGTTTTTCCATTATATTTACAAAAAAAATTTTTTAACGACATGCACTTGGTATTAACTCAGATTTATTTTTATACCCATCCATCCATCCATCCATTTTCTTCCGCTTATCTGGGGTCGGGTCGCGGGGGCAGCAGCCTAAGCAAAGAGACCCAGACTTCCCTCTCCCCAGCCACTTGTTCCAGCTCCTCAGGAGGAACCCCAAGGCGCTCCCAGGCCAGCCGAGAAACATAGACCCTCCAGCGTGTCCTGGGCCTTCCCCTGGGCCTCCTCCCGGTGAGACGTGCCTGAAACACCTCACCAGGGAGGCGTCCAGGAGGCATCCTGACCAGATGCCCGAGCCACCTCAACTGACTCCTCTCGATGTGGAGAAGCAGCGGCTCTACTCTGAGCCCCCTCCGGATGACTGAGCTTCTCACCCTATCTCTAAGGGAGAGCCCAGACACTCTGCACCCAGACACCCAGAGTTCGTGACCATAGATGAGGGTAGGAACGTAGATCGACCGGTAAATCTAGAGCTTCGCCTGTTGGCTCAGCTCTCTCTTCACCACGACAGACCGGTAGAGCGCCCGCATAACTGCAGATGCCCAACCAATCCGTCTATCGATCTCCCACTCCATTTTTCCCTCATTCGTGAACAAGACCCCCAGATACTTAAACTCCTCCACTTGGGGAAGGACCCCATCCCCGACCCGGAGGAGGCACCCCACCCTTTTCCGGCTCAAGACCATGGCCTCGGATTTGGAGGTGCTGATTGTCATCCCAGCCGCTTCACACTCGGCTGAGAACAGCTCCAGCGAAAGCTGTAGATCACGTTCCGATGAAGCCAACAGGACCACGTCATCTGCAAAAAGCAGAGACCCGATCCTGAGGCCACCAAAAAGGATCCCCTCAACGCCTTGGCTGCGCCTAAAGATCCTGTCCATAAAAGTTAGGAACAGGATCGGTGACAAAGGGCAACCTTGGCGGAGTCCAACTCTCACTGGAAACAAGCCCGACTTACTGCCGGCAATGCGAACCAAACTCTGGCACCGGTCGTACAGGGACCTAACAGCCCGTATCAAGGGGCCCGGTACCCCATACTCCAGGAGCACCCCCCACAGGGCCCCCCGAGGGACACGGTCGAACGCCTTCTCCAAGTCCACAAAACACATGTAGACCGGTTGGGCGAACTCCCACGCACCCTCCAGGACCCTGCTGAGGGTGTAGAGCTGGTCCAGTGTTCCACGGCCAGGACGAAAACCGCATTGTTCCTCCTGGATCCGAGGTTCGACTATCCGTCGGACCCTCCTCTCCAGAACCCCTGAATAGACCTTACCAGGGAGGCTCAGAAGTGTGATCCCCCTGTAGTTGGAACACACCCTGTGGTCCCCCTTTTTAAAAAGGGGGACCACCACCCCGGTCTGCCAATCCAAGGGAACTGCCCCCGATGTCCACGCAATATTGCAGAGCCACGTTAACCAACACAGCCCCACAACATCCAGAGCCTTGAGGAACTCCGGTCGAATCTCATCCACCCCCGGAGCCTTGCCACCGAGGAGCTTTTTAACGACCTCGGTGACCTCAGCACCAGAGATTGGAGAGCCCGACCCCAAGTCCCCAAACCCTGCTTCCAGATTGGAAGGCGTGCTGGTGGGATTGAGGAGGTCTTCGAAGTATTCCATCCACCGACCCAAAACGTCCCGCGTCGAGGTCAGCAGCACACCATCCCCACTGTAAACAGTGTTGGTGGCAGACCGCTTTCCCCCCCTGAGACGCCGGATGGTGGACCAGAATCGCTTCGAAGCCGTACGGAAGTCGTTTTCCATGGTCTCTCCAAACTCCTCCCACGCCCGAGTTTTTGCCTCAGCAACCATCCGAGCCGCATCCCGCTTGGCCTGTCGGTACCTATCAGCTGCTTCAGGGGTCCCACAAGCCAAAAAGACCCGGTAGGACTCCTTCTTCAGCCTGACAGCATCCCTTACCGCCGGTGTCCACCAGCGGGTTCGGGGGTTGCCGCCGCGACAGGCACCGACCACCTTGCGGCCACAGCTTCGGTCAGCCGCCTCGGCAATGGAGGTGCGGAACATGGTCCACTCGGACTCGATGTCCCCCGCCTCCCCCGGGACGTGTTCAAAGTTCTGCCGGAGGTGTGAGTTAAAGCTCCTTCTGACAGGAGACTCTGCCAGACGTTCCCAGCAGACCCTCACAACACGTTTGGGCCTTCCAGGTCTGTCCGGCGTCCTCCCCCACCATCGGAGCCGACTCACCACCAGGTAGTGGTCAGTGGACAGCTCTGCCCCTCTCTTCACCCGAGTGTCCAAAACATGCGGTCGCAGATCTGATGAGACGACAACCAAGTAGATCATTGAGCTGCGGCCTAAGGTGTCCTGGTGCCAAGTGCACATATGGACACCTTTATGCTTGAACATGGTGTTTGTTATGGACAATCCATGACGAGCACAGAAGTCCAATAACAAGACAACACTCGGGTTTAGATCGGGGGGGCCATTCCGCCCAACCACACCCCTCCAGGTCTCACTGTCATTGCCCACGTGAGCGTTGAAGTCCCCCAGCAGAACAAGGGAGTCCCCAGGAGGAGCATTCTCCAGCACCCCCTCCAAAGACTCCAAGAAGGGTGGGTAATCTAATCTGCTGTTTGGCGCGTAAGCACAAACAACAGTCAGGACCCGTCCCCCCACCCGAAGGGGGAGGGAGGCTACCCTCTCGTTCACCGTGGTAAACCCCAACGTACAGGCGCCGAGATGGGGGGCAACAAGTATGCCCACCCCAGCTCGGCGCCTCTCAGCGGGGGCAACTCCAGAGTGGAAGAGAGTCCAACCCCTCTCGAGGAGACGGGTTCCAGAGCCAGAGCCGTGCGCCGAGGTGAGTCCGACGATGTCCAGTCGGAACCTCTCAACCTCGCACACCAGCTCCGGCTCCTTCCCCACCAGAGAGGTGACGTTCCACGTCCCGAGAGCCAGCTTCTGCAGCCGAGGATCGGACCGCCAAGGTCCCCGCCTTTGGCCGCCGCCCATCCTGCACAGCACCCGACCCCTATGGCCCCTCCCACAGGTGGTGAGCTCATGGGAAGGGGGGCCCATGTTACCTCTTCGGGCTAAGCCCGACCGGGCCCCATGGGTAAAGGCCCGGCCACCAGGCGCTCGCCAACGTGCCCCACCTCCAGGCCTGGCTCCAGAGGGGGGCCCCGGTGTCCCGCGTCCGGGCGAGGGAACACTGAGTCCATCTGTTGTTTTCATCATAGGGGTCTTTTGGGCTGCACTTTGTCTGATCCCTCACCTAGAACCAAATTGCCATGGGTGACCCTTCCAGGAGCAAAAGCCCCCGACAACATAGCTCCTAGGATCATTGGGACACTCAAACCCCTCCACCACGATAAGGTGGCAGCCCAGGGAGGGGTATTTTTATACCAATAAATTAAATCTAATGCAACCAAATGTCTTCAGAAAACATCTCCCCTTTTGTGGAATATATTCTCAGTATAAATACATCTGTTGTGTGACCGTCTCAGGTTTGCTGGAGAATGTTCCAGAAGAAGTTGCAGTTGTGAGAGCTGCTGATTAGCATAAAAAATGTGCCGGGTTCAAAAACTAACCAGGGGTCTTTAAAAGGAGTTTGCAAATATGGGTTCTCTTTGATTCTCTCTTTCTTTAAAAAATGTCTCTTTGGACTTTTGTCTAAACTGAGAGGCCATGTGAGGAGAACATTAATCACAGAAGGAGCCTAGAAGGCGGGATAATCTATTCATTGTGCACTCCCCAAATCTGGCCTTTATTAAAGAACAGAATGAAAAAAGCTGTTGAAAAAAATGACTGTTTGCAGTTTCTACCCCTAATGGGACATGGCAAATTTATGGAAGAATGCATTCTGATCAGAAGAAACTTATATCCAAAAGGATGGTTCTAACGGAAAACTTAGGCTGCACATCAGCCTGAGCAGATCAACCCCATGCTGAAACATGGTGGTGACATCATCATGCTGTGGGGATTTTTATTTTTTTTTTTTACTGCAGGGACAGGAAAGTTAGTTAATGCAGTGTTAATGGAAATACTTATGGCTAAATACTTATGGCAATCCTGGTAGACAACCTAACAGAGGCTGCAAAACACTGGAGATGAGGGTGGAGGTTCATCTACCAGCAGGAAAACATGACTAACGCACACTGCCCCCCTTGAAAAATATCTCTTATCACAAAATCTAAATATATACACATTTAAAATGTATGGTGTTAGAAAGTAAAAAATTCATTGCATTGGAATGTGTTTAAGGTATGTTGCTTTAATACATTTAATCCTTTTACCATTTGTTTGTATTATTCAGAAACAAAAAAAAAATAAAAATCAACTTAACCATATTGATAAATGTCTTTTAACCAGAGGCTATTTTAATGATTTACATGTTTCAACTTGCTCCTCATTATTTGTTAATCAAAGTGAGTTTCACGTCCTCTTTTAGCTGCGTAGTAAGCTCATAGAGTGAGCTGCACAGTCTCTGTGCCCATGTGGGCCAGTTCATAACGTATTGTCTCTATTATACATTAACTAGTCCAGCGGGTTTCACAACTCGGTCAATGATTGCAATCAACACATGTAACATTTCATACTCCAGGCTTGTTCTTTTCTATTCTCCTTTTGTGAACCATGTCTGATAGTTGCATGAAGATTCCTGAGATAAAATAGTAGCCTACTATTCAACACACTATCAAAATTAAAAGATGAGAAGTGAATAAAATAAAATAATATAGACTTACTTTAGTCCATCTGTCGGACTTTCTTTAGTGTTCCTCTCTTCTGTAAACAAAGGAGAAACCGCACTGGGTGCTGACACACAGTTGCAGCTCTGTCTGTAGTGCTTCGATCTGGCTCCTTTCAGCTGAGTGTCATTTATAAATCAATTGCGTAAAAATAGACTGAGAATGGAGGGCGCGCATGCGTCCGCCTCTCGAGTTTAGTAAAACTCGTCATTTTAACCAATAAAGAGTCTGGTGGGGAGGGGATGGCGCTTGGCTCCACCCATTGGCCACGTAGAGTGTTCAGGACGTAAGCTCATTGACGTCAATGAGCCTGGCTGGAGCGAGGAGCAGCTGTCACTAATGTAAGAAAGAAAGTAACATGTGAGGATCCTGCGCTGGGATGACGCATGCAGAGCTCATGAGCACTGGAGCTCTATCAACAGTGCTGGCATTATTAAGACAAATCTCACTGGTGACCACTCAAATAAACAAAGATACCGATTGGATAGTAGATTAAGCTCCATATATACTTATAGATTTATTTAAAAGATAAATGTGCAGCAACTGGGAGAAAAACAACCGATGAGTGAATAGATTAATTCATACACTGCGAGTCCGGAGTGTATGGATGTCTTTGCCATGTTGTGAGGGGCAATTTCGTTAAGCATGATCAGTTCAAGGCTCTTCTGTTTTTATTTTACAGTAAATGAATAAAGAAAATCAAAAGAAACAATGTTTATATAGCTTACCTTTTATTTTCTATATATTTTTACCAAGTTCGGTCGGTTCCATTGACAGTTCCTATCTTCTTCTTCAAAAAAATAAATAAATAAATAAAAAATAAAAAAAATTTAAAATCTTCTTCTTTTATTAATTAAAGTAGAAGAAAAAATTACATATGCACAACGATTAATTCACAAGACAATAGACAAACTTGAATACAAAAAAAGGATACAGAGGTAAAAGAATTAAAAGATAAAACAAAAAAGGGTTAGGGGGTTACAAGTTCACATTTGGTCAAAATGTCTTTTAGTTCATTTGCAGATTGTCTTTCCATGAAATAGAGTGAGGAAAAGTAACAACTCAGTTTTTTGTAGAAGGTCTGGAAGGAAGGAGTGCATTTCAAATGCCTGCATTTATGTATGAAAAATTGACCGCAAGCAATTATACAGTTCAGCACAGGTCCATATTGCCCATCTTTATGTAAAACACCAAATGTAACATCCTGTTTGGAGAATTCTTTTAGATTGGGTATCTTGGAGAATAACCAGAAGTGGATATCATCCCAGAAAGTGTTGCTGTACATACAATTAAAAAAGTGGTGGTCTGTTGTTTCAGCATTTGAGTTACAAAAAGAACAAGAATCACATTCCATTCCAAAACGTTTATTGAGAAATTAATTAGAGGGATAAATACTTGTTAAAATCTTAAAGTGAACCTCCTTTGCTTTGGGAGGAATGGGAAGTTTGATATAGTAAGTTCTAATTTTTTTCCCCCTTGACAGGAAAAGTATTGCGAAATGTTATTTGGGTTGTATATGAACGGGAAAATGAATTAGTGAAAGAGTTTCTTATTTCCAAATTTGAAAATTTTCCTTTTTTAAAGACCTTCCCATTGATGAAGGGTGTAGAAGGAAATGGTGGATCATCCCTGAGATTCCCGACTATCGGAGTGGTTAAATGCAACATCATATTTGGGATAGCAGAGATTATCTTTTTGTAATTTATACTACTAATTTGGATATTATACTTGGAGACAAATTCCTGTTGTGTCATAACAGATCCATTGTTGTTCAATAAATGCCTGACAGACCATATATTGTTTTCTATCCAACTACTATTGTACAGCGATTTATTTCTAATGGTGATATAGCGACAGTTCCAGATAGGTGTGTTGTGGGGACTAAAATTATGCTTATAAAGCATTCTCCAACACCTAAGGACCTGTTGGTGAAACAAAGTTTTCACCAAAATTTTAACTGTATGAAACAGTCCAATATTTTTTGTCAAGCAAGGTGAAACTCATATATAGAATCATTACACATAGAGCAAAATATTTCAAACCATTATTTTTTGTATTTCTAATAGGGCTAACAGATAATGAAAACCCAGAATTTGGTGTCTCAGAAAATTACAATTGTATAGAAAATCAATAAAAAAGGATGTTTTAAACAGAAATTTCAGGCTTCTGAAAACTGTGTCAATTTCTATGCACTCAATATTTAGTTCCTATTGCATCAATGGCATGGCATTAAGGCAATCAGCCTGTGGCACTGCTGATGTATCATAGGCGTTGATAGCCGCTATAAAGACTTTAAATAAAGGCTTGACATATTTCACTGTATCCATCCATCCCTCCATCCATCCATCCATTATCTATACCCATCTATCCTCTGCAGGGTTGCAGGAGGGCTGGTTCCTATCTCCAGCATTCATCATGTTTTTGGACTGTGGAGTACCCGGAGAGAACCCACGCATGCACAGGGAGAACATCCAAACTCTATGCAGAAAGACCCCAGGCCGGGATTCGACGCCAGGACCTTCTTGCTGCAACAGTGCTACCAACTGCACCACTGTGCAGCCCTATACATTTCAATGTTCAGTATAATGAATCTAGATCATATATGGCTTTAAGCTATAATAATAATAATTTTCAGAGTAAACGAAGATAACTTTAAGAGCATTTCAAGGTATATACTCATCAGTGATCATTATCAACAATGGCATGTATTATTGTACATAAAATGATAATTTAAAATTGTTTAAACCTAAATTTTAGTGTTTCTTAAACCCCATTTCCAAGAACAGTCATCCTGGTTTCCAAGGCAGACTAGCCACTCTGAGTACAATTGACGGGTCTGGACAAAGAAGTCCATGTCATGGGGGTCCCTCGGGGTTCTATGCTAGGACCTCTCCTATTTTAACTTTACATTCTCCCCCTGGGGATTTTTTTAGGAAGCATGGTGTCCAGTACCATCTTTATGCTGATGACTGTCAGATATATGTGCCATTTACACCTCATATTCTTTGCTCCTAATAATGAATTGTACTATTCCCCCAATAGACCTGTCTTCCATTTCCTCATGTCTCAGCCAGTCTGTCACCAATCTTGGACTCAAACTGGACTCGGCACTCAAAATTGATTCATAGATAAAACCACAGTGAGATCCTGCTATTTTCAATTAAGGCGAATCTGCAAATTGAAACCCATCCTTAGTGAAAAGCATCTGGAATCTGTTATACACACATTTATTACATCACATTTGGACTTCTCCAAATTCCTCCCTAGTTGGTGATATTAACAAAGTTTCCCTCTCCAGCTGGTCCAAAATGCAGCTGCTAGATTCTTGACTGGTGCTGCTAGAAAAGAAAAAATATTACGCCCATTCTAAAATCACTGCATTGGCTGCCAGTCCAGTTTAGAATTCAGTTTAAAGTTCTTTTATTTGCTTTTAAGTCTTTAAATGGCCTTGCCCCTTGTTACCTATCGGAGCTACTCTGTCCGTACTGGCCCTCCTGGGCACTCAGGTCTGCAGACCACTTTCTCTTGAGTGTCCCAAAGGCGCGCTCCAAATCCTGAGGTGAAGGAGCTTTCTCAGTGTACGCTGCAAAACTCTGGAACAAGCTCCCTCTCCCTATTAAGCAGTCCCCCCTTTTAAATATTTTTAAAACTCGTTTAGAGACACATTTTTTATCTTAGCTTTTAGTTCCCCATAACTCCCCAGGTTTTTATTGTAGGGTTTTGTCTATTGTACGCTCTGTCCTAGTGCGGTGTATCTTTGTGCTTTTTAATTTCTATCTATATACTAACTGTTTTATATTTTGTATGTCTCTTAATGTGTTTCTTGCATTGATACCTTGCCCTCTGTACAGCCCTTTGGTTGACTGCCGTGTCATGTGTAAAGTGCTTTATGAATAAACTGGTATGGTATGGTATAGAATGGTATTCCTTCTCTGTTCTTCTGAGTACAGCAGAGGAGGAGCAGAGTTCGAATTACAAGCCACCTCCTCCTCCATCACCCAGCCCCCCCTAAACACAGACTGCATTCAACAGAGGAAACGGAAAAGACGAAACATAGCCTGCAAGACAGTTTGTCATTTCAAAACCCCGGGGCTGTGAAAAGAACATAGAGTCCATCTTTATTCCCACATTTTGGCTTGTTTTATTGGACCCCTTTCAAGGTTACCTTACTTCCATTTTTTTGACCATTTTTTCTCAGGCTGTTTGCAACTGGCAAAAAGCACCCGCCCTGTTCAGGAGAAAAAAGGCTTGAGTCAGAGAGGAGAGGAGAGGAGAACAGAGGAGAGAGAGATGGCACCCCAACTTTCCCAGCCGCAGGTGAGGAGCAACATTTCCAAGTTCCTTAGGAGTTTCTTTGGAATCACCCGGATCCTGCAGATTGTGTTCGGAGCCGGGCTGTGGATCACAGTCTCTGCCAACAAGTACGAGGGCTCCATTCACTTTGTCCTGTTCGTCGCTGTCCTCTTCTGGCTCCTTACCCTCGCTTTGTTCTTCATCACCCTCCTGGACAAGCAGGGCCTGGTTCCTCTGCTGGGAGGAGAGCACTGGCTGTGCACCAACCTGACGCATGACGTGGCCGCCACCGTGCTTTACCTGCCAGCCATAGGAGTCATGATCTATAAGACGCAGCGCAACGCCTACTGCAACCTGGACCAGTACCAGCACCCCTGCCTGTATAAGGTCTACCTGACAGCGGCCGTGTTCGCCTGCCTGTGCTGTCTAAGTTACCTCCTGTCGGTCATCTATGGGGGGTGCAGAAAGAGCCAAGGAGAACAAACTGTCATCTGATGACACTAAATCAGGTTGTGACGAGGTATGGAAGAGGAGTATCTACTGCAAGATGATGAATAGTTCCCTTCACTGTAATTTTACTCAAGAACCACCTCTACTGTCTCCCATCCTGATTGTTGTTGCACAAAAAGCAGCTCCAGCCAGGTACAGAGGCCAATAACCCAAAGAGAGGGTTTGATTGGTTGGGGCACTAGTCACAATATTTGCCTAATATTAATTGGGCTATTTACTGCCGTTTCCATCACAGACAATTGTGTAAACAATAATGCAAAACTTTTCTTGATAAACATTTTGATATGTAATAAAAAACAGCCATAATACAAATGTTAACTCAGTCCTAAATCATTGTAATGCTGCAGTTTTTTTATAATAAAAATATTTTTCTTCTTACACATTTTTGTATGATGACAATTTCTACAGATATCAGACACTGACTTTCAGCTGTTTTTTGTTTTGTCTATAATTCAAACATCCAGTTCCGGGCCCTCTGTCAAAATGCGTTTACTCAGCAAGGTGAGGACAGTAACAACCTCCTTTTAACATGGATGTGAATTGTGTTGTAACATGTATGCTATATGTTCCTAATATAATTTCAAAGAAGGGGAATAAAGATGACCAGGTTGATGGACAAGGAGGTGTTTCTTTACTTCATTAAATTTATTTTCAATTAAATGGTGTTTTAAATGGTGTTGAACAACTTTTAATGGTAAACATTTTTTTTCTTTTGGTGTTTGAATGCATATAATGGAGAGAAATACATTATTCTTTTGTATTGTTAACTCTTAGGTAAAACCACAACAGAAATCCCACGGGTTTTCTGACTCAAAACTTGAGTGCTTTTAACTTGAGTTTCAGTGTCATTTCCAGATTTGAGATTTGATTTCTGAGATTAAGCAAACATATCATCTTTGCAACAGGATTTATGCTGGGAGTGGGCCCTTAAAAGAATTCTGCCCTGGGCCCTTTACGACTTTGGGCTGGTCTTATAAATAATAATTTGTATTAAAAACTCCACAATGACAGTTTGATTTTGACTTTTTTCTATAGTTTTCGAAGCTTGTTTATGTATTATATCTAGTGATAGTAGAGTAGCCCTCCCGGTTTGAGTCCAAAAGTCTAACAGTAACTCATCTGTGACAGAAACCTTGTTTTCATGTACATCTGCAAAGCTTCAGCCGTTAAGTTGTTCTCTATATGTCTACAATTTTGAAAATCATATATACCTGTGCAACTTAAATAAAACAATAGCAAATAGAGTTGCAAATACTTAGAATCGAATGCTTTTCCCTGCTACAATCTTTGGGTCTGGATCTCTCAAAGACCTTGAAAAGATGAAAACATGAGTTAAATTACCAATCAGAAATTGTAACTATTATATCTGACAGTTCTACTGGCTCAATTTTTTATATTAAAATATACAATGATCCAATTAATCTAAGAACCAAGAAGTAACACAAAGAAGACAAAGTTAAAAAAAAGTCAATAATATAGTTGCTACAAACTAAAAAGCAAAGATAGAACCCTGAGGGGACACTGGTCATTTGCCACTTCACCATTTTGTATCTGTTTTGGTCATTTTGTAGCTACCCAACATTTTCTACAGCAGTGGGACATTTCATACCTGCTTTGTAAACTGATGGTCTAAATAAATTTTCTATGATCAATCCACTGTAAAGCAATGTGGTTGTATGACACCAGTAAATAACAGTAGTCGGTCACCCAGGGATATCCTAGTTTGATCAGAGGAGCGGGCTGGCCCAAATAGGAATCAAAGTACTGTGTAAAAAGTTTTTTTATGAAAATATGCAAAAGATTACAAGAGATTTGAACATTTCAAAGACAATCTAACTCCATAATTCATGAATATACAATGAAAAATAAACAGATTTACTAAGGTGTTGAGTACAAAATGGTTTGATTATGCCTATTAAATTGGAAGTAGGAAAGGACAAAATAACAATGCATAGTTACAAAATGGGGGTATGAATTTGAGAATGCACGAATTGACCCAGAGCTGTTCACAAACATCTTATGATATATATTTTGTACTATTAATATTTCTCATTATGCAATGTTTTTTGTTATTCAGGTATTGTTTTTACCCATTGCATGCATTATCTGAAGAATACATCTTGATAATTGAGTTATAAGGCCATTAGAGTGACCATCATGAAAGGCTTTCATAGATTCAAGAAAGACGGTCTTACTGTTTGCGATTTGCTGTTGTTGTGTTTGTGGATGAAATATTAAAAAGCTTGAGTGATATTTTTAAGTTTGATTTGACAAAAAAACTGCTCATTTTTCCACTCGAAGAACCTCTTTGGAAAGACATTTGATAAACCTTCTTGATTGCACTACAATGGAGGTAAAAGCCTTGTCAAGTCAGCAGGGATTTTTTGTAATACACAAATCAAAAAAGGGAGTCAAGCGACTGTATTACCCATCTATGTTGTGACATCAAAAAATGAGAGTCTCTCAT
Source organism: Valencia hispanica (assembly GCA_963556495.2). Taxonomy (NCBI): domain Eukaryota; kingdom Metazoa; phylum Chordata; class Actinopteri; order Cyprinodontiformes; family Valenciidae; genus Valencia; species Valencia hispanica. The sequence continues at coordinate 26,662,179 of OY747711.1, forward strand.
GCAGGCATCTGACTAATGTGTGCACAGGGTTCATGAATAAGAATTTGTATGCTGCCTTCAAAATAATCTGGAAGGAGGCTCTTACCAGAACAGTATGTTAGGGTTCTGGAGGTGGGGTTAAACTTCAGCAAACAAAAGTAAAGCCAAGTATAGATGATTCAGCACCTCATCTGCCCAAGTCCACGTATGGTTGCTAAACATGCTCCAAAATATGTTGCTTTAAAATCCCTAATTTCCAAGATATCACTGCAATTGCAGCAACGTCTATACTTTTAGAACAAGATAAGGACTGTGCATTAATATCTGTGTTTCTCTTGAATTTGTTCACAATCGGGATGCAGAATATAGAGCGAAACAAACAAGATGCATACTGACAACTGAACATAATGAGTAACTAACAACAAATTAAAATATGTTGTCACAGGTCCTGACTCACAATGAGAGGTGAAGGCTTTGCCATCAAAATAATCTGTGTAAAGACAGTGTACAACTTGAGCTGCAAGAGGGGTGCTGAGGGTTAATGTTAACCAGCTGCCGCACAAGAACAGAAATGTATGCACAAAAATGAGCCTCCCCTCACACACACACACACACACACGCACGCACGCACGCACACACACCAACACAGACACAGACACACTCACTCCGACCCACCCTTCTCCCTGTGGAGAGTTCTGAAGAAATGTTGTCCTGTCCACGTGTCGCTGCCTGCGAAAACACAACTGGTGCATACAGCTAAATGGAGGCAGTTCATTAGTCCTGTCTGTAGCCTAAACAAGGGAGCAAATAGGAGGTAATAAGTCATTGACAGTAACTAAAGTATTGTTAAGCATTAAAGTTTCATTTAGCTTAAAAGTATGCTGACAATTTAAACCAAAGAAAGATTATCCAGACTTGGCATTAAAGTTATTGCATTAAAAGGTTTTCTGTTATTATACCACCCAGAGTTTAAAGGCTGAGCAAATTTAGAAGTTAAATCTTAAGCATTTACATCCTGGGTAATAACAAAATAACTACTTCCAAAAGGGTGTAGGCACCACAAGAATGACGGTTTTCTACTTTTTCCATCTGGACAGACAGTAAAAAAGCACAGACATTAGTATTAGGGCATGTAGAGGCAGGCAAAATCATGGAGGTGCCAACTGTATGATTTCTTTTGGCTGGTCATCCAACGAGACATTTCCTGTATGGGCTCTCCCACCCATCTACGAGAGACCAACAGTTCAAGTGTTATAACAACCCCTCCAAGCACTTTTCCTGTCCCTCCCGGGAAGTCGAACATCTTGTTGGATAAAGCTGTAATAGTGAAAATCTGATAAGCATGCCAAGTCGAAAAATATAAAACTGACTTATAAAGTCATCATGTTTCTGAGAAAATGCTCAGATGTATTTTAAAAGAAATTAATTCTTTAAAATCAGATTTACTTTGAATGGTATATGGTTAATCTTCTGGCTGGAATTAAATCCAAACGTTTTGCACCACATTCCTTCTTTAAAATTAGAATCATGCTTTATCATTCGTTTATTTCCAAGGAAACATGGCCCACTGTAAAGTGTAATGAAAAAAACTTGCAATAACTAACACGTGTAAAAAGGGTAAAATGATTACTTTCTCAGAAATAGTTTAAGAAATTGTCTCAGGTTTTGAGTCTGAAAACACATTTATAAGTACAAAAGTAGAAACAGGGATATCAAAACACCAGACATGCTGTGTAATAGTTTAAAGAAGACAAACAGATTAGGGTTAAAACAATATGTATCCCTAATTACCTTGAAAGTGTGGGGAGCTGATCCAGAAACTCAAAATCCGAGGAGTTTTACCAGCCTGTAAAAGGCAAGATGAACAAATAGTTTACTGTAACCATTTCTGAAAAATGTTGCAAAACCTCAAACTGAAAATCCATGGTTGTCAGTATGTTAATGATACAAACAACTCATACTGGGGATCCAGAGCAGTATAAGTGAGAAGAGGCGAAAAATCAATATGAAATTATCATGATCTTTTGACCATGAGTCAACACTGTGTTAAAAAAAGTCTTTAAAAGAACGCAAACTGAAAGTTTACCATAGAGTGAAAAATATATGGTCCAGTGTAATGAATCTCTATTTATTTCCATCCAATGAAAAAAAAAATTGTGTTCAAAACTCTTGATCACGGGTACCCAACACAGGTTCTCAAGATCTACCATCCTGCAATTTTTAGTTGCATCAAATCAAATGCTGAATCAAATGAAGGCTTTGTCACATGGCCTCTGCAGAGCTGACAAACTCCTGATAAGGGAATTGAGCAATTTGATTCAGGTGCATTGGAGACATCAAAAATTTCAAGAATATTAGATCTCGAGGACCAGGGTTTGGCACCCTTGCTCTAGATCAACAGTTAAGCCCAAAATTATTAATACCCCAGGAAGATTTAGGTTCAATATAGTGTTTTAATTTAGCCAACATGCTCCTTTTGACTTGAAATAATGTTAACATTTTATAGTAGTGCAGCCATAGTCCTGACCCGAATCAGATCGAGAATCTGTGTTGGGGGCTTAAGATTAGAATGGAGCTCATCACAAAAGATAAACCATCAAAATCTAGTAGAGACATGCAGAAAGTTGGTCAGCAATTATAAAAGGGTTTTATTGCTGCAGTTCAATAAAGATTATCATTTCATATCACAAGCAAACTTCTTGGTTGAATGAAAGTAGTAATTTTAAATTTAAATCGAAAAGTTGTAAATACTTTTTGGCCTAACTGTATATCTACCAAATAGCCTTCAGAGGGTCACAACTCCTAAAAACAGAAAAAGAAAAAAATGTTAAAAAAACAGCCGCAACAATCTGACTTGGTGAAAACTAACAAGGTGGATAACCTTTATACATAAAAAGTTTCTCCCTGAAATGACAACTATCAGAATCAGCAGAAAAGTATTTAAACATTTCAAGAATTGCTGCATGTTCAGCAAAACTCTTGTTATTTTCATGTTAACTGGGCTAAGTAAAAATCCTTTCAGCAACCCTGCAGGTCCATGGAAGCCTCAGTTATTCATCCACATCCAAGCTTTAGGTGAGTAACTACCGTTGGAAGTGCTCCACCTTGTCAGCATGTTCTCCTCTTTTTTTCTTTGTTTTCTTCCTGTCTGGCTCAAGTGTCTAAATGTTTCCGTGTGAAAGACAAAAACAAAGACACTCACACAGCAGTGCCCTTTTTTAACCATATTTTCAACAGCTAGTGCTGAGATGGACATTCCACTGCCAAGGAGATGCAAAGAGGGGTCAAAAAACCACATGAAGGAAAACTCAACAAGTGAATGAAAAGAATAAAAAATCAAAAGGGGAGGAATTTGTGACAATATCTAAAAACAGAAGTTTGAGACCAACATTTCCTGCGTGTGTGAGGTTGGAATCAGTAACATGTTGGGAGTCGCAGCCTTGTTTGTCTCTGATACTGCAGTTTATAGTTTCCCCATTCACTTACATGCAAGGAAACCATAAACATCTGTTAGAGCAGCTTTTGGAAAAGCCATAACTCTGAATAGGCCTTGTATCCATGTGTTGTATGAGGGCAGTCAGTAGTGGGAAATGGTGATTGCTATTTATAGAGCTTTGAAAATACCACCACTTCCTTTAATATGCTAGTCTTTCGCCAGCTTTTCATGTGTTACAGAAAGAATGAGTCTAAAGAACTAAAAGCAAAAGGAATGGCTCCATAAAATTACAGATTTCTGTTTTATATCTTAAAGTTTCTGAAATGCAAATTGTATATATTGGCTACCATCCCTATATTTGCCATTCATAACATGTTTACCTTGTTAAAGTATCAGATTTGTACAAGCAAATGTTACATTTTCATGTGATTCTTTATGGTTGTTGTTTGCTGTTGTTTCTTGTATGATGTTCCCTGACAGAAAATTTGCCTCCTGGTGCTGATGATGATATTCCTGATAACAGCTAACAAGGCTGAGAACTGTTTCCCTGCAAGCTTTCTCCATCAGTTTCAAGGCACATGAGCTAAATCCTCATTTCACAACAATCAATTCTTTTGGGGGGAATAATCTCTAGATCACAGTTACTATATCGGATAGTATGGTTTCTGATTGACTCTATTAATCTAATAATAAAAAACACATATTCAATATGAAGCCACAAATGGACAATTTTTCTGGAGCTTTAAATGAATTTAAATTCCTCTCAAATGTTTGCAATAATTTATTAATGCACTAGGTGGTAGTATGGAGGTCTAAAAATCTATATTTTCTTATGGTGCTGTGACATTTTTTTATTTCCAATCTGCAAACATATTTAGATTAGACAAAGATAGCCTGAGTACAAGTAGTTCTAAAATAAGGATTTCATTTATCAAGATAAAAAATTCATAAAAAATGAATTGTCCCCCTAAGTCTAACAACGGCTTGTGCCAACTTTGTTGTCACACCCACATATTTGTCTCTTGGAATGATATTGTGTTTTTTTTTTTTATAAACATATTAGGCAAATTTAGAAGGCTTATTGTTGATAAACATACCCATTAATTAGAAGCTTAAACTTTTCTATTTTTTTAATGAGAAGTCAAGATAACTTGACGGCCCTTGTTGGTTTGGGGTAGCAACAAAGTTTCCATGTACATTGGGCTGGTTCTGCAAAGAGGAACTCTGTCAGCATCACAACATGTTTGAACAGTTTCCATAGCAGCAGTGTATGGCACACTGGAGCATGTTAAGGAAACGTATTCACTTGCATCCAAAATACCATCAGTTTGATCCAAACAAATCACAACATCTCAAAAATTAATTCAATATGTATTTTTCACCAAGAATAGAGAAAAAACACTCATTTCATGCAGATGAAAAGAAATGCATGTTAACCATAGCTTTCAATAAATAAATAATCCATTTAATGTGTGTGGAAATGACTGATTGTGTTTCTTGCTATTGGTTACTGCATTCAAGGATGGGCTTGCATGTTCTTGTGGCTTTTTGAAGATACAGGGTAGAGGAAGTATATTTAATGTGTCAAATTACTCTGCAATAACATTACACACTAATCTCAGATCAGGATTGGAAGAAAAAGCTGAACACCAAAGTAGAGTTTCTTTAAGAGTCTTGAAGAAAACAACTGTATAGGACAGAGGGAACTACACACAGACACAGACACATCAGTCAAAGGCACATTACACAACACAGCAGCACCATGTCTTCAGGTCAGGACTCTGCCTGCACCTAAATTTAAAAGATCAAGCCTATGATAGGTCATTAAAATCCATTCAAACTCGAAAACATTCCCAAAGGGTTAGAGTAAGTTACAAACTGTCAATTGCATAAAATGAAATTGTTCCACATGATTCACACCCTGGTTCCTTTAACCTAAACATTTACTTTATATATACTTAGGTAAACATCCCACATATCAGAAAGCTAAACATCCTGCATGATAACTGGATAAGTCAAGGACATTTATAAGGTCACAACTTCTTCTAGGCTACTGCTGACCCCAGGGAAAGGTTGAACTCTTGGAACTAATTATCTGTTAGCTGAAACTGAGGACACATCTTGTGAATAAGAGGTCATACTGAAGTGTTAAATATCTCAAAATATTAACCGAGTAGGACATGGTGTGTACTGTTTCATTTTGGATATGCAAAAATGATTTATCATACTTTGTATGTTCAGTTTCAATATTTACTGCAATACTTTTTAGAGTTGTCCACAGCTTTCACGTGTTTGATGTAAATACAGTAAGTTTATACTTTGCCTGTGCACAATGTTGTAAACAAAATTGCAACTGCATTGACCATATGCAGTAAAAATGTGAAGCCTGCAAATTCTGTGTCTTGTACTAATTTAACTCACTAAATACAGTACTGTGTAACTTACCTTTAGATTTGTGGAAATATTATAGCGCTATCTTGTGCATTTTCTGACGGTGTCACCAAGATCTGACTTTTTTGCATTGGGAAATACAGAGGGAACTGTCTTATTGAAAACATGACAAATCCATTTAATTATGTCGTTCATAAACATGATGTCAGGATCTTTTCATATTAATGACACTGACCATTTCATTGACAGAAATACCAGTACTTGCTTTTGAGGAATCTATTTTGGGCAAGTAACACTTTTGCAGGTTATCAACTAGGTTTTGCAGTTTGCGGTAAATGTTTTGAGAAATGCTGTTGTATAAATATTAATAGAGATGTGAGAAATGCACCAAAGCAACTGATAAAACTATAAATACAGACCAGTTTTATAATTGTGTGAGATCCAACAGGTTAATTAGGACTGCCTTAAATTTTAAAATGTGTAAATAGGCATGTAGCCTACTTACATAGTTTTTATTACAGTGTCATTATCAACAAAATATGAATTCCTCCCTTTTCAAATCTCATCTGACAAACAATCTTTCTTAAATATTTTATCAGTACAGTTTTAGATTTAATTGAAATCCTTAATACAAATTTTTATGATACATAGATAGATAGAAACAACCATGTACAACATCAAGGTCATTGAAATACAGACCCCCTCCACTACTATTGGTTAAAAACTAAAATTGACTGAATCTCATTGGATGTAAAAACCAGGAAGTGAGTATATAACCAATCCACAGACTAAGAACGTAGGTTGAAGAGGATTTGACCTGTCTGCTTCTTGGAGCTGGAAGCTCGCTGTTCACAGTTATCATCACCACCGGCATCAGCTGTTTGACCTAATTTGAACACTTAATTCGTATTGATTAAAACAACTGAAGGTTGCAGACCAGTATTAAACATGGCGGCCTACAAATTAGTGCTTATTCGCCACGGGGAGAGCAACTGGAACCAGGAGAATCGTTTCTGTGGCTGGTTCGATGCAGATCTGAGCGAAACCGGGGAGAAGGAGGCGAGGAGAGGAGGACAGGCTCTTAAAGGTGGGAGAATTTGGCATATAATTGTCTGCGGTAATCTGCCGTGATAGTATTCCGGACATGCAACAGTGAGTTGCACCATCGCAGCTGCATTCATCAGGTCGCAGAGCGACCCTGGACGTGATAGAAAGATAGTTCTTTGGTGTGGCTATGCGGGTGCAGTAATATTGCACATGGCCACATAACAGAGTTGTTAACGTTTCTTTTCCAGAACAGGGAGAAATGACTTATCCAGTCGGTTACAGGAAACCCACCATTAGTTAACAAGTCGGGTTAGCCACGAAAGGCAATTTCTGCAACAACAAAAAAGCACAGTTTTCTGACAATGAGATAATGAACTGTCAAAATGTTAGAAACTAATTTAAGCACCTGTAGCGTAAATCATCTTTAAAAAAATTTAAGAAAAGCAATTTAATCACTCATCAGTGATAAAAAAAAAAAGAAAGTTCTATTTGCTGCCGTATTTTTTTCTGTAATATCTTGATACTCATTTTTGCCCGTTCATAAACATGTTTCATGTGGCACTCATAGCACAAGGTGATGAAAGCCTACAATTTCCTGTTAGAAAAACAGGAAACTCCTGTTAGAATTTCTCCTTACAGATGAGTAAAATGTTACAAATAACTGTAAGGCTAAACACAAATATGTACCTCCTAAAATATATAAAATGTAGGACCAGACCAGCCCAAGATAACGGGTAGTTTTTGCAGTAATTCTATTCAGTTCAGCAATTTTATGTATGCTCTATATAACGCCATTTCACAACAAATGTAACCTCAAAACACCATCCAACATAGGACGTTTTTTATTATTGGGTGTAATACTTGGAAAATAACAGAATTTATCAAAATTGGAACTGGCGAACTCTGATTAGTGCATTACTAATCAAATTTAGTCTGAATTCAATTCACATGCATCTAAATAATTCCACTGCTTTCCAAATTGTATGGTAAGATTTAGATCCAATCACTTACAGTTCAATCTAGTCATGCTTATAAAGGAATAGAATCAGATTTGTGGATGATTTATTCCCAACTTATAAAAAACACTGTAAATATGAATGAGCACAACAGACGCTGGTTTGTGTTTTATGAGTAACATACAGATTACAGATTCTGCACATTTTTCCAAATTGTTAATATTATGATGCTAATAAATTATATTTATGTTTAATACAATTGTCATTGTGTCTCTATCTGCAATTTACAGATGCTGGTTTTGAGTTTGATATCTGCTACACCTCGGTATTGAAGCGGGCCATCAGGACCTTATGGCTCGCCTTAGACGGCATCGATCAAATGTGGTTACCCGTCCATCGCACCTGGCGGCTCAATGAGCGCCACTATGGAGGCCTAACAGGGCTGAACAAAGCTGAGACAGCTGCTAAGCACGGAGAGGCCCAAGTGAAGATCTGGAGGCGTTCATTTGATATCCCTCCACCCCCCATGGGCCCAGACCATGACTACTACACTATCATCAGCAAGGTTTGATATGATTATCTACAGTGCAAATACACAGAAAAGCAGCTTTGTTGGCATGCAGGTTTTGTACATGTTGACTGACTTGGTACATGCAAACTATAACAAAATGGAGGCATGACTTAAATATTTTGTCAACCAGGTTTGAATGATAACTGAAATACCTGCAATGTTGCAAAGAGACAATATTGGATTAAAGGACTTGCACATATAAAACTGAATGAAACATGATAACCACTGGGACTCAATACCCTTTTGTTTGCTAGCAGCACCCTAATGTTATTGCCTAACAGCATGTCCAGTGAGAGTTAATATGTGACTGGCACGACTGAGTTCTTCTGGTTTTTAAGTTCAAAGTTCATTGAAGTTGAAAATCACATGATTCACATTTCTTGACATGGTTAGGCAGATGTCAAGGTGAGGGAAGTTGATGTGACTGGTTCAAAAACATCTCAGCTAATTCGTCTAAAATGGGGTGATTAAAATGAATTATATGATGCCTGCACTGGATACTCAGACTTTACACAGTACCTTCTAAACCTATTGCTACCCCTTTAACATTTTATCATTTTGTCACAGCTGCAAACGTCAGTGTATTTTATAGGGATTTTATGTGATAGACCTCCACAAAGTAGCACACAATTAGGATAGGAGGAAAAGTCGATATGGTTTTCAATTTGTTTTGGGTTTTTTCGTTTTTGCAGTTTTACATGTAGGCCAAAAAGTTCAACTTTTGTCTCATCTGACCAGAGCATTTGTCCCCTGTGTCCCCTATGTAGCTTGTGGGAATCGGCAAACAGTGCTTCTTGTGGCTTTCAAATATCAACTGATTTCTTCTTTCCACTCTCCCATAAAAGCTGGATTTTTAAAGTGGACAGTTAATAGTTGTCCTGACAAATGAGTCTCCCATCTGAGCTGTAGATCTCTCCAGCTGCTCTAGAATTACAATAGGCTCCTTGGCTGCTTCTTTAAATTATGCTCTCCTTGACCATTCTGTCAGTTTTAGTGAGTGGCTATGTCTTGGTAGGTTTGCAGTTGTGCCATACCTGTGCCATTTTCAGACAACTGATTAAACTATATCTGTTTTTTTTTTTGTTTGTTTTTTTTTTTTACATTTCCACAAATTTATTAGGTTTACAAACTTGTTCCAGACGCCTTGGTGTAAGTACTTTTGCAAGGCGCTGATTTGTGTACCACTGGGAAACCTAATTATGTCCAAAAGTTAGAAAAACTGTAGAGCTCAAAATATCACTTATTTGTCTCTTTTCTGTCTAGCCTTAAATTCTGGTATGGTTGTATTTGCAGGATCGTCGCTATGCAGACCTAACTGAGGATCAGCTGCCATCCTGCGAGAGCCTTAAGGACACCATTGCACGTGCACTGCCTTTCTGGAATGAGGAGATTGCTCCTCAGATCAAACAGGGGAAAAGGGTCCTCATTGCTGCCCATGGAAACAGTTTGAGGGGAATTGTGAAGCACCTGGAGGGTGGGTGCTGATGCAACTTAACAATCACTCTAAAAAAGAATTCTTTATTACTTTGTGTCATTTTGTTTCCTTTAAACACACTTGGTAACAACAAACAGGAATGGCATATAAACAGTTTCCCATAAAACAGTGGTATAATTTTATCCACTAATGAGAATTGGCTTTCTGTGTGTCACGATCTGTAGGAATGTCAGATGAAGCCATCATGGAGCTGAACTTGCCAACTGGCATTCCGATCCTCTATGAGCTCGACAAGAACCTGAAGCCAGTGAAACCTATGCAGTTTCTGGGAGATGAGGAGACTGTACGCAAAGCCATGGAGGCTGTTGCTGCTCAAGGAAAAGCCAAGAAGTAACGAGAGAAAAAAATAATAAGCAGAATAGTCTATTTAGTGTGATGCTATAAGTCAACCTTGAAAGCTGACCTCAGATTGGTGTGTTTCCCAAATGCTAATTTATTTCAGGTTCTACAATATGAACAAAATGCTGTAGATTGTTCTCCTTGCTTGGTGCAGGACGAGTCATAGATATAGATGGGTATATTTCAGAGAAATTGAAATCCCAGCTCTCAAGAGATTGTAAATAATTTGGAAAAATCATAATCTTAAGATAATATTGATTCATAATTGACAAAGTTTGTAGTAAAATTAATTAATTACTTGAAGGAGAATCAAATGTCATTAGATAGAAGCTCATAAGATTTTAGTTTTCATTTTCATATTCAACATGCATAGTATGTTTGCAACAAACAAGAAGTTACCTCCTCATTTTGTGTTTGTTCTGTGATTTTAAATCGCCTGTGTTTTCTGCACCAGGGATATGGGTCTCTCTTGTTCTTTGTCTGTTTACTGCATGGGTTGTTGTTTTCAAGGGGTTCAATTTCAAGAAAACATTATTCATTGGAAAAGAGCTACCTAATTTTGCAATCTCTTGAAAGTGGAGTGGGATATTTAGATTAGCTATTTGTTCTTTCTTTCACTGCATGTCTTTAGGCTGTGTGCCATATTCATGAATGTTGTCCTGGGTTTTTGTCTGGAATTTAGTGACTTCTTTCTCTCATTTTGAACATTGACAAACACCCCTTTTCAAGTATTTTGCTGTAAAGAAAAGGAACATTCCCTTATTTTGACAAGGATTCACCAGTTTTACAGTGTTAAAACAGACAAATTTCAAACTAAACTGTTGTGTGTTTTCGCCATATTTTGTTTATTGGTTTCATGTGCCTCCCACCATGTCTTACAGCATTGTTGCTTCTTTTAATATATGTAATTCCTTCTGTGTTACTAATTATACCATGAAAGCTCTAAAATAATAAAAGGAAAAGTATAGGAAGATCCTATTGTGTGTCTGTGTTGGCTTGTCTGGTCTTCATGGCAAGTACTTATTTGACAGGGTAACTTTAAATGTAAACGTCACTGCGGGGATGGTGTTTTTGGGGTGATATCCAGTTTTGCATGTAGGCCTAAATTAAACTTTTGTCTGCTCTGACCAGAGCTTCTGTCCCCATATGGCTTGTGGCAATCTGCAAACAGTGCCTCTTGTGGCTGCTTTTTTCTCTCCACTCTCCCATAAAGGCTGGATTTGTAAAGAGTACAGTTAATAGTTTCTCTTCTTGACCGACCTGTCAGTTTTAGTGGGTGCCCATGTCTTGGTAGGTGTGCTGTTCTACCATACCTGTGCCAATTTTAGACATTTGATTGAAGTATACTTTAAACATTTCCACAAATTTCTGTTTACCAGCCTGTTTCAAACAGTTTGATATAATCACATTATCAAGGCACTGATCTGTATACCAATAGGAAACATAATATCCCAAAGTTAGCAAAACTGTAGAGGTCAATGTCTCTATCTTCTTTTCTGTTTAACCTTACGTGCAATGCACTGGTGACCTGTCCAGGGTGTACCCCGCCTCTCGCCCAATGATTGCTGGAGATAGGCATCAGCCCCCCACCAACCCTGCATGGGATCGACTGTATAGATAATGGATGGATGAATGTTTAATCTTACATTTTAGTATGTGTAAATACCTCACCCAGTATGTTTTGCACTGTGGGTATTTTACAAAAGTGTTTTCCCAGAGTCAGGACAAAATAATGAAAAAATGTAAATATAGAGCAACTGTTTCTAGAATAATTTGCAAAGGGATTTGGAATTGTCAGAACTAGTTACCTTGGGGAAGTTGGAAGTCGATTCCAGTGGAATAAACAGAGTTCATGCTATCTGATTTTGATGTTGAAGCTAATGCTGTTTTAGCTTATGGTCTGACTGTTCTTTTTCTTATGCAAGAATATTATCCATCCATCCATTTTCTTCCGCTTATCCGGGGTCGGGTCGCGGGGGCAGCAGCCTAAGCAAAGAGACCCAGACTTCCCTCTCCCCAGTCACTTGTTCCAGCTCCTCGGGAGGAACCCCAAGGCGCTCCCAGGCCAGCCGAGAAACATAGTCCCTCCAGCGTATCCTGGGCCTTCCCCTGGGCCTCCTCCCGGTGAGACGTGCCTGAAACACCTCACCAGGGAGGCGTCCAGGAGGCATCCTGACCAGATGCCCGAGCCACCTCAACTGACTCCTCTGGATGTGGAGAAGCAGCGGCTCTACTCTGAGCCCCCTCCGGATGACTGAGCTCCTCACCCTATCTCTAAGGGAGATAGAATATTAGTTCGATTAAATTCTGTACAATTAAAAAAAATTCATTAATCCTCAAAGGAAGTAAAATTCTGCATAACTCAAAGGTTATACATTTCTTCAAAGTCATAGATAGTGATTGCTGTGTGCAAGAAGGGTTGACAATAGGAATCTGCATTACACTCGATTGGAAGTTTTGATGTCTACATTCTCTTGGGAAAAAAAGATTTGATCTTAAATAGATTTGGAGCCTATACTTAAATAAAGATAGTAGTAATCATTATTTTTATTATTAGGCACCAACAAAAATAATAATGGACTTTGTAGCCACGTCTCTTGTACAGTAATTGGTCACTTCCAAGATAAAATATCACATTTAAAAATATTTATAAAAATATTTTTTACCAAGGTGCAACGGAAAAATCTAATGGTTTTTGTCAACACGGAAACTCCTCTGAAGTAAAATGCTTAAGACTTCAACATCCAGAATGCAGTTCGTGTGACAGCGACACGGTAGAAAGCGCGAGGAAAAGTTGTAACGGAAAACGGATGCAGCGCTGAAGCTCCTCCGTCTTTGTTGTCATTTTAGTTGTATGGTGTCATTAACAAATTCTGAAACTCTTACAACGGAAAAGACTTCTGAAAATCAAGGAAGTACGCGGTAAAACAACTCTGTGGACATTGTTGTTCCCACATGACTTAGTTTGTTGGCGCGTCAACCGCCGCCTAGCTTGAAATCACTTCCTGAAACGGCGGCTTGCTTGTGTTCACTGTTAGCTACCATAAAACGTATGTACCATTTTCTCTGATATTTAAGACTAATACGTGTTTAGGAAGTGGCTGCAGGTCAGTGAGATGGACGTAATGTAAAGAATAACAAGCATGTTTCTAAAGAGATTTGTGCACTTTCGTTGTTTGCTACGTAGCTAGCTTTGAGTTCGTCTGGGATTACAGCGTGACCATGATGTAATAGCATTCGCAAGTTTGGTTAATTTTATTGTTGCCAACGCGTTGAAACATGTCTTAGCCCCCAAACCTCATAAATAATTTCCTCACGTTGTCATTCACGCAGCAAATTGGGAATGGGCGTCTCTATAAGTTTAGAGCAGGTGTTTCTCTGTTGTCTGCGGTGGAGCGAGTGTTCGTTTTGACGTAAAGCCATACACGTAAACACCCGCTGAATTTGCATTTTAGACGTCTTTGAGGATCAAACACCCATTCATGGTCTATCCACGAAGACCTCTCCCTGTTTGACTTTACATGAGGAGTACTTCACCCCGAAGCTTGAAGGTGAGTCAGCAGGACAGCCACCACATTGCAAAGCTTCGCAGCGATACCCCGCTTCAGGTTGCAAAATTATATTATATGTGTATTTACGTTTCCAAGCTAAGGTGCGCCTTTTATGAAAGTTGAAAGAATCTGTTTTTATTTGAAACTTTATTTTTTTAACTTGTTTTCTTTAAATTCTGTTTGATATGGACTAAACTGACCTGCGTGTTTCCAATCTATGGTGTAGTTAATGAATTGTTAAATGTCACTTTCTGGTCTTGTTGGGTCACAATTCTTAAATGTGGTTACTTTTTTACCCATTCTGCTCTCCTAACTAACCTTTCTGTGTTAAACATCTACTTGAGAAATCCTCTATGGTCTTTGTGAATGTGTAAGTGCTAATAAGTAGTAATAGATTATTTCTGCATCAGATTTAACCAGTGACCTCTATGCGGGTCAGTTAGCTGTGGCTCAGTATGAAGAGTAGATTGGAGGGTTGTAGGTTCAATTCCAACTTCCTCCAGTCACATGCCAATGTGACCCTGGGCAAGGCACTTAACCCTATGTTGCCTTACAGTGTATAAATGCATGTTTGTGAGTGCGAATTGGTGAATGTGGCTCTATGGTAAAGGGCTTTGAGTGGTCGGTATTGACTAAAAAAGTGCTAAATATGTAAAGTCTATTTAACTCACATCCAAACCTAAGCGCATGCTTTTCCTTAAGTTTGTCAATTAAGTTGTTTCTGGGGGGAGAACACTTAGGAAATGTGAAATTGTGTATTAAAAATGTCTTATTGAAAAGAAAATGGTGCAGATAAATCTTCAAAAGATTATAGTTTAATTTAGCAAAAACTAGAAAGGCAGTGTTCATTCTTCAAAGTGAAGAATTAGAAATCTAACTAACAAAGGTTCTACACAATGCTAACTCTTCTCACAGAGGTGTCTGCTCTTTTCATAACACTGATAAGTACAGATCCAAAAAAAGCTGGGTCTGTAAAATAGGAACAGTTTACTGATACTCCCTCTGCCTTCTCAAGGCCACAGGCTTCACTTCCTTTGCCTCCTTGCATGCGCCATGAAAGGTACTGTGCCAGGCAATTTCATTAATCCCTCAAATAGGTGGCCTCCCACGCTCACAAAACATCTGTGTAGTTGTTGGGCAAAATAAGCAAAGGAAGCTTTAATCACAGAAGCTGAAACTTTACCATTTCAGGTAGCTCATTCAGGCCGGTGTACCTCTCCACAGCAGCCTGAGAGCTCACCGCTTAACCTGTAGCTCTCCCCTATAGCCTAGTGTTGCTTCTGCCATATGTACTCTGGGTTCCAGCATTGAGATTTCTAGCTGACAAGGTGGAAATGGTGGCTCCAAATAAATTTCCATTCCCAAGAAATTCTGTAATATTTTACAAGATGTATAATATTGTACAGTAATTTATCCGATCAAATTTTTGGCTTTTGAGTGGCAGAAAATCAATACTAAACAGTGAAAAAAGGCTAAAGATGAGTTCGTCTGACACTTCTATTAAAGGGGCTATATGCAATTTTCTGAAATTTAAACTCGTGTCTGACACCTGTGGCCAAAAAACGGAACTGCTCTTCCTTTCTGCTCGCTCTCGCAGCGCGCGCTCGTACACCTGTCGCTCCCAATCTTCGATCTTTTTCGGGAACTTGTCAGGGGTTTAACTTTTTGAGTCTGATGTGGAGTTACTGTTGGTGTCAAAGTTGTCCTTGGGGTCTTCTGTGAGTGCTGACTTGCGGTGGTGGCAGAGGGATCTGAAAGATTTAACATGAACGCACTTGACGTCACATCCGCAAACAGCGCAGGAAAATCCGACCCGACAGAAAATAGAAAAAATTGGATACAAGCTTATAGGTGCACCCACTGTGAGCTGACAAGGTGTCAGTATGCTCATCAGGAGATGTTTGAGTCATAAATGTTCAAATAAAAAGGCTATTGTTATGTTTATTTTGGGGGAAAAGTTGCATATAGCCCCTTTTAATACTGCACAAAAGAAACATAAGTCAAGATTTAGTTATTTTCTTTTCTCTTGTGTTTTTTTTTTTTTTTCAGAACTGTGACAACAGCAGATATTAAGATATATTTTCTTCTTTTTGCAGTGATGGATCCTGCACTTCAGCAACACTCCCTTTCACATTTCACATCGTTTCCCCAAGAGACTCCAATCAGAATTTCTCAAGTCCCAAACCTTCTTTCTCATCCTCCGCCTAGGAGAGTGCTGCCTCTCCAGACACCGGAGGAGTGCAACAGGAACAAGTTAAGCCCAAACTGGCCTCCAGCAGGAATAAAATATCCATCAGCGGTTGTTCCTAGTAGTTCCACGAACATTGTTTCTCCTGTGAATTCTTTGACAAAAGACCGACTTGGACCACTAAAGCGGTTTCCTCAATCTCATGGCCATGTTCTGAGCAGCCCGGTTAATAGTGTCACTACAGCAAGGGAAAATCTGGGCCCTCAGCACAACATGATACAGTTGAGGCCAGGATATTTAAGCTCATCTCAGGTTGTTTCAACCAGCCTAACTAAGACTCAGACCTCAGATGAGAGATCCTTAATTCCCACCATATTTCATTCTCCATCCCCTCAACCTCGGAAAAATTTAAGCAACCACCTCCCTTCCTGCCTCTCAAGGAGGGATCAAGAAACTGAATCCAAGATCTTGTCCTCTAACTCAGGAAAAAACAGTGATGTGTCACAAAGACAAGAACCAAATCAGGTAATTCTTTCGCTCCTTTAACATAGTTAATGTGAAAAGGTTTTTCCCTGAGCCATCGTCTTTATGGCCTAAACCAATAATGTAACGCTAAGGGTTCATGGCTTTTAACACTTATTCTGTCAGGCTCTGTTGAGTCATGTAACCGGTTTCCTACACTCTTCATCTGCACAAATCTTGTTTGAGTGTTCTTTCTGAAGCAGCCAGAAAGTTTCTGTGCATCCTCTTACTGACTGGAAACAATGTTACTGACCTGAAGTGATCTCTTGCTGTAAAATGATTCTTACAGGGATCATTTATCCCTCTCAGTGTGAAGCTTGGTCAGCATTTTTTTTTTTTTTTTACACAGATTTTTAGAGTGCAGAGTATTAAATTAATGCAAATAGTTGGTAACACTTAACTTTCCAAAAATGTATCTATGTAAATAAATGTATTAATAAGGTCATGAATTGTCATACATATCATCAGGAATTACTCTAAATTGAAGAGCAAGGTAATAGTTTTCTAGTAATTCATTTGATTTCTCTGTTGGGCAATACTGGGACAGTAGTGGTTATTTAGAGTTCTTGGGTGTTACAGGATAACCACAAGCTGGCAAACCTTTGAACAGATGAAGAGCCTTTGTTAGTTATGATAGATCACTTTACTGATATTTGTATTTATATGTTGGACTCGATTAATCACTTCTTGCTAAGGGCTGTTCTATGTATTGAGAATATATCATCATTGCAATATCCGTGTGACTAATATTACACTTTGCAGGTCAGTAATGTATTCAGCCTGTTTGCTGGAGTCTCATTGTAGTTATGATCACATCTGATAGTGGCCAGGATGTTTAATGTTAGAGTGCCGTAATAATAAGAGGAGTGAGGAAGACGTGGCTTTATTACAGCTGATATTACCATCATCTTATTCAACACAAATATTGCAGTTACATTGATATCATGCAGCGTTATTATTTAAAATATTTATATGGACTCTGAGAAATTAACTGTTTTTTTTTTCTCTTTTGAACAGACACATTCAAGCAAAAGCATAATTCCAGGTAATAGTTTGAAAAGAAATTACTTTAATACTTTGAAAAATTTGTTTAATACTTTATCATAATGAGAATTAGGTATTTACTTAGTATTACCTTGGGACTTCTAGAACAACTTAATGGTTTCATTTAATGTTCAAATTGTTGTAGAGACATAATTTATGGTTTTATTACCTATATGCCACAATTAAAATAAACTGAAATAATTGCTTGAAATATACCACTCTGTGTGTAATGAAACCTATATTATTAGTTCAAGTTTTTTAATTAAGTCTAAGACTAAGTCTTTTCAAAACAATGATATTGTTGAGATGCGCCTGTAAGCAACACTGAATTCGATTGAAAGGATACTGTCCCTTTCTGTTTTTAGTGATGGATTTGAATAGCCTATCATCAAAGAGACGAAGAAAGGGGGAGCCTTGCTTCAAGAACACAAAGAAACCATGTCTTAAAGGTACAAACCATGGAACAACAGAGACAACCAAACCTACTCCTGGCACCTCACCAAGATCTACACTGGACCCTCAACCATCACCGATGAGCTCTTCAGTCTTGGAATTATCACCTGAAACAACAGACAAGCTTCTGAAGTCTCAGTCACCTTGCTCAGCATTATCATCAACACTTAAACCATCAAGGTTAACCTTAACTTGTTCAAAGAAAACACAATCAACAGGGGCAATGCAAGGCTTTATTACCACTGAGAATAATGTAGTAAAGTTAAGATTAACCTCAAATCTGAGTGAAGAGATACCAAAGAAGCAAAACGAGGAAAACCAGAAAAAGGATGAATCAAGTTCCCAAAAAGTTCATCCGAACGACTGCAACAAATCTTCATATGTTGGTCCAGTTTGCAATAACTCTGATCACACTGAGCGTAGTGTCCTGGTCAAGACTGAAAGCAAAAAAATAGATGGCAGCACTCCAAAATCAGCATCTAAGCCAAACTCAAGTTCTTTGAGTTGTACCACACCAGAGCGCAGTAAATCAAATCGTGTACGAAGACCAGTGGTGGTCCTTAATGATATAGAACAGCTCTTCACCCCGGATCCCCATGTTTATATTGTCAAGCCTGCATGTAAGACTTCAAAGTCCAAAATGGAGGAGAAAACGATAAAATCATCCACCTCAAAGGAAGATTCCAGTCCCACATCCAGCTGCAGCCCAACAGTTACTCCTGTATCTCTTCCTGTCAAACAAGATCCAAATGTAGCCTCCTTACCAGCATCTAACTTGACTGTCTGTTTGGAGCGTCTAAAACTGGAAAAACTTAAACTTTGTTCTAAAGAAAAAAGCATCAGAAACAGTTCTGTCAATTCTTCAGGAAGACAATCTAAGGATGAGAAAATTAAACCTCAGCACAATCTCTCTCCAAAACCTAAAACCAATGATGGTTTATGTAGCTCCGAGACAGACACAGCAGCCTCATTACAAGAGACTTCATCACCATGCACAAAGTCTCCACCATTGAAGGAGGAGGAGGAAAGTGAAAGGAGTAAGGGGGTGAAAGAAGAAGACTCTATTGACGTTGAACTAGACCTTGGCCTGAGCATTTCATATAAAATAGATATAACTCAGAGCTCCGACAGCAGCGAGGAGGAGCCGCTGATCTCCTTTCAGGAGATGATGGAGTGCGTTACGAAGCCTCCAGGCACACCACAGAAAGAGACCTTCTCAGAGCCGAGCACACCAGGATGTCATAACTCTCATTCAAAAACTGTAAGCTCCATCTCATTTAAGTTGTTTTCACATAAGGTGGAAGATGCAAGATGATCTGTGCTGTTTTAAGAAAGTTTATTTGTCTTGGTTTGGATGTTTTTCGTCTCCTTTTATTTCCCTTAGTGCCTTCAGCCATCCGCCACAAAGCCAGGAGTCTACAGGAACAACCTGGACCAGATGCTGAAAGAGATTAACAACACCAAGAAGTATATAATCCAGAAATGAATTACTTTTAGATTTTCATCTCGTGTCTCTGCACACCAAATTCATTTACTTTTCTCTTACTTAATTGTTAATTTATCAGAGCAAAGGAGCTTGAAGCACAGCTTCTAACTGCTTGCAACGCAGACCTCTTGAGGTTAGCTGAGTATGAGGAGGCAGAGGAGAACCAAGTGGAGATTACCAGAGAGCACCGGTAAGAGAAAGAGAAGCCTATTGGCAACAGCATGGCAGCTTGCTGGGAAAAACATCACGCTTAATTTTTTACTTAAAACTAAGACTGATATGTAATTTGTTCTCCAGGGAGTTTCTGCAGCACTTCTCATTAATGTCTGCTGCAATCAGAGAAATCCCACCAGGGGAGGATGTTTTTAACCTGGAAAAGTTTGGCCAGATCTTTAACCAAGATACACTGCAGCTCAGGCAGTGCCTTGTCAATCCTCAAGAGACCTCACAGAAAACACTTCTTTGGTAAGGTATACTTGTGCGTGTTTGTTTATGCACAAGAAGTCGCTTTACAATTGGCACCCCTTTGTTATTTTAGTGCATGTATTTAAGCACAGCTTTTATTACAATGTGGGTAATTTGACCATTTCTGACCATAAATACTTTAGTTTTTCTCTGACTTTAGCCCCATAATTAGTGTTTATGAGTTGGTTACTGGCTTCATGAAAAAGTATTCTTGTTTTCTTTAGAGTAGAAAGATGAGTCCATATGGCACTCAAAGTGTATAATTTGCTGTTGTAGGAAGATAAATCCAAAGTGCCGTGCAAAAGTATTAAGACCTATTAAACATATCCATATTTTTTTTATGTTACAACCACTGGGATTTTATGAGATAGATCAACACATAGTGGTACAGAATTTGGAATCTGTGGTAAGACTTGAAAATCTATGTGGAATAGAAGGTAAACCAAAAAAAGGAATATCTTTTGCAGATAAAAATCAGAAAGTGTGCTTGTTTGCATTTCTTTTCAGCCCATTATACTTTTCTACCCAGTTTAGAACCTTTGAAGAGACTTGAAAAATTGCAGATGCTGTCCATCTAGTCTAACTGAGCTTGAACTATTTTCCATATGATGGGCAAATGATTCCGTCTTTAGATGTGCAAAGCTAGTAGAAACACACCCCAAAAGACTCGTAGTTGTAATCGCAGTGAAAGATGTTACAGATAAGAGAGTTGTCTGAATATAGATCTTTATTTTTTTAAAATATTAAGACAGTGGATCAGATTACCAAAAGGCTCTAAATTATGAATCTTTTAACTTTCCTCTATTTTCAGAAAGTGCATTTAGAAAGTCCGTGGGAAGTTCCTCAGCATGCACAGTTTCCTTGTTTATGCTTGAAATTTGACCAGCTTCCTGAACTTGAGCTTATGTTCAACAATGTAATCTCTGTTGGATATTAGCAAACTGCTGGAATGTTACATTGGTTAAATCATCATTTTGTTTATTCACGTCTCCTTTATTCCAGGTCCAGTCCTGCTCAGCTGAAACTGCACTTGAATATTGGTCTGTTTGAGGAAGCTTACTGTAGCTCACCTTGTCCAGCTCAGGTTACCCGCTTTCTTTTCAAGGTATACCCAACACACTCTTATAGTGGCTGTGTCAAAGAAACGTAGACTGTTTTTAAACCAATATTTGTTCTAACAGATGATGTCAGTCCATAGTGAAAGGATCGTGTCCGATAAGATCCTACAAGCCCTTTGTGCCATTGCCTGCTCTGCCGCTTATCAGATAGGTCAGCATCTCCCCTCATTAGCTTCTAATTTTTCCCTACTGAGGTAAACAAATACAGATGTTTCTTTTTTCTGTCTGGACACCTCCACAGTGAACAATGAAAGTCAGCAGTTCGAAGTGTGGATCCCCAGTTTGGCCGATGTGACACTGGTCCTCATGAACATGGGTGCTGCATTTGTGACACTCTTCCCCTTTGAGAGTCTACAGCCCTCATTCACAGAGGGAGATTTGCTGTGAGTAACTTTGCTCTGTGAATCAGTTACATTGTTGCTTCTTATTTAGAAATAAGACATGAATGAAGGAAGTCACTTAATCCTTTTTACTTTGTGTAGAGAGGATGTCTATATTGAAAGTGAGAGTACTTGCAATAGCAAGGAAGAGATCATTTTTCCCGAACACAACTGTGCAAACATCTTAAAGGTGAGATATTTTGAAGTTATAAACGGTAAATCTTAAGTCTGACCTTTACTCAGTAAAGATTTTTCTTAAATCTTGTATAACTGTTCTTAGTAAAATAAGTCTCAACTTAAACACTGCTGTATTTATGCAAACCTTTAAAAGAAATGTGAAGTCTAAAAGTTTAGTTATTTCATGCAACTGATTTTATTGTAACAAGACCTTATCTTGAAGAAGTCTTGTCTAACCAGTTCCACTATTCCTTCTTGCTTGTTTTTCTTGAACCTTTTTCACAGTACCTGTCTTACTGCATGGGCCTTTGCCCTCGTGCTTACAGTGACGATGAGCTGCTGTTGCTGCTAACTGTGGTGGGAAGGATTAGCCTGGAAACACGGCGAATCCTCCAGTCCAGTGTGGACGTGAGCTGTCTGCTGTATAAAATGATCAACAATATCAGAGACTGGTCTTCTATGGTCAGTGAAGAAACATGCCTGACGCTGCAAAGTGGCATATATTTGTTTGCTTGCGTCTTAACCGATGATAAAATTCCTGTAAAATAATCTGACCTCACGTTGTCTCTCCACTGTAGCTGCCCAGAGTCTGTAAAGCCCTGACTGATTTAACAGATGATCACCACAACATGTGCCTGCTAGTTCAACTCCTGCCTGACAGCACATGTGGAAAGTAAATATTTATTTACGCGTTTATTTTGACATTTGTTTACCTGCAATATGTTAAAGGTGTAAAGAAGTAAAAGAGCCAAAATATCCAAGTAAGATTTTAAAAAACCTGGTGGTTTCTAATCCAATCACCTAGAAAATTACATAAACATCAGACATATGAGCAAAGTAAAACAACATGGAAGTCAATATGTGCTTCTGCATTTAGTTTTCTTATATTTTTCAAAGTTGTGTTCAAATATCTTTGTTTACAACAGAAAAGTGCTTAAACGTTTTCCTTCTTGGTTTTTCTATGTAGACGACTGCGCCGCCATCTAAGCATGTGCTTTATCTCCAAGTTGTTGGATGGAAGTTGCACCTATAGTCCTATGGAGGAAGAACTTCAGGTAAACATTCTTAAGACATTGTAAGTATCTGTTTTACAGCAGCTTGTATTCATTCATGTTAAAAAATGTTATTTGCCCGGTGGGCAGCTTGCTGTGTTGAGGCCGTATCTTCTCCAAATGCAACCCTCTGCCCTTCTCCGAAGTTTACAGCAGAAGGACAAAGAAGAGGACTTGGCTACTCAAGATCAACAGGTGAGAATTGGTTTTGAGTATTATCATCCGGACAAAAACGAATATCTATTTTACTTTGACGCAAGTTTCTTTTAAATATATTTCAGGCCTACTACCTGTGCTATAGCCTTCTGACTCTGACAAATGAAGCGTCCAATTTGCAGGTCTTCAAACCTTATCAGAAGGTAAAGTCTCTTTCCATTCTCTTTTGTCCACAGTGTTGTTGGGAACAACACTGTGGACAAAAGAGATTGGAGTTTTAAAAAAGAAAATGGAAAGTTTCAAATACTAGAACTCCCTCTAAAGCAGATTGTTTCTCTTCTTTTTTTAGGCACAGCTGCTTGTTTTGTCATCAGAACTGGAAACCCATGTTAAATGTGACATCAGGGAGAGCGAGAAATGCCTATACCGCAGCAAGGTGGGGATGGCCTCAAAAGATTTAGAGGAAAATATAGCTGGATGTGTACACCAAGCAATTCAAATAGATATGCATTAAAACATTTTCTGAACTAAAAGGTTCAGAAAAATTTTTAAGATTCACTGCCTTAAAATGTTAGACTGTCTTCTTAGTACATGTAGGTTACATCACAACAATTTTTTTTTCCAACTGATGATTGGCTATGCAAAACACAATGAAGAGGAAGAAGAATCGCTAAAAGTGTCACATTCTACATGTATTATGTTTCATTGCTAAAATCCCATGATCATCAACTTCACCATGACTGCTGCAACAAAAACCCAAAACTTTGCAAGTTCTTCTGTTTTCTTATGTAATTTCCTTTTTACTAAAATAAATCTCAGTGAAACGGTTAAGTAAAATGACATTGAAAAAGATAGCTGAATATATTGATCAATAATAGGATGGACTGAAAACCTTAGCTGCTGCTCTGGCTCATTCAAAGTTGGTTTTATCTAACCTATTTGGCTTAGATGTTAAGACGACTGATTCCTTTACTGTAGCGAGAAAAGTGTTTGTTTGGACAGTGCTGAAACGTACTTTCTAATGTTGGCCGTTGGAGTCCTCTTCAGGCCAAATCTGGATCCAAATAAAGGAACCAATGCTATGGTAACCTGACTCCCAAGATCTCAGCGATGATATTATATCCTGCAAAGACAGAATGGGCTCCAACAGAAAATCAGCTGAGAAAGTTTCTCCTGTCTGAACCTGTTGACTAAAACTATTTTATCACCAACCAATTGCCTTGGAATATTAGCTTGAAATTGTTTAAGACAGCATCTATATAAAACACTTTATTTAGAAGTGCTTTTATATTTTTCATGAAAGAAAAGTCATCATTGCTTAAACCAAACATCAAACAGCGTTGTTTTTTCACCCCCTCACCAAGTACCAAACCAAAGCTTTATGCACTGCCATGGCCATAAAAAAAGCATATTTTTACCACCTTGCATTTTGGGGAACTGCCTTTAAGCACTAATGGGGTGATACAGCACACCAGTGGTAAAATACTTTCAGTGTTTACTGACCTGTCAGACTGCGGGCCATTAAAACTAATAGTCATGTGTTCACCTACTTTTACAAAGGCTTCAGAAATGGTTATTGCACAGTGGCTTGTAAAAGTATTTGGCCCCCTTGAACTTTTCCACATTTTGTCACATTACAGCCACAAACATGAATCAATTTTATTGGAATTCCACGTGAAAGACCAATACAAAGTGGTGTACACGTGAGAAGTGGAACGAAAATCATATATGATTCCAAACATTTTTTACAAATAAATAACTGAAAAGTGGGGTGTGCGTAATTATTCAGCCCCTTTGGTCTGAGTGCAGTCAGTTGCCTATAGACATTGTCTGATGAGTGCTAATGACTAAATAGAGTGCACCTGTGTGTAATCTAATGTCAGTACAAATACAGCTGGCCTGTGACGGCCTCAGAGGTTGTCTTAAGAGAATGTTGGGAGCAACAACACCATGAAGTCCAAAGAACAGACCAGACAGGTCAGGGATAAAGTTATTGACAAATTTAAAGCAGGCTTAGGCTACAAAAAGATTTCCCAAGCCTTGAACCTCCCACGGAGCACTGTTCAAGCGATCATTCAGAAATGGAAGGAGTATGGCACAACTGTAAACCTACCAAGACAAGGCCGTCCACCTAAACTCACAGGCCGAACAAGGAGAGCACGGATCAGAAATGCAGCCAAGAGGCCCATGGCGACTCTGGATGAGCTGCTGCGATCTACAGCTCAGGTGGGGGAATCTGTCCATAGGACAACTATTAGTCGTGCACTGCACAAAGTTGGCCTTTATGGAAGAGTGGCAAGAAGAAAGCCATTGTTAAAAGAAAACCATAAGAAGTCCCGTTTGCAGATTGCCACAAGCCATGTGGGGGACACAGCAAACATGTGGAAGAAGATGCTCTGGTCAGATGAGACCAAAATGGAACTTTTTGGCCAAAATGCAAAACGCTATGTGTGGCGGAAAACTAACACTGCACATCACTCTGAACACACCATCCCCACTGTCAAATATGGTGGTGGCAGCATCATGCTCTGGGGGTGTTTCTCTTCAGCAGGGACAGGGAAGCTGGTCAGAGTTGATGGGAAGATGGATGGAGCCAAATACAGGGCAATCTTGGAAGAAAACCTCTTGGAGTCTGCAAAAGACTTGAGACTGGGGCGGAGGTTCACCTTCCAGCAGGACAACGACCCTAAACATAAAGCCAGGGCAACAATGGAATGGTTGAAAACAAAACCTATCCATGTATTAGAATGGCCCAGTCAAAGTCTAGATCTAAATCCAATCGGGAATATGTGGCAAGATCTGAAAACTGCTGTTCACAAACGCTGTCCATCTAATCTGACTGAGCTGGAGCTGTTTTGCAAAGAATGGGCAAGAATTTCAGTCTCTAGATGTGCAAAGCTGGTAGAGACATACCCTAAAAGACTGGCAGCTGTGATTGCAGCAAAAGGTGATTCTACAAAGTAATTGACTCAGGGGGCTGAATAATTACGCACACCCCACTTTTCAGTTATTTGTAAAAAAAAAATGCTTGGAATCATTTATGATTTTTGTTCCACTTCTCACGTGTACACCACTTTGTATTGGTCTTTCACGTAGAATTCCAATAAAATTGATTCATGTTTGTGGCTGTAATGTGACAATATGTGGAAAAATTCAAGGGTGGGTAGGTAGGTAGGTAGGTAGGTAGGTAGGTAGGTAGGTAGGTAGGTAGGTAGGTAGGTAGGGTTCTTGTTTAAGAAATGCTGCAAAAATCAGATAGAATGTACATGGGGCTGTTTCCTCAGTAATGTCTTATCCCCAAATAACTTGATAATCTTTAGAACCTGGCTCTATAGATATGCTGTTACCTCTGAGAAGGCTCCAGGTAAAGGTGGGCATTTATTGTGTTATTGTAATGGGTATTTTGATTTATCTTGACGATAAATTTCAAATAACGTCAGCATTGTTGCACTATTGTCTCCACTGAGCATTAATACATATCAGTCAATTGTAAAATATGATTAACTGTTGGAAGTTGAGGGAAGAAAATCTCTAATTTTTATGTACCTAGTGTCCTGAAGAAACCTCTTTTAAAAATTGGTTTGTTTGTTTTGATAACAGTATTTGTGTTTATGATATTTATTTAGCAACTGAATCTTTCAATTGTTGGATGTGTCATCTGTAGCAACAAACGAGAGCTTTTGACTGACGGATACAAACCATAGATGTTACGTCTGTTTCACAACCTTTATTCCTCTTCTAGGTGAAGGACCTGGTAGCCAGGATCTACACTAAGTGGCAGATGCTTCTCCAAAAAACTAGACCTCTCAATGTACAGTAAACCTTTACCACTTCCCTCACAGCAGTTTTATTAAATATATTACAACGTAATCGCAGCCCTCTGAACCACCTCTGAAGTGTCTTTATAACTTTCTCTTGTAGGGTAAGCTGTATGATTATTGGCAGCCTGTGGAAACCTTCAGGAACAGCAAAGAGGATGGAGAGGCAATTTTTATTGAAGATGATGAAGATGAAGAAACCACAATAACTAATGAGAATGACACTGTGCTTGCCAAAAATGAAGAGGAAGAAACAGATAAAATGGAGGTTAAAGAGGACATGGAAGTAGTTGAAAACCCAGAAGACAAAGAAGACGATACAAAGACAAGTGAAACAAAAACAGCAGTTGAGCAAGTGACTGGTGACTTAAACCAGACAATGCCTTTGATGCAGCCTCCAGGAATGGATGAGAAAATTGATTGTTCCAAAGAATGTACAGACGTGGAGAATGAGACTGCTGGAAGGGAGAAGAAGTCATCCCCTGATTCCCTCATGTGAATCGCTGACATGCATATCTGAAATCTGTTGCCTTAAAGTAAAATTTATTTGCACTTTTACTTATTGACTAGTCTTTTTTTGAGCATATAGCTGTCAGGTTAACTGTATGCAATAGTAGGTTTTTAATAAAACTATATGTTGATTAAAAACCTCAATTAAAATATAAAGTTCACGGAGGTCAAAAGCCTTGTAAATGTTTTGGTTTTGCTGTACACGGATTAAATGTATTTAGTTTTTTAAATAACCTAAAAACATTTAATTGTGATGTTTTTCCCAATTTTGTTGTGAAATGTTAGATTGTCAATTTTTTTGTTGTGTGTTGACCCATTGTTTACAAGAAAAAAATATATTTTGTTGACTTGGAGAATTTATTTTCATTAATGGCATTGGTTGGTCATGCAATTTTCATTGTTTTGCTATTTGAAAAAGGACCTACCTATTGTATTCACTATGATGTGTTTGTATTTGAAGAATCCCTTTAAAATATAGTTTTTATTAAAATATTTTAGGGCTTTTATTGAATACATAAAATAAACTACTTACAAGTTTCCATAATGTCCTTGTATTTCAAATTCAAAAATACTTTAATGATCCCAGAGGGAAACTAAGGGTTGTGCAGCTCATATAATTTATTCTTTAAGGAGATTAATTTTAGATTTAATTTTATGAAAATTGTGTAGGGGCTGTGGTTTTGCACGTAATAATCTCAGCAAAAAAAGAAACGTCCTCTGACTTTCAACTGTTTTTCCTTTCAGTAAACTTAATGTGTGTGTAAATATTTGTATGAACACTAAAAGAGTCAACATCATAAGACAAACTAAAAATGTTTCACAGACATGTGACTAACAGAAATAGAATAATGTGTCCTTGAATGAAGGGAGGCTCAAAATCTAAAGTACCAGTCAGTATCTGGTGTGGCCACCAGCTGCTTGAAGTGCTGCAGTGCATCTCCTCCTCATGGACTGGACCAGATTTGTCAGTTCTTGCTGTGAGATGTTATCCCACTCTTCCACCAAGGCACTTGCAAGTTCCTGGACATTTCTGGGGGTAATGGCCCTAGCCCTCACCCTGCGATCCAACAGGTCCCAGACATGCTCAATGGGATTGAGATCCGGGCTCTTCGCTGGCCATGGCAGAACACTGACATTGCTGTCATGCAGAAACTCAGCAACAGAACGAGCAGTATGGCTGGTGGCATTGTCCTGCTGGAGGATCATGTCCGGATGAGCATGCATAAAGGGTACCACATGAGGGAGGAGGATGTCTTCCCTGTACCGCAAGGCATTGAGATTGCCTGCAATGACAACAAGCTCAGTGCGATGGTGATGTGATGTACCGCCCCAGACCATTACGGACCCCCCACCTCCAAATCGATCCCGCTCCAGGGTACAGACCTCGGTGTAACGCTCATTCCTTCGACGATAAACACCAATCCGTCCATCACCCCTGGTGAGACAAAACCGTGACTCATCAGTGAAGAGCACTTTTTGCCACTCCTGTCTGGTCCAGCAAAGGTGGGTTTGTGCCCATAGGCGGCGTTGTTGCTGGTGATGTCTGGTAAGGACCTGCCTTACAACAGGCCTACAAGCCCTCAGTCCAGCCTCTCTCAGCCTATTGCGGACAGTCTGAGCAATGATGGAGGGATTGTGTGTTCCTGGTGTGACTCGGGCAGTTGTGGCCATCCTGTACCTGTCACGCAGGTGTGATATTCGGATGAACCGATCCTGTGGAGGTGTTGTTACACGTGGTCTTCCACTGCGAGGATGATCAGCTGTCCTTCCTGTCTCCCTGTAGCGCTGTCTTAGGCGTCTCACAGTGCGGACATGGCAATTTATTGCCCTAGCCACATCATCAGTCCTCATGCCTCCCTGCAGCATGCCTAATGCACGTTCACGCAGATGAGCAGGGACCCTGGGCATCTTTCTTTGGGTGTTTTTCACAGTCGGTAGACAAGTCTCTTTAGTGTCCTGCTTTTTTAGAACTGTGACCTTAAATGTCTACTTTCTGTAAGCTGTTAAGGTCTTAACGACCATTCCATAGGTGCATGTTAATTAATTTATTGTGGTTAATTGAACATGCATGGAAAACGTTGTTTAATCCCTTTACCACGAAGATCTGTCAAGTTATTTGGATTTTGTCAACATTATTGTTGAAATACACAGTCCTGAAAAAGGGACGTTTCTTTTTTTGCTGAGTTTAGGTATTAATTCTTATTATTTTTTTAATTATTAATTCTAGAATTGCGCTGCTCTGGGTGGCTGCATGTTGGAGTGGCTCTGTTGGCTACATATTAATTTTTGTTTTTTTGTACATTGCTTCCTGTTTTCTTGAGGAAGATTGCTTTTTTTTACCTGTACACTTTTTAGTTTTTGGTATTGTGAAGCTGGAAGGATTTATGGCTGTTAATCTTTCACGTTTTGATAACTTCTGATGCATAATCATGGCAACAATGTTGTTTACAGCTTGGAGCAGCTTATTAACATTGCAAAAGCTGAAATAATACTTCAACTGACGCCAAAAATCCCTGATGAGTTGATAAGGAGGAGACGTGGATGCAGGAGCAAAAAGGAGACGGAGAAGGAGGAAGTTAAAGCCATCTCTTCCATCGATCATAATTGGCAACGTGAGATCACTGGCTAACAAGATGGATGAACTCCAAGCCCTTACAAGGACTCAGCCAGAGTATCGGGAATGCAGTGTTATTTGTTTTACTGAGATGTGGCTGCAGGATCATATCCCCGACTCAAACATCTCTCTGCTTCCTGACTGTAAGAGCAGACAGAGATCAGAAGAGGAGCAAGAAAAGGAGGTGGAGTAGCAGTGCTTGTCAACAATAGATGGTGTCATCCAGGACATGTTACTGTGAAGTGCCGTCTCTGCAGCGCAGATATCAAACTCTTGGCAGTAAGTTTAAGTCCATATTATTTACTAAGAGAGTTCCCCAGTGTAATTTTGGCAGTTTACATTCCACCTTCAGCCGTTGCCGACAATGCATGTGATGTCATTTGTTCCATTGTCACTAAGCTACAGACCCAGCATCCCAAAGCATTTGTGGCAATATCTGGTGATTTTAATCATGCCTCACTGTCATCTACACTTCCAACATTTCAACAATGTGTCAGCTGCTCCACAAGAGAAAACAAGACCTTGGATTTGTTTTATGCAAATATAAAGGATGCATACATGTCCAAACCAAGACCTCCTCTGGGACAATCAGATCACAATCTTGTGTGTGACTGACTATATAAACTTTTGTAGACAACATCATCCCCACCAGAACAGTGAGATGCTTCCCTGATAACAAACCCTGGATAACCAGTGACCTGAAGGAACTGCTAAACAAGAAAAAAAAGCCTTCAGGGAGGGAGACAGGGAATTACTGAGGAGTATACAGAAGCAACTTAAGGTCAAGATCAGAGACAGCAAAGAGGCATACAGGAAGAAGCTGGAGAACAAACTACAGAGGAACAATATCAGAGATGTCTGGTCAGGAATGAGAAAGATCACAGGTTTTAAGGACAGGAAGGATTGGATAGATGGAAGTGTGGACAGAGCCAATGAACTGAACATATTCTTCAACAGGTTCAGTTCAGAAACTAGCTCAGCATCCCCCTCTCCTGTTCCCAGCCAAACAGACATCCCACTCTCCTCTGACCAACAGCTTTCCTGTTACACCTCGGATGTTTTATCCTTCACCTCAGCCATGGACTCTTCTAATTCCACAAGTTTGACTTCAACCAAGTCAGGAAATGCTGCTACCCCCTTTGCCTCCCCCTCCCACTTGTCTGTTTCCATAAGTCAGATGAAGAGGCAGCTGGAAAAACTGAACCGGAACAAGGCTGCAGGTCCAGATGGTGTCAGCCCCAGTGTCCTGAAAGCCTGTGCAGAGCAGCTCTGTGGGATTCTGCAGCACCTCTTCAACCTTAGCCTAACTCAGGAGAAGGTTCCAGTGTTTTGGAAGACATCCTGCCTTGTTCCAGTACCATCCATCCATTTTCTTCCGCTTATCCGGGGTCGGGTCGCGGGGGCAGCAGCCTAAGCAAAGAGACCCAGACTTCCCTCTCCCCAGCCACTTGTTCCAGCTCCTCGGGAGGAACCCCAAGGCGCTCCCAGGCCAGCCGAGAAACATAGTCCCTCCAGCGTGTCCTGGGCCTTCCCCTGGGCCTCCTCCCGGTGAGACGTGCCTGAAACACCTCACCAGGGAGGCGTCCAGGAGGCATCCTGACGAGATGCCCGAGCCACCTAAACTGACTCCTCTCGATGTGGAGAAGCAGCGGCTCTACTCTGAGCCCCCTCCGGATGACTGAGCTTCTCACCCTATCTCTAAGGGAGAGCCCAGACACTCTGCGGAGGAAACTCATTTCAGCCGCTTGTATCCGTGATCTCGTTCTTTCGGTCACCACCCAGAGTCCGTGACCATAGATGAGGGTAGGAACGTAGATCGACCGGTAAATCGAGAGCTTCGCCTTTTGGCTCAGCTCTCTCTTCACCACGACAGACCGGTAGAGCGCCCGCATAACTGCAGATGCCCCACCAATCCGTCTATCGATCTCCCGCTCCATTTTTCCCTCATTCGTGAACAAGACCCCCAGATACTTAAACTCCTCCACTTGGGGAAGGACCCCATCCCCGACCCGGAGGAGGCACCCCACCCTTTTCCAGCTCAAGACCATGGCCTCGGATTTGGAGGTGCTGATTCTCATCCCAGCCGCTTCACACTCCGCTGCGAACAGCTCCAGCGAAAGCTGTAGATCACGCTCTGATGAAGCCAACAGGACCACATCATCTGCAAAAAGCAGAGACCCGATCCTGAGGCCACCAAAACGGATCCCCTCAACGCCTTGGCTGCGCCTAGAGATCCTGTCCATAAAAGTTAGGAACAGGATCGGTGACAAAGGGCAACCTTGGCGGAGTCCAACTCTCACTGGAAACAAGCCCGACTTACTGCCGCCAATGCGAACCAAACTCTGGAACCGGTCGTACAGGGACCTAACAGCCCGTATCAAGGGGCCCGGTACCCCATACTCCCGGAGCACCCCCCACAGGGCCCCCCGAGGGACACGGTCGAACGCCTTCTCCAAGTCCACAAAACACATGTAGACCGGTTGGGCGAACTCCCACGCACCCTCCAGGACCCTGCTGAGGGTGTAGAGCTGGTCCAGTGTTCCACGGCCAGGACGAAAACCGCATTGTTCCTCCTGGATCCGAGGTTCGACTATCCGTCTGACCCTCCTCTCCAGAACCCCTGAATAGACCTTACCAGGGAGGCTCAGAAGTGTGATCCCCCTGTAGTTGGAACACACCCTGTGGTCCCCCTTTTTAAACAGGGGGACCACCACCCGGGTCTGCCAATCCAAGGGAACTGCCCCCGATGTCCACGCAATATTGCAGAGCCGCGTTAACCAACACAGCCCCACAACATCCAGAGCCTTGAGGAACTCCGGTTGAATCTCATCCACCCCCGGAGCCTTGCCACCGAGGAGCTTTTTAAGGACCTCGGTGACCTCAGCACCAGAGATTGGAGAGCCCGACCCCAAGTCCCCAAACCCTGCTTCCAGATTGGAAGGCGTGCTGGTGGGATTGAGGAGGTCTTCGAAGTATTCCATCCACCGACCCAAAACGTCCCGCGTCGAGGTCAGCAGCACACCATCCCCACTGTAAACAGTGTTGGTGGCAGACCGCTTTCCCCCCCTGAGACGCCGGATGGTGGACCAGAATCGCTTCGAAGCCGTACGGAAGTCGTTTTCCATGGTCTCTCCAAACTCCTCCCACGCCCGAGTTTTTGCCTCAGCAACCATCCGAGCCGCATCCCGCTTGGCCTGTCGGTACCTATCAGCTGCTTCAGGGGTCCCACAAGCCAAAAAGACCCGGTAGGACTCCTTCTTCAGCCTGACAGCATCCCTTACCGCCGGTGTCCACCAGCGGGTTCGGGGGTTGCCGCCGCGACAGGCACCGACCACCTTGCGGCCACAGCTTCGGTCAGCCGCCTCGGCAATGGAGGCGCGGAACATGGTCCACTCGGACTCGATGTCCCCCGCCTCCCCCGGGACATGTTCAAAGTTCTGCCGGAGGTGTGAGTTAAAGCTCCTGCTGACAGGAGACTCTGCCAGACGTTCCCAGCAGACCTTCACAACACGTTTGGGCCTTCCAGGTCTGTCCGGCGTCCTCCCCCACCATCGGAGCCGACTCACCACCAGGTAGTGGTCAGTGGACAGCTCTGCCCCTCTCCTCACCCGAGTGTCCAAAACATGCGGCCGCAGGTCAGATGAAACGACAACCAAGTCGATCATTGAGCTGCGGCCTTAGGTGTCCTGGTGCCAAGTGCACATATGGACACCTTTATGCTTGAACATGGTGTTTGTTATGGACAATCCATGACGAGCACAGAAGTCCAAAGAGAACTCAATTCAATTTCAATTCAATTCAATTCAGTTTATTTATATAGCGCCAATTCACAACAGATGTCATCTCAAGGCACTTAACAAGAAGTCATTTCAATACACTTATACAAACATTCCAATCAGTTAAAAAGTTTCCTATTTAAGGAATCCCAGCAGATTGCGTCAGTCATTGGCGTGAGGTTGGGCCCCATTGATGCAGACTTTCCAACCACAGCAATCCTTCAGCAATCCCTCATACTGAGCAAGCATGTAGCGACGGTGGAGAGGAAAAACTCCCCTTTAACAGGAAGAAACCTCCAACAGAACCAGGCTCAGTAGGAGCGGCCATCTGCCACGACCGTCTGGGGGTTTGAGAAGACAGAGCAGAGACACAGAAGGAACAGGAGATCTGATATAAGAGAACTTTCTATGTTACAGAAAGTAAAAAGTTAATAACAGGACACAGTGGATGTTCAGTTACTGGGAGGATCATCCCAGTCGATGCCCCCCGTCCAACAGGGCATTGCAGCCAAGCAGGATACCAGACCAGGTATATCTTCTATGGAGAGAAAAACACTGAGAGAAAACAAAGTTAACAGTCGAAATAACAGAATGTACTGTAATACAACTGGAGAGTCGTAGGAGAAAAGGAAGTAGCAGAGTGAAGAAAATTGGTAAGTCTGTCCTCCAGCAGTCTAAGCCTATAGCAGCATAACTACAGAGATAGCTCAGGGTGACCTTAGCCACTCTAACTATAAGCTTTATCAAAAAGGAAAGTTTTAAGCCTGGCCTTAAAAGTAAACAGAGTGTCTGCCTCACGGACTAAAGCTGGGAGCTGGTTCCACAGGAGAGGAGCCTGATAACTAAAAGATCTGCCTCCCATTCTACTTTTAGAAATCCTAGGAATTACAAGTAAACCTGCAGTCTGAGAGCGAAGGGCTCTGTGAGGAACATAAGGAACAATTAGATCTCTGATGTATGATGGAGCTTGATTATTAAGGGCTTTTTATGTAAGAAGAAGAATCTTAAATTATATTCTGGATTTAACAGGGAGCCAATGAAGGGAAGCTAAAACAGGATAAATGTGATCTCTCTTTTTAATATTCATCAGAACTCTTGCTGCCGCATTTTGGATCAACTGAAGGCTTTTAATGGCATTTTGTTGACTTCCTGATAGTAAAGAATTACAGTAGCCCAGCCTTGAGGTAACAAATGCATGGACTAGTTTCTCAGCATCGCTCCTGGACAGGATGTTTGTAATTTTAGCAATATTCCAGAGGTGAAAGAAAGAAATCCTAGAAACCTGTTTAATATGGGATTTAAATGTCAAGTCTCGGTCAAAAATAACGCCAAGGTTCTTTACGTTATTACTGAGGGCCAATTTAATGCCATCCAGATGAAGTGATTGACTAATCAGTTTCTGTTTAAGAACTTCTGGTCCAAAGACAGCAACTTCTGTTTTGTCAGAATTTAAAAGCAAAAAGTTTAGGGTCATGCATGTTTTTATGTCTTCCAGACATGCCTGTAATCTACCTAACTGACTGGGTTCATCAGGATTTATGGATAAATATAGTTGTGTATCATCTGCATAGCTGTGGAAATTTATCCCATGCTGTCTAATGATTCTACCAATTGGGAGCATATATATGGTGAACAGAATTGGTCCAAGCACAGAACCCTGTGGAACTCCACAAGTAACCCTTGAGAGTGAAGAAGATTTATCATTTAGATGAACAAACTGGAATCTATCAGACAAATATGATTTAAGCCAGCCTAGTGCTGTTCCTTTGATCCCTGCAACATGTTCAAGCCTTTCTAAGAGAATATTATGATCGACTGTGTCAAAAGCAGCACTGAGATCTAACAAAACCAGAACAGACACAAGTCCATTATCTGAGGCCATGAGAATATCATTATTAACCTTCACCAGTGCTGTTTCAGTGCTATGATGAGCTCTAAAACCTGACGGAAACTCTTCAAACAGCTCGTTATTGTTGAAATGCTCACAGACTTGATTAGCAACAATTTTCTCAAGGACTTTGGATAAGAAAGGAAGGTTAGATATAGGTCTGTAATTCACTAAGTCATCTTGATCAAGGGAAGGTTTCTTGAGTAAAGGTTTAATTACAGCTATTTTAAATTCCTGTGGTACGTATCCGTTTACTGAGGATAGATTCATCATATCCAAAATGGGGCCAGGGACCAAATGGAACACTTCTTTAAATAATTTGGTTGGAATTGGGTCCAACATACAAGTTGAAGGTTTAGATGAGGCTAATATTTTTGATAATTCCGAAAGCTCGACTGAATCAAAACAGCCTAAGCACAACTGAGGTTCTACAGTTCTTTCCGATACTGCCTCATTTACTGAGGAAGAAGTAATCATGTTTGGGAGGATGCCAATGATTTCATTTTTAATAGAATTAATTTTATTTACGAAGAATCCCATAAAATCATCACTGCTAAGAGCTGGGGGAATAGTTGGCTCAACAGAGCTATGACTCTGTGTAAGTTTGGCAACTGTACTAAAAAGAAACCTAGGATTGTTTTTAATGGCCTCTATTAATGATGAAAAATATGCTGTTCTAGCTTGTCGAAGGGTCTTTTTATACAGCAATAGACTGTTATTCCAGGTTAAATAGGAATCCTGTATGTGTGTAGAGCGCCATTTTCTCTCCAACTTCATAGTATTCTGCTTTAAAGTATGCAACTCTGCGTTGAACCAAGGAGTCAGCCTCCTATGGCTAGCCACTTTCTTTTTTAAGGGGGCTACACTATCTAATGCCAAACACAATGAGGACGTAACGCTGTGAACCAGATCATCAATTTCTGAAGGGTTAGAGATAGAATTGCTGCCATCCACTGTGTTACCCTGAGACACTAAGGAAAGTAAGAATGGAACAGATTCTTTAAAAATTGTTACAGCATTGTCTGATAAAGCTCTACTATAATGAAATTTTCTTTCAGATTTAAAATGGTCAGTTAAAGTAAATTCAAAAGTTATTAAGAAGTGGTCAGACAGGACCGGGTTATGTGGGTGGACTGTTATTTCCTCACACTCAATACCGTATGTCAGTACAAGGTCCAAAGTGTGTTTGCCCGAGTGGGTCGATCCCTGTACCTTTTGAGTAAAGCCAATTGAGTCTAAAATAGCACTAAAGGCTGCATTTAGGCTATCACTTTCAGTATCCACATGAATATAAAAGTCCCCCACTATAATAACCCTATCAGTATTTAATACTAAATCAGATAAAAAATTTGAGATCTGATCCAAGAATTGAGAGTAAGGGCCTGGTGGGCGATACAAAACCACAAACAAAAATGGTCTTAATGTTTTGCAACTTGGATGAGGAAAATTAAGGGTTAGATGTTCAAAAGAACTGTAGCTATCAATTGGTCTGGGACTAATTAGTAAATCAGAACGAAAAATGGTTGCAACTCCTCCTCCTCGCCCAGTATTTCTAGGAATGTGAAAATGTAAATGACTGGAAGGAGTTGACTCATTAATACTGACATAATCCTCCTGCTGCAACCAGGTTTCTGTGAGACAAAGGAAATCAATGTGATTATCACAAATCAAGTCATTTACTAACAAAGTCTTTGAGGAGAGAGATCTTATGTTTAATAAACCACATTTAATAGATTTATTTTTCTGTTCAGTCAAAGTTGTATTTATTTTTATGAGATTTCCATAATTTGCTTTTGTTGGCTTAACTTTTAGTCCATTTAATTTTGGCCGTGGGCAAGACACTGTTTCTATAGGGTAATGGGGGGGTAACAGTACAGAAGCAGCAGAGAGGTGGGTTAAACTACGACTCTGCTTCCTGGCCTGGACCCTGGGAACTCACCCATCAGTCATCAATGACTACAGACCTGTTGCCCTGACATCCCACATCATGAAGGTCCTGGAGAGACTCCTGTTGGCCCACCTGAGTAATTAAACAAGAACGTATCAGGACCCACTGCAGTTTGCTTATCGCTGTGGAGTTGGAGTTGAAGATGCCATCATCCACCTGCTTCAACCAACCCACTGTCATCTGTACAAAGCAGGCAGCACTGTGAGGATCATATTATTTGATTTCTCCAGTGCATTTAACAAATTCAATTCAAAAATTCAAATTCAAAAATACTTTATTGATCCCAGAGGGAAATTAAGTATATTAACACAATTCAGCCTGATTTGCTTTGTCAGAAACTTCTGAAGACACATGTGGAGCCCTCAACAATAGCCTCAGTGACTACCTGAGAGACCAAAGTTTGTGAAACAAAAGAATTGTGTGTCAAACCAGGTGGTCAGCAGCACAGGAGCACAACAGGGGACCGTACTCTCACCATTCCTTTTCAATCTGTACACCTCAGACTTCCAGTAGGCTACAAATCAGAAACCTGTCATCAGGAAATCCTTCCTGCCCACAGCCATCATCATCTACAACAACTGATGTTGTTGGAAGAATTAATTATATGAGCTACAACACTTAATTTCCGTCTGGGATCAATAAAGTATTTTAAAATTGAATTGAATAGAATGTCTATGTCCTCTACTGCCAAAAAAATGAATGGGTCAATGGAGCGATATAGGGTTATTTTCAGATCCCGTTTGAAATGCGCCATGGATTGAACATATGATGTCCGTGAATTTTAAAGACACATTTTGATGCAGAGAAAACGCTAATTTTCGACCGGCTGCAAAAGTTACTTTAGGTTTTGTGTAAAAAGGACTACAACTGAAGAAGAAGGAGAAAAATGGCCGTGATATTAGCCGGCTTCGCCTCCTTCATCCAGGACGAAGGAAGGAGCATTAAGCGTGAAAAAAAAGCCAGCATGCAGCTCCACAAGGTCTTGGTGAGTATCTTAAGTGCTAGTGTGCTAGCTAGCGTTAGCTCCGTGACGTCATATATGCGACTTCTGATTTGTAGCCATTTTAATTCCGAATTTTTATTATGAAATAAATCCCAAATAACTTGACAGACACAGTCGAAACGCACATAATTAGTTATCATTTAAATTGAGGTACATATGTGTGATTCAGGACTTAAGACAAAGCGGACCAGAAAATAACTTTTATCGCTCCATTTACTTCCATTCCTTTTTTCGGCCAGTGGACCAGTTCATATACAGTCTACGCAGTGGACCCATGAGCCAACAGGAAAGGGAGGGATATGCTCCCCATTTCACAGCTACTGCCGGAATGCCCCATATGGAATCCCCCCCCTTCCTTATATTGGTTAATTCCGCTCCGCCCTTCTCTACTGCGTTGCTATGCAACCCTAGTCAGGTGACTGTCTGCAGACAGAACATGGCTGACCTGTCAGAAGACCAATGAGGGAAAGGCCAAATTTTGCATAATCGATCTTATTTTTTTTCTCCGTTTCTGACTGCAGTTGTCCGTCGTGGGCAGCGCTTGATAGGAGATATTTAAGGTAAGGGTTGGAGCGCTTATATGCGGGGTGATTTATCCTTTTATGTTTACACGGAACAGCTGAAGTCAGTGTTGATGTTGGCTAGCTGAGTGCTAGCTGTTAGCCAAACAGTCCCCCCCTTTCCCTTAAAAAAAGACACAAAAAACAATTTCTGGAAGCTTCATGGGGCCGTAATAAATACATTTCGCAAGTTTAGCAGCGTGCCAGTGTCACTGTAAAGTCAGCGCTGTCTTGTTTTTATTACATGTTTACTAGTGTAATTGTTTACAACAATTTTTGGGAATTCATAAGTCAACATTTGTTTTTGGATGACACTGCAAGCAGCAAATAAGACCAATTATGTATTCTTTTCGGTAAGAAAACTCTGTCGTTGTAATTTTAGACGATGCATGCAGTAATTTTCTTGTTAGAAACTTGCTCAAATAACTAGTAGCATACAGAGTTAAGTGTGAGCACGCTACAGATACTTAGAATCGTTTAATGATTCATCTTTGTTATTTGATGTAATTTACTTTAAAGAGGTTTAAACCTTTGACCCCACAGCGGAACTGTTACTGGTTGTAAAGCTTCGGATTTCTAAATTGGAATACAGGGCCTTGTGAAAGTATGCATACTTCTTGAACTTGCTCACTTTTTGTCACATAAATACACATTTCAGTTTATTTTGTCGGGATTTTATATGATAGACCAAACAAATAGTGCATATTGTTAAGTGGAAGAAAACAAATTTAATAGGTTTAAAATACTTGACAAATAAACGTTTGAAAAGCGTGGCATGCGATGCGTTTATATTTAGCTCCCTTCCTTGTCAATAATCTCTAGAGCCACCTTTCACTGCAGTCATGGTGTTCTATTTGGGTATGTCTCTACCAGCTTTACACATCTAGATAATTAAGTTTTTGTCCATTCTTGTTTGCAAAATAGCCCAAACTTAGTTGAATTTGCTGGAAAAATATATGTGAAGATTAATTGGTACTGGAAGGAGAACCCCCACTCCAGTTATAAGTCTTATGCCGCCTCTAAAGGGTTTTCTTACAGGATAACGCTGCATTTAGTCACTTAAATGTTCCCATTATCTCCATTATTAAACTTCACTGTAGCATGTTGCTGCCACCACCACGCTTCATGGTAAGAATGGTATATTCTTGGTGTTGGTTTTCCACCACACACACTGTACCGTTTTGCATGTAGGCCAGAAATCTTAAAGTTGGTCTCCTCTGACCAGAACACCTTCTTTCATGTAGTTGCTGTGTTTCTTAAATGATTTGTAGAATCTTGCTACTCTTACATTAAAGCTGTTGTGTGGTCAATGAATTATCCTACCTTAGCTGTGGATTCTCTGCTGCTCCTCCAGAGTAATCTCAGGCTTCTTAGTGGCTGGTCTGAGTGATGCTTTCTTTGCCAGATCCTTTAGTTTAGCTGGAGGGCCATTCTAAGTTTCCATTTTT
This sequence comes from Valencia hispanica, assembly GCA_963556495.2. NCBI lineage: Eukaryota > Metazoa > Chordata > Actinopteri > Cyprinodontiformes > Valenciidae > Valencia > Valencia hispanica. Next base: position 26,702,550 of record OY747711.1, read on the forward strand.
GGATGTTAGATTGAATAGAGCCCTGTGAGATGTTTAGAGCTTGGGATGTTATATTTTCACCTAATCATGCTTTAAACTTCTCCATCACTTTGCCTCTGATGTGCTGCTGTGCTCCTTGGTCTTTATGATGCTGTTTGTTCACTAATGTTCCCTTATAGACATCTGAAGCCTTCACACAACAGCTGTACTGTATTTACACTGAGACTGAATTACACACTGGTGGACTCTGTTCAAAATGTAGTTGGTCATACTGGAATGTGTTAGGGGTATCAGAATGAATGCCTTTAGACTGTAAGCTAAAGAGAAAGGCATGTCACATTTTTTCAGATTTTCTAGTTGTAAAATACATTTTGAAAACCATGTGCCATTTTCCTTCTACTTTACAATTTTGCATGAGTTTGCGTTTGTCCATTACATACAATCCCAATAAAAGACATTGAACGTTGTGATAGTAATGTGACAAACGTGTTAAAGGCCAGGCTCTTTGAAAAGAGGATGTGTAGCTGAAACTCTTTGTTGGTCATACATTGTCGATTATATTTCTGGTTCTTGTGATTGTTCAAGAAGTTTTCAAACCTTAAGTGACTTTGGACTAACTCGATGATTTGTCGTCTTTGAGTTTTAAAATCTGACTCACTTAACCTCCTATTGATTCTTGGGTTTTTATAGCATTGTGATCATGTTGTTTAATATCATACACAAGTAATAAATTATGTAATTATAGTGAGGCCAATATCTCTCTGATAAGGCCTTTGATCTATGGCAATGGTTGCATTCACTCCAATTTGGAATTTTGCTCTTACACTACTCACAATAAGTTAGGGATATTGTGAGAGACTCAGTGGATGTCATACATATGGTGTTTGTTTCACTTCAGAGATTTTTGGGATGGGGAGGCAATTGAATTGGGGTGATAGACACACCTCATTTTGTGTTTTCCACGTATGGGTCTCACTGTATACAGTGTGCCTTACATATTGGGGCCAACTCCAAAAAATACTAAAGACAAGGGTTTAAAAAGCTGGTATTGTCAGTAAGTCATTCCAGCTTCATCCTTCAAACAGCCATGAACACACAACGTCCCTTAATAGACGAGCAGCGCCACCTGGCCATAGCGCACCTTCTGGTCGGTGGCAGGCAGTCAGATGTTGCACATGAACTTGGTGTGTCTCAAAGAGTAATCAGCAGACTTGCATCAAGACAGAACTACTGGCAAAGTTCGTGACAGACCCAGGAGTGGAGCCCAACGAGTGACAGACCAAATGATGACCAGTACCTAAGGACCTATGCACTCAGACATCGTCATGCAACTGCCACACAGCTGCTGCCCGTTTACAAGATTAAGGGGTACTAGGGTCTCCAGACAAACCATTCGCAACTGATTCCACCGCTTTGGCTTGAATACCAGACGACCGTTGCATGTGACTCCACTGACACCAAGACACCGCCGTGAACGTTTGCAGTGGGCACAAGACCATGTGACCTGGTCAATGCAGGTCTACTCTCCTGTTCACTGACGAGTGTCAAGTCACCTTGCACAAATGATGGTCGTCAGCGTTGCTGGAGAAGGCGAGGTGAGCGATACGCGGAGGTCAACAGGGTCCCCAGGGCTAGCTTTGGTGGAGGAGGTGTAACAGTCTGGGCAGGCATCACCAGTCAGCGCAAAACTGATTTGGTTATTGTAGATGGCTCAGTCACTGCATGTTCTTACCTCAGAGACATTATAGAACCCATCATCATCCCCCAATTCTGCCAGCACAGCCCCCAACTTTCTGTTCCTGGATGATAATGCTCCACCACATCGTGCCAGAATTGTCACAGCTCGACTTCAGGAGGTCAGAGTGCCTCATATGGTATGGCCAGCAATGTCCCCTGACCTGAACCCCGTAGAGCAGTGATTCTCAACCGGTGGGGCCACGCTCCTGGGGGGGCGCCAGTAGGCTACAGGATGGGAGGAAAAAAAACAGAAAAATAAAAATTTGCAATTTTTATTTTTTATTAAACCGTCATAAAAAGTTCTAGTTTTGTATATAAATAAATCGTGAATAGAAATTAAAATGTGTTTGGACTGATTTAAAAAAAAAAGAAGTTTTGAACAAATTTGATTTGTTTGTCGATCATGAGCGCAAATGCAGGTGATAAGCGGTTTCAGCGAGTTACACTGAAGTTCGCTGGCTCTCCAGGGGGCAGGTGTTACAGCGGTTGTATGAGCTGCGAGAGGGGGTGAAGTGGTTTCTGACATAAATCAAATCAGATCTGGCGAAGCATCTGGATGACACTATATGTGGCCTGCGTCTCTGTCTTATTTGGTCGATGTATTTGACCGCTTGAATGGCCTTAAACTGTCTTTGCAAGGCCGCGAAACTCATATTTTGCTCATTGCAAACAAAGTGCACGTCTTCACTCAAAAACTAGACCTCTATGGCCGCATCAGTGGAGGAAACTGCAACATGTTCCCCAGCCTTGTAGACTTTATCACTGATGCAGGCACGTCACATGATTTCTCCTCTCTATTTCAATCAGCTTCTGAGCGCCTGTCAGCAATGAGAAAACAATTTGCGACGTACTTTAAAAAGTATTATCGATCTTTTGCTTGGGTTCGAGATCTGTTTGTGTGCACAGCAAACGAGCTGTCAATTTAGGGTGACCAACCGTCCTCTTTTCCCCGGACATGTCCACTTTTCATGCGCTGTCCGGGGCATCCGGGAAGATTTATAGACTGATGAAAATGTCCGGGTTTTTATTGTTTTTCATAGGACCTTACTTAAACTGACTGGTGTGATGAATGCAGGACAGCCTTTCTCTTCATGTAACGTCCTCCCAGCTGCTGTCTAAGTGCCTGGTTCTGATCCGTTTATTGACTGCACAGACAGCAGGCTGTGCGCCGAACTGTGCCGCACCGCATCCATTGCGCTGCGCAATTGCGTTGCGCAATGCAGACGCGGTGCGCCGCGCAGCGCTGAGTTACTGCTGTTTACAAGAAGTCAAAGCACAAGCTTCATGCACGAACCATGAAAGATATACCGTCCAGTCGCAACAAATGGGTGGCGGAGTGCACCATTCACATAGTGTTTCTGTGTGTGACAAAAGTGGCAAATAACCAATAGATCACGTGAACACAAACACTATAAAAAGACTGAGCAAAGTGAGAGTTGATCTTTAAACTGACTGTGGAGGATGAAGATGCAAACTAAACAATAAGCACTTTTTTATTGTGTTTTCCGGTCTGCAGCTGTTTACTTTTATTACAGTGAAAAGAAAATAATACTTGTTTTCTCAGAAGATTATTTCAGATTTTTCTTCAGTTTTTGTCCAGTGCAATTTAAAAATTAAACTAATATTGTTGCTGGTAACTTTTTTTAATTCGGAAGAGTAACTATTTCTATTATAATTTATTTCCAGAGATTATAAAATCATTTTCTTCTTGTGAAAGCCTTTTTGAAGTTTGTTATTTAACTAATCTTTTCTAACCACATTGAGAATGCACACTTTAAATATGTTAAAATCAAAAGTCTTGGCCAAATCCTGAAAGTGTTTCAGTACTGTGCCAGATGGCCTCTTTTTTTGGAAATCAAAATATGGTCACCCTATTGATATGCAGGACCAGCTTATTGAGCTGAAGAATGACAGTAGACTGAAGGAACTCTTTAGCTCCTGCCGTCTTTCATCATTCTGGGCAGCATTGATGCAGGAATACTCTCAACTCTGTGACGTCGCCTTGAAGATTCTCCTTCCTTTCACGTCGACATATTTGTGTGAGGCAGAATTCTCATAAATGACTGCACACAAAACAAAATACCGCAATCGAGCACAAATCGAGGATGATTTGAGGCTATGTTTATCAAACATTGAGCAAAGAATTGAGGATCTTTGTAAGGCAAAGCAGGCTCAGGTCTCACATCAACATCACCTACCTGCAAGCTTCTGTAAAAAATACAGATGATGCCTACTATTAGGCCTAGTATTAATAACAACAATAAAGCATAAATTAATATCAGAGGTCTGGTGACAATTCCCAATTATAGCAATAGCCTAGTAATGATAATAGGCCTACTACTGATGATGATAATAATAATAATAATAATAATAATAATAACAACAACAACAAAGCATGTGACCTCATATAATTATATAGCAATAACCTAGTAATGATGATAGGCCTACTGATGATGATGATGAAAATAATAATAATAATAATGTGGGCCTAAAAATAATAGCCTAGGGCGGGCTAGCTATGTATGCAAGGTGATGTGGAGTGGGGGGTGGGGGTTGGCGTGGGGGGGGTTGTTCACTGTGGCCCCAACTGCAATGAACCCGCTTTGGGGGGTCCAGCTTGCAAAAGGTTGAGAACCCCTGCCATGGAGCACGTTTGGGACCAGCTGAAACAGAGACTGGATGATCGTACCCCACCCCCACGTGACCTGGCAGAACTATGTGTAGCACTTGTGGAAGAGTGAAACACATTGCCTCAGGACAACATCATGAGGCTAGTGAGGCGAATGAGACGTTGCTGTCATTGCGGCAAATGGTGGAAACACCCGCTACTGACAGTCAATTTGTGTTATTTGGGGCTACCCTTGTTATTGTCTATGTTTTGGGGTAATAAATATTACACTAATGAAAATTGTGTTTCTTCTCATTCAATATTAGTAATATCAAGCAATACATTTACTTATTTCATTAAAATTCATACCAAATAGGAATAACACTCATGTAAATAACTATATCCCTAACTTATTGTGAGTAGTGTATGTCCTCCAATCTAATGATCTGAGTTTATTTAGTGGACAGTATTGCTATTAAAGCTACTTTTCTGTTAGCTTTGTTTTCTGTATTTGTTGGCAGACGTTGAAAAGTCTGCATGAATTATTGATTTCCATCATTACAACAAGTTATCTGATTCCAGATGAGTACTTTGCCAGATGGAATGGCAAATGGTCCAAGCAGAAGCGAGGCTTTTAGCAAAGATGGCCAGGTTTGGGAGAGACCGTGGAGTCTAGAAGAGATACGACAGCACAGTGCCAACTGGTCCTTAGCAGCAGACTCAGGGGTAACTTCAATCTAAAATAGTAGTGAAACACTGATTAAGCAAATTGTGAAATGTGCTTTTGGTAATGCTGTAACAGATCCTATTTTAATAACGGCTTTTTATTTCACAGCTTTTCCTCTTCCTCCAAGACTTTTCTCAGAGAATGTTGTCAAAGACACACGACATTGAAAAGCAGTTGGACAGCCTCATCCGGGACACCAAGACCACTGACAGCCACCTGCACTCTGTCTTCAATGATTTTCTAATGCTTTCTAATACTCAATTTATAGAAAATGTAATGCATCATTAATGCGTTTACAGTATTCACTGTGTTAATTTTACATTGATATTTTTAGGCTGTATTTAAGCCAGAGGGCTTTTGGAGTAGACCGAGCATAATTCAGTGCATGCTGTTCTGTTACAGAGAGTCTATGATGAAGAAGTGGAGGAGGCTATTTCCAAGGTTGATGCTCCAGAGAAGCAGCCTGAGCAGGTTCCTTCACTTAAAACAAGCCAGCTAACATCTCTCATTATCCTTCAGTACAGCGTCTTGTAAAAGTATTCGTACCACTTGAACCTTTCACAGTTTGTCAAGTTACAACCACAAATCAGAATTTATTTTATTGGAATTTTATGTGATAGGAAAACACAAAGTGGGGCATTCTGTTTACAATGGGAGGAAAATAATACATTATTTCAGTTTTATCCACCGGTACAACTCCAGTAACAACTCCTTATGTTATTTCCTAAAGGCCAGGTATGTACTCGACTAGCCCTGCTTTAAAGGTCTTCTCTACTTTTTTCCCCTGACCTGTCCCTTGTCTTCATGATGCAATTTGTTCACTAATATCCTTTAAAAAAAACGTCTTATACTTTACTGAACAGTTGTGCTTATACAGTAAATAAACTACTCGTATCTGGAATTCTGAAGGCAGTTGGTTGCTTGAATTTTAATTTGATTTATGGGTGCAATCATTAACAAGGCTCAATACAAAAGCAAGCCAGATTTACATTTCTTTTAATTGGAGAAATAAATAAAACCATCTATCCTTTTCCTTTCACTTCATGTTTGTGTTGGTCCATTACATAAAAGCCCAGTCAAATACAGTAAAGTCTTGCAACATGACAAAGTGTGAAAAGATTTAAGGGCTAGAACTGCTTTTCCAAGTATTTCCACTGTTATTTATCCATTTTTGAACTTTAGGAGAAGACTCGAGAGCAGAAAGAGGCAGAGTTGATTCCCAAGATGCAGGAAGCCGTGAGCTACGGTCTAAAAGTACTGGAGTCAGCGTTTGAACATCTGGACATCAAAGCAGGAAACTCTGACTCCGAGGACGAGGAAATCCCTGACAGATTAGAGGCCATCCTGGAACCCAAGGTGTGCTGCCTCTCTCAAAGGCAATAATTGCAAAGCGCAATTTTTGCAGTTTTGGCTGGAATGCATGTGATCAGTAGAATTAAGTTAGCGTATTACCTATTTTCTATCTAGGATCTCTACGTGGACAGGCCACTTCCGTATCTGATTGGCTCTCAGGCCTTCATGGAGCAAGATGATGTAGGACTTGGTGACCTGTCGAGCGATGGTAAGATTCTCAATGTGGACCTGTCTGTACCAAAGTGTGGCCTCAATAACCATAATGTCATTTTCAGAACTGTCAGTTGACAGCGACAGGGACAGCGTCGTTGAAAGTGAAGATGACAAAGATGAAGATGTCAGATAATGTTTCCCTTATTATTTTAGATTTTATTGTGTGTTTTTTTGTCTGGAAATAACACATCTTTTATTTTACAGCATTCTGATGATGACTTTTCCCAGGAGGAGCATGTACCTCGCAATAATATTCAAAAGGTCTGTTATATAATTGTTCTGTCTGCATTAAAAAAAGAAAACTTGTCCTGCAAAGCAATAACGTCTGAATTTGTGCTTTGCTTTCATCTAGAAACCATCTATGGTTAGTTTTGAAGAAGAGGATGAGGATTCAGACTTATTTGAAAAATCTGACGAAGATGAAGATGTTTCTAAGGTATGTTTGGCTCACACAAAATAATATGTTTGTACAGACCTAAGGTATCTGAGTTAGCAAGCTATACTTTAGATGTTAAATAAGTCTGATTATTCCTAAAAAGAATAACAGCTGATATTTTGTATCTTACAGAACACAGGCACGTCCACATTTGCTGATGAGTTAGCCGCCCGAATCAAAGGGGATCAAGTGACCCGGCCTGAAGGAGATCGTGCATGTAAGTCCGTGTCATTACCAGATATCATCCCATTCCTACAACTCATTGGCCCCCATGTATCAAACATGTTTGGTCATTTTCACACAACACTTTAGGATTGCCTCCATTTTGGACACAAGGAAACCAAGCTGTTGGATAAATATTAGTGAACAATCAAGCAAAATAATTTTCAGCAGCACAAGATTTCAATATATGAGTATTGCAGATACTGCATAAAACAAATAATTTTTTTTAATGTTAGGAAGTCGTTTTAGACAGCCATGGAATTTCTCACAATGGTAGCTTTACTTCAACCAATTTCACTGTATGAATCTGGGCCTGCACATGTGATTAATTGCTCATTATTGACTTACCCTAAAATACCACGGTCATTTCCTGTCTGTAAGATTATCATTGCTGCAAGTGTCTCATGTGCAATTTCACACAGAAGCAAACGTTTTCTGGATGAAACAGTTATTTCACTGCAGATGGATGTGTAGTTAAAAGTAAGATATTAATTTAAGGAGTAATGCCTATATTCTGAGTCAAATTTAAGAAGGGAACCTGGCGCTAAAAAGCCAAAACCGCGCTGATGTGGCGCATTGGGGTTTTGGACACAGAAACCTTCCGCCGGGAGAAAAAGGATGTAGACATTTGGGTACTGTGGAATGCTACTTCAGGTGTGCTGAAGTGGAGATGCATCTGCCTGGGTTCAGCTTAAGGATTTCTGCTGTACATGCCTGAGAAGTGTGTGAAATCATTTTGTATTTCTCTGCACAATATTGAGCAAGACAGTTGGGTTTAATTCATTGTTCTGCATCCAATTGAACTGAAATGAGGCTGAAGGCTGTCAGAGGGAGAGGACCTCATCAGCGCTTCGAACATGCAGCTGGTAACTGCTAATAGCTGAGTGGTATTTGCTTTTAAAATACTATTACACTGAATATACAGACTTTATTTGTGTTACCAATTGGATTTCAGGTATTATGTTAGTTTTGGTGTTATTGTTACTTTGTTGTGATGCTGTCACTTTAAAGCCTCAGAAATACTTTTTTTTTTTACCATTTTATGTTCATCCGTGTCGCAAATTCTGTTGGCAAGACCTCTGAAACTAACTACCAATATAAATGACTGTTTTCAGCCATTTATCAACCCCCAATTGTTTGTTTGCTTTTGTTATCCCTGTGTGCTTGTGTTATCTACACCTGTTTTTGATAAGGCCAGTTTAGCTTAGTTTTTTAGGGAAATCCAGGCATTGAACTGCTCATTGAGAGTGATAATCATAAGTCTGCCATCCTTACATGTGCATGTTTATGGATCTTTTGTTTCTGCCATTTCATTATCCTGAAGCATTGGCATCGAAGAAGAAGAGTAAAGGTAGAATAGAACCAAAGCCTGCAAAACCACAGGGTAGGAAACGCAGTCATCATCATTTCTCTTCAGCCTTAAGTTTAGATGCTTCATTAGTGTTTTTGCGCCACACCCATCAAACTCAAAACTGTTCTTTTTTTTATTTTACTAGCAGCTGAGGAGGATAGTGATGATATGTTTAAGCCTCCCAAGATGGATGATCATTACGATGATGATGAGGACGATGATGACTTCTCCCCATTTGGAGGAAAAAGCAGCCTCTTCAGTGGAGGAAAGGGCCTCTTTGACGATGATGACGATGTAATGGGATTTTTTTTTTTTTCATTTTGTCTGCATTACTGAAGTGGTGGAATAAGATTTTCTTGTGTCATGTTCTGATGCATCATACAGGGAGATCTTTTCTCTGAAGCGCCAAAACCTGCTTTGGAGGAGAAAAGAGTAATGAATGAAAACATAAAAAGCACAGCTCAAACTGCAGGTAAAATATAGAAATTGAAAAAGATTGGTTTGTAGAGTGGACACAAAGACTGAGATTAACGTTTCTTTTGCCATCCAGAATCTCGCACAACTGATAAGAAGATTCCAGCGGGTGCCGTATCAATATTTCCAGGTAGTCAAAGAGCTCTTAAAAGGAACATGTAAAAAAAATTTCATAGGCTTTATTGTACTTAAACTTTCTCCTATCAGATAACAGCCTGTTTGGTTCAGGGCAAAGCTCTGTCTCAGAGGAGAGAAAAGAGAACGGGACCCCAACTGTTGGGACCAAAGCAGCTCCCAAACAAATTCCCACTGGACCTGGCGGTCCTGGAGTCGGGGGGCTGTTTGATGATGATGAAGACGAGGATTTCTTTAGTGGTAAAAGCCTGAAAAAGTCTGACTCTGGTAAGTGAATGAAAGGGGCACTTAACTGCTGCACTAATGGTCGTGATCCCGGTTAGTTTGATTTTTTTTTTCGATTTTTTTTTTTTTTACAGCTGTACAGGAAAAACCCAAACCTAAAAATTCAATTGACCTTTTTGACGATGAGGATGGTGACATATTCAGTGGCAAGTTCAATGCTGCAACTCCAACTCAAAGCAAGAGGGAGATCGAGGAGGAGAAAGATAAACCTCCAGAAAAAAAAGTAAATGAAAACATTCCTTCTTCCTTTTAACATTTCTAGTGTTGTATGTTGTGTTTTTGTCTGTTGCCATGGTGACAGTCAATCTCATGTTTAGATGCCAGCTGGGGCAATCTCCATGTTTGGTCCTGCAACTAAAAGCCTGCTAAGCGAGGGCTTGAAAAAACGACAGCTGTCTACCAGCGAGGACTCTGAGAAATCTGAAGAGGTCTGGATAGTCTATTGTTTACCAACTTGGCCCTAACACCAATAAATTTAGTTTGTTTTCATTTGCAAAATGTCAGAATTTCGATCTAAAAGGGCTCCATTGTCTTCAGTGGTCACAGTGTTCAGGCCATTTCAAGAATGTTTTTTCTTCAAAAGCCATTTGTGCCTTCCTAAATAAACACCAGATAAAATGTTAACAAATAGATGAAAATGACTAAAAGAATGGAAGTTATTTACATAAGTTATACAACTTAATTGTAAAGGGGGAAGAAAAGATTTCACAAATCAGAAAAAAAAGATAAAAAGTACGTTTGACATAAGTGAGTAGTTCATTCTACATGGAGAAAGCTCGATCATCTGCGGTTTCCTTGTAGAAATAACCATGTGCAGTTGATCAGCAGACCATAGTGCTCTGGATGGGGTATAAAACTCAGGAAGTACTGTGGTGCCTTCAAGAACTCAAAACCAAAAAGTAACATTTCTAAATGAATCCTGATAACAAGAAACCATTGAAAAGAGGCCAAAATAGGCGTGATACAAACATGTCCAGGGATTTTTTTTGTCTGTAATAAAAGCATTAATCACACTCAAAGTTTTCAAAAGATAAAACTAGGTTGAATTTTAGCAAAAGTCTTAGCTGATAAAAGTTGCTAATAGTACAGCAGTGTTAATGTGTTTATTGAAATGAGAGTACCGGACGAAAATTTTAATGAAATGGCATTAGGGGGCCGACTGCGTCCAAACATAATGACCTCAGTTTTATCTTCATTTAATTAAAAAAGTTAAAGGCCATATATTCCTAATTGTTTTGAGGTGTCTCAGTAGAGGTGTCAGGGAAGGTTGATTGCACCATTTTAAAGGCATATGAGTCTGATGTTACAAACAGATATCACAGATATCAGGATTTTCCTTAGTGGAAGGAGTGCAAATGGAAAATAGGGCTAAGAATTGAACCCTGGGGGACTCCAAAAATAAACAACTGGGCTAATAAAAAGCTAATGTGAAATTATCTTCTGCCTAAAAAAAGGTTCTGGGTTCTGAAACTGAACCTAATGATTCGGCAACCCAGATACATTATCGAGAAGTGAACAGTAATCCTTTACGTTTCACATGTCTTTGGAAACATGTTGGTGTCAAAGCATTGCATAATTTTTGTTTACATCCACATCCATGGATTTTATATGTTGTTTTTTGAAATCTAACTCGTACTTCCCTTTAAATTTTGATCACTCCTTTTGCTGGGCTTTTTTTTAATAGACCTTATTTCTTTTTTTAAATGTTTGAGTTCATAACTCTGATATTTGTACTTTCTTTATATTTATGAACTTCAGATTTCTCCTGCTGCTGATGTTGGAAAAGCTCCAGTTAGGCCAACTGAAAAATATAATAGCACAAGCCTGTTCTCTGATGATGAAGAGCCTCAGGTACTGCTTTCAGTAGATACAAAAAGGGGAAAAAAGATGAATTTCATAATGCATTTTAATAATACCTGATATGCTTTCTTTGGCCTCAGTTATTTCCAGGTATTACTAAGAGTCAATCTAAGCCTGATCCTACAAGCCTGGGTAAAGCCAGCAAGCCCCCCCTGTCCTTATTTGATGATGAGGAAGAAGAGGTGAAAACAATTTCATTATAACAAAAAAAATTTATCTGACTTGCTTTAGTTGACATCACTACATGTTTATCATTCACCTTGCAGGATCTATTTGCATCTGCAGCCAAATCTCAAGGTAAACCTTCTCAACCTAAAGTCTCCCTACCCCAGCCCACCAAAGCAGCATCCAGCTCCCTTTTCAGTGATGACGAGGTATGAGAATACAAAAGGTAATGTTTTTTACTCGCCACCAGAATTTTCCTGAATCTGAAATATATAATTTTCTGAAATGACAGGATCAGTGGGTAAGTTCAAACAGCAGCACATCAAAACCAGAGAGTAAAACAGGAGGAATAAAAACCAGCACCAGTGCCCCATCTAATCTCCCAAGTACTAAAATATCTCCGAAGAGCAGTCTGTTTAATGATGAGGATGATGATGACCTGTTTGCCCAGACAAAGACATCAAGGTATAAACAGCTGTAAATAATTCCTTTTATAAAATGAAAATCAAGCAGCGCTTGACCAGATATATTTGATTTCAATGAACCGTTAGTGTAGTTTACTGGTTTAAATCCTTACCCATCCTCTTGTTCTGTTGCTCTTCATGAAGTCAGAACAAGCCCCAGAGGGTTGCTCTTCTGTTTGAAGACGAGGGAGATGACGAAGGAAAAGGATCTCTGTTTGGCAATAAACCTGCAGTTCACACAAACCCAGAAGCCCCATCTAAAGTGAGTGAAAAAACACCCTTTAAATGTGTCTCTTATCTTTGATTAAAGGCAGTTCTATTATTTTTCAACCAAACTCTTTAGAATCTGGGAAACCAAGAGCATAAAATATACGTGTAGCTTGGATTATTTCAAGACTTTTAAATTTCTAAATTGCCAAAAAGATTATTCTTAAAAGAGCACTTTGACTCATATTAAAAGACTTCTTTTGAACATAACACATTCATTTAGAGAATAATATTGGATTGCTGTAACTGGTGTTATTACAAAGCTAAACCGTCCGTCAAAGACACTCTTAAGGAACTTTAGAGGAAAGCACTTCTCGTGTTTGAAAGCTCAGTTATGTGTATTCAGGCATCCTCCACATGGAACTGTTTTATTATCTGTTATTTTTCCAGATCCCTATTGCCACCTCGCCGTCCTCCTCAAAGTCAGAGCAGGTTGCAGTTTCTGAGACCCCTGCAAGGGACAAACCACAAGTGCAGCCGAAACCAGCTGAGAAGAAACCTGAACCGCTGCCAACTTTGCCGTCACAAGACGACACTGAAATCAGAAAGAAGCCTGCTGGAGCGGTTAGTCTGTTTGGTGGCATTGACGTCCTCAGCAGCAAACAGACAAAGGCCCCACTGGACGATGAAGACCAGGATGACACCTTCCTCTCTAAAGGCAGTCCACCACCAATGTTTTGGTCCGAGGAAAAGAAGGAAGACAAAGGCAAAACAAAAACGCTCAGTCTGTTTGATGAGAATGACGAAGACGAATCGGAGTGGAGAGATCCAATATTCTCAGCGAGTAAGCCAACGACAGGAAAGACACCAAAGGTTTGTCTGCCTTATAATACAACAGAGAATACAACAAAGATTCATTCATTTGTGTTTTTGTGTTGCTTCTGCATTTGAAGTGTAACATTTTCCCACAGCCTGTAGAGGAGCAACAGCAGAAAAAGAGCACAGGGGTTTTCCAGGACGAAGAGCTGCTGTTCAGTCAGACGCAGCAGAAGGACAATGACCCTGATGTTGATCTCTTTGCAGCCACAACAAAAGCTGAGGTCAGTACATTTGTTGCATTGTTGTGCAAGTTCACTCTTAACAAAAACTGGTTCTAAATTCAGTTCACACATTAAAGGTAAATTTATTTATTCTCATATCTCACTACCTAAACCTGAACTAAATGTACTGTTACAGTATGAACTAATTCTTGTTCCTTTATATTTTCTATGACATAAAATAAAACAAAAAGGCATACCTCAAGTTATGAACCAGTTAGCAAATTACTTTTGCCATTTTCCAGCATTTGCAACCTCAGAATCTGCTTTATTGGGCAAGAACTGTGTGCACAAACAAGAAATTTGACTGTCGTTTCATAAGCTCACAATCATCTAGACATGAAGTATAAGTTAATGAACTTTAGATATTTATATAAAGTAATAACGGCAGTTTGTGGTAGTGCAAGTGTTGCTCGTTTTGTTTCACAACAGAGTAGCTGATTTCCCAGACTGTAAGGTGTTCATTATTCTGTTTTTTTTAGAGAGACTGCCGGTGGGAAGAAGTTGTCTCTGTGGTAGCAAGTTTTTGTAAATAACTCTATATAACGTGGTCTTAAAGGTAAAAGGCTAAATAGTTTGTGTCCAGGATGTGTGGGGTCTGCAGGGATTTGAGCTGCCCTTTTCCTGACCCTAGATCTGTACAAGTCCAGGATGGAGGGAAGATCAAACCTGATGATTCTCTCTGCAGACTTAATTGTTTTGTGGATGAGCAGAACCACACAGTGATGGGTGTGCACATGGCAACTGAATAATGGCGGTGTAGAAGATGACAATCAGCTGCTCTGGAAGCTTGTACTTCTTGAGTTGCCGCAGGAAGGGCAGTCTCTGCTGGGCCTTTTCCCAAATGGCGTCTTACGTGTGAGGAGCAGCTCAGGTCCCAAGAAAGGCAGATTTTTAGGAACCATAAGTGATCCATAGTAGACACACTATTGTTGAGGATGGGGAGGGAGTGTGGGTGGAGGTCTCCAGAAGTTCACCATCATCTTCAGTCTTGCATGTCCAGCATGACAATGATTCCTAACACACCGCCCGGTTAATGAAGGAGTGGATTTGTAAGAAGCATTTCAAGGTCCTGGAAAGGCCTAGCCAGTCTCCAGATCTCAACCCCATAGAAGATCTTTGGAGGAAGTTGAAAGTTCATGTTGCCCAGCGAAAGCCCCAAAACATCACTGCTCTAGAGGAGATCTAAATGGAAGAAATGGGCCAAAATACAAGCAAAAGTGTGTAAAAACCTTGTGAAGACTTACAGAAAACATTTGACATCCGCCATTGTCAATAAATGGTATATAACAAAGTATTGAGATTAACTTTTGTTATTGACCAAATTATTATTTTCCACCGTAATTTGCAAATAAATTCTTTAAAAATCAGACCATGTGATTTTCTGGATATTTTTTTCTCATTTTGTCTCTCATAGTTGATGTATACCTTTGATGAAAATTACAGGCCTCTCTCATTTTTTTAAGTAGGAGAACAAGCACATAACATGTTCTCTGCAAATAACGTGTTCCTCTGGAAATAGCGGCTTATGTTTCTCATTGTATGTTCAAAAAAACAACTTCCTTTGCTGAATTTTCAGAACTCTAAGGTCAGTTCGGTGAAACCAGCAGCGCAGAATCTCTTTTCAGATGATGACGAAGATGACATTTTCAGTTCTGTCAATGCAACACCTCCACCTCTGGTAATGTGTTTTTAGAAAAAAACTTGGAAACATATTTTTCTCTTTTATAACTGGCATAGTAAAAAAATGATACCATACTTTTTTAAACTATTTTTATATAGAAGATAGCAAAGAAACCAAGCAAACCTCTTGATAAAGCACCACTTGCAAGCCCAGATCCTGTTTCAGAGATTCAGGTGAGTTAACATTTTCTTCTTTTGATTATATTTTGTTTCAGTTTCATACATAACATCAAAATGATTATTTACTGATTTAGAAGCATTATTATGTAGCTTTTTTCTGTTTTTGATTGTTGTTTAATTTAAAAAGAAGGGTTTTTTTGTGTTTTTTTTTTTTGGGAAGAAAACACAAATAATATTTTTATGTTGGATAAAATTCTGATCTTGCTGTAATGTGACCACACAGAAGCTGGCACCAAGCCCTGTAAAATCTAAAGATTCCTCATCAAGGATTGGAAAACTTCAAGTAATTTTCTTTTTTTAAACTGAATCAAAAGTCTTTAATACTGACGTTTCTCTCGTCTTTTCCTCTTCAGGGAAGATCTTTGTTATTTCTACTCATTCCTACAGATTTTTTAAATCTGCTTTTTCATTTTCAATTCTCAGACTTTGGCTAAAGCTGGCTATCCTAATTTAAAAAAATATATTTTTTTATTTCACTAATGAAGAAGAGTTTTCTTGCTGTTCTTTGCAGTTTCAGTCATTGTAACTGTCAACTGTTGCTTTTGCACCATTTCCATTCTCAGTCCTGATTTCTCATTTCTCTGAACCACAGAGAGGAACTTACTAGTTAGAGAAGTGATACAGATATGTAGCTTTAGTTCACGGCTCTGTACAAATGCTGAATGTTCTTGCTTGAAGTCAAGTTTACTATCATATTAAAAAGAAACTACACAGCTTTCACTGCAAGTGACTTTTCATTGCTCTGTTTAATGTTCAGGCCAGTCTGATGATCAACCCTGCTGCTTTGCTCCCTGGTGCTGTTTCCAGCATGTCAGGGACTCTTAGCTCTTCCTCTGGGGTATCCAGCTCCAGTCTGAGCCCCAGCCCTGTTTCAACCCCCATAGGAGGACATGAGGAGAGTGAAGGAGGAGTGAGCTTTGATACACCAGTCCAGGTCACAACTCTGCAGAGTGCACACAAGGTGGGTTTGGAGTTTTGCCCTTTCTATCGTGTTGTATTATATCTGCTTCTACACCTGCTGCAATACTAGCAAAAATCTCCCCCCGCAGGGCCGTACAAAAGGTTCGGCTCTTCGAAGACCCCAGTCCAGAGCGGCAAGGCAGCAGGCTGCCAAAAAGTCAATGGGGGACACAGATCAAAGCAAAGGAGGAGATGATTTTGGGCCAAATCCCAGTGTTTCCAGTTTAGTCTTCCCCTCGTCAGACAAATCCAGCGTCACACCCATCAGCCCGACATCACATTGCTCATCAGAACTATCAACCTCACCAATGCTCTTACCCTCACAGCCTTCATCCTCTCAAAGCTCTTCCAGACCCTCTGAGCTGTCACTGCCAGTTTCGGCAAACGCAGGAATAAAGGATTCCGTTAAGGACAGCAGCTGTATAAAGAAACAACCACTGTTGGAAGAGGATGACCTCTTTGGCTCAGACAGTCTCTTTGGGCCTAAAACAGTCTCTAACAAGCCCTCTCCAAAAGAAATCCCCAACATCACTGATCCACAGGCTAGGAGTGGGGCAGGCCTGAAGAAGGATAAAGATCCCAGCACCCTCCCATCTGTATTTGATGCCCACACTGATGATCTTTTCCAGAATGTTAAGCCGCAATCAATGAGAAACAAAGCTAAGGTCTCGCCCTTTATGGAAGATGATGATGATGACTTATTTGGACTTAACAACAGTGCCACTATAACATCCAAAACTAATAAAGAAATCAAGAACAACAGTAGTTTTTCAACACAGGACATTTTTCAGGTAGCTTTACCTTTTTTATTCGTGGTAATTCTTCAAGGTCCATCTGTGCTATCAGGGTAGGTTTGATTCCTTCTTTTGCTGTCTGAATTTCTGTTACAGGACGAAGCCACCTTTGTGCCTAAAGTGGACAAGAAGCTCAAAGAGAAAAGCATTGATGCTACCCTGTTTGATGATAATGTAGACATTTTTGCTGACCTGACAGACACATTTAAACCAAAACAGAAGTCCAAGTTAAAGGGAGAGACCAAGTCGATATTTGATGACGACATGGGTAAGCAACGATGATGCTTGTCACACATCACCAGTGCTTTACCAGTGTTCCACATTATGTTACAACCATAAGCTTCAGTGTGTATTATGGTTTTCGTGTGATAAATCAACACATAGTAGCATGTAAAGATCAATTAAGTGTCACATAAGTGTGGAATACATTTTAATCCTGCTCTCTTTGCTATGATACCCGTTGATGAAATTCAGTGAAACCATTTAGAAGTCACGTAATTAGCAAACAGTCCACCTGTTTGTAATCTAATCTCTGTGTAAATTCAGCTGTGCTGTGAAGGATTCGGAGGTTTGTTAGAAAACTTTAGAAAACAAAGATCATCACAAAGACCAAGGAACACACCAGACAGGCCAAGGAAGAACGGGAATAGTTTAAAGCAGAATTAAGTTAAAACAATATTTCAAGCTTTGAGCATATCATGGATCACTGCTCAGTCCATTATCCAAAAGTGGAAAGGGTATGGCTGAACTGCAAACCATTGAAGCTGTTTAAAGACATGTATAATTTTCCTTCCTCTTCACTATTGAGGACTACTTTGTGTGGGTCTGTCATATTAAATCTCAACAAAATGCATTTATGTTTAAGGTTCGAACATGACAACAAAAAAAGATGCTTTTGCAAGCCACTGTATACATGTGTAGACACTATACTTTCTACAGATCATTTATCTTGCTTTGTACTTTTATTTTTTTCTATTTTAACATTTCTATGTCTCTCTGCCCCTCAAAGATGACATTTTTACTACAAGCACAGCAAAGCCAGCGTCGAAGGCTCCTGATAAATCTAAGAAAGTTCCACCAGCCAAGGAGACCAGTACTGCATCAGATTCCAGCAACATATTTGATGACCCACTGAATGCTCTGGGTGGGAACTAATGTCTAGGAGTGGCCTGGAATTTGTACAATTGTTGATTTTTTTCCCTTTGCTTTATCATGAAGTGATCAAGAAAAGTTATCTGATACACTGTTGATAGAATATTTATTGCTATAACATATCAGTATGTGGCTTATTTTTGTCTGACAAAGACTGTAATTAATACGATTTCATTCATCTTTCAACAGTTTCCAAAATGATCCTGGCATCACTGTTAATATAACTGTTTAGTCTTTATGATACATTATAGCACTTTATAAGCATACATTATGCTTAGTCTCAAGGCCTGCAGAAATTAAATTGATTTGTTTGATTTGTTTGGCTTTGCCATGTGAGATGTTATGTCTTTAGGTTTGTGCCATATCATTCTTACTGTCTTAGTCATTTTTGACAATGTTTTTATTAAGAATTTCATCCATTTGCTAACTTTGACTGTGATGATAAAGACAATGCTTTTTTAACTAAAATGAAACATATTTTATCTGAATTGTGTGTGATTATTTCCAGGTCATTCATGGGTTTTTTTGCCATTTCTCTAGAGCAAGGGAATATTTTGTCAGTGTTGGACACAATTAATAGTTTTTCTAGTTTTATAAAAGCAGTAAATATTTAAATCACTATTTGATAGACTTGTACTGTACATACAGTCATGTGAAAAATGTGAACATTGAAAGCCTGGTTTACTTACATACTTAGGCACATAGATATTTGATATCAACAATACTTAAAAATTCAAGCAAAGAAACAAAATATATGAAGAGACCTGTTAAAATGTTTAAGTTTCATTTAAAATGCCATTTGTTGTGAGAAATGGATAAAGACTTTTCCACTTTCGTACCCACCTAAAATCAGACCAAGATATCACGAGGTGAACATGAAAAAAACGGTTAATATTTTGAAGGTTTGCCCTGTTTAAAACTTAGATGTGTAGCTTAATGTTTTATCACTGTTAAAGAGAGGGTGTAACCCATGTTAAGAGCCGTAGAGGCTTATCTAGGGTCAGGTCGCGGGGGCAGTAGCTTAAGCAGAGAGACCCAGAGTTTCCTCTCTCCAGCCACTTGGGCCAGCTCCTCAGGGGGAAAGACGTTCCCAGGCCAGCCGAGAAACAGTCCCTCCAGCGTGTCCTGGGTTTTCTTCTGGGTCTCCTGGTGGGACGTGCCCGGGAAGCACCCTGACCAGATGCCCGAGCCACCTCAACTGGCTCCTCTCGATGTGGATGAGCAGCAGCTCTACTCTGAGCCCCTGACCGGATGACTGAGCTTCTCACCCCATCTCTAAGGGAGAGCCCAGACACTGTGGAGGAAACTTATTTTAGCTGCTTGTATTCGTGATCTCGTTATGTCGGTCACTACCCAGAGCTCGTGACCATAGATGAAGGTAGGAACGTTCAGAACAGTAAATTGAGATTTTCGCCTTTCAGCTTTGCTCTCTCTTCACCACGACAGACCATACAGTGCATGCATCACTGCAGACGTCACACCAATCTGCCTATTGATCTCTCTTTCCATTTTTCCCTAATTTGTGAACAAGACCCCCAGATACTTAAACTCCTCCACTTGATGAAGGACGTCGTCCCCTACCTGGAGAAGGCACTCTACCGTTTTCTGGCTCAAGACCATGGTCTCGGATTTGGAGGCACTGATTCTCATCCCAGCTGCTTCACATTTGGCCACAAACTGCTCCAGCGAAAGCCATAGATCACGCTCTGATGAAGTCAATGGGAATACATCAACTGCACACAGCAGAGAGACAATCTTTAGGCCACCAAAATACATCTCAATACCTTGGCTGCACCTAGAAATCCTGTCCATAGAAGTTAAGAACAGAATCGGTGACAAAGGGCAACCTTGGCAGAGTCCATCTCTCATCGAGAACAAGCCCGACTTTTTAAATAGGGGGACCACCACCCCCGTCTGCCAATCCAAGGGAACTGCCCCCAATGTCCATGCAATATTGTAACCACTTTAACCAACACAGCCCCACAATATCCAGAGCCTTAAGGAACTCTGGGCGAATCTCATCCACCCCCATTGCCCTCCTGAAATGCCAGACGGTGGACAAGAAAAGCCTCGAACCCGTGCGGAAGTTGTTCTCCATGGCACCGAACTCCTCCCACGCCCGAGTTTTTGCCTAAGCGACCATCTGAGCTGCACTCCACTTGGCCTGCCAGTACCTATCAGCTGCTGCCAATGAGAAGAACTGAGGGTATATTTGGAAAGACCAAAGACGGTATTCCAAAAAAAGAGCCTCATATCAACTGTAAAGTATGGAGTTGGAAATGTCGTGGTTTGGGGAGGGTTTGCTGCAGCAGGACCTGGCCACCTCACCATTTTAATTTGTACCGTGCATCAGCAAGGGGGATTGAGGAAGATCTGGAACCATCTCCGTCACAATTATCCAAAACATGCCAAAGACTAGCTTAGAATTAAGACATGGAAAGTCCAGGACTGAGTCAAAGCCCAGATCTTGATCTCATTGAGATGCTGTTGTGTGATTTGAAACAGACTGTGTATGCAAGAAACCCCTCAAACATCTCACAACTGACAGTGAGGAGTGTGGCAACTTTTCTCAGACAGATGTCAGATATTAGCAGATGGCTACAAAAAGCATCTCCCTGAAAGAAGTTTCAATAGGGCTAAGAAAACCTATCGAGTGTCTGGTTAAAAGATTAATCTTTGTTGTACACGTGCAGTTAAAGTGTTTTCTTTTCCAGAGTTGAACAAAAAAGGTTATAGGCCTACACCAGTATTTGAACATTTTCTAATCAAGAACTAAACATTTATTGGGTCGTCCAAATTGTTTTACTACTGTACACCATATAGTCTATTTGTCTTCCTGGGGCTTTTATGCAGTTCAATACATTTATAGCCAAAATGCAAGATGTTAATTTTAAATAGTTTTTATCACCATGTTTATCAACATCCAAATAAAAAAACAAAGTGGAGAAGGTAAAAGGGGTCAGTGGAGTTGGGTTGCCTTGTTGCCCCGCCCACTTCGCCTTCCTCTATTGGTTCGTATCGTAATCAATCAAATTGGAGTCATGAAGGTGTTGTTCAGCCCCCTTTGACAGGTAAAATATGTCGCCCACCAGCAAACAACGGAGACGCTCACCGACCAAAATGTTTCAGTCCATTTCGTGATTAGATGTTGCGATCATACGTGATGTTGCTCAGTTCTGAAGGCAGCCTCACACTGTACGGCTACAGCAGACGAACGGAGCCGAAGCCCGTGTTGGATGTAGCCTAGCAGCAGCAGCCCGTGAAGGGAAGCCATTGTTTGAGTTATTGGCTAACATGGCAACGGAAGCTAACGCCTGTAGCAGCGTCGGCTAGATGGGACTTTCTGGTAAGTGGGGTCTAGCGAGAGCATTAATTCAAATTAGGGTTAAAATGAAACAGTAAAAACTGAATGTGTAAAAATGCCCGTTTAGAAATGTTTCTATTGACGCTAAGTTTTGAAATAACAATGACACGGTCTGAACTCCATTCATCTCCGTGCTTTTTTTTTTTTTTTACTGCTAGCAACATTTTTATGTCCTATCTAGCCTGTGCTTTCTACTGTTGCGCCGCGGCCAGGACCTGTTTGTTCCTCCTGTGTTTCTTAAATACAGCTGTGGCATAAAGTGGATGTAGTTGTCTGTAAGTTGGCTAACATTGTTCTTTAGACATTGGGCCTGTTTTTTCACAACAGCGACCATGACACATCTGAGGCCTCGTCCCACCACGGAAACAACAGCAGCAGCAACAGAAAGTTAATCTACAGTGTTTGGTTTGATTCGTTTCCTCCATAAGAAGAATTTGCCAGTAACTTAAAAAAATTTTTTTTACCCGTTTTTAAATCATATTGCCTTAAAACTCAAAGGGCTCCAAGATTTTAGGGATCATGTGTATTTTAGAATACATAATGTCATTTCTTTTGTGCAATGTTTTCTTCCGCTGCTGTTAAATTTAAAGGCCATCTAAAAGATGGGCGTGTAGTTGAATATTTGAGTGTTTTCTTTAGTAAATTGAGATCAGATTTAGTGGGAAAGTATTGTCCTTTTCCCACTGGTAGCCTTTAAATGTATATTTAGATACTTTTCTAAGTGTAAATATCACTGCACACCTACTTCAAACCCCTCAGGCTGTAGTAAGTATATTTTAGTATTAGGTTTTAGTTACTGGGGCACTATCAGGCCTTTGCTGGCTGACAACCCGAGGAATGAAACATTTTGTGCTGAAGGTGCTTTGAAGAAAGTAGTTTGAAATCCAACAGAAAGGGAAGTAATTACATGATCACGTCTTTAATATTTGTTCATATTTGTTTTTGTGAATCTTTAAAAAAGTGCATCAAAGTTAAAGCTGCAAGATATTAGGTAAAAGTGGTATTTCATTATTATTGCTTTATATTGTTATGGCAATATGACGCGCAATTAACCCAATTTACCTGACTCATTCAATCATGTATTTACTTATTATTGTCCACTGCTGCTGTATTCGCTTAAATCTGTGAGCTGTAGCATCTCTGTCACTTAGATCTAGATATGATGTGGGCAATAAGGACAGTAAAACTCCATACAACTGGACTGGATATATTATTGGCATACATAATTCAAGTGCATCATACGTGATGTATAGCAGCCTAGAAGTGGGTAATATGAATGGTTTAAGGTAGAAATTATATACATTTAGCTAGCAGTAGAGATTTAGACTATACTGGCCTACTGCAATTGTACATGTTAATGATGTCATCAAGCTGTGCCAACATACTTTTTAATGGGTACGTAAAGAGGATAAATACTGATGTTCAGTTTTCATTTGTACTCTAGATATTGTAAGTTTAAAACTTGTTTTCTATTTAACTAAAAAGAAACCTGTTGAACTTGAAGCATTTTGTTAAAATATGTGCAGCTTTATTTTTGTGCATTTTTTTTATTATAAATTGCTAAAAAGGAAAGCAGTAAGAAATGTTTCTGTTTTAAAAATATCTTTAATTTTATCAAAAAATTTTGTTGCATGTTTCGGAATTTTTTTTATTTTATTTAAATGCCATTTTGCACCATAAATGTTCTTTAAATGACATTCTATACTTTGAAAACAAAGTAATTTTGACATATATAAACCGAAGAAAAGAATATATCACAATAAATATCGGTAGCGCACATGCTTTAGATTATATTGCAATATCAATTTCAGGACCTATTGCACAGACTGTTGCAATTGTAGTATTGCATTTAATTGATTTTGTTATGACAATATACTGTGCTGCTCAAGAGTACAGGTTCTTGGTTGAGTTGTTTTTATAGGGCAAAAGTTTCAGAAGGTTAACCTGATGATCACCCATGATCATAAACAAGTGGTTTATATTCTGAACAGAGAAAAACAAGATTGTGATCTGGGACAATCAGATCACAATCTTGTTTTTCTCTGTTCAGAATATAAACCACTTGTTCAGAGGCAACCTGTGACAAAACGAACTGTGAGAAAATGGTCACAGGAAGCTGAAGAAGCCCTGCAGGATTGTTTTGCAACCACAGACTGGATGACTCTTTGCCAAGCACATGGAGAGGACATCAATGACATGACTGAGTGTGTGACTGACTATATAAACTTCTGTGTGGACAACATCATCCCCACCAGAACAGTGAGATGCTTCCCTAATAACAAACCCTGGATCACCAGTGACCTGAAGGAACTGCTAAACAAGAAAAAAAGAGCCTTCAGGGAGGGAGACAGGGAATTACTGAGGAGTATACAGAAGCAACTTAAGGTCAAGATCAGAGACAGCAAGGAGGCATACAGGAAGAAGCTGGAGAACAAACTACAGAGGAACAATATCAGAGATGTCTGGTCAGGAATGAGAAAGATCACAGGTTTTAAGGACAGGAAAGATTGGATAGATGGAAGTCTGGACAGAGCCAATGAACTGAACACATTCTTCAACAGGTTCAGTTCAGGAACTAGCTCAGCATCCCCCTCTCCTGTTCCCAGCCAAACAGACATCCCACTATCCTCTGATCAACAGCTTTCCTGTTACACCTCGGATGTTTTATCCTTCACCTCAGCCATGGACTCTTCTAATTCCACAAGTTTGACTTCAACCAAGTCAGGAAATGCTGCAACCCCCTTTGCCTCCCCCTCCCACTTGTCTGTCTCCAAAAGTCAGGTGAAGAGGCAGCTGGAGAAACTGAACCGGAACAAGGCTGCAGGTCCAGATGGTGTCAGCCCCAGAGTCCTGAAGGCCTGTGGAGAGCAGCTCTGTGGGATTCTGCAGCACCTCTTCAACCTTAGCTTAACTCAGGAGAAGGTCCCAGTGTTGTGGAAGACATCCTGCTTTGTTCCAGTACCCAAAAGAACTCACCCATCAGTCATCAATGACTATAGACCCGTTGCCCTGACATCCCACATCATGAAGGTCCTGGAGAGACTCCTGTTGGCACCCCTGAGTAAGCAAACAAGAACGTATCAGGACCCACTGCAGTTTGCTTATCGCTGTGGAGTTGGAGTTGAAGATGCCATCATCCACCTACTTCAACCAACCCACTGTCATCTGGACAAAGCAGGCAGCACTGTGAGGATCATGTTCTTTGATTTCTCTAGTGCATTTAACACAATTCAGCCTGATTTGCTTTGTCAGAAACTCCTGAAGACACAGGTGGAGCCCTCAACAATCGCCTGGATCAATGACTACCTGACCAACAGACCACAATTTGTGAGACTGAAGAATTGTGTGTCAAACCAGGTGGTCAGCAGCACAGGAGCGCCACAGGGGACCGTACTCTCACCATTCCTTTTTACTCTGTACACCTCAGACTTCCAGTACAAATCAGAGACCTGTCATCTGCAGAAATACTCAGATGACTCTGCAATTGTCGGGTGTATCAGAGATGGACAAGATGCTGAATACAGAGAGTTGGTGGACCGCTTTGTTACATGGTGTGGAAACAATCGTCTCACCTTGAATGTGAACAAAACAAAGGAGATGATTGTAGATTTCAGAAGAAACAGGGATAAGTCAAACACTGTTTCCATCATGGGAGAAGAAGTGGAGGTGGTTGAGGAGTATAAATACCTCGGAGTTCACCTTGACAACAGACTGGACTGGAGGCGCAACAGTGAAGCCGTCTACAAGAAGGGACAGAGCAGACTGTACTTCTTGAGGAAGCTTAGGTCCTTCAAGGTTTGCAGCAAGATGCTGCAGATCTTCTACAAGTCTGTTGTGGAGAGTGTAATCTCTTCAGCCGTCATCTGTTGGGGTAGCAGCATCAGAGCCAGGGATTTAAAAAGGCTCAACAACCTGATAAAGAAGGCTGGTTCTGTTCTTGGGACAACTGTGGAAAATCTGGAGATGATAATGCAAAGAAGGATTCTTCATAAAATCAAAAAAATTATGGACAACCCTGAGCATCCTCTTCATGAGACAGTCACACAACAACAGAGCGTCTTCAGTCGGAGGCTTCTTCAGTTTCGCTGCAATACAGACCGCTACAGGAAATCCTTCCTGCCCACAGCCATCATTATCTACAACAACTCCTTAAAGAATTGATTATATGAGCTATACCAACACTTAATTTCCCTCTGGGATCAATAAAGTATTTTTGAATTGAATTGAATTGAATGACAGCTGATCAAGGAAAAAAAAAGACCTATTAATTGGTGCCTCTCTAATTTTAAGTGTATTGCAGCAGCGTCTGGACATCTATTCTTAAAAACATATTTGGCCTGAATAATAATCTTTAACAATTCATTCTTTTGCATGCAAATGACTAATTTCCAATGTTAACATTTTGTGTTTGACTCAAGCTAAATGGAAAGCATGTGTGTTCTGGTCTACTGTCCTTACAGTTTGTATCATGTAGTGCATTGTTTTATTCAAGAGACACACAAGATGATTTGTCAGAGGGTTGGATCAGCCATGGGACACCTTATACCACCAATGAGCTTATGCAGCTCACCTGATCTTCTTGAATTTTGGCAAGGGTCATTAATACTTTGCTGAATACTTAAAGAGAAATTAGCATCTCGTTGCTGCCAGGGGTAGCATCCCTCAATTATTCAACAGTTTTAAATCTCCCTATTCAACAGTTTACTGTTAAGTGATTCGGTTTTTATTCAATTACATGTCCTTTAGTGAGTTACATCAAATGAAGGAGATAAACTATAAATGAATCAAGAAAACCTCAGGCGAATGAGCTTAAGTAAAGAGATGCATATGCTTTAAACAGCGAATACACTCCTGGTTCTCTTAGAGATCTGACCTGCCGATTTCTAAAGAAGATGACACATTCCAATTTTGTGTGTTTAAACCTTTTTAAATTGTAATTTTTAATTTAAAACTGACATTGGCCATAGAAAATAAATAAATGTGCTGCAAGTACCTTGAGAGTGGTTACAAATCCAACAGAAAATGAAATCAAAGCCCGTGTCCCAAACCATATCTACATTTTGTACTAAATTAAAATGAAACATGTCAATTAGTCTTTTCAAGTATCTACAGACTAAAATAACAGATTATCAGTTGCGTTGGAGAAACTGGTGAAAACAAATATGTTTTTAATCACTGACCATCATTGGTCGGATGATATTACATGGAAATTGGCTTATTTTTTTAAATCACTGACCACTTGATAAGTACATTGCTTTTAAACAGGTTATTACGATTTCGTGCCACTTGTTGGATGCTCACATGATCGACTTAAGAAAATCAGCCGACCTGCACACTAATTTGTTTGTCTGTTGTGTCTCCTCAGCTGAGGTTGTCCTTCATGATGCACCTCTGTAGCGAGTCGAGTGAGCAGTCCCCCTCTCCGTCACCTTGGGTTAGCCTCATCGCTCCATCATCCCTCTAAAGTGCATCTGTCATTCTCCCACGATGACCAACAGGAAAGAGCCCCCCTTCTTCAATGACGACAGCGTGGGAGCTTTTCAGTACAAGCTTCCCTTCTATGACACTATGGAGCTTTTCATAGAAACCCTGACGGGAACTTGTTTTGAGCTGCGCGTTTTGCCCTTTGAAGCTGTCGTTTCAGTCAAAGCAAAGATCCAGAGGCTGGAAGGTATGAGGCTCCCCCATTCATTGTTTCCATGTGTAGTTTGTCTTATACAAGTTTGATTTATAGTTCTCAGAACAATTATTTCATACCTAAAATAATTGAAAAGGAACATAAGTGCCTTATTGGATATACATTTTGCTGTTCTGCATGCCTTTTTTCTGACGTTAAATTGAATCACAGGTGCTTACCATGTGAAATGAGTGTTCGGTTTAATCTGAAACGTAATTTGCAGTTTAACGATTTAGTATTTCACTTTGTTTTGGGTGTCGTAAATGTGCTTCTCTTATACTTGAGCTTTTCCAGGTTTGGACAGGTTTTGTATTTTAATTCACTGCAGGTTTTGTGATTGCATCGCATCACACCAATATTGCTATAGGTCTGTATATTTATGGCTGACATGTCCTGATTTAAAATCTAGTGTAAATGATTACCTCCTAATGCTGTGTGATAAAGAAGGTGCTGTTAATAAAAAGAAAAGGAAATGACAACATCAAACTTATTTTAGTAAAATCTCTAAATTCACTTTTGACATACACAAGTACATTTTTTTCCCTTTTTAGACTGTTTTTTGCATTTTTCTTTTTAGAAAATTCTTGTAAATATACATAGTCTTACTATATTAATGCACAGATTACAAATGTGTATAACATGTCTTTAAATCAGCAGGAAAAACTATTATTCCTACTGTTGTAATTATATTATAGCAAAACACGTACACAGGTACAATAATGGTGTTTTATAACATTTAGTTTTGGGGTCATTTTCATATGATAGACCTAAGGAAATACATTGAATTTCCAGCAAAAATAAAGTTGTATGTTAAGTTGATTATTTTGAGCTGATTCTTGTAGTAGATCATTATGACCTTCCATTTTAAATCCTCCCACAGAGTTCTCTCTGTGTGTGTGAGCTTTAAGATGTTTCTCACAGAGCATGTCGCTCTGCAATGAAGCAACCACTGTTTACTCTCTGAGACTGAGTCTTACCCCCAGCATGGAGTCAGGGAGTTTACTGACACAGAGGGCTTCCTGATCATGCACACACTCATTCTCATTTCAAGCTGTGTGTTCTGTGCCCTCTCAGCTTGTGGATAGTAACTTTTTAGATCTTAATTGTGGCCCAGCCACCCTGATTTACTTAAAAGCTTTGTTTTTACAGGTGTGTTTAAAAACATTATATAACTTTAACTTTTTTTCAATTTGAATGGTTATTGTAGAGAATGATTGTTTTAATGTAGGCTTTTTCCGCAGATGCATTATTTTGTCTTTAGAGGGCAGACATGAGTCATTTATCACTGCGTTTGAAGGTTTTCTTCCATTAGCAAATGAAATGTGAGCCGATCCTTGTGAACTTTAGTTGTTCTATCTGTTCCCTTCTCTCTGACTGTATAAGGTATCCCTGTTGCACAGCAGCATCTTATCTGGAACAATGTTGAGCTGGATGATGATCATTGTCTACATGATTATGGGTAAATCAACATTCCTTTCCTTTGGACCCCTGACATAAGTGCTAAATTGCACTTCCTAATATGTGTACAGTTGGTCATTTCCTAAATGTATATATTTTTTTAAAGCTCTTGTACTGTTATGAGTGGGGTGTGAATGTAGATAAGCCAGAGACGTAGTGCAGTGCCACATGATGACTTTTAGAGAACTTTCTTCTCTATCATCGTTTTGGATTGCAGCGTGCAACCTTCAGTGCTGGTGGTATTACGTGTGTCACTTAAATTTCCTCATGAACAGCCTGTTGTGGAATCTTGCCAGGGTGCTTTATCAAACTACAGCATGCTTTTCAGTTTCAGAAGCAGAATGAAGCATCTAACTCAGTAAAATGTCCAATCCTGTACTTTAGTCCCTCTAGACTAGATCTTTTCCTGTCCCCTGGAATGTTTTGCTTGAAGTCAGAGCATTTAGCACAAATGTTTCACATTTTGCCGGTGGGTTTATTGTTGTATTAAATGCGGTATTTATTGTTCCAGAATTGCAGAGGGCTGCACACTGAAGCTTGTTTTGGCCATGAGGGGAGGCCCAATTAACACCAGGAGAGGTAAGGCATTCAAAAGATCTTAACTATTTGATAAATTATTTGTAAGTTCCATTAAGAAGACATTTTACTATTTTTAATCACAAAATCCCTCTCCTCTTCCTCCTTTGGTCAGTAACCTTGGAGGATCCTATCAAAGAAGTGGCTGACCTGATGGAGAGCACGAAGGAGGAGGGTTGGGACAAAAATCTAGGAAATAAGCAGGTCACATTTGTTGTGTATCGTGAGGGCGATCAACTGAGTTTCTTCAGAGTGGTTGACAGGGGAGATGGGACCCTGACTCCCCTCTCTGAGTCTCTAAGGTTGGTTTTATTGTCTTAGTGCCATTTGACTACGTCCCAACAGTAAATGGAGTTTATTTGCTCATTAAATGGTTGATTAAAAAGTGTTTACTGTTATGGAGCTTGTATACCAAAGTGGAATCCAAGAGCTAATAATAATCAATTTAAGAAGATCAGCATTTTTAACGTACTTTTGCTGATAAGTAGGGTAAACATAAATTAAATCCCACATTAATAAAACAATAAATACAGCTAACTCCCTAAAACAGACAGAAGAAAATTTGTTTTAAGAAAATAGCAGTTTGCCACTACATCTTCAGTGATCTTCAAACACCTTTACATATAAAGGTGTCACAGCTATGTGCAAAATTTTGCTTCACTTGCAATCCAGGACCCTGCGGAGAGATGCCCAGAGATCCTCTATGGTAAAGATGCAACACCAGGACCTTAAAACAACCAAAATACAGCCAATGTCAAAACCACATGCTTAGAAAAGAGAAAAAACTGGTGTTTTTAGTTTAATATTAAATAACTGATTGGAGATGTTTTTGCTTGCCATGTATTGCAGTGGTGGCTCAGTGTACAATGTGTACACAGAGGAGGATGGAGAGAGTTCTGCAGCTGCACAGCATTGCCTGGAGAACTCCATCACCATGACCAAAATGAAGCTGCTCAAAGCCAAGATGGAGGACATGAACCTTAATAAAAAGGTACTGGGATCAGAAAAGCTGTCTATATGTAAATATTTCTTTCTCTAATGCATTTTAGGTGGGAAAAACTCAAATTCTGTATATGTTATTTGACTGGAAAGTATCAATGTAAGCAGATTAATCAAGAAAACCTCAAATATAGAAGTTCTGCAGGGACTCCATATGTGAAGGTGCTTTAGACAATTTAGGTTTACTGTTGTAAACTTTATTTGTAGATGTTTTATAGAAAGCAAGCCAAATTATTTATGTCTGTATCACACAATTTTGCAATGAAAGAAATCATGAGCTGGGATGCTTGATAGTAGCTCTATTGTGCCTCATAGAAACTGAGCTTCAGTAGCATTTGACTGGTTTGTTTTTGTTTTTACTCATCAGATGGCCTTAGTGTAGTACAGGAGGACAAACTGTATAAATGAGTTTAACAATCATCTAATAAAACTTGGAAATATGTCTTTCTCTGTATTCCAGAAGTCTGCAAAAGTAACAGCGCTGGCGCCTTCTGACCCACATCCTGGCACCAGCTCTTTTGGACCTTCCAGCACACAACACCTTCATCGCCTCTTTCGCTCCCTCCCACAGATCAACCAGCCTTGGCAGACAAATGCCCCACTACCTCCCATTGTAGACCCCAAATTTACAGACCCCTCTCCTCCCCCTGCTGCTGCAACCTCTGCCAATGTAACTGTCCACAGACGTTCTCCTCCTTCTTTCTCGTCATCTTCATGTTATATGCTTCAGGAGGAGGAACCGTGGGAAGCATGCCCACCATTTGCAAAAATCCGCCCTCCTCCAAAAGTGTCTCGAATGGACATTGGCAGCAAATTGATGAAAGACTGTGTTTACCCTCAGCTCCCACCACTCTGCACTAGGGGGGCTACTGAATCCCCTTTTGACCCAGTTAAGCCTTCAGTGGAGGCAGTCGGGCTGAGTAGATTGGAGGAGCCAGTTGGACTTGTTGTCCCAGCGCAGCCTGGGGCATCATTTGGACAACTATCAGACCCTCTGAGCTTGGATATGTCCATTCAGCATGACGGAGGTCATCAGAACATTGATGTGGGGGGTCAGCACCAGCTGCCACACTCTCCCTCCCCACTTTGTCCCTGGACTCTCGGCACAAGCGATACACTCACCAGCAGAGCTGATGGAGCACAGCTTGGCACATCGGTACATATCAGCCCTTCTTCTCCATTACCTGCCTCCCCGTCACCATCAGCATCGACCAGACTGCTCTCTCAGCCTTTTGATTCAACACTTTGTATGCAGTCCAACCTACAAGCACAATCCTCATCGAAGTCAGGCCTCCTTTCCTCTCAATCTCCGGCCTCCTTATCAGGTCATCCAGCACGCCTTCGCGGTGTCAAAGTTGAGTCACCTGGCAAACGACCAGAACTCATTTCTAAGAGAGAAGCACGAGGCATAACTAAGATGGTTAACCAAGCCTGTAAGGAGCCACTAGGGTCTCTGAACAACTCTGAGCTCTTTGCGTCTCTCTCCACAAGAGCTCCAGACAACAGCAGAAGAGACAGCCTTGGAGAGAGTCTGGGCTTTGCACTGACATTACCTCCTGCAGCCACTGCCCCAGGACAGAGCAGCCTTGGCTCCAGGCTGCCATCCATCCCTACCAACAAGTTTCTTCAGGAAGACCTCTTTAGACCAATGTCACCACTGCGCCGAGCTGCAGCTTCTTGTAGGGTGAGCGTACAGAATCTTCAGTAGTGATGCAGTAACACGTTTTTATATATATATATATATATATATATATATATATATATATATATATATATATATATATATATATATATATATATATATATATATATATATATATATATATATATATATATATATATATATATATATATATATATATATATATATATATATATATATATATATATATATATATATATATATATGAGTTTCTTTGCCCATGAGCTCCAAACCTAAAGCTTACAGACATTGATGATAAAGTCATAATTAAAGGGACAAAAAAGACCAAATTAAATGTGGGTTATGTGCAATCAATATTACAATATTCAATAATATGATCGCAATGGGATATTTTAATGCCATGCACCTTGAGATTAATGGCAATAATGAATAATTACTTTCTACAGTCTCTAAGATGTTTCTTGTTGCTTTGTTTTCAGACCAGTAATTGTCTTGCATCAGCTGGAGGAGTCCTGAGTTCTTTCGGGACAGTAGGTAAGGTAGATTTCCTTCACTTGTGGAAAAATGTGCAACCAACTAATTAACTTTTGGAGACTCCCAGAAAGAATAGACTGCGAAGGCAAAGCTTGTGCTGTTTTTGAATTCTCTCGTTTCAAAAAAATTAATAGGTTGGGTTTTTTTTTTTTAAGCTCTAATTTATTTTAATTTTTTTATTGCATAACATCCTTAATTTTACATTTGCATGATGGAACTTATCTGCAGAGTTCTATGGCTTTATACATGTTATAATTTTTGTAAAGCATTGATTTAGGTGGGGCCTAATTTCTCTTTAAGAACAACAGTAGACTGTATAAAATATCTCTTTGTAGCCTTTATATTGTTACCAGTAGATAATTATTTAAATTGGTAGGCGAGGGTAGATCCAACCCTGTATGGTGTGTTTACTGTTTTACAGGCTCTGTAAAATTGTGTTTACTAACTTAAGACAAAGACAAAATGATCTGCAATTGACATTTTTAACTTTAAAAGTAAATGCAGTTAGTTTTAATAATCATTAACATCAGTCATTTTGTATATTTGGTACGATGGACACTTCACGGTGAGATTTCCAAAAGGCTGCTAAAACAGCACATTTAGCATGTGTCATGACAGATAGA
This sequence comes from Valencia hispanica, assembly GCA_963556495.2. Lineage (NCBI taxonomy): Eukaryota > Metazoa > Chordata > Actinopteri > Cyprinodontiformes > Valenciidae > Valencia > Valencia hispanica. The sequence continues at coordinate 26,735,526 of OY747711.1, forward strand.
GGTTGAAAGCTCAGAAGGATAAAGCGGTGCATCTTTACTGAATCACATTCAACCTTCATGCTGTCAACTGAAGGAAGCTAAGGATCAATTCACTGTTTCAACAGTTTGATGAAATGCATCCAAGGAAGGTACAAATTGACTTTCTGTGACAGGCTGCCCATTTTCACGCCTGGAAAAAGTTGAATATAAAATAACAAAGACTGCCAAAGTATGGTCTGCTATAGCTCTGCTTTAAGTACCTGAATGGAGAAAAAAAAAGTTTCCTTTTTAAAATGGCTCCTAACAGCTTTTGTGCTGTTTGACTTTATTCTAAGCACCTCACTGATTCTGGAAATGTCTGTGAGTCCTCTCACTGTAGTAACAACTTCCACTCAGTGGAGTGTTGTGGATTTTTTTTTATATATATATATTGTGTTCACTGATTGAGGGTAAAAGTCTTATTTGAGTTTCTGACCTGCCAATTTCTCTAAGGAAGAATATAGAAGGAACCCCAGACTGAATAATAACATTTAGTCTGCGGAAAAGCACAATATGAAACAAACCTTGGTGTGGCAGTTGTTGAACAAAGTGTGGTTGCAGAACAAATTAGACATACAGGTGAAAATGGAAAAAAACTAATAAAAATCCCATCTGCAGCCAGCTACACTCAGTCTGCCTTCCCTGCAACTTTGCTGTATTTTGCTCAAAAAGCTATTAGATTTATTTGAATCTACCTGCATCTCCACAGCTTCCAGGTCTTTTCTCCACAAATATTGCCACTGGTAAATCCTCATTTTTATTTTAGTGTCGGGTTTTCTTGGTTGAACTGTATGCATTTTTAATTTTTTTTTTTTTTTTAAACTGAAACAAATCTAAAATGAAATTGTTTAAAATTTTATTTAAATCTAGTTAAAGTTAAAACAAATACATTGCAATACAAACTTTAAAGTTTGGTCTGATACAGACTGATGCAGAATGTTAGCACTTGACATAATACAGACTTAAAGCTGGAACAGTATATGTGGTGTATTGTAGCACGTTATTTGTTTAAATGTGTTTTACTTTCAGGTGTTTAATGATTGATATAGAATAGGTCATATTTAACTCTTGCTGAAAGACTAGGTGATAAATGACCAAAACAAAGTAACCCATAAAGAGAGAGTTTTTATCTGACTGCACTGAGACAAATATATTGCAGTTATCAGTTTTTAGTTTGTGTTGTCAACATCTATTTTTCCTGTTTACAGCTGAAGGAAACTGCTGCTTTCATTTCACATGATGCCTGAAAGCTCTGAAGAGACAGATATGCTTATTGTTTTTTTTTTTATCAGTCACTTGTTGAATTAACCATTTTACTGCTTTATCATTTCTGTGATGGATCTATTAGGTGCTAATTTTAAATTCAGAGTCTTTTTTTGATTGTGCTAATTAAAGCAGAAAAGATAAACAAAAAAATCTCATTCTCAACAAGGAAGGACTTGACATTTAAAGACCATCTGCATATGTTTTAAAAAATTGCTCTAAAATTAAATTAGCTCCTACTAGTTGAATCACAGTACTTAACATATGCAGTTAAACTGGTGTAATCTTATCATCTCAAACTGTGCATGTTGTAGACTTTACATGATGTAAATTATGAAAAAGACAACTGAGCCTAGTTTTTATCTCGTTTCATTTTGAGGCGTTTCATTTTATGAGGCGTTTCATTTTACTCTGACTTGTGTAGATAACATGTTAATTTTGCTCTCAGGCACTCCAACTTACCACCTACCTCCAGTCAAGGCCCCCACTGGCACCAAGAAAAAGGGCTCAAAGCACTGCTTCCTTTGTGGCAAAAAAACTGGACTAGCCACCAGTTATGAATGCAGGTACCGTCCCAGATCCATTTCTGCACCGCATTTAAACACACTTGCTGCCTGACTCTTAATTCTTTTTTCTTTTCTTTTCTTTTTTTTCACCCTTGTCTTTGAGGCAAGCCTTTTAGTACAAAGTGGTCCTTCCTTTGTTCCCTTTGATTTCCTGCCATATGTTGAAGGAAAATGGACGTCACTGCTTGTTTTGCAAGTTATTAGTCTTATCACAGTCTCAACCTATAGCATAAATTCATATATCTAACCTTTTGGTTCAACAACTTGAAAATATCGTGCGCACAGTTGTGTTCAAAAAGTCTTAGTGCTAATTCTCATTTGTAAAGAGGCAGATTAGCATTGATTTAAACAAGCCAAAGTGGAATTTGGTAAATAAACTGCAATAAAACATATAAAACAAAGCTAGAATTAAAGCGCATAGATTATAATTTTTAAGAGTTTTCCGTTCTGGTTGTGTTTAAGCTTTTTGCCCACAATGGTTATGGTTGCATTAATTTCCAAGACAGAAATTATATAATAATAAAAAAAAATAAAAGTGATGACCCTTTTTGGAACTCAGGCAATAATGCATAGTAAAATTTCCACCCTCAACAAAATCAGTGTTGGCAAAATGCGTTAAAATTTGAGTGTATATGATAACTTATTGAAGAAAAAGGTCAGCAGAAATGTTTTCTCAAAGCAGTAGCTTGGAGAACTAACAAACCAGCACCCTATGGAGGGATTTAAATGTGCTCTGTTATACGCCAGGTCTGTCTTTAATTTAGACTCTTTTCACAAGAATGATCATATAAAACTATAAATTGAGATTTCTTCTGTTTGGACCAACATTGTTACTCTGACCCGCAAAGGCATTAGTCCTTACTACAGTCGTGTCATCAGAATACTAGCTTGCCATACGGTTGTGCAAATGTTCTTTTCCCTCACATAATCTGTCGGCATTTGAATCACATTTTTATGTGTTCTACTATCTCCTTTATTTGGCTCAGGCAGAGGGAAAACTAATTATGGTTGCTGAACTTGAAGGAGGATTGTTTGGAGGGGGCAATTACTGATTTAAAGAGATCTGGGAACATCAGCAGACATTTTAACTTGTATAAAATACAAATGGCAGCAATTACCTTGGCTGATCTGGCTGTTAAGTCGGTTCCCAAGCTTACTGTTCCACTCCTAGCTATGGCATAACCTCTGGCTCCTGTTCTCTCAACTTTTGCTTGTTCCTTCCAATTAGATCCAATATTCCAGTTGTTTCATAAGGCTGGGGCAAAAAATGTGCAAATCTACCTACTTCTCCAGGTGAGATTAGATTATCTGTTAAGGAAAAGTGCTCACTACATTTTTTTATTTATTTTTTGTCTGTGTAGCCAAATCCATTAAACAAATTAAACAGTCGATGCCCCAAGTGCAACAGTAGTCCACCAGAAACACTATCCAGCTGACGCGCTTCCTGTTATGATGGGATACAGAAGCTTTTTTGCTGTGAAAAATACCTCCTTTGCAAATAGGAAGGCAGATTTAAGATTAGCTTTATACTTTCAATATTTTATAGGTTTTGTTCTAAAATATGTGCCCTTTTTAATGAGGATTACATTTTTAGCTTACAAAATATTTTGCCTGCTACTTTTTTAGATTGTTTGAAACTGTAAAAATGATCATTGCTCCACCTATTAGCTGTTGCCGTAGCGCTCGTAGAGGCCTCCTGCTAGTGCCTACCTGAACCACCAAAGTTGTATAGTGCAGTTTCCAGTCCATAGAGGGCTGCTGAGTGCTGTCCCATGTGAAGCTGCTTCAATTTCTGCCTCTAAAACCACTGCAACCAGTTTGAAAGCAATAGCATTAAGTGTTAAAAACTCTTTAGTGTTGGTTTTAAATTAAGAATAAATAACTAAATGTGATTGGGGGGGGGAATCTAAAAGATAATGATACAATATTGTTGTTCTTTTTAGGTGTGGACACAATTTCTGTGCCACTCATCGTTACGCCGAGACGCATGACTGCTCTTACGACTACAAAACCGCTGGTCGACGGTTTCTACAAGAGACCAACCCTCTCATCAGTGCTCCCAAGCTGCCTAAGATCTAAACACCATAGCCCCTCACCACTTACAGGGGACAAACTGAAGGAGGACAAATACAAGTTAGGAGGGGGGAAATGTTCTGCAAAGGCATTTTAAAGAGAAACACTTACACCACTGTGTGCTTTTTTTTTTTTCTTTTTTTTTTTTATCTGCCAAGGTTGCTTAAACTTTTAATAAATACTCTGTATAATCAAGTGTGGAACACTCAAGAGTGGTCTGAAATGGCACAGAACTAATTATCACCTCTTGACAATGTGAAAATATTTGTCTTTCGTATTTCTTACTTAGTTCATTCCTTTTTGTCTTCAAAAAAAAAACTTTGCATGTATGTAGTTAGTTTTTCTTCTGTATATCTGCTGCACGTTTTAATTTTTTTTCCCTAATAGAACCGCTGTTGACTTTATTTGACAAGTCTTAAAACAGATGCACTTTAGAACTATATTTCTACATCTAACTTTACTTCTTAATGGGGAAAGCTGCAAACATTTCTGTGCTTGTCTCATGAAGTGTTATTATCAAGATTTTTATATTCTCTACATCTAAATGTCTTTTCTTAACTGGGCACATAAATGCATCATTTATATCATTTTTTTTTCTTTTGAAAGAGCGGTCCACCCACATATTGATGAAATACTCTAATATTTATTAATTAATGCTACTTATTTAAATAAAGGATGTTTTTGAAATGGTAAGTATGCAATGTTTGTAAGTGTGAATGTCAGTAATTGGTCCACTTATTGATTAAACTGTAGTAGAATGAGGTAGGTTATGGTATTTGTGTCTACAGTATGGTGGTTGCCATAAAAAATGTTTTTACTTTTTGTTTTTTATTGCTTTGCTGTTGCAAAAAATACTAAATGCTGGCTAAGTGTCTACAGGGGTTTGATCTAATAAAGTTTCCTTCCATTTACATTCTTAGTGTTTAGTTTCTCTAACCTTCTATATTTAAATATCCAACAGTTTACAGTAAAGAAAAAACTGATTTCCTCCACTTACAGAAAGCACTATAAATTCCTTTGATTTCCTCTTAAGTGTTCTTAAGAATCTTTCTGTTCCTCATTGCTGTCACACTTTTTCTGACCTGTGCGACTTTTTATCTTCCCAAGTTTTTCCACTAATGGCTAACGTGAAAATGGTTCCAATGAACCTGTTAAACTCAGGAATGCCCACTTTGCTAATTCAAGCCAGTGGACAACGTCTTCATTAATGCCGGGTCACCACTCAATGACAGGGAAAAACGTATGATCTTCTTACTAACTCCATCTAATTTATATTAAACAGCAATACAGTGGGTAAAAAAAGTATTTGGCAGCTACTGAATCTGCAAGTTGTCCTATTTAAAAAGATAATCTGTCATTTTCATCATAGGTACATTTCAACTGAGACGGAATGTAAAAAAATAAATAAAAATCCATGAAATGGTGTATGATTTTCAAACGATTTGTATAATTGTGCAGAAAATAAGTATTTGGTCAATAACAAATCCACCTCAATACTTTGTAAGATAACCTTGGTTGGCAATGATGGAGGTCAAACATTTACTGTAGATCTTCACCAGGTTTTCACACACTGTAGCTGGTATTTTGGCCCATTCTTCCATGCAGATCTTCTCTAGAGCTGTGATGTTTTTGGGCTGTTGCGGGGCAACACAGACTTTCATCTGCCTCCAAAGATTCTGTATTAGATTGAGGTCTGGAGACTGGCTTGGCCACTCCACAATTTTGAAATGCTTTTTACGTAGCCACTCCTTCGTTGCCCGGGCGGTGTGTTTGGGATCGTTGTCATGCTGGAAGATCCAGCCACGTTTCATCTTCAATGTTCTTACTGATGCAAGGAGGTTTTTGCCCAAAATCTCATGATACATGGCCCCATTCATTCTTTCCTTAATACGGATCAGTCGTCCTGTCCCCTTTTGCAGAAAAACAGCCTTAAAGCATAATGTTTCCACCCCCATGCTTCACAGTAGGTATGGTGTTCTTGGGATACAACTCAGCATCTTCCCCCTCCAAACACAGCGAGTAATGTGTATATACTAAAGAGTTCTATTTTTTTTTCTCTTCTGACCACATGACATTCTCCCAGTCCCACTCTGGATCATCCAGATGGTTTCTGACAAACATTAGATGAGCCTGGACATGTGTTGGCTTAAGCAGGGGGACCTGTGGAGTGGAGCACTGCAGGATTTTATCGATGACAACTTGGTGTGTTACCAATAGTAATCTTTGTTGCAAATTATTCACTCTATGCTGTTTGTCCACAACCTTCATTTCTGATTTAAAATCTCCAAAACTAAAGTGATCTATGTATGACTCAGGCCAGGCTAAACATTATTCAGTAGATATTAGCATGCCAACACAACACAGCTGACAACCAGTAAGAAATATAGAGCTTGTCAGAAGCGTCACTGTCATGAGAGGATTGTTTATACTCCTCTGGCACAGGGAGCAATCAGGATAGGTAGCAACTTGGTCTGAGTCAGATTTGATTTTCTACACACACAAAAACGACCAGTCAAATGTTTGTCGTCTGCTCCGGGACTTTCACAGCCTGTCTTTTGCAGCTCTGTCAAGTGCAACACTAAAAACAGTGGTTGGTTTTCTAAATATGGCTTTCAGGACAAGACATGTCGCTTTGTGATGGGTTTAGTGGCTCCCTTTCAGAAACAGTAGAGGTTTGATTTCTCACAAGGTCAGTGATTTGCCATTTAAAAATCATGATTTAGGAATGTAAAACTTTAACATATTTTATTGTTTTTTGTGGTGATAGACATACAGAAAGTAATGCATTACTTTAAAGTAGAAAACAAAAATATTATATGCTTTTCAAATGTTTTTATTTATTTATTTGCCAATAACTTAAAGTGTGATGTGCTTAAATCTGTTAAACTCACCTCATTAGTTTGTTGAATTACCTTTCTCTGGGATTACAGCTGCAATTCTCTTGAGGTATGCCTCTTATGAGCTTTACACATATAGTCATTTACTTTTTTCCTAATTCTATTTTTCTAAATAGCTTGAGCTCAGAAGTCAGACTAGACAGAGAACCTAAGAAGTCTTGCAAAAAATTCTTAAGTCTTTTACAGCCTCAAATAGGTTAGTTTTTTTCCCCCAGGGTTCCCTTTCATTGAGCTCCATCTACCTTCTCGCAAAGTCTGACCAACTTCCCTGTTCCTGCTGAAGAAAAGCCTCCCCATAGCAGGATACTGCTACCACCATTTTTACAGCGGGCAACATGTGACTAAGGTGTTGGTTTTCCCACACACAGCAATGGGAAATGGGATGTTTGAATGTAGCTACAGATGTGTGAGATGAACTCAGGGACATTAGACCACTAATCCGGATTATAAATGAGTTGACTGATATCAAAGAATGTCACTTAAAGTGTGATGTAGTGAACTAAATGGAAATAATGGTTAATTATTAAAAAGTCCTTCATATTTGTGTATTTTTAATATGTATCTTTTAAAATAGATTTGTGTATTTATTTTATGTTGTCAATTTGTTATATTACTATTTTCTAATTGGACAAGTTCCAAAGACAATTGTTTGCAACTGATTTTATTTATCAGAGGGTATCAGAGCATAAAGGGGCTGAATACAAATGCAAGCCATACTGTTGGTCTGTCACATAAAACACCCAAAACATACACTAAAGTTTGTGGTTATAATGGAGCAAAAAGGGAAAAAGTTCAAGAGGTATTTCTGGCACTCAATATAAAATACTGCGTTTAATTAATTTACTTATCTTGCACACCAATTAGAGGCTTAAAACACTTCACTCTGAAGCTTGCTTGTGTTGGCATAGTGAAGAATGGTGGTTTTGGCTTTAAACCAACACACTTCACACACAAAGCCGTTCTAAGATTTGTCTTCACTAAAGTAATGATTCAAGAATTGGACAAACAAGAAGCCTTTGCTGTGAGATTTACTTTTATCTCCAATAAATCTAAAACTCAGCAAAAACCAAACATGCCACTGAGCCAGTATGGATGTGTTTTAGCCAAAACATGTAGCAAGCATTACTAGTCTGACAGGACCAACACGTAGGGTAAGAAAGCAGGGAATACCTACACTTGGGACATAAGGGTTCCTGTTACATAGCGTCACCAGCCTCACCTTTAACGTTTTTATCCTGACAAACCTGGTGACTTTTTTTGGATGAACTCATTTCCTTCTCCACCCTGGACTCTTAATCCGTTTGTCCTCTCCGGTGAGGTTTGTTGACTTTGCTGGACTTGGTATGTCAAACTCCTGCTCTTACACCATCCAGTCCTCCCAGTTAAACACACACCCTGGCCTAATCAGTCTCAGCCATAATACATAGTAAACATGGTTTGTAAAGATGGGTGAATCAGCAAGCACAGGGGGGCGTCTGTAGCATTTGCCTGTGAGAAGATCTTGTTTCTGCCATAAGAAGCTGGATATCTGTCGCCTGAATATGGCAAAAAGCTGTTTTAGTATCAAGGGGAACAGCTGCTCTTCCCTTGTGTGCCTCTCTCACATTTAACACATGAGCCCTAATCCTCTGTGGATTCAGAGAGTGACAGCCTGCTGTATCTCTCTGACACAGAGACACATGCATGACAATTTTCGTGGACTCACTCCTGAGGTGCCCACTTTGTCCAGTTAGAGGACAGAGGCTCAGTTGTGCAACCCCCAAGGGCGGCGTGGCATCCAGTGCATCAGTAATAAGCCCAAAACACAATGACAGGTTTCACAGAGACAGAGCCGAGGCTCTGAGTCAATAGAGGAGAAGCGAGCCTCTGCCGACATGCTGCTCTCTGAGCGAGGGGCTTTCTTGGTGTGAAGTTGCAGGACATGTGGTGATTCACTTGAGCGAGGAGAGTCGCACAATAAACAGGCCATTCATGGTTTGAATTACTGACCACTGTATCAGAGTTCATCAAGCAATCTTAAACTAAACAGCTCTTTGTGAATTTCTTTTTATTCTGCCTCTGATCAAAATCATTTTGGTTGGTGATAGCTTAAATCTGATTCAGAACTACTGATCTAATTATATATGTCTGACAAATGAAAAAAAATTAAAAAGTCATCAACAGAAACTTCAATACAAAGAAAATTATGTATGGTTTTACTAATACAAATCTGGCCAGTGTAGCATGCATTTGTATTCAGTCCTTTTTAAATCTGATGCCCCTAAATGAGATCTTCTCATCCTGCTACCCATTTAGTAAATGGAGTCCACTTGTTTGTAATTTAAGCTGAGTTTAAACAAAGCTGTTGTGTGTAGATCCCCAAGGTGGCGTGGCACGGAAGCGTGGCAAGAAGAACAGCATTAAAAGTCCTGCTTTGTAGTATACCACAAGCCACAAATGGGAACACAGCAAACATGTGAAAGAAGGTGGTTTGGTCAGACGAGCCTAAAATTCTACCATTTGCCATAATTTGAAAGAGGTGGAATTCTAATGCTGCACGTCAGCCTGAACACACCATTCTCATATTAAAACAGGATGGGGGCGGCATCATGCTGTGGGATGTCTTTCTTCCGAAGGGACTGAGATGTTCAGAGCTGATGGGAAGATCAATGTAGGTAAATACAGGGCAATCCTGAAAGAAAACATTTTAGAAAATGCATAAGATTTTGAGAGTGGGACGGAGGTTCGACTTCCAGTGGACAACGACTCTAAACATGCAGTCACAAAAGGCATTGGATGTTTAATGAGTTGTTCTGAGCTGCGCACTTTTAAGGGAGAGCCTGATTCTGATTATATCATATTCTTGCAAAAAGGGAGTTCTCTTTTCTACTGTTTCTCACCTCTGCTTGGTTTTCGTTTGATAGGAGAGTGAATGTAAAGATTTAATTTAATCTGTATTTCAGTTTAAGTTTAAAATACAAAAGATCACAAAAAAATAATGAGCCAGTTTTCTTCTATCTGAGGTCAAAAATGGAAGAGTAGAAATTGAAATTTGCTTTGATTTTTTATTTCGTGTTTTATAAAAACAAAATCACTGACAAAAAGAATTATATACCTAAAAATTCTCATTGTGAATTTTATTTTATTTTTTTTCAAGATTGTGAGCTCAATGTCAAAAACCCTTCACCACTGCTATATATGGAAAGTGATATCACCGGGTAAAGTATTACTTTGCTAGCAAAACTGAAGGTGGAGGGCCTAATTTTCAATTTCTATTGACGTATCTGTTTAGAACTGCCTTTGAGTAATGCTTTAATGCATTATATATTTTGTGTATGTTTCTTGCTTTATTGCTGTTTTTACTTTCTATGCTTTGTCTGTTTCTATTTTACCCCTTAATCATGTAAAGCACCTTGAATTACCTTGTTGCAAGTGTTGAAAGTTGTTGAAAGCTATACAAATAAAATTGCCTTGCCTTGTCTTGACTAGTTGTCGGTAGTTTTATGTTTTTGTTATTTTAAAAATAGAAATTCCAGTCGCATAATATTTCTGTCTTGGACTTTAAGAAATAGCAGTTTCTTTTTTTTTTATTGTATTCCGATGAGAATATCAAATTAACTATATAAGAATAAGATCAACCTTTATTAGTCCCACACATTGGAGATTTGCATCGTTGCAGCATAAAGTGGACACTGCAAGATAAAAACACAGGATTAAGATCAACAAAATAAAAACAATACTGTTATAAATAATTTAAACTGTGTTTGTTTGCCTTGTGTGTCAGTGGCCAGCTGTAAGGGCGTTGTTATAAAATCTGACAGTAGCTGGAAGAAATTACCTTCTGAATCTTTCCTTTCTTTAAATCGTGGATCCATCCTGCCGAAAGAGCTACTTAATGCCGTCAGAGTCTTCAGCATGAGGTAGGAGATGTTGTTCAACAGGGATGACAGCTTAGCCACCGTTCTCCTGTCACTCACCACCTCCACTGGGTCCAGAGGGGATCCTAGAACGGAGCTGGCCCTCCGGATCAGTATGTTCAATCTCTTCCAGTCCCCAGCAGTGATGCTGCTGCCTCAGCAGACCACACCGTAAAAAAATGGCTGATGCCATTACAGTCGTAGAAGGTCTGAAGGAATGGACCCTGCACTCCAAAGACCTGAGCCTTCGAAGCAGGTACAACCTGCTCTGCCCTCTTTTATAAAGTGCCTTTGTGTTATGAGTCCAGTTCAGTTTATTATTCAGATGAATACAAAGGTACTTGTAGGTCTCCACTGCCTCAATGTCCATAGCCTGGATGTTCAGTGGATGCAGTGGAGAATGTTTGTGCCTGCAGAAGTCTACAATTGGCTCTTTGGTTTTTCCAGTGTTGATCTGGAGGTCGTTCTGCTTGCACCAGTTCACAAAGTCCTGAGTCAGTTCTCTATACTCCTTGTCATCCCCATCAGTGATGAGACCGACTACTGGGAAGTCATCGGAGAACTTTTGCAAAAAGCGATTTGTGGAGTTGTGTGAGTTGTCTGAAGTGTAGATGGTGAAAAAGAACTAGCCCCCATACTGCAGACAATTCTGTCCGTCACACAGCCCTGAGTCCTGACATACTGTGGTCGATTAGTGAGGTAGTCAAATAATAAATGAATATACGAAGTGTTATAATTAAATATTAAAGGGAATGTTCTAGAATAGTCCCGCTCAGGTAGCAGCATGCTGGAGTAGCTATGTTACATTAGTTCTGATTTGTTCTTTTTGTAGACAATTGTTAATAACTGTTTTGGTTGAGGCAGTGGATTTTTGGACAATTATTCTCTCTGGTTTTGGAGGCTTTGCAGTTTTTTTTTACTTTTGGGCAGTTTAGCATGATGCGTAAATGTGGTGACAATATATTGTTTTTACAACTGGAAGCAGCTAATTAGCATCTCAAAAACTCAAATAATAGCTGAACTATTAACATTAATCCCAGAGGAGTTGAAAAGGAGGCTTCCTGGATGCAGGGCTGGACCAAAGGGAAGAGATAGGGAGGAAGTTCAAACTATATTTTCCATCGATCATAATGGGAAAGAATCATATCCTGACCCTAACATCTCTGTGCCCGGCTTTCTAACCAAACAGCCAGAGAAAGATTTAAAGAGGAGCAGCAAAAGCTATGAGGTGGATTAGCAGTGGTGGCCAACCACTGGTGAAGGTGTCTTCCAGGACAGGCTACAGTGAAATGTCTTCTCTACTACCCGGATATTGAACTGTTAGCATGTCATGACATTCATGAGACTGTCATAAAAATTAGTATTTAGGCTGAGGTCTCTTTACATTTCTTGCAAGACTGACTGCTACCGGAGATACTTACTGTCACACTTCGATGATATGCAACAACAATAAATAAATAAATTATTTCTAACTGAATTAAGTTAAAAAAATGATCTGACAAAAATGCTTTTTTAGTGATGGATTTTCTGGGATTTCGTGATTTTAAAATGTTATTTCATGTTGTATTAACATCCCTATCAAAACTAGCTCTCTTTTTTAAAATTGAATTGAAAACATATTTTGGTTAAATTGTATTTAATCAGTTAGTAAATTTTTGGAGAGTGGGACCAAATGCCTTCTAGATATAAAGCCTACCCGGGGCGCCCTCTTGCGCCTCCTGTCCTTTAAATGTTCTTATTGCTGGTTTCTTTGCGAATGTTTTCTCTCTCTCTCTTTCTTCCACTCCGACTCAACGCGGAAGTCAGTTACGCACCACCTCTCACAGCTGCTCAGCGGGGAAGATGAAATAAACAAATTGCCGTCACTCAGTAGCCCAACGCAGCGGTGAGTCTCTTTGTGTGTGTTTTATGGTTCGGAATATGAACGGAGGCTTTGTCCAATGTCTGCGTGTCCGCTGCGCCTCTGAGCTTTATTAAATCCACCCGGAGGCGCCTGAGCTCTGTCTGTCTGTCGGTGGTCGGTGGTCGGCTCTGCTCTGTTTTGGGATGTGATGAGTGTATCACGGCTTGTTAAGGGCGCACAGACAGTCGGTGTCCGCAGCCTGTTGTCATTAAGGTAGGAAAATTCAATTTAACAGGACTGCTCTCTGCTCAGCTCTTCAGCAGCGACGCTCTTTGTGTCAGTTCGCATGTCTGTCCCTAATGAATTTACCAGCGGAGTTTGTTCATTATGCGTGTGGTTGAGCCACAGCACAAATGCCTTGTTTTTTTTTTTCCCCGTCTTCTGCAACCACTGGAGATCACGGAGATTTCGACACGGATTTTGATGGCATTGTTAAGCAGCCTTCTGTCTGTGTTCGGAGCCAACACTGTCATAGCATGTGTTTCTTTAGAAATTTCATGGACATTTATATCATTGATCAGAGAGACACGGTGGGTGTGAGCTGATGTTCATCAGTGTCGATGTGCACATTCGCACTTGAGGTTTGTTCTCACCAGCTTGCAGTTCACGTGGACAGTATTGTTGATGATTTGTTAAAGATCTAATGAGGCACAATCATCACCCTCTTGTTGTCTTATGAAGCACAATAAAGCTTGAGGAGCGCCCTGCATAGCTACACTGTTGCCACATAATGCAGCCTTTGAAAACAAAAGGCTATTGGCTGTGATTCCAGTTTTTCCTCTGCTTGAGTCCAGTAGCAACACAGTAACAGGAAAATCTGACTTTCCTGAGATGTATTTAAATTGGAACCACTAATGATTTAATATCTATCTATCTATCTATCTATCTATCTATCTATCTATCTATCTATCTATCTATCTATCTATCTATCTATCTATCTATCTCTCAGAATCCACTTCAGAGATTCATTCACTGGTAGTTGTTACTCAAAGAAAAGAAATCCATCATATGCCCCATAGTTTAAATTTTACTTAGCTGAAAAACTGATTCTTTTAGTAAAATAAATATAGTTCCAGTGTTTCACTGATCTGAGCAAATCAACAAAAATAGTCAGATTCTGAACCCTGGCTTATCGGATTAATTGGTGCATCTGTAATTAGCTTCCATCAGCTTGTAGCCTGCTTTTTGTGCTGCTGATTCGTGTCATATGAGTCTTTTTAAAGCATTGTTGTACTGTAAAGCTTTGTGCTCTCACTTCCTTTTTGTAGATTCCTATTGTGTGCATTCGCTTTGTTGCTGGTGGTGGAAACCTTTCACTTTTTCCTCTATCAAAGGTAACATACCATGGCCTCCAGCCAGAAACCGATTCCTAAAATACAGTCTGTGCTGTGATGCCGGGCTTGATGTAGAGGGAAAACTAGCTGTAGTTGCCTGTTTTTGCGTTGCATCACTGTAGCCTTTAGTGATGCCTTCGCCAGTGTTGTAAAATAGTGAGTGCTTGTTGAAGTTGAAAGGTTCAATGTCCTGTTGTGTGCATGAATTTGTTCATGGATAAGAAAATGCTTTTTTTTCCTTCCTCCATAATTCTGCCTCTTCACACGGAGCACAAAATAAAGATCAGCTGCTTTTTCATAAACACAAAATGTTGACACAAATGACTGTTTGAACAAAAGTGATAGGCAGCTTCCTTTTTTGCAGTTAAGCAGTTGCAGCCTTAAGCTTTTTTTCTGTGACAAACATAATTGGGAATGCTTTATTTTCAAAGAACAGAATGTGGTGTCACAATTACGAGTAGCGTTTGTCTTTCAGTGCTGTCATCTTTAAATGTAAAGATACAGCAACTGAACATAAACACCAAATGATTTTCTGGGAATGTAATTGGTTAGATGCCCTATCATGTTTCCTTCTCTTTTTACATGATACCAGCCTATTCATTTTTATTCCTCCAGAGATTTAGCATTACTGGCTGCACTGACAGTGCCTTGCAACAGTATCAGTATTCTATCACTTAAATGTATCAGATTTTTCTCTTGTTACAATTACAGACATCAGTGTTTTGGGAGATGCTGTGATAGAGTAACACAAAGTTGTACATCTTTGCAAAGTTGAAAGTATTGGATGCGTGGTTTAAAAATTATAATTAAAGATGTTTGCATTCAGCTCCTCTAACTCCATGTTTGTGGAACCACCTTTTACTGAATTAAAGCTGCAAGTCATTTTGGGGTATGTCTTTACCAGCTTTGCACATCTAGAGATTGAATTTTACCCCTGGTCTGTCTGTTTTGTTCTCTCTTATAGTTGTTTGTTTTCTGATACACTCAAAAAAACCTCAGAGGCCTTAACAGAAAAGCTACTTTTGAGAGTAAATTGCACACGTTTTTTTTTTTTTTATGTTTTCGTCAGGGCTTGTTAGTTTGTTTGACTGAGCTGTCTTGGGAGAGGTCTGTGCTCTGCAAGTGCTTTTCTAGGACTATTTGTGTGACTACTGAAGGTAGTAGGTGGCACTGCTTTTTATTTAGGCTTATCTGAGTAAAAGGGGTTCCATAAAAATGCATGCCACACTTTTCAGATTTTGATCTGTAAAAACGATGGATTATTTATCACATAAAATGTAATGGACAGTTGTGTTTGTATGTGACAAAATGGGGAAAGGTTGCACAGGTATGAAGACTTTTGTAAGGCACTGTACATAAAATCTTTTAGGAGTAAATAATGCACATTGAGAACCTGCTCTTCTTCTGGTCCCTAACTTTTTTTTCATCCTGTTGCTTTGTCTTGACTGCGACGGTGATGAGACTTTGCCTCTTGCAGCCATCACTGCACTTTGATGTTAAATGTCGAGGGAATATGAGCCGTCAGCAGTCTCTGAATTCATCAGTGACAAACCAGCTGGAGAGAGAAAAAGCGAATATAAAGCCATAGTTTGGATTCTAGGCAGGATGAAAAGGTGACTGTTGCTGTTAAGCTGTTCAAACCGCAAGGAAGGAATCTGCGGTCATAATGGACTGTGTCATTATCAGCTGGAAAATAAACTTGTCCTGTCTGTCTTCAAGTAAGGGTTCTGAAGAAAGTAATTGCAGGGCGGTACAAATGCAGCCCTGCTCAGATGGCAGCTTTTTGTCAATCTGTTGGCATTGTAGAAAACAATTGTTTGTCACGGTGAAATGTTCCTCTTGCTTTATTTTACAATAGGAAACAGAGTATGGCTCCGACAGTCTCTGTTGTTGTTCAATCAAAGTCAATGTCACAAGAAAGCTGCAAACATTTTGACTTGCAAAATTGTTTCATAGTCTGCACTGGTTCTTGCTCGCAAGCTTTTATTGTGTTTTGACCAGCTGGTTTTAAGGTCCCACAGTATTTATTTTATGTTTTTTCTCATCAGTAATTTCATTTGGGGTTTTCGAACCATTGAAGGAGTCAGAGGATGTCCTTTTCCCTAAACTGCCACATTTGATGGCATTAAAATGGGACAGCATTTTATCAGTGTCATTTTCCTGTTGCTTCTGCTGGTCTGCTGACAGTGCTTTTATTGATAATTGGTAACTTCCAACACTTAAACTTTATATGCTTTGAACTCTAAGGGTGGTGTAGTAATCAAATGCAATTCTGAGCTGTTTGCCTACGTAGATATTTTCAAGCCTAACCCGCCCAAGATAGTTTTTTTTGGAGGGGGATTGTAAATGGCAGGGGGGGAGGTTAAACGTTCACGTTTTTTTTAGAAGTAAAGTTAAAATAAAGCATGTCTCCAAAAAGCTGCATGTCTGTGATTTTTAAAAAGTCTTATCTGAACCCGGCATTATTTTGTTGTAACTCGAATTCATCATATCAACACAGATGCATTCTATTTGTAAGGCACAGTGGTGGAAGTCCAATGATATGGGCTTGATTTTTCTACATTTTGACCTGACTTAAAAAAGTAAAAATCTTTCTCATCTGTTATTTATTAATGTATTATAAAACTAAACCCATTTGTTTTTTTAGCTGAATCTTTAACAAAGTTGTTACGTGTAACCAAACTATTATTACAAACAATACAAGTTAAATGACCAAAGAACAGCTAAAAATGAGAAGAATTGATGCTTCAGTCTTGAAGCAGCCCTAAAGCAATGTTTGTTTGTTTTTTAAACAACTGATTCCATAGTAGGGCTGCACAATATATATCGCACATTTATCTTTATCACAATATCAATAAACACTATCAGTATTGCAAAGAATTGCTTGAACTGCAGTAAATATTTGCTCTTAATACAAGTACCAGCTCTAAATGTCAGTAATATATTTGGTGATGTTTGGTTTCTGAATGCAGGAGGAAAAATGGACAAACAGACATGGGTCAAATTATGATATCTAGAAATCTAATTGTGATATCTAACCCTCACAATGAGCAATTTAAAAACAACTAGAAAAGCACTCTGAGAACACAGACCTCTGCCAATACAGCTCAGTCCCCCCTCCCTTGTTCTTAATCCCACTGTGGACATTTCCTGAAAATGTTATCAAAATCCATCTAACTTTTTGAATTATGTTGCTAACAGATGAAAATTAACTAACCAACCAACCCTGGCAAAAACCTAACCTCCTTGGCTGAGACAAACTGATCATTTTTGAAAAAACTTTCTTCAGATGAGAATTTAGATCATTTGGATTCTCAGACCTCAGGAGCTGTGGCTAAATAACTGTAAGGCTCACAAATGTTAATTAAAGTAAAGCAGTGATGCAAAAGTATTGTTGCTAATGTTGGTTCTTCTTTACGTATATAATGTTAAATGAGCAATGATGCTCTATAATATGCCATGCCATATTTATCTTAAGTTGTATTTACAAGGCTGGGCAATATCGGTTATGTTATCAAATTTGTCTATTTATGAAAATTGAATTTTTGTAAAAGCAAATATCGACAAAAATCACCAATGCAACCCTGTAGTTCAATGTGATGTCGGCTCACCCAAGGCCTTCCATCTTATTTTACACTATTCCTTACTAAGATATTTTGCAAAGACCTTAGAATAGATGGGGCAGAGCTGCACACATTTTGTCTTTTTCCTAAACATTGTTTCTAGTAATTTAACACATTACTGTAGTGTTAACTATTTTAATTAAAATCCACAATATGTCAGCACACACCATTATCTCCTCTGCTTTCAATTCACCTGGATGGAGGGCATAATAATGTTGTTGATAAAAGCACCACTTACTGTACAGCAATGATAAAAACCAGTACCAGTCTAGAATATTTATTACTTTCTTTTGTCCTATGTTTGCACTTCTATAATTAAGATTGGGAAGTTTCAGAAGCACACCTGCAGCTTCGCAGTGTGTTAAGCTGCTTTAAGCCCTGTCGCCTCGCTCTGCTTGTTCGCTTGTAAAATAATATTGACTGGATTCCCCAAGGCGACAGGAAATGGATGGAGCCAACAAAAGTCAGTTTTCTTGCATATCTCATTCTGTTTTACAGAAGAATGTGCGTGTCCAGGATGTAGCCTTTCCTGTGCCTTTTTCAGTAGTCTGGATAAGAGCCAGTGTTTCACTTTTAACACTGGACACCAAATTATCCTTAAGTTTGTTGGCCAAAGGTACAGTCATGGTAAAACAAAACTACACCCCCTTAAGTTTTAACAGTTCAGTGAAAAACAAAGTAAATCGCAATAAACCCAAGGACACACACAATCCATTTTGGCCTCATCTCTGTCTAACATATAATGACCTGGTTGACGTGTGTGAGATTCTACACACTTGAAGTTAGACTTTTCAACCTGGTAAAGAGCAGATGATTTTTCTTAAAACCCCAAAATTGTCAGAGGTGTATTTTTATTTTAAAGTGACTGTACCTTTTAAGGTGTTTTAGAGATATTACCATCATCTGGCAGCCAAAATTGTACCACTGTCATCTGATCCCAGGCTATAATGGTAGGACTGTCTCCTGCTGGTCTTGTAGCATCAGTGTCTTGCTTGGCTGTAACATAACACAAAAAAGGAGCCAGTGCACTCCACTCTTCTGCTCTGTCATTCTCCTGTGTCTCCTCCTGGCTGTGTAAGGAACGAGAGCATCGATCCAATCTAATGAGTCCTAATCTCCAATGGATGATGCCATACTTCTTGCAAATGAAACTTTAAAGTAACGCTAATGGATTCAGTTAACATAAGTTATGCAATGAAAGGTCAATGTTTTCGTCAATATATTTTAGATGGTCTTAAGTAGCTTTTCGCATTCTGACTTGCAGCATGTGTGTGCAGTTTCAGTTATTTGTGTGTTGCTTGGTTGCAATGAAATTGTGATGTGTGTCATAAAAGTAGAGGGATGCTGAACTGCCACCATACATCAGCCGAGGACAGGAACTGGCTTAGCTCAAAGAATAATGGGATGGCACTACTGCAGGTAGACAACACAGCTGTTAGAGCTTCCACGCTCACCCAAGGTTTGTGTTTGCTGATGACAGTGGACCAGGAAGAGGGCACAGAGGCACACAGTTATACTCATAGTGGCATTCTTTTATGTTTTTTTTTCCACACAGTGCTTTGCAGAAAAATATTTGTCTCCTTAAACTGTAAAATTCAGACAGACCAACACAAAGTAGCACTGTTTCGTTTGCAATGTTTTTACCATTAAAAATGTTGCATGCATTCGTATCCAGACCCCCTTATTCTGATGTCCCTAAAACGAACTAGAGCAACTGGTTGCTTCATATGTCACCTATTTACCAATGTACTTATGTGTGATTAATGTGCAGTCCATTATAGAAAAAAAATGGAAACGGCTTAGGAGCTGCAAACTCATCAAATGCAATTTACCTTAACCGACATGTTGGGCAAGCAGAGCACTTATCAGAAACACAGCCAAGAGTAAGGGTAGTATGCTTTGAGAAAATCATGAGATGGCACTGTTCAAAAAGTACTTTGCGATGTCAGTATTGCCCACACTTACTGCAACAAGGATATATTCTCAATACATTGTGCAGCCCTTGCCTAGAGGCCTATAGTAACTCTGGAGGAGCTGCAGGGATCTGAAGCTCAGAATGCAAAATCTGTTGACAAGAGGGCTATTATTCATTTACTCCACAAATATGGTCTCTAGGAAGAGTGGCAAGAAGAAAGCAGGTAACCACTAGCCATGTAGGAGGCACAGCCCACATGTTGATGCTCTGGTGAGATTGGACCAATGTGCAGTGGAAACACCGTCCCCCCTATGAAACCTGTTGGTGGGGATGATTTATTTCAGATGGGACAAGTAAGCTGGTTCAAGTTGATACGAAAAGGGATGGAGGTTTCATTTGTTAACAAAGTAAAAATAAATCATTAATCGTTTCAATCCTGTTCATAGTTGTACTGCTTTGTGTTGGTTTATCACATAAATCCTAATAAGATGCATTGAAGTTTATGGTTGTAACATGACAAAATGTGAACATATTTTTGCAAGTTGCTTTATGTGCTCTCTGTTTGTCTGAATTTTTTTTTTTTTAAAGGATTTCGTTATCCCAAAGTGTACAGTTAAAAGCAAGGTGCATATTAGACATTTGAGATGTGCTTTGGTAAAAAAAAAGAAGATAGATATTGCATCTCTATTACCATAACATCCCTATTTCTCTTCGTCACTAGTAATTTTCCTGAAGTGTTTAATTCCCCTTGTACACAGCTACAGTGGCAGGTGCAAGAATATTTGCTGTTGGGGAAAAACATTTATTTATTTTTTAAATCTTGCTGTAAAGAAAAACATGAGCACAATGTCCTTTATAGCAGACCTGAATCAGTTATAGAAAATGTAAAAGAAGACTTTTTGACAACCTCTATGTTAAAGACCAGAATGAGGGATTGAAGATGCTTCTCAGTAGACCGAGAAATGTCAGAAGCAGGAGGCAGCATCAAGATAGCTGCTTCTGCAACACCACCCTCTTGGGAGCTACAAAAGAACAGTTGCTTAATTAGGGTGTCTCTTTACTATCAAGAAAGTGTTAGCCATGTGTGCAATCATTTAATGTGTTATATCTAAATACATGCTCTTAAGCTTAGAATAAGAGTAATTCATAATACAATTCCTTTAAGTTATTATTAGTTCTTTTTAGACAATTTTATTCAGATCTGCCAATTTTAAATGGTTGAAGTACGTCAATTAGAGACATAGATGATGACAAAAGGTTTAATTATTCAGCTTTTATTGCTTGGCATTAAAGAATACAAAGTCCAAACTGTACATGTGAGGGGCTTACAAAGCTGGGAAATTATTTAATACCAAACTTCTCTTCCTGCTTCATGAGCTTTCATGACGAAAGCAGTGTTAACACTTTATAATTCACAGAAAGAGAAACTGACTGGTCTAATTAGAGGAGTTTGTACATCATGAGATGCTTGGAAAGCCCGCTATCATCTGAGGCACTGGTCTGTTACAGGAAGGGCCCCACCTGCAACGTTCCTCTTTTTTTCTCTGTGTAAATAGTGTTTGAGGACGCATGTTCCTCGTGATAGGAGAGTGCGATTGCAGCCAGAGGAAGGCCTGCATCGATGCAGCACTGACTACAAGGGATCCAGTCAGACCTCTCCTCGATAACTAAATTAACTGTTTATAAGATATTGCATAATACTAACATTATGTTACAAAGATTGAATATTGAAGAATTACAAGATAAACTAAACACTACAGTTTGTTTTTTTTAATTGCAGTTAATTAAAAAAATGTCAGCGCAACTGCCTTGAAACAAGATTTTTCAGGTAGATCATTGCATTATATTGAATTGGCAGTGTTGCAGCTCTTAAAGGGGTGGGGGTATTATGCTTCTTCCAGCCACATATTACCCTTCTATAGCACACTCCAATAAAATTGTCACCTTAAGTCTTTTTTAAAAGTCCGTCATATATCCAAATCCACTTTAAAGAAATTTACTTCCGTATTGGACGCCTTGATTTTCGCCTGTGCTTCTCTAAGACCCTCCTACTCTTTCTGATGCTCCCCCTTCAGTTCGTCACATACCGTTCATCATCACAGCATGCACGGAGTCGGAAAAATAAATCCCACAAAAGACGCGCAGCTGGTGTTATAATTACTGCACCTGGGACTCAGCCAGAGTTGTGTGAGGTGGGGAAGGGTAGGGTAGGTCTGCAGGGGCGAGGTTCTCGGCTGAGTACGTAAGGTCGGAGGAGGAGATGGGTGGAAAAGGCGGGGATAGGTGGGAGCAGGCGTTTCAGCAACCCCGAGAACTACCAGCAGAGACTCAAAGATTACTCTAACATGAGTGAGTGGGTCAGAGCAACATTTCAGGTATGTTTTTAATGAGGGAAAGGCAGGTTCTCAGGATATTAAGCTTCAGAAAGTCCATTTGCATATTACCCCCCCCTTTAACATAAAGAAAAATTAAGGCTAGCCCCTCCTTTCCACCGGACGCGTAAGCAGCGCGTTACAGGAGCAGCACGTCATACGCAGCTGATAGCCACCGCTGTAGTCAGTAGAACCCTTTCCACAAGTCTGCCGCGTCTCAGGAGCGTTATGTCATGGCACTTTTCTAAATATACGCATAAATTTCAAAATTTTGGATAAGGGAAGACAGGAAATCAAACGGCTCGGCATCCGGAAACTTTCAAAATAAAAGAAACCTGTTGCTTTGCGGTTGCTTTACTTAAAAAAAGGTCACTACCTGTGTGGCCCGGTGAGAAGTCAGTACCTCATTGGATATTCCCTGACATAACAAACTTATTGGCAAATATAAAACGGACATAACATAAAACACAGACCTTTTGGAGCCATGTTGTTGTCTTTTCCTGCTTGTTGTGATTTTGCTAATATCGGGTGATTTCGTGCTCTCTCTTTGACAGCTGCTTCCCTGCTGCTTTGCGCCTCATACGCACCCAGTGGAAAGGGACAAGCAGCAGAATACACAAGTGAAATGTGCTGCCAAGCGTCCGGTGGAAAGGAGGGGTAATACTCCGTCTTTTCTTTTGTCACACTTTTTTTCCCCTTTTTTTTTTTTTTACACTGAGGTCCACATATAAATACATTTATACTGTAGTGTGAAAACTTGCAGTCCTATTTATTTATTTATTTATTTATTTCCTTTTTTGGAAAATTATCAGCCACTCATTCATGTGCAATTTACTTGTCTTTTTGTCTACAGTGCAGGTATAGTCAACTTCAAATGAACAAGAACATGCCCACAGCCGAATGAGGTACTGATTGTCATTTCATTATAAATTTCAAATTGGTTTTTATTACTAATGGCTTCTCAAGCCTATTACTGTTGCTGCTGGTGTTTGCAGAGCCAGTGGCTGCTTTGCTGCTTGTAATTCAAAATTTAGCACATTCATCACTTAATTCTCATCATAATACATCCCAAACAGAATGAGACACTTAAAGTAGCAAAAATAAACCTTCAATCCATGTACTGCTTATGAACAGAACATACTGCATTTCTGTGATTATTTCACTTCTTAGTCTGTTTGGTTATTATTTCTTATTTATTTGGCAAGAACCGTTATAAATTGTCTTCAAAATGTGGCTTGGTAGAGTTGTGAAAGCTTTCATGTTTGGTATTATGCAGCTGATTTGCCACCTTGTAGTCGGAGCATTCCTGACTGTTTTGTAGTTCTGTCTTCTAACCTGTACATGCAGATTAACTGCAAAAATATGGTTTGTTATGTTGAACTCTGATACTTCTGATTATCTCATAAGATGATAAATGTCTAGGAGTGGATACCATGTTAACCATTTGAGGCAAAATAAAAGTTTTTTATTTTTATCCACCATGAAAACTGAGGAGATTGCGAGAAATGACATCTGGAGATGGTTTTTTTTCTTGTTTTCAAATCTAACATCGAGCCCCCAAGAAAACTTGGAGTAACTAAACCATAATTTTAAGTTAAAAATTCAAAGTGAGCTGCCAAACATGCATATTATTCCTGCATTTAGTCAAAGCCCACTTAAATAGAGTTGGTCAGCATACCTAAAGGTCAGCATACAAAGGAAAACAGACAACATGCTTTATCCAAACATGTTGTCCTTTACCAACAGCAGGTTTTCACTACATTTGGAAAGCATGCAATCTTGACATTGTTGAATACAATTTAAAGAGCAACTCACCCCCCTACCAGAGTCTTACTCAACCAACATTTCCGGTTTGAAAAATGCGGCAAAAGGAGGCGTTGCCTGACGGACCAGGGGAAGCGCGGTGGGAAAGGGCTGGGTAGCGTGAACACTTCCTTTCAGTGTGTGAATGTGTGCGTGAATGGGTGAATGACTGAATGTAGTGTGAAGCGCTTTGGGGTCCTCAAGGACTAAATAAAGCGCTATACAAGTACAGGCCATTTACCATTTCTATTCAACTCCAACTCGCTTCGGAGGTGTAGCCGAGACTGGGCTTGTTTTATATTCCATAGCAGCAGGATGGCTCACGTCAAGCAAGCAATGCCCAATTCAAATTCAAGTGCAGTGCAAAGTTTTAATCTGAAAAGGGTGCCACACTGACAGTTTTTGGTAGAAAATAAATATTTTTACTAAAATGTACTAAAACACCAAAAAAAGTGACCAGACAAGTAGACAGAACTATTTGGCAGTCATTTATACAGTTTTAAAGCAAAACAAAAAGTTGATTTGGGGGTAGGTCGCACAAAACTATACTGGTTGTAATTGGGTCACATTTTC
This sequence comes from Valencia hispanica, assembly GCA_963556495.2. Classification (NCBI taxonomy): domain Eukaryota; kingdom Metazoa; phylum Chordata; class Actinopteri; order Cyprinodontiformes; family Valenciidae; genus Valencia; species Valencia hispanica. The sequence goes on from OY747711.1 coordinate 26,759,762, forward strand.
GTTCCTCTTTTTTTCATTCATCATTATAATGTTCCCATCATTCCACTGTAGCTTTAGCTTTTGGAATATGTTCTAGGATTGATATGCTCATTTTCTCACCCAAAATGTGTTCATATCTGGGAAAGAGAAACTGTGTTCTTTTTTTACCTGTGTGATAGCTAGACATTCCCCCTACTTGATTTAATTCTTCAAATTGAAAATCGCCGCATCTTTAGGAATCTGGTAATTATATCAAGAGATGAACCAGGCTTGTGGAGGTCCAAACTTCTCTCCCTTCTGTTTTGACTGATTTACATGGATTTTATTTTATTTTTTCATGATCCCATACATGGAAGTGGTGCGTTTTGAGGCGTTGCCTTAAATATATCCACAAATGTGCTTCCCTTTGAGTTTCATGTTCTGAAATATCAGAAACTTACAAAGCCTTGACATCATCAACTGGGTCTTTACCAAATTGCATAGAGACATAGTAATCTTGGTTTTATTTTTAAATGTCTAAATTAGAAGACGTGTTTTTAAATTCTCTCAAAAAGGGCTTACTCTTTATTCTGGCATTTAGCAAAAGGAAATGATTTTTGTCATCCTGATCTAAAAAAGAATGTTTTGTCAGATTTAATTTCAAACAGTAATAAAAGGGTTTGTGGGTTTCTATTCTGTGATATATATGTGGTTTTGTATATTAATCTGCCAAAATATATGCACAGCATGCAGAGCGCTTGAATGCATTGATTTTTTTTCCAACATTATAACAAGCTCAAACCTAAAAGATAATCAAAATAATTTTTTTTTTTCAAGAACATGTCTGAAAAAGTCCTTTTTGGTTTATTTATAAAGCTATTTTCACAGACACAAAATCACAAAGTGCTGTATAACATAAATCACATAAATTGTGGATGTGTATATTTAGTTATAATTGTCATATTCATTATATCACTGCATTTATATTTGCATTGGACTAGTTGCAAGCTTTTTACTTCTTATTCTCAGGCCTCATATAAACTGTGGCCAGTCAAAACAAAGCTGAAGAAATCAGACCTTGCTTGTAATTCAGCCCTTCAAGAATATACCTCTGTAATCAGTGTCACATTAAAAGCTCTGCAAGATTGATTGAAATGCAGTCTAATCTTAAAAAAACATTCAAAATAAAGACAAGGTTTATGCTAATATGTTGACTATGCTTCTTGTGCTAATATGTTGACTATGCTTCTTGTATAATGGTGAGAGAGAGAAGTTAGAAATAACCCCATATGTTAGTCCCCCAACACCCTTTGCATAAAAAGTAGGTCTGTTTAATAATTAATTTGTATTTCAGTTTCAATGTCTGCTGAAAACAATCACAAAAACAATAATCGTCAAAAAAGCAATTATTAGAATTATTTGATCGTTTTCTGTTTTGGGAGTATAATTTTCAGCAACACAATAAATACAATGTGTTTACAGAATTAAATGACATGGGCTAATCTTGTTAAATTGCAAAATAGTGATATTGATTTGACTTGTTTGGGGGAGCAATGCATTCAGAATTGGTCAACGCAGGTACAACACAAGCCTGGCTATTGTGGACTTTAAAGTGACTATTTGTGTTTAAACAAAGATTCCCACAAAAATGGGACGGTATGACGAAAATTTTTTGTGGTTTTTGAAACCTTGACTTTTTCATACCGCAGTATACCTTGAAACCGGTAACCGGCCCATGCCTAGATATGCGTGTGTGACACACTGATTACATGAAGCACACACAGCATATATCTAGATTGTATTCTGAAGACACAAACAGTGTCAGCTTTTTCCATTGAATTAGAGGGAAAAGGTGAAAATGCATCTCAATATCATAAAAAGCTGTGGTTAAAGCTTCTGAGCCACTCTGGATATAACGAGCTGATGGTGTGCTGCAAGGGCATAAGCCTGGTCCTGGGTCACCTGAGAGTAGATGTCTGTTATATTGACCTGAAACTCTGGATGACCCCAGGAAACATCTGAAGATGTTTTATTAGAAGCAAAGGTTTGTCCTAAAACTACATTTACTGTAGTTCACATCTAAATAGGTCCTTATTTTTAAATAAATGCATTCATTAAACGGTTAAATAGGAAATCTGAAGAGAGAAGAAATCTAAAACAGTTGTCTGATTTTCTGATCTTGCTGTCATCATGTGAATTAATAAATGTATTAAGGATGCAGCTCAACTGCTGTTTTAAAGCAACTTTTCTGGTTTCCCTTAATTTGTCAGCCCAGGTAGCAATACTAGTTTAAAAATAAGGGAAAAACAAAGTAAAATATCAACTGTTATTCCATAGGTCAAACAATTGAAGTTTTACCATTTTATTTGATTTACTTTAAAGATCAATCTTTATTGTCTTTATTGTACTGAATGTCTTTTGTAAAGGGGGTGCTTAAAGCATTTAAATACACTTGGTTGCAGTGTTCAGCAGTGTTCAATTGTCAGAGAAGAATAATGTGCAGGAAGGGCGTTCTCAGACCGAGTCGCTGGACAATTCAATAACGAGGCCAGTTTCTGACCCTAGGCCATAACTTTTATTGTCATACCATCTCACGTTACATGTGATGGTATGAAATTAGGACTCAGGTCCGGAATTAAAAGCCATTTAAATTAAATTAGTGAAAAAAATTTGTTTTGAATAAATGTAATAAATAAATAAAAATAAATCTGCTCTACAGGACACAGCTGGAGTTTAGCAGTCTAACAGCTGCAGGGAAGAAGCTGTTATCGAGCCTGGTGGTCTTGCTCTGTATGCTCCTCAATCGCCTGCCTGAGGGCAGGGGCTGAAACAGGCTATGAGCCAGATGGGTGGAGTCCTTCAGGATGCTGAGGGCCCGTCCCCTGCATCGGGACGTGTAGAGATCCGAGGTGGTGGGAAGCATGCTCCATACAGTCCTTTGTGCAGCTTTCACCACCCGCTGCAGAGCCTTCCTCTCAGCAGCAGTACAGCTGCCGTGCCACACGGTGATGCAGGTGCAGATGACACTCTCCACGGCACAGTGATAGAAACTCCTCAGGACGGAGCTTCCAAGTCCAGCTCTCCGCAGCTTTCTCAGGAAGTAGAGACGCTGGTGGGCCTTCTTGACCAGACGTGAAGTGTTGGCATTCCAGGTGAGGTCATTGGGTATGTGCACACCCAGGTACCTGAAGCTGGAGACCACTTCCACAGCTGCTCCTCCGATGTACAGGGGAAGGAGAGGACGCTTGTCCCTTCTGAAATCCACCACCATCTCCTTGGTCTTCTTCACATTGATGCAGAGGTTGTTTTCTCTGCACCACTGGACCAGGTTTTCCACCTCCTCTCTGTATTTGGACTCATCGTTGTTGGTGATGCGTCCCACTACTGCTGTGTCATCCGCAAACTTAACTATATGACAGCTGGGGTGTCTCGCTGAGCAGTCATACGTCAGCAGAGTGAACAGGAGGGGGCTCAACACGCAGCCCTGGGGTGAGCCTGTCCTGAGGGTGATGGAGGAGGAGATGGTGTTTTGGATCTTAACAGTCTGAGGTCTATTGGTCAGGAAGTCCAGGACCCAGTTCCCCAGCGTGGGACTCAGTCCGAGGGAGGAGAGTTTCTGCACCAGCATTTGTGGGATGATGGTGTTGAAGGCTGAGGAGAAATCCAGAAAGAGCAGACGGACATAGGAGTTTCTGCTCTCCAGATGGGTCAGGGCTGTGTGGACCACCGATGAAATGGCGTCGTCAGTGCAGCGATTTTTCCTGTAGGCATACTGGTGGGGGTCCACAGTGATATCGATGGGGTCTTTGATGTGGGTCATGACCAACCTCTCGAAGCACTTCATGACTACCGGGGTTAAAGCTATGGGCCGATCATTCAGGCTTGTCCCTGTGGAGCACTTGGGGACGGGGACAATTGTGGCAATCTTTAAGCAGGTGGGGACAGATGACAGTGACAGTGAGATGTTAAAGATGTCTGCCAGCACCTCAGCCAGCTGGTATGCACAGTCCCTCAGTACCCGCCCTGGGATGTTGTCAGGCCCTGCTGCTTTGTGAGGGTTGATACACTGAAGGGTCTTTCTTACATCTGCTGTGGTCACACTGATGGGCGTCTCACCAGGTGGTGGTGTAAGTTTGGTGCTGGGGGAGACATCAGGGAACTCAAAGCGGGCATAGAAATGGTTGAGTAAATCTGGCAAGGAGGGGTCTCTTGGGCATTGTACATCCTTGGTGTTGTAGTCCGTGATGTATTTAATGCCCCTCCACATGCGCCGAAGGTCATTAGTGGTGAAGTGACCCTGGATTTTCTGGGCGTATGTGGCTTTGACCCTCGTAATGCCTGCAGTCAGTCCTTTTCGGGCCTCTCTGAGTGCTGATGCCTCACCTGCCTTGAATGCAGCATCCCTAGCTTTCAGCAGAGCTCTCACCTCACAGTTCAGCCAGGGTTTCTGGTTCGGATAGCAGGTTATTATCCTGGTGGTGGTGACATCATCAGCACATTTGGAGATGAAACCAAGGACCGATGATGTACAGGTCCTTCTACAAAAATTTGCATATTGTGAAAAAGTTCATTCTTTTCCATAATGTAATGATACAAATTTAACTTTCATACATTTTAGATTCATTGCACACCAACTGAAATATTTCAGGTCTTTTATTGTTTTAAAACTGATGATTTTGGCATACAGCTCATGAAAACCCAAAATTCCTATCTCAAAAAATTAGCATATCATGAAAAGGTTCTCTAAACGAGCTATTAACCTAATCATCTGAATCAACTAATTAACTCTAAACACCTGCAAAAGATTCCTGAGGCTTTTAAAAACTCCCAGCCTGGTTCATTACTCAAAACCGCAATCATGGGTAAGACTGCCGACCTGACTGCTGCCCAGAAGGCCATCATTGACACCCTCAAGCAAGAGGGTAAAACACAGAAAGAAATCTCTGAACGAATGGGCTGTTCCCAGAGTGCTGTATCAAGGCACCTCAGTGGGAAGTCTGTGGGAAGGAAAGTGTGGCAGAAAACGCTGCACAACGAGAAGAGGTGACCAAACCCTGAGAAAGATTGTGGAGATGGACCGATTCCAGACCTTGGGGGACCTGCGGAAGCAGTGGACTGAGTCTGGAGTAGAAACATCCAGAGCCACCGTGCACAGGCGTGTGCAGGAAATGGGCTATAGGTGCTGCATTCCCCAGGTCAAGCCACTTTTGAACCAGAAACAGCGGCAGAAGGGCCTCACCTGGGCTACAGAGAAGCAGCACTGGACTGTTGCTCAGTGGTCCAAAGTACTTTTTTCGGATGAAAGCAAATTTTGCATGTCATTCGGAAATCAAGGTGCTAGAGTCTGGAGGAAGACTGGGGAGAAGGAAATGCCAAAATGCCTGAAGTCCAGTGTCAAGTACCCACAGTCAGTGATGGTCTGGGGTGTCATGTCAGCTGCTGGTGTTGGTCCACTGTGTTTTATCAAGGGCAGGGTCAATGCAGCTAGCTATCAGGAGATTTTGGAGCACTTCAGGCTTCCATCTGCTGAAAAGCTTTATGGAGATGAAGATTTCATTTTTCAGCACGACCTGGCACCTGCTCACAGTGCCAAAACCACTGGTAAATGGTTTACTGACCATGGTATTACTGTTCTCAACTGGCCTGCCAACTCTCCTGACCTGAACCCCATAGAGAATCTGTGGGATATTGAGAAGAGGAAGTTGAGAGACGCAAGACCCAACACACTGGATGAGCTTAAGGCCGCTATCGAAGCATCCTGGGCATCCATAACATCAGCAGTGCCACAGGCTGATTGCCTCCATGCCACACCGCATTGAAGCAGTCATTTCTGCAAAAGGATTCCCGACCAAGTATTGAGTGCATAACTGAATATAATTATTTGAAGGTTGACTTTATTTGTATTAAAAACACTTTTCTTTTATTGGTCGGATGAAATATACTAATTTTTTAAGAAAGGAATTTTGGGTTTTCATGAGCTGTATGCCAAAATGATCAGTTTTAAAACAATAAAAGACCTGAAATATTTCAGTTGGTGTGCAATGAATCTAAAATATATGAAAGTTAAATTTTTATCATTACATTATGGAAAATAATGAACTTTATAACAGTATGCAAATTTTTTGAGAAGGACCTGTATATTCCTCCAGGTCCACCTCTCCTTCATGTGTAGCTGCCTCTTTGAAGACCTGCCATTCTGTGCACTGAAAACAGTCCTGGAGCACACAGGGATCGTCTTCTTCGTTGGCCTGATATGTCTCAGCAGAGGGCGGTATGCTGGCACCAGCAGGATGGAGATGTGGTCGGAGAGGCCAAGATGGGGGCGAGGAAAAGCTCTGTATGCACCGCGGATGTTGCTGTACACACAGTCCAGAGTATTTTCTCCGTGTGTAGGAAAGGTGACATGCTGGTAAAAACTTGGCAGAGTGTCCGTCAGTTTCACGTGGTTAAAGTCCCCCGCAACCACGTAAAACGCCTCCTGGTGCTTTGTTTGCAACGAGCTAATGGTGTCAAATAGCACCTTTGATGCTTCGTTGGCATTTGCACCCAGTCGAATGTAAACAATGGTGACGAACACTGCAGTTAAGTCTCGTGGCAGATGAAACGGCCGACATTTCACAGTCATAAGCTCTATCTCCTCAGAGCAGGAGCTGTTCACCAGTCCACAGTTCGTACACCAACCTTCATTCATGTACACACAGAGTCCTCCTCCCCGTGTTTTACCCGACCGGTGGTTGCGGTCCGCTCAGAAAAACTGAATCCCTTCGATTTGGAAGGCTGAGTCTGGCATGTTGTTTTTGAGCCAGGTTTCCGTTAGGCAAAGAACAGCACAGTTCCTCATCTCTGTAAAAACACTCAGCCTCAGACGTAACAAGTCCAGTTTGTTATCCAGTGAGCGGACGTTGGCCAAAAAGAGAGTTGGTATAGGCGGTCTCCTAGCCTTTAACTGTGCCAGCACACCCGCCTGCTTTCCTCTCTTCTGTTTTCGGGCACATCGTTTCCTCTTGCCCGTTGCTCCCCGAATCCTGCTGCGCCACTCCGTTGTCCTCAGGAGCCGTTGGCGTCCGAGAGCAGATTTAAGTTTTTGTGATATTATAATTACCGAACTGTCCCTGATGTCTGTCAGTTCGGTTGAGCTGTACTTCAGCCGTGAATTTAGCACTAAATTAGTGCTAAAAGTGCCCACAAAGGGCAACAAATTAGGCTTAATTCCGGTAGCTGGAGAAGCCGCTGCAACACTGTGCGCCGCTATAGCTACGGATGGAACCTACACACGTACGTGTGTACGTGAACCTACAAAAACAGTTGCTCTTTTTTTTTTTAGCAATGGATAGTTCCAATAAAAGTTGTGTTTTCATTGTCCATTAATCAGTGTTCGGATTTATTGTTTGCTTCCTGCTCCATTAAATTAACTGGCCACTTCTCCAACTGTCTACCACAGCGTGACACGGCGATTCAGCTGGCTTTTGCTACTGGATCAAGTACCAGCCTTTCAGACTGTCTCGGTGCCGTGGTTTCCTGACATTCAGCACGCATGCACAAACACACGCGCACACAGGTTCACATTTTTGTGCTATTTGGTAGAGCCGTGTGGTGGACTCCAGCTGCCCACCGGTCCGTAACTCCTCCACAGAATTGGATTGTGATGTGAAGCAGGGAGAAGACAAACACCAGCCAAGATGACAGACATACTTAGCTCTTGCTGCTCAAATCAAAACAATTTTTAAGAGTGAAAATGGTTTTGGTTTCTCCTTCACTGGTGACTTTGTTGTTTCATTTCCTTATTCCTACACCAAAGCAGAGTCGCTTTTTCACTTGAATATTGATCACAAAGAAAGCCACAATCCTCTTTCAGTAATGGCTCAGACTCTCTCATTGTGCTTGAATTTAGTTGTTTTCATTAAATACCTCTGCTCTATTCTTTAAAAAAAATCTACCCTTAACTGCATCCTGTTTGGTCGGTTTTACCCAGCAGCAAGTATTGTGCAAGTTTTTAATGGAATTAAACCGGAACGCACTAGATGAATGCATCATCACTTTTCTGGGAAGTTGAGACATCAATGTAAACTCCAATGAGTAACTATAGCAGAGTGTTCCCAGGAAATAAAGGAATAACTCAGATGCATGAACATGAACTGGAAGAGAAGTAAATGTGAAGGTTTATAAGAAGCAAATTTGTATTTTTTGCAAGGTCAAAGTTATTCAGCAAGTTACTCCTATAAGCTTTCATAATCTTTTAGAAAAAATAGGAAAAATGTCTTTGTACCTTTTTTTTTTTTTTTTTTTTTTTTTTTTTTTACAGGGAAACATCGCATCTTAAACTGGAGATGTCACATATTGCCTTCAGACTTGCAAAATTCATTAATACCCCATACATTTTTTCTTGTTTTGTCAGACTTTGTCAGTGTGTTTTTTATTGTTATTGTAACTGATACACCAACATAGTATAGGGCATAATTATGTTCTGCAATTGTAGTTACAGCTGCAAGTCTTGTAGGTTTGTTTTAAATTAATTGTTTTTTTTCCATAAATCAATATTTAAGTTTCCCGCTTCTCCTCCCTACTGGTTGAAAGCGGAACTACAACTGTCATAAACAACTGCCACCCAGCCTGGTGTTGCTCTGGTTTTGCAGATAACGATGTCGTCAGACAAGGTGGTGCATTTTGCATGTTTTTATGAATGTATGGTTATTGGCAGTTCAGATTCTTTTTTTAGATGAAAAATGACCGTTGCGCCACCTACAATATCAGCTGCTGCTGTAGCGCAGGTAGAGACCTCCCCCTAGTGCATACCCGAACCACCAAAGTTGTTCAGTGCAGTTTCTGGCCAGCAGATGGCTGCTAAGTGTTGTCTCATGTGAAACTGCTCATGTTTCTGGCTCAAGAACCACTGAAACCAGTTTAAAAGCAATAGCTTAAAGTGTTACAAACTCTTTAGTGTTGCCCCTTATTCCCAATTAGATTTAGGCATATACTTTGACTAGACCATCCTATTGCATTCCTATACTTTGATATAAGTGATCTCTTTGTGTATGTTTAGTGTCACTCTCCTGCTGGAAGATGAATCATTCTTAGTCTCTTAACAAGCTTTCTTCCAGGATGGCTTGTGTTTTCTCCATTCTTCTTCCTATCAACTGACCAACTTCCCTGTCCCCACTAAAGAAATGCATCCCTGAAACATGAAGCTACCAGCACCATATTTTCTGTGTTGTAGATGCCTTAGTCAGGTTATTGTGTAGTGATGGTTTTCCAGGCACAGTTAGAATTTTGTTGTGCAAAAAGTTCATTTTTGAGCTCCTGTTGAGCAGAGCACCTTTGTTCACCTTTGCTTAGTCTCCTACTTGTTTTGTGACAAACTATAAATGGGACTTCTGGTTTTCTTTCTTCTAATGCCATACTCCAGACGATGGATTGAACAGGGTTCTGTGAGACTTTGAAAATATACTGTTTTATAACCTAATCTTGCTTTTAACCTTTTGATCCGTTCCTGTGATTCTTGGTCTTCATGATGCTGTTTGTTCAGTAATGCTATCTATCAAAACCTCTCAGGCTTTCACAGGACAGTTTTATTTATACCTTAATAAAATTATACACACTTTATAAGTCAAGTTACTACTCAAGGCATTTGCTTGCTGTTTTATTCGATGGTAGCAAAATGAAGGAGGTTGAATGCACACCACACTTACAAGACTTTTAAAATGTCTTCTGGAAGTTTTTGCAATCAGAACTCTGTCAGTTGGGGTGGAATTGTTCCCCTATTTTATTTGGTGAGATGGAGAAATGACTGTTTAGTTTGAGTTTCACTTACAGTAAATACTCTCACATTGACTTTAAATTAGAAATCAGCATGATCAACAGGCATATTTTACTTATTTTTCAGTTTTGGTTATGTCTCATACATAGAAACCTTCATTTGAAGGACAAAGTTGGCCTAAACCTCACATTATAGTTAGAGCTTAAAATAAACTCAGTGCTGCAGTAAAAAAAAACAACCTTCAACTTGTTGATTTTTTATGCGCTTCAGATTAAGCAGCAGCATTGCTTTTCAAGTGTTTAGGCCAAACCTTTCCTTTTTTTTCAGTAATCAGTGTGTCATGAGAACGCCCTCCAAATGATCTCCACTGCTTAACTCACTGAAGCTGCACCTGTTCGCTCTCTGCTCAATCTGGATATTAGCCTTGGCTAAATTCCCAACATGTAAATGTGAATCTGTACTTGTGGTTTCAGGGATTGCATCTGTGCCTCAGAGATTGTGCTAACAGGTTACCAAGCTGTGTAACAAAGCGCTGCATTAGATGCCTCCAGCTGAATTCATGCACTTCATTATTCTAACTCGCTGTTTAAATCTGCCTGCATGCACTCCGGAGCTCTTGCTTCCTCTATTCTACTTCTCCCTTCACAGCATTTACTGGTACTTTGAGATTACAAAAGCTGCCTACTTGTTGTGTCAGTTTATCTACAGAGCCAGTGACTGGGTGTCAAACTATTTCAGTTCCTGTCTTCATAGTGAAGAATTATGCTGTGTTTGCTTTATTTTCCTCCTTACATTTGCTCACCAAATATTTTATTCTGCCTTTCCAATGGAATTACTACTCATCCCGCTTGTGGTACATACAGAGTCTGTTTGCTTCTCTTTTCTTGACGGGGACCTCAAAAAGATGCGAACAGCTTTGTGTGATAAAATTCTCTTTGAATCTTGAAGCAACTGTGTTTCTTTTCCTTTTAACCAGGGCTTGATTTTTGATGAGTCTCAAGTGACAGCAGCTTTTTTTTTTTTTTTTTTTTTTTTTTTTTAAGAGAACATCCATTTATGCAGCTGGTTGAGCTGTTGCATAGTCTGCTGTTGGCGTCTTTTGTCAGAATCATGTTTGAATGCTTTAAATATCTCTGATGAAGAATAAATTGTCATCACATTTGATTGAATCAAATTTGCTTTTATATTTTATGAATTAGTTTAAAACTCAAGTTGGCTTTTGTTGGATGAAGGTTGTAAACAGCAGCAAGGAACTTTTTGGGGTCTGCTTGATGTTTGCAACAAAGCAAAGAAATTCAAGTTTGGCCTTTGGGCAATGTACTTGCAGGCTATAATAATACATTCTGCTTCTGGCATTGTTTCTTTGCAGCTGCTGAAAGTACGAATGCAATAAAACCACAAGGCAGTCTCCCTGAAGGCTTTCTGCATTCCTTTGGAATCTATTTTATTTGCTGTGGTGAAACTTTAGGGCACCACTGTACAGTGGACTATTCCATCTTTTCTTTTTAAATGCTAGACGGGTTTTTATTCTCCACTTTTGTTTTAAGGTAGATCTGCCAAGTGTTGCCAGTTATTTGTCATACATTAGATTTGAATCATATGCTGTGTTGTCATAAGTGGTGGGAAGTCATAGTTTGGAAAAAAATAACACAGGTGCTCCCCAGGGCTCAGTACTTGGTCGACTTTTTTTAACACTATATAACTGAATTGCCATTTTTGTGTCCTGGTGCATGTTTTCTAGATGTATGCTGAAGACACTCACTTTACATGCAGTAAGAGAAAACTAAATTATTGCCTTAGTCAAACTGAATTTGGACTTTTGAAAGTCACCTTAGTCTGGCGATCTGGCTTTCTCTTAATCAAGCTAACGCACCCAGATAATGCGGTTAGAAAACCAAATTTATCTGCATGTAAACTTCAAAACATCTGCTTTGATGAAACAGTCGACTGCCAATAGAATTTCTAGTGTCACGCATTGAAAAATCTGCTCCCCAGTAATACAACTGGCCACTTAGTCTTTCTCTTCCCTTTATGCCACACTGAATGTTGATCTTAGTGACCAAGATCAGAAAGCTCATGGAGAGATTGTGATAATGGAAAGAATTTAGCACTAAGGATATCGTGGGTCATTTGTTATGCATCTTATCTTTGCAGGCCTGAATTTAGAGAGAGGAGAAAAAACAAACAAACAAAAAAACAGCGGACCGGCCCACATTGGGTCAGCGGCCCACCGCGATGATGCCCGGTATGCCAGATGGCCAGTCCACCCCTGGCTGATGCCAAAAACAAAGTAATCAACGATCTCCATGTAGGTGCACGGAGGTAAAGAGTCTAGATCTCTGTCCCATTCTGCTGCATGGAGCTGGTATGGGTCTACGTTTCTGCTTGGCGCTGGTAGTAAGTTTCTCCACATAATGACTTTCTTTTTTCTTTAGCCTGCTTCTCCATTTCTTCTTAATGTTATCCGTAATTTCTCCGTTTTAAATGCGTAATTCCAGTCGTCTTTCCTGCTCCGTCTGTCGCTCTGACGGTGTTGCCCATGGCAACCGACAGTGTAGCCTGACAACATGGCCGACGGGCTCAGACCCCGCCCACATTGTGACGTGTCTTCTCATTCTCGTCACGTGTCTCCTCATTTTCAATGGAAAATGAACCAATGGGCCGCTGTCCCTGCTTTATAGGTCAGTCGTTGGCCCCGAAAAAAAAAATTATATCGACCGGCCACCAAGTGCGTCGGCCCACCGAGCATTTGCCCGGTATGCCAGATTACCAGTCCAGCCCTTGGTCGGACTCTCTGGTACAGTACTTGGCTGGTTAGAGTCTTACCTAAAGAACAGGGACTTCTTGGTTTCAATAGGAAAGTTTTCATCATAACGAACAGAAATCACATGTGGGGTGCCCCAGGGCTCCATCCTGGGGCCCCTCTTACTTAAAGACCCACTCCGATGAAAATCTAGGTGTTAACATGTTCTTGTGGCGTTTTTCTGATGCTAGAGGACATATCTTGAGAAAATTAAGCTCAAAGTTGTATTTCTGCATTCAAATGGCTGTGAATCAGTAGCAGACGTTAAAATGCCGGCTAACATAGACTGGAGTTGTTACGTATTAACTCCACTGGACAGGGCCACAAGCTCCTACTCCGCTCCGCCCCGCCCACTCAGGTTCTGAGGAGTAGAGAAGACGATGGCGGATCAACACCTATGTGCTGTAGCGGGTTGCAATACATTTCGGAATTAAACAGCCCCTTTCTTTAAATCTACTGCCTTGTGCTGTTACTGCTTGGTACTAGATGTCCACTACATATAGCTTCAATACTGGCGTCATTTGTGGGTATGTTTCTATGAAAGAAATCTGAGAAAAAAAGGTTTGAAACCCGACACCAGCTGTCAGCGCGCCCAGCTGCTGAGCGCGAGCAAGAGAGCAGAGCGGGAGAGGAGGGAAAAGCGACAGCAGCGGTTGCAGGATTGAGACGGATAGAGAGGCAGATAGCGATTTTTATAACCAAAAACAAAATGCCCAGATTACTTTACAGTGCGGATGAGGTGCGTGCACTGATCTTTGCCAATCATGATGACTTACTTAATTTCCCCTCTGGGATCAACAAAGTATTTTTGAATTGAATTGAATTGAATTCAGAAGGGGACGATTTGCCCTCTGATGATGATCGCTTGCAGGTGGAGCTGCACATACTGAATATGTGAATGTCACTTATTATTATGAAATAGTGTCACCGGATGTGTATTGACCCCTGGACTGTAAGATGTAGTCATAGTAATAACTTGTCTGTTCATTTTTTCACAGAGCTCTCCGCAACAGGGAGGGGAGGGGGGTCTCCGTTCCAACGGTTCCGCCCACAACGCAGAGGCGAATTGCTAATGAGCTACTGCAGCTCTGCTGAAGCCAAGTCCCAGAAAATGGCACAGGTTTTGTGATTTTGGCTAAAAATGGCATAATCATAATTTAAAGACCACTGAGAATGTTTAGAAAAAGCTCAAAATATGATCGGAGTGGGACTTTAATATCTACATGCTCCCACTAGCCCAGACTATAACAAGCAATAAGATTAGCTACCATAACTAGGCAGATGATACTCAGCTCTACATTATGAAGTGACCAGGTGACTTTGAACCCATCTAAACCCTAAGTAAATGCATCAAGCAAATCAATGAATGGATGTGCCATAACTTTCTTCAGCTGAACAGAAACAAAACTGAAGTTGTAACTTTTGGACCTACAGAGGAACGAACGAGAGTCAGTAGAAACTACTGATCAAGTCCCTTTAAGTGATGCAACTGCAATTCTCCTGTGATTTCGTGATCTCCCGAGACCAGCTGGGTGGAACACTCTCGTGAGTGATGCGCATCTAATGGCACGTTCACACTGGTCAGCGCGTCCAGGCGTCAAATCACTCAAACGGATAAAAGTTGACGCTTTAAAATTAAAACCCAGCTGCTTGCACACTTTGTAGTCTGCGTCGGGGCATCAGCGCATCATGTCATTACGTCAGCGTGCGGGCATGGATTTGTCTGTTGCTAGTTGTTAACAACATGGCGGATCATGTCGAGTGGCTTGGGTTTATTTAACTAATGAAGCCACACAAGCCAGACAACGTCGTCTAAACACATAAGATAGTTAAAAGAAAAATATTTAACTGCTTACCTGGCACTCAAATATCCTCCGATATCTTCTTCAAAATAAGATCCGATCTCTTCCTGTCTTTGTAAAAAGCCGAAGACGGGTCATACAATTCACGAACTTTACACACAGCGACGGTTAGTTGATCCTCCATCTTGAATGAAAAACTTGCCGATCCACCCATGGAAGGAGTAACTACGTCTGTACAAAGAGTCGCTCTGATTGGTTGACGCCCCGCGTTTGCTGCCCGAAAGTTCAGTTTTCCCAACTTTACGCAGCAGCTGCTCCGACGGTCCGTCACCGCATCCAGGCAGCAGCCGCGCCGATTCGCACAACCTGCTGCGGGGCAGCTTGGCGCCCACTAGATGGGTAGATACCATAGACTTGCATGTAATCTAGCTGCCCTGCTGCCTGGACGCGCTGACCGGTGTGAACGTGCCCTTAAACACACCCGGTGGGAAGGGAGGCGCTTCTGAACTTGCGAGTAGAACGCGTCTATTATGTTGTGCGCCACTTACTTGTCCGGTGGAAAGCAGGGGTGAGTCATTTTACGTGGGGGGAAAAAATGCTCTGGCGCTACAGTTTAGGAGGCTGAAGTTTGTTGGAGGAAATGACAGGATTGCGAGTCTAACTCATTAATATTCATCATATGCAAACGTCTCTTCTGATTGGTTAAAGCATTCCAACTCCTACACTGCCATCAAACAAATAACTTGACTTACTTCACTGGTGATGTTCCAAAAGAGAAATTCCAACAGTTTTTTCTTTAGCTCTTCTTTCTTTGGTAAAGATAGCAACGCTGATGTGCTATGTCGACAAATTACACAAACTCGAACGTGTTCCACCATGTTCAATTCAGTTTATTTATATAGCGCCAATTCACAACAGATGTCATCTCCAGGCACTTAACAAGAAGTCATTTCAATACATTTATACAAACATTCCAATCAGTTAAAAAGTTTCCTATTTAAGGAATCCCAGCAGATTGCGTCAGTCATTGGCGTGAGGTTGGGCCCCGTTGATGCAGACTTTCCAATCAAAGAAGTCCTTCAGCAATCCCTCATACTGAGCAAGCATGTAGCGACGGTGGAGAGGAAAAACTCCCCTTTAACAGGAAGAAACCTCCAACAGAACCAGGCTCAGTAGGAGCGGCCATCTGCCACGACCGTCTGGGGGTTTGAGAAGACAGAGCAGAGACACAGAAGGAACAGAAGATCTGATATAAGAGTACTTTCTATGTTACATAAAGTAAAAAGTTGATAACAGGACACAGTGGATGTTCAGTTACTGGGAGGATCATCCCAGTCGATGCCCCCCCGTCCAACAGGGCATTGCAGCCAAGCAGGATACCAGACCAGGTATATCTTTTATGGAGAGAAAAACACTGAGAGAAAACAAAGTTAACAGTCGAAATAACAGAATGTACTGTAATGCAACTGGAGAGTCGTAGGAGAAAAGGAAGTAGCAGAGTGAAGAAAATTGGTAAGTCTGTCCTCCAGCAGTCTAAGCCTATAGCAGCATAACTACAGAGATAGCTCAGGGTGACCTTAGCCACTCTAACTATAAGCTTTATCAAAAAGGAAAGTTTTAAGCCTGGTCTTAAAAGTAAACAGAGTGTCTGCCTCACGGACTAAAACTGGGAGCTGGTTCCACAGGAGAGGAGCCTGATAACTAAAAGATCTGCCTCCCGTTCTATTTTTAGAAATCCTAGGAACTACAAGTAAACCTGCAGTCTGAGAGCGAAGTGCTCTGTTAGGAACATATGGAACAATTAGATCTCTGATGTATGATGGAGCTTGATTATTAAGGGCTTTTTATGTAAGAAGAAGAATCTTAAATTATATTCTGGATTTAACAGGGAGCCAATGAAGGGAAGCTAAAACAGGATAAATGTGATCTCTCTTTTTAATATTCATCAGAACTCTTGCTGCCGCATTTTGGATTAACTGAAGGCTTTTAATGGCATTTTGTTGACTTCCTGATAGTAGAGAATTACAGTAGTCCAGCCTTGAGGTAACAAATGCATGGACTAGTTTCTCAGCATCGCTCCTGGACAGGATGTTTCTAATTTTAGCAATATTCCAGAGGTGAAAGAAAGAAATCCTAGAAACCTGTTTAATATGGGATTTAAATGTCAAGTCTCGGTCAAAAATAACGCCAAGGTTCTTTACGTTATTACTGGGGGCCAATTTAATGCCATCCAGATGAAGTGATTGACTAATCAGTTTCTGTTTAAGAACTTCTAGTCCAAAGACAGCAACTTCTGTTTTGTCAGAATTTAAAAGCAAAACGTTTAGGGTCATCCATGTTTTTATGTCTTCCAGACATGCCTGTAATCTACCTAACTGACTGGGTTCATCAGGATTTATGGATAAATATAGTTGTGTATCATCGGCATAGCTGTGGAAATTTATCCCATGCTGTCTAATGATTCTACCAATTGGGAGCATATATATGGTGAACAGAATTGGTCCAAGCACAGAACCATGTGGAACTCCACAAGTAACCCTTGAGAGTGAAGAAGATTTATCAATTAGATGAACAAACTGGAACCTATCAGACAAATATGATTTAAACCAGCCTAGTGCTGTTCCTTTGATCCCTGCAACATGTTCAAGCCTTTCTAGGAGAATATTATGATCGACTGTGTCAAAAGCAGCACTGGGATCTAACAAAACCAGAACAGACACAAGTCCATTATCTGAGGCCCTGAGAATAACATTAGTAACCTTCACCAGTGCTGTTTCAGTGCTATGATGAGCTCTAAAACCTGACTGAAACTCTTCAAACAGCTCGTTACTGTTTAGATGCTCACAGACTTGATTAGCAAAAATTTTCTCAAGGACTTTGGATAAGAAAGGAAGGTTAGATATAGGTCTGTAATTCACTAAGTCATGTTGATCAAGGGAAGGTTTCTTGAGTAAAGGTTTAATTACAGCTATTTCAAATTCCTGTGGTACATATCCATTTACTAAGGATAGATTAATCATATCCAAAATGGGGCCAGGAACCAAATGGAACACTTCTTTAAATAATTTGGTTGGAATTGGGTCCAACATACAAGTTGAAGGTTTAGATGAGGCTAATAATTTTGTTAATTCCAAAATCTCGACTGAATCAAAACAGCCTAAGCACAACTGAGGTTCTACAGTTCTTTCCGATACTGCCTCATTTACTGAGGAAGAAGTAATCATGTTTGGGAGGATGCCAATGATTTTATTTTTAATAGAATTAATTTTATTCATGAAGAATCTAATTAAATCATCACTGCTAAGAGCTGGGGGAATAGTTGGCTCAACAGAGCTATGACTCTGTGTAAGTTTGGCAACTGTACTAAAAAGAAACCTAGGATTGTTTTTATTCGCCTCTATTAATGATGAAAAATATGCTGTTCTAGCATGTCGAAGGGTCTTTTTATACAGCAGTAGACTGTTATTCCAGGTTAAATAGGAATCCTCTAGGTGTGTAGAGCGCCATTTTCTCTCCAACTTCCTAGTATTCTGCTTTAAAGTATGCAACTCTGCGTTAAACCAAGGAGTCAGCCTCCGATGGCTAGCCACTTTCTTTTTTAAGGGGGCTACACTATCTAATGCCTAACGCAATGAGGACGTAACGCTGTGAACCAGACCATCAATTTCTGAAGGGTTAGAGATAGAATTGCTGCCATCCACTGTGTTACCCTAAGACACTGAGGAAAGTAAGAATGGAACAGATTCTTTAAAAATTGTTACAGCATTGTCTGATAAAGCTCTACTATAATGAAATTTTCTTTCAGATTTAAGACGGTCAGTTAAAGTAAATTTAAAAGTTATCAAGAAGTGGTCAGACAGGACCGGGTTATGTGGGTGGACTGTTATTTCCTCACACTCAATACCATATGTCAGTACAAGGTCCAAAGTGTGTTTACCCGAGTTGGTCGATCCCTGTACTTTTTGAGTAAAGGCAATTGAGTCTAAAATAGCATTAAAGGCTGCATTTAGGCTATCACTTTCAGTATCCACATGAATATTAAAGTCCCCCACTATAATAACCCTATCAGTATTTAATACTAAATCAGATAAAAAATGTGAGATCTGATCCAAGAATTGAGAGTAAGGGCCTGGTGGACGATACAAAACCACAAACAAAAATGGTCTTAATGTTTTGCAACTTGGATGAGGAAAATTAAGGGTTAGATGTTCAAAAGAACTGTAGCTATCAATTGGTCTGGGACTAATTAGTAAATCAGAACGAAAAATGGTTGCAACTCCTCCCCCTCACCCAGCATTTCTAGGAATGTGAAAATTTAAATGACTGGAAGGAGTTGACTCATTTATACTGACATAATCCCCCTGCTGCAACCAGGTTTCTGTGAGACAAAGGAAATCAATGTGATTATCACAAATCAAGTCATTTACTAACAAAGTCTTTGAGGAGAGAGATCTTATGTTTAATAAACCACATTTAATAGATTTATTTTTCTGTTCAGTCAAAGTTGTATTTATTTTAATGAGATTCCATAATTTGCTTTTGTTGGCTTAACTTTTAATCCATTTAATTTTGGCTGTGGGCAAGACGCTGTTTCTATAGGGTAATGGGTGGGTAACAGTACAGAAGCACCAGAGAGGTGGGTTAAACTACGACTCTGCTTCCTGGTCTGGACCCTGGGTTGTCAGTGTTTTGGAGGACTACTAAATTCGGCCATATTCCTAGAAAGAAGAGCTGCTCCATCCAAAGTGGGATGGATGCCGTCTCTCCGGATCAGACCAGGTTTTCCCCAAAATGTTCTCCAGTTATCAATGTAGCCCACATCGTTTGCGTTATGTGAGAAGGATCATAGTGGAGGTACAGCAAAAAATGCATTATTGGGATTAACAGCATAGAAGCCATTTGCACGGCAAATGTTTACGAGGCATGTCATTAAAAAAACATTTCTGTCCTACAATCATAACCCTAACACGTTTTAGACTTAAATCGACCTATAATTGTTGGCTTTGAGCGTTTTTAGCAACACTACAGCTCGGTTTGGCTTGAAACAAAGGATAAAAACATCGAAATGCACTTTATAACAACAATTAAGTACCGTACAGTGAAAAATCTGTGATGCTGTGGGACTCTTTCTCATATAAACCCCTTTGGGAATCTTAATAGAGTGCATGACCTTATCAGCTCTATAAAAACAGCGAGAGATTTTAATAAAACATCTGTTGGGCTCTACTAGTACAGTGAAAATTGATAATTGTTATGTCTTTTAAACTGCTAGTTTACCCAAAACATGTGGCCATGTAAACGGGTAAAGAAAAAAGGTTTTCCAGATGACAAATCAACCAGTTTCGACTGCTATTTCAGTCCTGCAGCCCTAAATCTAATAAAGCCTAGGAGAGGCAGGGCTCTGCAAAGATCCCCTGCATGTGTGGTGCTTGGTAATGGCATAGAGAAAGACTAAGCAATTGCTGTACATGTGATTTTAGGTTGTCTTTCTGGATAGATAAAAATATAATTTATTAACATGTAAGTTTTTCCCTGATTGAAAAATACAACATTTAATATAAGTAAATATAACTTTTATAGAGAATGCTGCTGTAGAAAAAGATTGACCATGTACTGGACTTTTAACACCTCTTTAACAGGGGTGTCAATAAGTCCGCAGAGTGGTGCATGTGTGCTTTTATCAGGCCCTGCTTGTTTTTTGACATTCATGGCTGATCTCTCAGATAAAGTTTGGACTGCAGGTTGGCAGCACTGCTGCCTTGCAGCAAGAAGGTTTAGGGTTCAAATTCTACCCTGAAATATTTCTGCATGGGTCTCTCTGTGTACTCCAGCTTCCTCCCAAAGTCTAAAAAGATTACTGTTATGTTAATGTGTCTGTAATAACTGTCCTTAGGAATGAGACAATGGCTGAGTGATGTTTTGTTTTCTCATGATCAACTGCTAAAACAGTTTTTATCGTCCTAAAAACCCAAATATGTAGATTAGATTTTTCTCATCTAAAGTGTGTATGTCAAGCAAGTCATGAAGACAATTTGAAGGCAAAGAAGCCGCCGCAGTATAAGATTACACACTGCAGCAGATAAACGACACAGGCGTATCTGTTATGATAATGCTCTAACATTATGGTAATGTCGGATTTTTGGATGTCTATGAATACTTTATCATAAAATGTCACTGACTGTTAAGTTATCCACCAATTTGGTAAACTATTGTATCTTTAGTCCTATGAAAGTGTCATGTTTGATGACAGATTTCATATGATTATTTTGTTGCTCTGTTCATCTTTGTTTCTAATCACTGTCTGATTCCTGGGAGGGCATTGAGTTAAGAAATAGCGGCCAGAACAGCTATGAGACCAGCAGTATGATAAAAATAATTTACTGTCTTCTCTTTGGAGATCCGTCTTGGTTCCTTTTTTGTTCCCTTTTTCTTGTTACTCAGATAAAATGGTTTCAGTCAAAATTTGCTTGTCTAGATATAACAGCTGTAAGAAATTACCGTGTCTGTCTCTTTGTTCCACATAAATTTGTTTTAAAATCTGTTAAACCAAACATTTTCTATAGGTTTACTTCCTAACCCTCCAACTCTTTGGGAAGACACCTTGACTGTGTCTGTACAGCAGTGATATTAGGACTGATTGATACACAGCAGAGCCTTTCTGCCTGGATGCGCCTCAGAACTGGAGAACAGACCCTCACCCGTATCTTGGATCTTATCTGACAATATAATCTCAGAGGGGGCCTGTTGGCAAACGGAGTAACAGCAGAGTTCAGCTGAGCAGAACGTGGAGGAGTTCTGGCCGTGATATACCTGGCCCATGAGAGACGAATAGATAGAGGGGAGGGCAAAATTGTCTTTGGTTTGATAAATTTTCTCTAGCTGGACAATAAGAGCTAAAACATTTTCAAAATTTCAGTCCTGTCGATCATCTCTATTGTCATGACTGCATGCAAATGAAAAAAAACAAAAAACAAACGTAGAGTTACACATGAATAATTATTGTTAATCTAAAAATGAATGGGGCTGCCTGAGAACAATAATAATCGATCCATGTACTGGATCACTGATGCAGTGTGTTGGAATCTGTCCAGCACTCCACAAGGAGCAAGCCGGATTTACCCAGAATTCCTACACCTGGTTCTTTTGAGTGGATTTAGTTCTTGTGAAGAAAATTGCTTTTAAAACATGTATTTTCACATCATCATTGGTTAAAGGATACAGTTTATCCCTCTACCATTTGTACTTAAAATTAATACTCCTGGATACCTTTTATTGTTTTTTTGGGTGTAGGGATAGGACTTTATAAAAAAAAGTTTTGATTGATGATATCCCCTTCTGATTATACCTTCAAAGATTTTGATCAAAAATGTATAAACTGATGAAAATAAGTTTATGGAGATCCAGTATTTACTGCTGGAATTTTGAGCAGCCGGTTGGTAATTATAAACACCAGCTTAATAGTTCCTTGTAATAAGTCTAAAGGCCTTTCTGTTTGTTCAAAACCCTCATTTCTGTAAAATGACAACAGGCTGGTAAGAACAGGATCCGCAGGAGGTCAAAGAAAGGTGGAGGTGCTGCTGTACTTATTTTGTGGCAGTGAACTGTGACTGACAGCCTAGGGGACACACACTCACACACACCTTGATTGTACATTTGAAGTACTTCCTGAGAGTTTGACAGAATGAGTTTAGCTTTATTATTCCCAAAAATATATCTACTAACAAAATGTTCTATGTGGCAAAAGCATTGTTCTGTCTAACTGGCACATCTCTCTCCTTGTTATTGTCCTGCAGAGTGGCTAGACTTTAAACACAATGCTAATCCACAATGCAAATTAAGACTGGAGTAGACAATGATGGATTTACTGCATTTATTTTTGTGGCTGTGTTGACATGAGCTTGCACAGTAAGATGCTGCTGTTGCCTCACAGCAATAAGGATCCTGGGTTTAAATCTATGATTGTTGCCCATGTTTGTGCCTTAGTTTTCTCTGTCGTCCTGTTTTCATACTGCAGGTAGAAAATATGTGCAATACATAATGGGTGACGGTTAACTGCCCTTACATGTGCGTGTATGTGTGCATGGTTATGGGTCAGCATGTTAGCCAGCAGCCCACAATCCTGAATGTGATTTAAGTAAGGTGCAAAAAATTGATAGAAATGAAATTGTTGATGAAGCAGCTCTCTGTTAATCACAGCGGTGTACGTTAGTTTTTCCCATCTACCCGCAAAAAAAACCTGAGTGAACCACAGCTGTGGGAGTGTCATTTAAATGACTAAGAGAAGTGTGATTTATTGTGCCCATCTCTTTTATTTACTTTGTATCACAGCTCAGGTAATGACAAAAATGCTGTTTTGTAAGCTTTTTTTAAAACCTTTTTGACTTAAACATGGCAGGAAATGTAACCATGCTGCTCCAAGATGATTCCCTTAAGGTTGCAACATTGTCTCCAGGCTGCTTTCATGAACTATAACCTAATAATGTTGAAGAATATATCTCTGCATGCTCTCTGTCCATCACACTGACCTGACCTTCAGCCATTGCTCTGTAACATTTTACATTATTACATTTTTGCTAATGAGAAAATACATTTAAATCTTTTAGCTTGGATAGCACAAAAGCAGTGTTCTGAAATTACCAGGGAAATGAAGGTTTAAAAAAATGACTGAATGGATGGGATCCTGCTAATGACCTATACTTAATTGATTTAGGTGTGGTAATGCAGAGACATGTCCTGGTGTGTATAATTTTGTATCACAGACAAAAAAAATCCACTAAAAATGTACTTTTAAAAGTAGTTGTAAAATAGATGTAATGCATATTTTTAGGTTTGGAACAGCCATCCATTATCTATACTGTCTATTCTATGCAGGGTTGTGGGGGGACTGGTGCCCATCTCCAGCGGTCATCAGGCGAGAGGCGGGGTACACCCTGGTACACTACTTCTTGAGGAAGCTTAGGTCCTTCAAGGTTTGCAGCAAGATGCTGCAAATCTTCTACAAGTCTGTTGTGGAGAGTGAAATCTCTTCAGCCATCATCTGTTGGGGCAGCAGCATCAGAGCCAGGGACTTAAAAAGGCTAAACAACCTGATAAAGAATAATGCAAAGAAAGATTCTTCATAAAATTTAAAAAAAAATATGGACAACCCTGAGCATCCTCTTTGAGACCGTCATACAACAAGAGTGTCTTCAGTCAGAGGCTTCTTCAGTTTTGCTGCAATACAGACCGCTACAAGAAATCCTTTGTGCCCACAGCCATCATGATCTACAACAACTCCTTAAAGAATTTATTTTATGAGCTACAACTACACTTAATTTCCCTCTGGGATCAATAAAGTGTTTTGGAATTGAATTCAAATGAATTGAATTAGACAGGTTGCCAAACAAACAACCATGCACGCACACACTTGTACCTAAGGGCAATTTAGAAAGAACAATTAACCTAATAGTAATGTTTTTGAACTGTGGGAGGAAGCCGGACTGTGGAAGGAAGCCGGAGTACCTGGAGGGAACCCAGACATGCATAGGGAGAACGTGCAAACTCCATGCAGAAAGACTCCAAGCCGCGATTCAAACCAAGGATCTCATTAGTGTTTCAAAGTGTTTGATATGAATTAAGTGTGCTTTTTAACCTCATCTTTCAAAAAAAAATGTTATATCATTATTTAAAAATAAACCCAATTTACTTAATGGTTGCCCCTCCTGACTTTTGAAACCCTTTTAAATTAAACAGGCTTCTGGTTAGGTCCCTGTTTTAGCATTAGCCTTTGCTAACAAATTTATATGTAATGTTTTTAAAATGGAGCATTTTCTTAAGATTAAAATAACATTTTGTAATGTTACACTGATCGACCACCTGATGCATAATATAAAATGTCCTCTTCATTGTCATTGTTTCTTTTTTTTTTCATTGTTTTTAAACTTCACAATAAAAACACCATATGTTCAGTTGTGCCACCCTGACATTTGCTCATAAGAAATTTTTCACTGATCTCAGCAATTTTAGAACTATTAGTATTTGTAAGATTTGGTTTCTCTGACAACTTTCATACACATACCTAAAAAATCACAATAGCACTACGAAATATCCTGATAGAATTAAGTCTGTATTGCTCACCCCTAGTTAAAACTATATTGATGAAATTATTTAAAAGCTAAAACCCATTAAACACAATAATATGTGCATCATGTCAGTGATTCTTTTGCTAGGCACTATAGCTTTCTGCAGCCCAGCACATGTCTAGCAGACTTTAGGTCGCAATTCTTTGCACTAGCATCTTGATCGCAGCTCTCTCATCCCAATCTTTACACATATTGCCTCTTTTTCCACCATGAAAATGTGTTGTACAGCCCTTTGCACAACAAACAAGTTTGTTTTTTCAACTACAGGGTGAATCTGAAGGTAAACAGTGTTTGTCCATGGTGTTCTCTTCTTCTGAGAACATGGTGTTCTTCATTCAACCTTGTTTAAAAATCACATCCCTAAAAACGATTTGACGCCGTGTGGAGTCTTCTTATAACAAGAATAGATACATTTGATCATGCATCCATACAGTCCTCATAAACGGTATTGAGACACTTAGAAATGGTTTTATTATGTTAGTCTGTAGCTTTGAACTTTGAATAATCTTACCCTCTCATCCTTTATTCCAGTCGTCTGTTATGCTATTACTGTGTCCCTAATCCAATTACTTTTGCCCTCTAAGGGATAGCTTGATAAAATGAAGCTGGTTTGTTTGAAGCATGTTCTTAATGACCATCTGAAGCTCATTTGCAAAACGTTTTTGCTTGTATCATAAACTATCAAGTAACTTGATGATTTATTAATAGCCTGCCACTTTACCTGAGGGATGACCAAAATCTTTGCCATAAATGCCAAACTCAAAGTTTAAAGTAGCTTACTCCCTGGTCACAAAAGTGTGATTAAATTTTTTAAAATGTGATTTAGTTTTTTTGCCTGCATTTTAATTAACCAATTAGTCTAATAGAGTAGTAAAGGTTTGGAAGAAAAAAAAGGAATTGTAAATCATTATTGAAAGATGTACGTTTTAATATTTTTTTGAGGTTGATTGTTTTCTGTTTTGTAGATCCAGAAAAAGAATTGAATATGCTCAGCCACAAGAACCAGATCTGGATCACTCTTTCTTTGAGGGCGTTTGCTGTATCTAGTCCTGAGTAAAGTTTGCTGGATGTTGGTGTTTATGTTTACAATGAAATGAAAATCAAACTAAAAACCATAGTTAATAAAATACTTTGTGTTGTACGTACATAACATTTCCTATATTAATAAGATTACATTTTGCCAGGGAAAAGCTTACCATAAAAATTATAGAAGTGTTCATCTTTATCAATTGTGGGCCAGATTTGTAAAATGCTGGAATTATGGTCTCATTGGCTGCAAAATGGTCCCAAATGACCCCAGGGTTGTGCTTGGGAAACCCCTGGTTAAGCTTATCCTTTATACCGCCTTTAATGAGACATTAATTCTTTTTTCACCTGAATGTATAAATATCTAATTATACCCTTATGTACGTTTAGACTTTGAAATAATGGAAATTGACACGAATACCAGTTTGCTTTATTCTGGAGGTAAAAATAGTAATTAATAAATACTTAATTCAGATTTTAAAAATAAATAAAACATAAATATTAGAGTAAAAGTTAAAAATGACTTTTAAAAGGGGATTTTTAGCCTAAATCGGTTGCTTTTACGGTTTAAAAGCTAATTCTCTTCTGTGTTTGTTCATAATCACCTATATCGAATCTATATTTTCTCTTATTCTTCCGCAATCTTCCACAGCTAATGTGTCTCTTACCATTGAGATTTTAAATTTTTTAACAAAAATATAAACCAAAGACTGCCAGCTGCTGCACATGATGCTGACATGACTGCTGTTTGTGAGTTCATTTCTACTTTACATATTGATTAATACTTATCAGAGACAGAGTGATGAACTGAAGTGAGAGATCTAGCTTTCAGCCTGGGTCCTCGATGAACCCGTGTGGCATTCTCAGTCCAAAAGCCTACGCAGACACCACCAACCCCCGCCTGCTGCTGTCAACGCTGGTTTAATTTTACGAACCTCCCATCTGTCCGCTTGCTTTTTGCTTTCTTGCTGTAATCCTGTCGTTTTCATGTACTGAAGCTCGGGGGTCTGGCCCATATACAAGCACTTTCACACACACACACACGCATGCGCACACACACACACACACACACACACACAACACAGTTAGCCGCTTGTTGTGAGAAGTAAAGCCTTAATTGCCGTCAGTGGCAGTACAGATGGCTGCATTAAAGAAAGTTAAAACGAACACCCTGTGTAACTCACAATGAGGGTGTCATGCTGCTGCGGCAGCTGAAAACATCCAAGTATGAACCCCACTCACTACTGCTGTCTCCTCTGGAAATCCTATCGATGATTCGACTCCTACATGCATCTTTTTTGAGTCCTTTTCAGGAATCAGCTCTTCAATTATTTATTTCACCGGTTTTTATTTTATTTTTCTAACCATGTGTGGAGAAACCCAGGAAACGATGCTGTGACACTGCTGAGGTGCTAAAAAAGCTCAGGTTCCTTTAATAGCAGCTCATCTACATTGATAGCTCTGGTGTCCCTCATTTTCCTCTTGACATGCTCCATAGGTACTCTGTTCGGTGTAATGATCAACCAAGCACAGTCATACCATGGTCATTAGGGCAGGTACTTTTAGAGGAGTGGGCAACTGCCAAGTCCTGCTGGTAAATGAAAGAAGCATCTCTAAAAAGCTTGTCATCAAAGAGAAGAATGATGTGCTCTAAAATATCCAGTGTTGGGCAAGTTACTTCAAAACTGTAATGCATTATTTATTACTTGTTACTGTAATTTCAAAGTAATTTGTTATATTACAATATTACTGTATTTAAAATGTAAGACATTACACTACTATTGCATTACTTTTAAGTTACTCTCACCAAAATAAAATGCAAATATGGATTTGGAAATCTAAATGTAGCTCATGATGCTCAATTAGCTTATTACACATCCAGTAGAAGGTGATTTGGAATCTGACTGAGCTTGGATTGTGGTTAAAAACAGTAAGATACAATAGCCACAGTGATGGTTCATGGTGCAATACACGGAACAATCGCATCTGGAGAATGTACTATCCGATGTTAGATCAGCTGCAGGCTCACTCATCTCTGCTCTGTCTGACTACAGGAAGTGAAACATTTTGCTGGGGACGTTTCTCCTCTGCTGATCTCGCGGTGATTTTGGCGAATTTGTATGAAGAAAAAGAAAACCTACCACTTTATTCCGGGTTAACAATGCATTGTAACGCGCGTTACTGACATTGGTACCGAGTAAAATATTAATTTTTTCCCCCCAGTAATGCCTTACATTACCGCGTTACAGCAAAAATCAATGCATTAGAGTAATTAATTACTTTTGTAATGCGTTACTCCCAACACTTAAAATATCTGCCGATAACACGGGTTCTAAGATCATCACTGGCTGTGGAAACCTCAGACTGGACTTCAAGCAATGTGGATTCGGTGCCTCTCCTTTTTTCCTCCATGCTCTGGGAACTTGATTTCCAAATGAAACTCAAACTTTAATCTGAAAAAGGGACTTTGTACCACTGAGCAGCAGTCCAGTTCTTTTTCTTCTTAGCTCAGGTGGGACACTTCTGACTTGATCTCTGGTTAAGGAGGGGTTTAACTCAATAAATGAGACCGTTGTAGCCCATGTCCTGGTTACATCGTTGTTGTGGCTGATGTACAAATGTTTAACGAATGTATGAAGCATGCTGAAGTGATGAACAATGTTGCTGTGAAAGACTCTTGACAGTTTCCCACGTCTGCTTTCTTGCTACGATGTGCAACATTTCGAAACAAATTTTGATGTGGCTCTTCTTCCCTGCAGGAAGGATTGGGCGAGGTGTTGCAGTTAGAAGCATCATGCGCTTTGCTCTGGGAGCATTACAGGAAGTGTGTGTGTGAGCAACCCTGCTTGGCCCCCGCTGGGATGAACATGCCACTGCACCAAATCTCCGTCATCCCACGGGATGTCACCTCCTCACGGATGTCGGGCAGTGGGAAGGCGAAAGACAAGGACAAGCAGGTATGGGGAGAGAAGCATGAATCATCTCAAAGCTGTGCTGCATTATGAGGAATGTTTTTCATGCAGAATTATTCTATGAAAGCGATTGTGATCTCTGTGCTTAAAGGGGCACAGCACTGTGTAAACATTACGCACAGTGTGAACAATAAAAACAAGCGCCATGATGAACACAGGATCCAAATTAATTCAAGCTTTTCACTTTACGTAACATCTGCAGATGAGTGTCAGAGTGTGATAAGACGCTCCCCCAAAGCAACGTGCAAATTAACATTCATCTGGTAAAACCGGAACTGTTACAGAATTTAAGATAACATTAAGCAATTTAAAAATATTATATATTTAAATACATTAAAAAAAAGGCAAAAATAACCAGGAATTGGCTTTTCTCACTTGAAATCATCTCTGAGATTATGTGGCTGCTTAACGTCTCCAAAAACGAGGCTGCATACGCTGATGTTACACGGGTAGTGAGTGGTATCTCCTCTGTATTGGCAGTTTGGTGAAAAGGTAGTAAATAACACGAGTGGATGGTATCCAAAGCAATATTTTTCAGAACTCCTTATGGCCTAGTGGGAAATAAATATTTTAACGAGTTGACAGCAAATAACCTCAGCTTTGATAAAAAAAAAAAAAAAGTAGCAGCAAGCACCATCATAATGTTGATAGTTTTTGATCCGCGTACACAGAAATATTTCATGGGTTGTGATTTTGAAAACCAGTTGTATGACTGACTGGTGTGTTGACTATGGTGTTCTTTTGGCTTATTTAATACTATGTTTTTGTATGCAAAAAATGTGGAAAATAAACTATTGCGATTTGTATGTGACGTGGGGAGAAAAGCTGATTTAATTCGGTGTGAGAGAAATAAGGAGGCAGTTGTCCTATTTCTATTATCTCACAGTGACAAAATAAAAATGTATAGCCGGTGATTACGATTTCAGCAAGTGTTTCCCTTCTTTGTGCTTGGCTGAGAGTTTTCATCTAATGAGTGGTCAAAGTCTAGACAGCCTTTCCCTCTGTGCCTCTAAAATCACCTGTATGCTCTCTGCAGTTGCATTTTAATGAGGTCACTACATGCTGGAGCTTTGTTCAGTAAACATTGCCTGGTTGGCGAGTTTGAAGTCAAAAGGAAGATCTCTTGCATGGAACTGGTTTTCTTCATCTGTTTATCTTTTTCTTTTGATATAGGATTTGAAACACAGACCAGGGTTCCAAGGCAGTCTTGAAAGCACACAGTACAGATAAAGGCTCTAGTTTATTCCTTACTCTAAAATTTAAAATATATAAATTCTCTACTTCTGAAGAATACATTTACATGCATTTTGTATGTAATTTTCAGCCTTTATATTTGAATTTCTACATGTTGGTGTGTTTTTAAATTTATTGATTAGTTTTTTGGGAGTTATTGAACAAAAGAAACCACAGATAAATACTTGCTGATAAGAAATGTGGGTATTTCACAGCTTTTTTTGTAATCTAGATTTAGAGAAACCTCTGACTTCTTTAATTTATTCAAATAGAGTAAAGGTATCTGAAACTTAGAAACTTTATTCAACATAGAATAATCAATCTAGATTTCAAACTACAGCTGAATTAACTTTCTTCAAAAACAAAACATAAAAAAATATACCTGTGCCCTTGACCATAGTGTGAGATTGTTTCAAGAATAAAAAATCTTTGATAAGATTTTTACAGAACAGAATTTTATAATGCAAATATATTGGAACCCTGATTTATCTGCATGTCTGCGTCATTACCGCTACCATCATTGTCATGGTCATCTCAACTTGTCGTTTGTCTGGAGGAGATAAAGGTGTGGATGTTCCACAACTTTCTCCCGTATGTCCAAAGCTCTGCACCAAAGACCTTAAGGAGAGTGCGAAAATATGAACACATTACACCCAATCTTCTTTTACTTTACTGGCTTCACATCTCCACCAGGAATTAATACAAAATCTCTCTCCTCACTCATCAATGCATGTATGGAAATGCCCCTTATTGCCTCAAAGAACCACTGACTCCACAAAATAAAACTCTGTCCCTCTGCTCCTCTCCGCTCCGCTCCACTCCACTTCACTCACACCAACCTGTTTCATACACCCAAAATCTAAATGAGCACCACACAGGACAGAGCTTTCTGTGCCGCTGCTGCTCGTCTGTGAAATGCCCTCTCTGATACTTTAAGAGCACTGCAACCCACAGACAGCTTTAAAAATGAACTAAAAACATTTCTTCTCAGTAAGGCATTTTCATCTTTTTTGTCAGTTACAATTTTACATTATATATCTATTTGAATCCTTCTTTCAAAAATCCTGTCAGCACTTTGAGACTTTAATGATGTAAAGTGCAGTACACATAAAATGTATTATTGTATCAAACTAGTTTGATAGTTCTGTCATCTATCATTGACATTTTTTTTTTTCAGTTTCAATCTTAGCTCCAAGTGTTCACAAAACCTGCATTGTAATTATGGTACCACATTCTCATTTTACAGACAAGCTTGTTCTCTTCTTTAAGTGCAATAAATGTGAGTCAACATGTTTAAACATGTATTATAATTGCTGTTTCAATACTGACCATAATTACTTTGAACATAGTTGTCTGCCACCAGGCAAACCCAACAGGGCTATAAAATGTTTTTGTGTAAAAAAATTAAGTTTAGAACAGACCTTCACATTAAGAATGTTTTTAAAAAACATACAGTTGGCTAGCTGTGTTTAGAAAAAAAAAGGCTTTTAGGTTGTGTTTATGAATTTTTGGGTAGACTCTCATCCTGGCCCATGCATACTTGGATATTTTTTGTATACAGTGGACGATTAACAGGATTAGGGGCTTTAGACTGTGAAAGCAGCCATGGAAAGGTTACCATAGTGTTTTAGGGAATAAAAGTGACTATCAGTGTTTCCCTTCCTAGAAGATATTTACTCCTCTCCTTTAATTTAACAAAAGTGTAAAGGTCCAGCCCTGGGCCTATGCTTGGCATCAAATTCTCTATTTGCACGTCTCCTGGTGGCTTAGCCTCCGATAATAATTCCTACAGAGAAAATAAATGAATGAAGAGTAGCAATTCCCTTCGCTCCCCATGGAACTATCAGTGGCGTGTAGAAAAAGGAAAGCAAGAAAAGAGAGGAAGATGGCAAGCGTCAACCCAGAATGCTGATTAGCTGGAAGGTCCTGGAAGGGGGTGTGTGTGTGTGTGTGTGTGCGTCACAAGACTCGAGCCCATCCGGCCGTCTTATACAACACAGCTGGTACTTTGACACCTTAAGGGGGGAACAAAAAACAAAAAACTTCTCTGATCTCATATTCCAAAATCTGCTCTTCTAGAAAAGGAAAACACCTGCAACTATTTCTGACTTCTTTTTGGCCTCTTAATCAGCTCTACTTAAGATAGGTTGTTTGAAATTTAAGTGACTCAGTGCACTTTTCCTCCAATTGAGAACTCATGTTTTGGTAGATAAATAATCAGAGAAACGGTTTTACTATTTGAAATGAGAAACAAGGTTCACTGACAGTTCTTATTCTTTGTGACTAATGCGGTCAGACTTATTTGAGTCTGTGGGTTTTGATAAGGCATGCAGTGAATGGATTACGCATGAGGTGACAGTAAAGTAAGCTCTGACAGGAGCTGGAAGTTGGAGAGGGTGAAATGTAAACACGCACTGGATGAATTCTCATTAAGATGTCAGGTGTTCTGGTTGTAGAGACACTCCGATCCTGGAATGTTCAGTGTTGATTAGGGCTGCTCAGTGATGGAAAATATAACAATAATTTATTTGGTCAACAAAGAAACCATGAATGTTTCAGATGATTACTCATGGAATTTGGAAAAAATGCATTTGTTGAACTTCAATCAATTATAAATAAAATCATAAAATAAATACATTTATTAATAATTACCTCATATTTTGGTACACAAGGCTACCAAGACATAATTTAAATTTAAGCAAAATGTATTCCATTGAGGCTGCCAAAAATGTCCCTGATCCTTTATGCACCACAGATATCCATCTTGTGTTTTCCAACACTTAACCGTGTTAACATACAACACATAAGATTACTATGACTATTTATTTATTTAGCTCTGCAAAATTTTATTTAGTTATAAGCTTAAACTTTAAGAGCAAAATCAGACAGGATCATGTTTCAGTGGATGCATGGGTGGCATCCAGTCAACATCTGATCCAAGAATGAAGTTAGTATCAGGTCCAATTACAATATTGGATCTCATGGCTGCATGTCTTTGACTTAATCTGCAGTGTCGCTCATTAAACAGTTATTTACATGATGGGCATGGATTATGTCCAGTGAACTGAAAAGCAAGCATCAGAGGATACAGCTGTGTCTCTTTTTTTTTCAGCAATAGACACTTATTTACATGCTAGGTCTCGCAGACCCTGGCAGCATATTTAGCAGTTTATCTCCAACTCTGTGCACTCACTTGGCAAAGTGGAGCATGATGCCAAAACTTTTGAAGCTGCATGTATTTTTAATGAGCACAGGGGAGAGCTCTGGAGGTTTCATTCCTCAGTAAGTAAGTTTCAGAGTCAAGGACAGGGAAGACTGCCTGTTTGTCTTCTGATGCTTATCTGTTTGATAACATTCGATGCCACCGAGCTGCCGGGCCGCCTATTGAGGATCGCCAAACTTTGTAGAGGGCGAGATCAAAAACCTGACTGCCATAACAAAGAAACTTTTAACACCGCCTGTGGGCTAGATGAAGGACCTTTTATTGTGTGTCTCTTTGCTGAGTTAATGAATCCCTTCTATCAGGCTTCTAAAGCAGGTGGAGTTGCTTTAGCCGATATGGCAGACCTGTTAACCATGTTGTCTAAAAATGCTGTTTGTTAAAGCCATACAAATGTTTGGAAATTATGTAGAAACATGCTTTTTATCCCTGCAGGCGGGGAAAAAAAAAACACTTCCCAAACATCTAATGCCCACCCAAATCAGCCCCGTCCAGATTGCTGTGCCTCAAGGTTTGCAAGTGGAAATACCAGAATAATTACCTCAGAAGCCCTAAGACCCGTTTATAAACTAGGTGTGAAATGCTCACTTATCAGGAGTGTTGACACTGAATGTTGTGTGACTTGAGTATTTTAGGAGTAAACTAAATGGCATCAGTATCTAACATGAAAATGTGATTGGTTATAGGTGCTCTTTAAAAGTAAAGTACCATCAAATTATCTCTCATACACTATCCCTCCACAGCACACGCATGTGGAATCTCGTTGGCATTGCTGTTACACAAATGTAATCATGTGTGAACTCAATTTCACTCCTCCCTCACTCGCATAGAGGAATCTTCACAGTGTGACACAGTTGAGTTTGTTGTGCCGGAGATGTTGTGAATGTAAACAGGTGCACCAGCCTGTGCACGAAGCAGAATCTGGAGAGAGGAGATAACGCTTTGGCAGAATGGGGCTGCCTTTATTCTGGCTGCAATTTTCATAAGGATGAGAATGTTGTGTGTCAGCAAACTAACCTACTTTACATTTTACACCCAGTAAATTTGGAAATACAAACCTGTATCTAAATGGTTACTGACAACAATCTTCTCTGTTGTAGAGGGAATGTTTCAGGTCACGCTGGTTTACCCTTTAGATCTTTGGCTAATTTTGTTTTGACATCAAACATGTATCCCAGAACTTAATGTTTACTGTTAATAAAGTGGAAAGACTTCTCGGCTAGCTGTAGAGATGCCCCGATACTTGATTGACATCAGTGACGAGTATACTCACCTTCCACTTTATCAGTAAAACCTTATTAGTAATGTGTTGGACCCCATTTTTCCTATCAAACTTTATTTATTTATTTATGAAGCGCTTTTCATATAAGAAGTTGCATCACAAAGTGCTTTACAGATTAAAATGACCCCACATAAAACCACCTTCCCTTCCCTCCCCCACAGATTTAAAAGCATGGTCACAGTTATACCCCCCTCCCCCCAACCCGTCTCCCATGCACACACACAGTTAAAAGAAAAGGTAAAAAAGGACATTGGGCCGAGTGCAGATGAACCATGCAAGGAAACGCCATCAGAGGAGCCATATGCCCCGGCAGCAGTAGATTAACAGCAGCAGCCGAGGCACCGACACAGGGCACCCAGTGGAGGCAAGGCCAAGACCCCCACCTCCACCCAAGCTCCACCCGGAGAGCACCCAGGCAGCTACAGCCGACCACCGCTCCCGGGGCAGAGGGCTCCCACAGAGGAAACACTGGAACGGGGATTAAGATAAATTAAAGTATAAAAAGAAACGGTAAATTAATGTGCTAAGATTGAAAAGTAAAACTGATAAAAAATATAATCATATAAAACATCCAAAGCAATTAAACAAACAGTGATAAATAATAATCAGTTAAAAGCTAAGCTAAAAAGGTGAGTCTTGAGCCTGCTCTTAAAAACATGAATATTCTCTGCAGCCCTGAGGTTCTCTGGCAGCCTGTTCCAGAGGTGAGGGCCATAAAACTGGAAAGACGCCTCGCCATGCTTGTGTGTCCTGACTTTTGGGGTGACAAGGAGACGGCTGCCAGAGGAGCGCAGAGACCGCGAAGGTTTATATGGTAAAAGCAGTTCAGAGAGATAAGAAGGCCCAAGACCATTAAGACACTTAAAAACCATTAAAAGAACCTTAAAGTCGATCCTGAAATGTACGGGGAGCCAATGCAATGATTTTAAGACCGGTGTAATGTGCTCCCGCCTCCTGGTCTTCGTCAGGACACGTGCTGCTGAATTTTGTAGTAGTTGTAAACCTGATATACTCTTTTTGGGAAGACCAGAAAGCAGGGCATTACAGTAATCAATTCTACTGGAGATAAAAGCATGCATCAGTGTCTCCGTATTGGCCCGAGACAGAATGGGGCGGACTCTGGCGATGTTCTTTAGTTGATAAAAACCTATTTTAGTGATATTTTTTATGTGAGGAATAAAAGTCAGCTCAGAGTCAAAAATCACGCCCAGGTTCTTCACTTGTAAAGAGAGATTAAAAGACAGTGATTGTAGTTTTGGTAAAAGTTTCTCTCTCTGAGCCTCAGGACCGATGACTAAAACCTCAGTTTTGTCCTGGTTGAGCTGGAGAAAGTTTTCTGCCATCCAGGATTTAATGTCTAAAATGCAGTTAAAAAGTGCATCCATTGGCCGTGTGTCATCGGGAGACATGGAGATGTATAACTGTGTATCATCAGCATAACTGTGGAAGTTAACTCCATGTCTCCTGATGACGCTGCCAAGAGGGAGCATATAAAGGTTAAAAAGCACTGGGCCTAAAATTGAACCCTGGGGCACACCACATGTAATCCTATGGACCCTAGAGGAGCAGGTATCTAAACTTACCATAAAAGTCCTGTCTGTGAGATAGGATGTGAACCATTTGTGAACAGCACCAGAGAGGCCGATCTGTTTTAAACGGGTTAAAAGAATAGTGTGGTGTACTGTATCAAAGGCAACGCTTAGATCCAGTAGAACCAACACTGTCACCTTCTGAGCGTCATAATTTATTCTAAAATCTATAAGACACTGTTCATGGCATTGTTTCATTAAAGTGTCAGTAACATTCCTCTTTTATATTTTGGGTCATGTTTGCATGTTGGCATCTTGCAGAGTGTAGGATCCAAATAAGTAAATTAAACATGCTTCTGTAGACACCTGTTGTGTGTCCTCTTTTTGATTACATATACCTACACTCACCTGTTCACTTCACCTGGTAGGAGGAACGTAGGATGGGGTGAGCTCAAGGTCATCATACTGTTTCTGATGTTCATGTTGGAGCGAAATTTGGAATTTTAACCACAATAAAAAGATTGCAGTTGGTGCTCCCCTCCCATTCCACCACATCCCAAAGGTGCTTTACAATATTGAGATCTGGAGACTATGGAGGCCATTGGAAGTACAGCGAACACAATGTTTTTTGTTTTTTTACTTGTCAGGTTAAAAAAACGTTTTGGAAGATGGATACACTGTGGTGATAAAGGAAGACACATTGTGATCAACAATTTCACAGTGCTTAGTTGTTACTAAGAGGCCCAAAGTGAGCCATGAAAATATCCCCCCGCACCATCAAGCCACCACCACCACCCACCCGAACCACTGCTCCAAGGCGGGGTGGATCCATGTTTGTGGCCAATTCTGACAATAACATCTGACTGTTGCTGCTTACAATGGACCCTCATCAGAACAGACAACATTTTTGTGTTTTGGTGTTCTATTTTATTGCTTCTTTTTTTCTTTTCTTAAAACGGTCGTTGAAAAGGCAGCTGGATAGCTTGGTGGCATAAAATCAAAGGCAGTGCAAGAAACCCCTCTCCTAGAAGTTGAGCTTAGTCCTATTTAAAACCACCTAAACTGGGTTGGAGAACATTTATTAATATACATTTCCTTAGAAATAAGAATCTCCTCATGAAATGCTCCTGTTCTATATGTTTAAGGGTTTCCAAAATGGTATGTTTTGTGATTATAGTTCACCTAATTGGGTTTTTTATAATCGTAATGAAATTCACAACAGACACTTCACCTGCTGCTAGCATTGCTCTGAGTCTTGTCTGAGTCTTTCTTTCTGCGCGCACACATTTGTTGAAGTGGGTTATGGGGGCAGGTACACACGTACAAAAGCCAGCAGCTGTTGTTGAGCTGGCTGTGCAAGATTTGCATAAGTCTCCCAGGAGCCACTTGATGGTTAAGTGCAAAAACTGTAATTAAACATGGAGGAGATGACATGGCAGTCCGGCCTTTGAGGGCCTTGAGTGCTGTGAGGAAGGACTTGACGTCGCCTTGTTAAATATACAGTTTCTTAACCCCCCCCCCCCCCCGGGATGGGTTCATAGGGTTTTTTATTTTCTTTTAGTAGCTATGACAATCTTTGTTATATTAAGTTTTACATACTTGAATAAATCTGATCCATAGAAGCCAAAAAAGAAAACGGTAATAACTAATATTGGCATGTTCCATGGCTGCTCGGGTAGATAGTTTTAAGCATGCTGTGAAGCTGCTGGATATAAATGGAGTTTGCTTCTTTGTTCTCGAGGTCACTTTCACTTTTTTTCATTTAACCGATCTATTTCAGCTCTTATAGCACAAACAAAAGCTTTTGCTCACAAATGGATCATCTTAATTGCCCTTTAAAATAAGTTGATGTAGAAAGTGTAAAACAAAATGGTCAGAGGCACAATTTTTTTGCCAGTCCTAACAATTCCTATCTACTTTCCACATGATTTATTTGAGAGTCATGACAAAAATGGCTTTTCTGACGTGCAATCACAAATTGAATGTTTAACATGACATTATCTACTTGGGTCAGATGAGACTAAGATTGAGCTTTTCTGCAATCACAACTCCAGGTGCAGATGGCGTAAAGCAAAAAATGTATGTGTAAAAGCACCTTATGTCCAGTGTTTAAGCATGGTGAAGGATCTGTGATGCTGTAGGCCTCGTTTTTTTAAAGGTCCTGGGAAACTTGTAAATGTTCATGACATGATAAATTATTTGAAATACCTGAAAATTTTTGATAGAGATCTGGTGGACCTAAAAATCTGGTGGGATACTAATCCAAAATGTGGTCAAATCTACACAAATGGTTCACTTTACACAAAGTCAACCTTCTTCCAACGCCATTTCAGTCCCTGACCTGAATCGTACAGAAAACCTGTGGGGTGAGCTGAAGAGACGAAAGCATGAGATTATCTAGTACACTGAATGATCTAGAGAGACTGGTCTAAGAGGACTGGCCACAGATCTCCCTCTCTGTATGTTCCAACATTTTGAAATGTAAAAAATGATTAAGACTTGTCTTATTGGCAAAGGGGAATGTACAATGTGACATTACACTACTGCTATCAAAGATAAATTTATTTTTAAGCTTTTCACACATCTTTGAGGGTGGCCAGCAAATATGTCTACTGCAGCATGTGTGAGACTAAAGAGAACAGTAAAAGTATCCAAATCTCAGGAGGAAACTCATTTATTTTTGCATTTTTTACATTTTGAATACCATTCATGAGGGTGACTCAGGTTGTAGTTGCGCCAGTACCAGAAGGAAATGAATCAAAACACAGACTAAGTCATTTTCAGGTGGGAGACCTGAAAGTGGAACATGAAAAGGATTAAATGCCACATCTTTCATCTCATCAAGGCGCTGCTGCCGCAGCCTCCATTCCGCTTTTACTTTCAACGTTCTTTTGTTTTCTCTCATCAGTGGATGATGCACTGAGAGTCCTTGTGATACGCTGACTTGACTGTTGTGACTTACTTGGCTCCAAACACCCTGAGAGCCCAAATGTCTCTCTTTCAGGAAGCACTTCAGATGCTTCCCTCCCTGCAGTGCGCTGTCTCATTTTTGTGACGCTCAGTGGCAGGTAGATGCATCTTCTGGATATGGAGCTCCGCACCCCAGTCGGAAAACAAATATGCACTGAGTGCTTCGGCACATAACGAGTCTCTTGTGCATTGAGTGGAACAGATGCATGGCAATCAGATACTTGACTTACCAGTAAGACATGATGCTGAGACAACTATTTTGGGTGGAGTTATTTACATTAGTTATTTATGGTATTTTTATGAGCTTCATTACACATCAATCTCTTACATTGAACATTCATTTAAATATCCTACACTTCGTGTCTTTCTTAGCTTGCTGAAGTTTCTTCTCCTCCTTTCCGTTCTTTCTTCTATTGTACTCATAATCCTGCTTTTAGTTGAGTGTGGTAGATCTGTCTGTCTGTTTTTTTTTGTGTGTGACTTTTATTACTTTTTATTTAAGAGCTTCAAAAATCCAGTGCACTGCAAAAGACTTCAGATCCCTTGAATTTGACAGACCAATATGAAGCAGTCTGAAAAGTGTGATTTGTGTTGTGCCCTTTTAAAGAAAAGTTGCAGGATAGTAGCTCTAGGACTGGATTTGGGCACTGCTGATCTAAACTGTTTTATTGTACCTCTGGTTGTATCTTTGGGATCAAAATCCTGCTTGAAGGTGAATCTCCACCCTAATCTTGAATCTGTTCTAGCTTCCATCATGTAGTCTTTAAGTATTTAGCTCCATCCATTCATCCATCTTCCCATCAACTCTGAGCTTCCCTGTCCCTGCTAAAGAAGACTGCTACCTTTATTGAGGTGGTAGGAACATGGTGTGAATCTGGTGTGTTCACGGTAAATGAAATCATTACTTAAAATTACCTAAAAGTTTTTCTTGGCCAATACCATTTTCTTCTAATGTTTATAATGCGTAACAGAAGTAGGCTGAAGATGGAAGAAGCTAGTAGCAAATAAAGGAATAACAAGATTTCCCCCATTTAATGCCTACAAATACAACTTGTATTTGACCCGATCAACAGAGTATATGCTGTTCATTGATGTATTTTTGGACTAAAAATGCTGGAGTTTTTTTTAGCTCTATTGCATTTAAGGAATAGCAGAAAAATCAAATTTAACAGTATATGACCTGTCAATTACAAGTCATACACTATCAAGGCAAAAGTGTTAAATTCTGATCGCTGGCCAATTAGTTGCTGCATCTCTCTTTAAATCTCATCCTTCTGTTCTCTAAGTTGAACAAAAATTCAGTTTATGGGCAGCTGAATCGCTTCCATACAAGACATAGACTTGTAAAATTAATGGACGGTGACACATTATCACATGTAAGACTGGTCACAGGCTTCTGTCCAAGAAATTGTGTGTATCACACTAATATTCTCCTTTCTTAAGTTGCGCAACATGAAGCAGCATGAATGTATCTGTACCTTCGGTCTCCTAATGAGTTTTTCACTCAGCGCTGTAGAGGACTGTGGACCAGCATTGACATTCACCTCCATCAAGCAAAGGCAGAAAATGAGTATGGATGGGATACGCCCAACAGGCACTGAGAAGGGCCAGGTGTGAGGAGAAAAAAAAAGATTAGGTAAAAAAGGAATGATGATCTGCTATAAACACTATAAAGGAGATGAGACAGGAGCCTGTTGTTGCTGTAGAAACAGACCATTGGCAGAGCTGAGCCAATACAAGCAGAATGAGAGAGATAGTTGGCTCCTAAACGCAGACATGCTGCAGCTTTGCTCCTGGCAGGGTTGTCAGAAGCTGCAGGAGCGCTTTGGTTTGCCACTTTGCCACATCAGTGAGTATTCAGGTAGTGTGTCCTCCGAGGACTGGTCCAATGTTGCTAAGCTCAGGACCTTCTTTTTTATATATAAAAGCTTCTTAAAGCAAAAAAAAAAAAGTCTCTGAAATCGAGGTGAATCCTATTTGTACCTGCTGTCAGCCCTCTGTCATTTTGATTGATGTGTTTGTTGGCATCCACAACACCTACCAAACAGGCCTGAGATGGCTGCTGGGGCTGCTCTGTTATCCTTCGCTTTAAGTGTGACAGCGATCATGCTGCCCTTTGAATGTGTGCAGCACAAACACATCTTCAGGGCTGTGGCCTTCGTCTGGCTCGCTAATAGATTACAATGGGACAGCAAGAAAATCTCAGGATGGCAAGAGAAGATAAACAGTGGGCTGTTTAAAGCGGAGAGGATCTGTCATCTGTATGTAAACCAGATTTCTTAGACTTAACTTAGCTGCTGCCAAAAATGTCTTTATCTCAACTTAGCATCACATGATTTCCTCTACAAATTATCAAGAAATTTTTTTTTCTCTTTGCGGATAACGAGCACAAATCCAAAATAATTATATAGTTTGTGCACTTATATACTGTTTATTACATTTACTGTCTTAACAAGTTAAGGCCTAACTTTCAGTTGCAGCTTCTTAGAAAACAGCTAGAACATGTTTACTGGAATAAAATGGTTCACTTTCAAGTGATTTTCACCTCAGGGGCCTGTAGAAGTAGTTATCAGTCTTTCCTAAAGGGTGTCGTGATGCATGATAAATTTGTTTGGAAAACTGTTTGGTGTGTGCACACTTAAAAATGATCCGTAATTAATATTTATTTTTTACTTTACAAATAATTTTGAATGATTTCCAAGCATTTCTTCTGCTTTGACAACTAAGTCTTCCACCAGTGACAAAGAACAGGGTTAGCTTCCAGAGAAAATGCAAGGATTGCACTAAGTGCTTGTTTTTGTGTTG
Organism: Valencia hispanica; assembly: GCA_963556495.2. Lineage (NCBI taxonomy): Eukaryota > Metazoa > Chordata > Actinopteri > Cyprinodontiformes > Valenciidae > Valencia > Valencia hispanica. Next base: position 26,801,237 of record OY747711.1, read on the forward strand.
GATTTTTGTTTGGCATAGTTCAAAACACACACTGCAAACTAATAGACTGGGACAGTGGATGGTATAGTCAGACAATGTGCTAAATTGGTTCAGATCTTATTTCGTTGACTGGAACTACTATACGGTAGGTCATTTAGCGAGATATAAATCCGAATGAACAAACAATCATGTGGTTTTCCTCAAGGCTCTGTTCTTGGGCCACTTTATTTATGTACATGGACCTTCTTTGTCAGATTATTACACCTTCTCTTATAAGTATATGATAATGACACAAACACCAAATGACCACGGCTGTTAAGAAAGTGTGTTTATAGTATCAGTGAGTTAGAATTAAAGATGATGGTGGGAGTAAAGATGAATGGCTGCCGGAAAAGGAAGGGTGCATGGGTGTCCAATTCCGGGTCTCAAGGGTCGGTCTCCAGCCAGTTTTAGATGTCTCTGCTCCAACACAGCTGATTCAAATGGTCCATCTACCTCCTCAGTACGTCAAAGTTCTGCAGAGGCCTGCTAACGAGCCATCATTTGATTCTAGCGTGTTGAACCAGTCAAAGAAAAACATGCAGGTGACCGGCCCTTGAGGAGCAGAATGGGGCACCCCTGGACTAGTGTATTCTAGCAGTAGTGACAATGAAGCTAAGATGCTGATGGAGGTGATGATGCTGAGGATGTTGAAGGACTTGGGGGTGCTGACCAAGCTAAGGATTGTCATTGTGTTCCAGCTGACAGTTCAAGGACAGAAAAAAGCAGAAGTATCTGGAAGATGGGAGACGACCAGTTTCAGGGAGATTTGCATCTCTTTTTGGGACAGGAAAAAGTAGATGTTGAGGAAATGGAACCAGCAGATTTTTTTTATGCATCTGTATCCAGAAGATCTGATAAATGAAATGATCAATTTTAACCTGTATGGACTGCAAAAAAAAAGAAAATCTGGCACTGACAAAAGATGAAATGAAGAATAATTGTAATTAGAATAAATAATGATTGAAATAAGTATGGTCATACCTCGAATAACCAGATCAAGAATGTACTGGTCATCAGAAGAAGGGCTTTATTAGCTCAAACATGTTTCAGTAAAGCTGTCCAGATGGAAGGAGGGTTAGGTGGCAGCCTTGTATTTCTGTTCCATAGTGATTTACTAAAATGCATCCATATAACTGAGTTCAGTAAATGAAAATCCCTTGGTTTAGTTTCATATACAATTATTATTTTTTGTTCGAAGACCTGAATGGGATTGGTGAAACATGGGCATATAGAGCGCAGAGGCTGAAAAGTCAGGAGCAATGTCAAAATGTTAAAATGTGTAACAAACCAGTTTAGCACTATTTTCTATGTTTATCTGCAGTTTTCACATAATGCTAAAAAAAGTCATTCACTTATCAAATACATATTTCGTCTTCTAAATGTATAGTAAATCTAAATTCAAGATTAGAGATCATGACTTGGCCAGAAATTACTCGGCATGCAGGAAACTAAGCCTATTTATGGATTTAGACTTCAATTGTGTCATCTAAATTAAGTTTGCCACTAGAAAAACCCTTAAAAAAGATCTTTTGAAAAATCGTAAAAGGATACTGAAAACGCATGTGTTCCTGTCTGTCAAGAGATGTTTGCTTTATGTTCCCAGGACCAAAATTAACAAAGTGAAGATGACATTTAGTTTCTGTCCTTCTCAACTTTTGAAGTAAATCCCTGAAAACATGAAAAGTGCCGAAACTGTTGACTCCAATAAATCAGGACTGAAACAATTATTGTTATAGTTTTCCAATAAGGGAGAAGATACTTTAATAAGTTCATTTTTAGCATGTCCAAATGTTTTAGTTGTTTTGTTCATTTTTGTGACCTGTACATTTTTACTGCTGTTCTTTATATATTTGTCATTTCAGTGTAATTTCCCTTTACCTTTGTTCATGTATTTCCTTTTAAATCTCCTTGATTGACCTTGATTGTGAATGGTACTATAAAAATAAACATGCTTTACGCCACGCTCGGCTCACACACAGAGAAAAGAAACCAATTGATTTAAAGTAGAGATGCTGTCTTGGTCGAAGACATGTGGTGACACAAGTCTTAGAGGTTGATAAAATCTTATTGCGGGTCTGGATAAGGATCTTTTTTATGCTCCTATGCATCACCCAGAGTCCTCCAGAAGCTGCTGCTACTGTTATCGCTCAGAGGATGGGTTGCTCTACTGGGCAAACGGGTCCAGTTCACTCGGATTCTGTCAAAAAATATTGCTCCCGTTATTAATATTTGATAACCTCCTTGTTTGCTGAATGACATAACTCCCTTCCATCTTATTTTATTCTTACATTAGTTATTACGACTCCAGAATGTACACAACAAGCCTGTTTATCAGAGTGGACCAGATAGAATATCACCGCAGAGCAACTTGGCACAAAATGGCAGATGTAGTGGAGCGTTTTTTCCTGTTTTTTAGCTTGGAGCTTATTTGATGTCTTATAGTTGCTGTTTTGGTTGAAACACACCACAAGGGCAAGGAGGAGGAAGAGTGAAAGTTAATCAACTGCATGCCATGTAAACAAAGCAGAACCATACTTTAAACCACAATGCATTGATTCTCATTACAATCATTTATTTCTCCACTGCGTCAGCTTGTGTTGTCAAAAAGGTGAGATCCATAGAGATTCAGATCATCCCACTGATCTCACTCACAGCTGCTGCAAAGCACTGAGCACAAACCCCTAAAGTTTCACCCTTCTGAAGCCGCAATGGGACAAAAATGTTGAATGTGAAACCAGCATCCATTTTTAAGCTTTCTTTTAAACTCGAAAACAAGTAGATGATGTCGCTGTAACAGGAATGTCAGACTTCAGAAGGAGTAACGGTGAGTTTTGAGATGTGAGTTTTGCATTGAAGTGGGAGTCGATGCTAACAGACTGCGTCACAAGTTGTAGAGTCATCCGACCCCATTAGGTCTGAAGTTATGTCATGCTCTTTTATATCTTTGTTTTCCTCTTCAGAGGCTTCTTTAATAATACTAAGTCGCTGGGAAGTATCTGATAAAAAAAAAATTTATATGATCTAGATTCTCTTTACAAGTGAAGAACCTGGGCGTGATTTTTGACTCTGAGCTGACTTTTATTCCTCACATAAAAAATATCACTAAAATAGGTTTCTATCAACTAATGAACATCGCCAGAGTCCGCCCCATTCTGTCTCGGGCCAATACGGAGACACTGATGCATGCTTTTATCTCCAGTAGAATTGATTACTGTAATGCCCTGCTTTCTGGTCTTTCCAAAAAGAGTATATCAGGTTTACAACTACTACAAAATTCAGCAGCACGTGTCCTGACGAAGACCAGGAGGCGGGAGCACATTACACCGGTCTTAAAATCATTGCATTGGCTCCCCGTACATTTCAGGATCGACTTTAAGGTTCTTTTAATGGTTTTTAAGTGTCTTAATGGTCTTGGGCCTTCTTATCTCTCTGAACTGCTTTTAGCATATAAACCTTCGCGGTCTCTGCGCTCCTCTGGCAGCCGTCTCCTTGTCACCCCAAAAGTCAGGACACACACGCATGGCGAGGCGTCTTTCTAGTTTTATGGCCCTCACCTCTGAAACAGGCTGCCAGAGGACCTCAGGGCTGCAGAGAACATTCATGTTTTTAAGAGCAGGCTCAAGACTCACCTTTTTAGCTTAGCTTTTAACTGATTATTATTTATCACTGTTTGTTTAATTGCTTTGGATGTTTTATATGATTATATTTTTATCAGTTTTACTTTTCAATCTTAGCACATTAATTTACCGTTTCTTTTTATACTTTAATTTATCTTAATCCCCGTTCCAGTGTTTCCTCTGTGGGAGCCCTCTGCCCCGGGAGTGGTGGTCGGCTGTAGCTGCCTGGGTGCTCTCCGGGTGGAGCTTGGGTGGAGGTGGGGGTCTTGGCCTTGCCTCCATTGGGTGCCCTGTGTCGGTGCCTCGGCTGCTGCTGTTAATCTACTGCTGCCGGGGCAGATGGCTCCTCTGATGCCGTTTCCTTGCATGGTTCATCTACACTCGGCCCAATGTCCTTTTTTACTTTTTCTTTTAACAGTGTGTGTGCATGGGAGATGGGTTGGGGGGAGGGGGGTATAACTGTGACCATGCTTTTAAATCTGTGGGGTAGGGAAGGGAAGGTGGTTTTATGTGGGGTCATTTTAATTTGTAAAGCACTTTGTGATGCAACTTCTTGTATGAAAAGCGCTTCATAAATAAAGTTATACATTAATAAAGATTTGATTTGATTGGAAACAAGCAGCAAATCATTTTGAACACGTTACACGTCATATCTATGATTTCCATGAAGCGAAAAGTGCGGATGTATTTGCCTAGAAATTTGTCATTTGTGGCTTTCATCAAACAAATATGTTATCCAACAATCTTATGGTTACAGTGTAGCGTTCTACATTGATGTGTCCAATAAAACACTGGTAGAAGTCCCTGTATTCATTATCACTGCTCCTTGTCTGTTTTGATATGACCCCCCTAAGTCGAGGCTCGACTGCCGGCTGTGGGAGAGATGTGAGCACAGTTCAGCATGCAGCTATAACAGCATTCAAAGCAATGACAAACATTTTAGAAAGCTGTAATTATTGCTCCCAACACATGATCAGTTGAAGATGCAAAGAAAACATGTATTAAGCAAAACAATCAGCATGGCATATGAAAGCACAGAGGAAGAAAGCTAACCTTATCCTCAGCAAAGCGAGATGTGGGTTTACTGACGGCTTTTTGAAGCAAAATCAGATCATTCTTTATAAATAAAGGATAAAGGTATGCTTGTTGACAGTGATGTGTTGATTGAAGGTTATAGCAGCTTTTTCAAACCCAGTTAATCCAATGCTGGCAGAAGAAAGACTGTCCAGAAACAGGGGAATAAAAACACCCTGTAATCTGTCTCTGGGTATCTGTCATTTTACCTTAGTTCCTTTTGATGTTTTAATCTATGGTTTAAATACTATTTATTTATGTAGTTTATTCTAGAGCGTAAAATGTATATGTATAAATTATTAAGGTAAATCAAGTTTAAGTTCAAATGTACTAAAATAGAGGAGGGTTGCAGTTGTGGGCTCAAACCACAACCATTTGTTTTGCTCTTCATTTGTAAGTAAATCTATTAAAGTAGATTTTCTCATCACTAGTTATTCTGAAAGCTTAATCTTAAATTAGATTTGCATCTTTGAACTAGAACTCTGAGAATCCCTGGTCGAAATCAACATGTACATTAACTATGCAGTCTTCTTTGAGTTTGGGGTATGTTCATGACCATACCAGCAGGGGGCAGTTGAGAGCAGCCTTTTGTCTTTATGTCCCTGCAGGATAGGTCGATGAGTGCAAAATCAATATAGTTAAAAATCATTTTTTTTTGAATAAACGTTTTTTGTTTTGTTTGTTGTTTTATCTCAAACATATTTCAACTTTAAGCAAGTTTTGTCTGTGAGAAACCAGCAAGACAAGCAACCTTTAAGTGCAAATGTCTCCTTCTGCCCTGGATCGATTTTATGTGGAAACCAAAAAGGGCTAGAGGTTAAAGTAGTTTTTAGAGCAGTAGGTGGAGGAGAGATTCATTGCTCCACGCTTCACTCTTCATCATCGTGCAGAGGTGTCTAAATCAAAGTTACTTGTTGTGAAAAGTGGATTGAACTGGTGTGTAGAGCTTCAAACCATCTTAATTTAACTGACAAGATGGACTGAAACAAATTCTCTGAGGAATCTTTTGTTAAATCTTTTTTAGTCACCACACATCTGATGGTGATGTCCTCTTTGTGGTAGGAGTTGAAGGAATTAGAGATATCCTTTGTCTTTGTATTATTTCCTTTTGCATGGGGAAAATGTGCACAACCTTCTGTCGAGCTAGATCAGAGGTAATGCAATACTTCACCATCATTACTCCATAATTCCATCCGTTGGCCACAGTTGAAGGCAGGAATCCAAGGTTTACATGCAGGGGGGGAGGAAGCTTTGCAACCCCATTGTGTGCCAGGAGCCCCCCTGTGGAGAGGTGGTCTGCTGCAGGGAAGCTGCTTACGACTCCTTATGTTTTCAGATTTAAACAGGATTTAGAAGTAGAAGGGTTTCTGCTGTGGTGGAAGAGGAAACCAATAAGTTCTGAGGATTCACACGTTATAAATACCCAAATTAGCAGGTCTTCTAAACCTGGCCAGTGTCGGCGACAAGCCGCCATCTGCTCTAGCAGCAGGTGAGGGCTGCTGATGTCCTAGTGAGTGGACCACGGCCTAGAAGGAAGGGAGGTGCATACTGGGGAGGGGGTGGGGGGTGTAGAGCTGGTTCTGGTTTCTCTTTATATTGAGGTCACTCCTGCAGAGCTTAGTGCAGATGATGGATTTAATGGCCTTGGATAGGGTTCTTCTTCACTACTTGAAGGGTTGAGACGGGCAATAAAAAAAACAGAGTTGGCCTTTGTAACACTCTTCACGTCTGATATTTGAAAAATAAAAGATAATATACCCAGTTTTCTCTCTCCAGTCTGCTGTCTGTTGGAGAGTCAAAATGGGCCTTTGCCTACAGCCTGATCAGTAAAATAATTATCAAGACGCCATACCTTCCCTTGCAAAGATTTTCACTATGCATGGAATATTTTAACATTTTATTACATTACAACCACTGACTATCATTCAGTGGTAGATAATTGTGAAGTGTAAAATCTGAATAGTGTGGCTTAATCTTTATTCAGCCCATTTTCTCTGATACCCCTAAATATAAACCATAGCAACCAGGTGCCAACAGAAATCACTTAATAAGTGGGTGTGTGTAATTTAGGCCGTGTTCGGTAATGCAAATATTTAGCAAAGATATATTTTCTGCTGGGTTTGCACTTCCTGTCCACATATAAATGGGATTTTTTTTGTTTTTGTTTGGGGAAAAAAAACCTTTAAAACAATCTTCTGTGATATATATTCATGGACTGGATATCTACAGATAATTAAACAATGACATAGTGGCGCACTTTGCAAATAACTATTATTAATTTCACAACCGTTCTCAGACCCCTTTTATTAGAATAACTGATACAACTTATACAGTCGTGGCAAAAGGTTTTGAGAATTACATAAATATTCGAAGCTGGAAAAGTTGCTGCTTAAGTTTTTATAATAGTAATTTGCATATACCATTAACTCGGGTGAGAATGTTGACGAGCACAAGGCTGGAGATCATTATGTCAGGCTGATTGGGTTAGAAGGATATTGTGGCTACAATAATTGCACCTAAATCAACAATTTATAGGATTATCAAGAACTTCGAGGAAAGAGGTTCAATTTTCGTTAAGAAGGCTTCAGGGCGTCCAAGAAAGTCCAGCAAGCGCCAGGATTGACTCCTAAAGAGGATTCAGCTGCGGAATCGGAGTGCCACCAGTGCAGAGCTTGTTCAGGAATGGCAGCAGGCAGGTGTGAGCGCATCTGCACGCACAGTGAGACGAAGACTTTTGGAAGATGGCCAGGTGTCAAGAAGGGCAGCAAAGAAGCCACTTCTCTCCAAAAAAAAACATCAGGGACAGATTGATCTTCTGCAGAAAGTATGGTGAATGGACTGCTGGGGACTGGGGCAAAGTCATATTCTCCAATGAAGCCTCTTTTCGATTGTTTGGGGCATCTGGAAAAAGGCTTGTCAAGATAAGAAAAGCTGAGCGCTACCATCAGTCCTGTGTCATGCCAACAGTAAAGCATCCTGAGACCATTCATGTGTGGGGTTGCTTCTTATCCAAGGGAGTGGGCTCACTTACAATTTTGCCCAAAAACACAGCCATGAATAAAGAATGGTACCAAAACACCCTCCAACAGCAACTTCTTCCAACAATCCAACAACAGTTTGGTGAAGAGCAATGCATTTTCCAGCACGATGGAGCACCGTGCCATGAGGCAAAAGTGATAACTAAGTGGCTCGGGGACCAAAACGTTTAAATTTTGGGTCCATGGCCTAGAAACTCCCCAGATCTTAATCCCATTGAGAACTTGTGGTCAGTCCTCAAGAGGCGGGTGGAAAAACAAAAACCCACTAATTCTGACAAACTCCAAGAAGGGATTATGAAAGAATGGGTTGCTATCAGTCAGGATTTGGCCCAGAAGTTGATTGAGAGCATGCCCAGTCAAATTGCAGAGGTCCTGAAAAATAAGGGCCAACACTGCAAATACTGACTCTTTGCATAAATGTCATGTCATTGTCAATAAAAGCCTTTGAAACGTATAAAGTGCTTGTAATTATATGTAGAGATTTATGTAGAGATTCATATGTATAGATTTAAATGTTTAGCCTTGTTTAGACCATTTTACCTGCATCTGTATTACATTGTCCCAACACTGCTTCTATATTTTACAAGATTTTTGACTAGAATCCAACAGATGGTATAGACAGCAATTATTTTCAATGACTGAGCAAACATATTGGTGTCTAAAAGCAGTACATAAAGTAGTGTAACTAGGGCCTTAATCTTTGTATACTGTACATACAGCAAACATCATCATGAAGACAAAGGACAGGCCGCGGACAATACAGCTGACAGGCCAGGTTTGAAGTTGGGGAGCTTAATACAGAGTTAGATTATAAAGCAATATCCCAAGCTTTGAATATTTCACAGAGCAGACATACCAACATATGGCTGCTCACCTGAACCAGCTGGGGAAAGAGAGTGTTTATCACTAAAGCAGCTAAGGAGGCTCATGGTAACTCTGGAGGAGCTTCAGAGATCCATAACTTAGGTATGCGAATCATTTGACAGGAATGCTTATAGCTGTGCTCTCCACACATTTTTCCTTTTTTTAGAAGTGTAGAAAGGAGAAAGTCATCAATGAAAGAAATCTGAAAAAAAAAAGTGTTTGCAGTTTGTCACAAACCATGTGGGGTACTCAGCAAAAAGGTGCTATGAGTAGTTAAAAACCAATACAGCACACCACTATGATTGCCCTCGTTGAAACATGGATGTTGCAGTGTAATGCTTTGGAGATACTTTTCTTCAGCACAGAGGGAGGTTGAGGTTCACCTTCGAACAGGACAGCGACCCTAAACATACAGCCAAAGCTATAATAAAGGGGTTTAAGCGAAAGCATTTTCATGTGAAATACTATCCCAGTCAACGTCTAGACTTAAATCCAATTGAGAATCTGTGGTAAAACCTAAAAGACTCTTTTCAGACACTCTCTATCCAGTCTGCTTGATCTTGAGCTATTCTGGAAAAGGAATGAGTAAAATGTTCAGTCACTTATTCTGAAATGGTAGAGACATACTCCAATTAACTTACAGCTCAAATTGACACAACACTTTTTACATTTTTATTTGTCAAAAGAAATGTCCTTCCACTTAGTTATGCACCATCTTTATGTTGGCATGTCACATAAAATCAAATGAATTTATAAGCAGGCTTGTACTTTTAACTTTAGAAAATGAAAAAATAGTTTATAGGGTATGCTTGCTGTTGTAAGGATTTGTTCTCCTGGACGTTTTTAGTTTTTGCAGGATTGCACGGTCACTCTTCTCTTCCTTACCCGTTCACACTAATTGTTTGATCCTGGAGACATCAGGTAAGCTGGGTTAAGACCGTGAAGCGCGATAAGCTCTGCATGGATGCTCTGTGCTGCTGTTTGCATCCCAATAGCCACTAATGACTCATCTCAGATGCACACGTGTACCTGCATATTGTGGAGAATTAATGAAGTTTGCTGCACTATGTTGCAATGTGAGAATGAATTCAAATTAACCATCTTTTACCTTATCTCATCTTAAAGGTATCGCTTACCTTAGGTCTTTGATGTTGAATACTGATAGAGCAATAAATGCATTAGAAGCTTTATTTGATCTTTTTTAGTCTTGATAAAACAGATGCTGGCAGCAGTACTTAGCTCCATGCTTCTGCTGGCAAGAAAGGATTTGCATTTCTGAACTGGTCTGAAATTTCAACAGATTTTCATCAGAGATGTGGTTATGAATGAATGCACAAATCAAACTGGGAGTCCTATTGATTCAGCAGAGCGAGAGGTGTATCTTAGCGCTTATGTATTTTCTCTACTCACAGCAGCCAAACAATTGGTGAGTCATGCGCTGCAGAGAGGCACTAGGTAGATTTAGGATCCAAAATTGTTGTGAATTACCAGAAATAATTACTCTGAAACCTCAGATAGTTTTGGCAATCATCAGTCCACAGTATGAAGGAGGTGAGGAAGAAGCTCACTGGCCGTAATTTATTACAGGATCAGGTTAATATCTAGAATTTGTCCTGTACTGTGCAACAGTAGTGCGGAAGGTTACTGCACCCCTAGGAGAAAGTGCAGCTTGCTGCTCCCCTAGTATGTTGGAAAAGGCTCTCAGATGTGGCTTTTTGTTTGGGGGACACAAAGCATCAAGTGAAACAGGGCAGAGGTGTTTTCATAATGTGGCTCTGCTTGCTTTCTGTGGGTCTGAAGAGTCGGTCATCGTAAAATATTTTTATTAAGTTATTTTTCAGGATAGTTCAATATGAAACCAATGAGATAATTGCAACCACAAGGACAAGTTGTCAGCACTGTTGTTCCCCTACAACTTACATTCAGGTCTAAACAATCTAGAACATTTACATCTATTTATGATTTTATTTTTTTCTTGTTTTTAATGGCTACATTGTTTTTCACTCTTTGTCTTCAATTTAGAGCAGCTGCTACAACTTCAACCTTGTTTGTTATCATATTTCTACAAAGAACGATGTGTTCTGCTGTTTCTGACACAGCGGGTTGCTGATTAGTGAGACAGATCTGTGTGTGCTTGGTAATAAAAATTGGCTGTCAGGAAGTCAGTGGCTTTTACATTCTCGGAGACAATTAATTACAAATTTACATTACATTCTCAGAAAAAAATACATTCTCTGAAATTACATCCTTGGATACAAATTGTGCATTTCCATTTTTGGCATCAGACACAAATAACAATGGTTAATTTTTAAAAGTAGCAACTGCAGTTTATAAAATATCTAAAAATTAAAACAAAAACCAAGAATCAGCTCTTTAAGAAAGTGGTATTTAATTGATTTACATTATCTACCTAGTTCATTATGTTTTTTTTTATTACCTTACTGTATTTGTCATCATTATTATCAATGCCAAAATCATATCACTGTTTAGTCATTAATGAGGAACAAGTGAAATTATTTTTCCAACTTTAAATCCATTTAAAGCTGTATGTTTAGTGTAGTTGTCTCAGTCTCAAGCCTTCAATAGCCTCTAAAATATTTTCTTTCAGTCTTTCTTTGTGTTTAACATTTTCCCTTCAACTCTTACGAGTCTCTATGCCTCTGTTGAAGAAAACACTACAGCATGGTGCCACCACCACCATGTTTCGCTATAAGGGAAGTGTAAAGAGTGTGATATGCTGTTAGTTTTCCAACCAAACGTAGCATTTTGACGGTCAGAAAATTTTATTTTGGCCCCATTGCACCAGAGTGTCTTCCTCCACACGTTTGCTGTGTCCCTATATGGTTTGTGGCAGCTACTTAAGGCTTTTTTTCAACAATGGGTTCCTTTTTGCCATTGTTCTACAAAGGCCAAATTTGCAGCTTACATGACTCATAGTTGTCCTGTCAAAAGATGTTTCCTCCTGAGCTGTTAAATAAGTGTAACCCTTGCCATCATAAAACTTCCCATTATATAATCTGATTTTAGGTAGGAGATGTTGAAACCTACAACGTATAAATACTTGTGGAAGTCACTGTGCATTTTTAGTTTCTGTTTAAATGTGTGCAATTATGAAACAAGCTTGCAAGTTGCAGACTTGCTTTTTTCAAATTCAGAACAAAACTTTAGGGCAGGGGTCTCCAACCCTGGTCCTCGAGAGCTACTGCCCTGCAGGTTTTACAGACATCCCTGCTCCAACACAGCTGAATCAAATTATTGAATTACCTCTTCTGCAGGCCACCAAGTTTGGCTAAGACCTGGTAATGAGTTCGATTCAGCTGTGTTGGAGCAGTGATATCTGTAAAACCTGCAGGACAGTAGCTTTCGAGAACCAGGGTTGGAGACCTCTGCTCTAGAGCATTCTGCAACCTCTGACCCTGGCCTTACGGTCCAAACAGAAATAGCCCAAAAAGCGGACAAAGTTTGTTAACCTCCACCTCTTTCTGACCACCCTGCTGATGGTTACATGTGTGTTCTCAGCAGGAGCCCCTTTCAGCTGTCCCCATTAGCTTACACGCTCCAAGATAGATGTTCTGCATTGGGCATCAGAATTGATAAGACGGGCGGAACCCGGGAACACTGAGCTGTGGGTTGTAGCTGAAAATCAATAAAGCTACTATGCAGCCAGCAAGTTGTTATTTCGGGATGATGAATCGATGCTTTTGTGCTGAGGCCATGCTGGTACAGTGATGGCCTACTTAATGTTTTTGCTTCTTCATTTAAGACTCTGGATTATGTCCTGTGAATAGCAGAGGCTCAGAATAGAGGAAAAGCAGTACTCTGAATCATATCATTGGACACGACTCATGCAACCAATTATTCTCTGGCAATTTGTTTTGTTTCTTCTCCTTTTCACTCGTTTTTTTTGTCACGTTCCCTTAATTGAACGTAGATTTGACTGATGCAGCAGGAATACAAGCTGCAGAGCCGCAGTTATCAGCATGGATGACTGTATTTGAATATGAACTGAAAAGGCTATTACAGCTCAATTTCATGCCCAGCAGGATATCAGACACGTTCCTCTCTTTATAGAAATCAGACTGTCAGACTCTCCTCTGTCCCTTCTTATTTTACCTTTAAAATTCTGCCTTTAACCCTCTATCCAGCTCTCAGATATTTTATCTTCTCTTCTGCTCGCTCACTAGTTTTACAAAGCCTCCTCCCTTTAGACTCTGTCAAATGTGATTAGGTGGGGTGGAGTTTCTGTCACGCAATCTGCTAAGTATGTCATAGTGAATGCTTTAAATTAACAGTTTCATAAGTATTCATACTCCCTTGAATCTTTTACACGTTGTCCCTTTGCAACCACAAACTTCAATGTATCTTAGTGGCGTGTAATGTGATAGATCAACACAAAGTGGTGTATATATGTGAGATGGGTGGAGAAGGATCCATGATTGATCTGTTTTTTGTTTAGTTTTTTTACGAGTAAAAGTCTAAGTCTAATTCAACCCTCTTTACTCTAACAGCTATGAATAAAATACAGTGGCATTAAATTACAGCAGTGGTACCAAATTAGGTAATGGAGCCCACCTGTGTGTAATGTAACCTCAGTATAAATCCAGCTGTTCTGCTAATTCCCAGGGAGCACAACAGACAAGTTAAACTGGGTTTAAAGTCCTTGTGCAAATTGCTATATGTGGTTAAAAAAAAGACTAACACTCAACATCAACCTGAATACGCTAGCCCTATTCTAAAACATGGCGGTGGCAGCATCATGCTGTAGGTGTGCTTTTATCACACGGGCACGGAGACTGGTCACAGTTTATGGGAAGGTGGAGGAGGCAAAATACAGAGCAATCCTTAAGGGGGGAAAAACAAACAAACGAATGAATTGGGATTAATACATCTGTCTGAATTGAACTGATACCATTTCGGAGGTTCGAGATGCATTAAGACAGTGACACAAAAATACACAGCCAGTGCTACAATTGAATGGATTAAGCCCAACACAAACTATATGCCATTTCCAAAACAGGACTTAAGCATGTCATGCTGCATGAGCCTGAAGCAATAGTAACTCCTGTCATGCTGCACAATGGAAGATCCCAGACTTCACGACCTGGTGCTTCAGCAGAATCATGTCAGACAGACATATTAGTCACCAAACTACAGGTAGTAATATACTCATTATTAGAGGTAAAAACAGGAAGGGAGAATAAGTGAAAGGAGGATCCTGTAGAAGAGCTCTTGGCTGCGCAGGTCACAGTTGCCACACTGCATGATTTTCGCAGAAACTTTCTGGCGCAGCTTGATATTTGCCGTAAGTCGTCGTTTGTCAGGAGAGAATTAGTTGTTGGTGCATCTGTCACAATAAAAACACCACAGATCATTGTTTCAAGCTCACAACCACAGATTTTCATTCAAGCCAAAAGACTTTGGCTAAGAGGGCCAATAATTGCTCAGTGTGAACTCTGCTTAAATTAAAGCACATCCATGCATTAGAAAGGCCCTGTCAATGTTCAGACCATGGAAAACCTTGAAAGCGGATGTTCACAAAAGCTCTCTGTTGAATCTGACTGAGATTGAGATATTTTGTAAAGAAATACGGTCAAAGATTTCAGTCACATGTGCTAAGCTGGTAGATACACATACTGAAATGTGGATTTCCAATGTAGTAACTCAAGAGGGGCTTAACACAAACACACAAACTTGCATAATTTTCCCACCCCTTCGTAATTCTGTGCTACTTTCCACTGGTCCGACACAGAAGGTCAAAATAATGTATTTAAGTGTGTGCTCGTAACATGACAGCATGAGTAAAGATGAAGGGGGGGTTAGGGGGGTTTTTCAGAGCCCCATAACCGTCTGATAGTTGCTCTTTTGTTCTTTACATTGTCAAACATTGAATGATCACATCGATATGGAAAGCTTAAATTTGTGTTTCACAGAAATCCAGGGTGGGCAGTAAATCTATAAAAGTTATTCAAGGGCAGGAAACCAAAAACAAAATCCTCCAGCCCTTGTGTGAACTGCAAATCACACCACAAGTGAATATAGATCCAGTTTATGTTGTCTTTATTGACTTTTAGATATGCTACAAACACAACGGCTCTTCTCTATAACCCAACTCTCCTATTATCTTTATGTGAAAAAGCCTTTCTGACTGTCCTGCTGATCTGAAAGAACGCCATTTTTTTCCCCAAGTGAAATAGTTGTTAGCAGGATGAGTCACCAGCTGGCAATCTTCTCTTTTACGCCTTACTTTTGTCTGAAAAAGCCTGTTGACCGTTTTCATACTGCAGAGACTGGTGTTGACATTTCTGCTGTAATTTTGAAGCATGCCCTTCTTCTTCAGAAACTGTGATGTTTTAAATGAAGCTGGCTGCAACAGCTTAATGACTAAGAGGTATCATCAGCCCGCTCGTTTGCTTAGTGTTGCCTCATAATTCATCCAAGTTATTGCCTGAATTTAATTTCACAGTGTTTATTCACCAACTGCAGCCTGTAGTTTATTCAGTATTAAGCAGGAGAAAATCGTCTGATCAGATATCAGGTTCTGTGTAAACTTTGGTTTGAGCAAATCCAAGCAGAAACATATGGGCTCAATATAAGGTCGTAAAGTTTGCACATAATTTCACAGTTCAACTTCATAAATTAAGTCTTGCAATCTCGTAGAAAATATCTGCCCAAAAATGTCAAGTTTGCAAGTGTGCAGAAAGAGGTTTACATGGTTGTAAATAAAGGTTTGCATTTGAAAGAATATCATTTATTTTGCAAACATCCTGTTTTGAGATGCGCAGCATAAAACTGTGTATTCTTTCAAATGCAAAATTATGTGCAAACTTTATGACCTTATATTGAGCCCATAGAAACACCTATGTTGACAACTGGGCTTGTTTGTTGACTAGAAGAACATGAAAGAAAGCTAGTTTATTAATGCTAGTTTATTAAACCCTTGCAAAAGTGTTAATACCCCTTGATCTTTTTCACATTAAAACCACAAACTTCAATACAGTTTTTGGGGATTTTATGTGATAGACCAACACAGGGTAGTGCCTGATAATGAAGTGAAAGGATAACAAAATATGTTTATTAGAATTATTTCATAAGCCCTCTTTATTTTGATACCACTAAATTTAAATGTTTATCTACAGGAAGGCAATTTGAATGAAAAAAAAAAAACTTTAAGTTCCCATGATGACATATGGAGGTGGTAGCACCAATGCTGTGAAGATGTTTTTTTTTTGTTTTTTTTTACAGTAGAGACCGGAAAGATGGTAAAAAAATGTATTAACAGATCTGTCTTGGTGAAAGGGCTATGACACGCCATGCCAGCCAATCAGCTGTAAGCGTGTATTTGGTGACAAAAGCGGTTTAGGGAGCTTGGTGTAAGTAAGGTGCTGCTTAGCTCATTATCCAATTGAAAGGAGATGAGATGTGTTCAGCATTGAGGCAGAGACTATAAGTCTATCTTTTTCATAGAAGTCAAAATCTTTTATATATGATAAAACAGCTTTAAAGCTAGTGGTGATATCGGCACTTAAAGGGGAACTGAGCAGAGAACACTTTGGTAAACAAGTAAATGTTGATGAAGACAATTTCTAGAGTCATTGAAGAAAAAATATATATAATACAATTACAAGTTTTGTTTGTTTTCCACCTGAATATATTGAGTAAGAAAATGTGTTTCCTACCATGATATTTAATTCCAGCCTCACTTAAGTTCCTACCTCCCTAGATAACTTTCTGTATCTGGTTTCCATAGTTGAATTTCACATGGGTCACATGGAATTATTCGTCATCTCTGTTTGTATAACCAAAAAAGGAAAATAATCAGATGATTTAATGTGTAAAGCTTGTTCATTCTCTGTTTAATCACCTAAAATTGAATGTTTTGTTTCTGTTTCTTTATGGGTAATTTTTCTCTTCCATTTTCTTGTAGTCATGTGGTCTTTATTGACTTCATTTTGTGAAACAATCTGGTAACTCAGGGCCATATAAAAAGGATGACTTGGTTTGGACTTTGGCTTTAATGGCCTGCTGTGTCAGCATCAGACTATGTTAGCTGCGTCCTTGGGCACAGCTGTGAAGAGGATAATTAATTGCCACCTCTGTCAGCTCTGACCCACCTTGGAGGCTGGAGAATGGTAGAGGTGGGAGTAACGGCATCTGTGATTGGCAGGCATCCTTAACTGTTCATCACATCTTTAGGTGGTTTACTCCTTTGTCCTATATCAGTGGGGGGGATTCATAGGGCAGCAGGCTGTGTTAATGTGTGTGGTGGCTCGGGACAAGCTTAATCATGGTTATCAAAAAGATCTTTAAGGTTCAGCTCAGAGCAGACCTTCTATTTAAAGCCAACTCCTCCCTCTCTTGAATGATTCAACAGCAGTATGCCCCTCCCCCCAGCTGCCATCAAGATCAGCTGGAGGAAGTGGAAGCTCAACCAATGAGATTACAGTAGCAGACCTATTCCGTGTGTGTGTGTGCGTGTGTATGCGTTTCTGCAGCTAAAGGGGGACAAGCCTGGACAGGCAGCAGCAGCAGATCAGTATTTATGTGTTTGAAAAGAAAAATGTAGGGCAACAGCTCGCTCTGTGTCCTTCTGCTGCGTCTCTTCCTATCTTTCTCTCCGCCTTTGTTTCTGCTCAGTGACGGCTGACGCTGCTGTTTTACTTCCGTATTTGCAAGGCTTGGCTCTCGGTTTCTCTGGAATTAATTTCTTTCCGATCTGGACTCACCTCAAGGATTTACAGAAGGGGCATGTAACACCCCCTGATCAGCCATTGTCGGTGTGAGTGTGTGTGTGTGCCTGTGGGTGTATGTGTGTGTGAGAGGGTGAGGTGACTGAAGCTCCAGTAATGAATTCCTGTTGGAAGATGAAGATTCAGGTATGGATTAATAAAAAAAGCTGCTGTTTTTGTCAATGATCCTGATCTCATTGTTTATTTTTAACAAATTCAAAGACGAGATGTAAAAAGAGGCAAAGGCTTATTGTGATATCCCTTAACTAATTGTTATGCTGAGGCCTTCAGTCTCTGTGGGGAATACAATGCTTCTGAGATGCATTATTCTTTTTCCATGTCTGTTTATGACAGAAAGCGGCTAATTAAGAGCAGCAAGGTGACGAAAGATGGTGGATCTGCTCCTTTGTGGCAGTGTAGATCCATTGTTTGCTCCCCTCATCTTTTTGTTTCTTCCGATCCTTTATGCCCATTTTTAAGCACGTTTGTTTGTACAGTCCAGCGCAGCATCTGCCACCTCTTTAGTGTGAAAGGTTGACCCACTTTCTGCAATGCTGCTGCCCTTTGTTCAAAATGAGTGGGGGTTTAATGATTACTGCTTCAAGTCCAGCATAAAACATCAGAAAAATACTGCTTTAAATTCAGTAAACAAGAACCCACAAACCCAGGTTCCCCTGCAGAAGAGAGGTTTGTTCTTTCCTCATCCATTCTGGCATTGAAGTATACTTGTTTGAGAATGCATAAAGAAGCAGGAGTTCTAACTCCAAACAGAAGCTCAAGACAAAACCAGCGACCTCAGTAGCAGAGCAGCAGACGTGTAAAAATACTTTGCGGTTCTCACTGCACAGCTTAGCATGTCGCATCATCTACTGATGAACCAAATCGCAGAGCTTTGTGTCAAATCTGCAGCTGTTTGTGGTGGTGGGGGGGATTAGGGAAGTCACATGTCGGGGGCAGAGATTAAAGCTGTTGAACAGGGGAGATGGAGAAACAGCTGAGGAAGAGGAGATGACACCGGGTAGCAGAGTATGGTGGAGCTACAGTGCCCTAAACTTTTCCATTTTGTCCTCTTACAACCACAGACTTCAATTTATTTTATTGGAATTGACTGGACCATTCTTATCCAAGAATAATGTTTTGACATACAACATTGTAGCTCTAGCTGTATTTTAAGTGTCTTCCAGCTGGAAGGGACGCCTTTGCCTGAATCTCAAGTCTTTTGCAGCCTCTAACAATTTTTTTCTTTTTCTTATTTTAAGGATTGTCTTGTTCTTGCCTAAATTCATATTCCTGTCAGTTTTGTCCAGTCTCCCTATTCCTACTGAAGGGAAGAATTCCAACAGCATGCTGCTGCCAATCTTATGCTTCACCATGTCATTGCTGTAGTGCACTCAGTTTTCTCTCCACACAAAGCATATTTTACGTAGGCCAAAAAGTTTCATTTTGGTCTCATCCGACCGTTCCACCTTCTACGTTTGCTGTGCCCTCTAAATGACTCTTAGTGGGTCTTATGACTTACTTCCAGAATTGGGTTCCATTAAGAACAGATTGATGGGATGTGGGACTAATTTACTGTTCAGAGATTCTCCCACCTGAGCTGTGAATCTCTGCAGCTCCCCCACAGTCACCCAAACCCTATTTGCTGCTTTTCTAAATAAAGCTCTCCTTGCCCCCTAGCCCACTGGTTTAGGTGTCTTCATTGCAGTTTTTCTTTACTGCGTCCATTTTTGGATGATCGGTGCGCTGTGAGATCTTAAAAACTTGCGCTGTCACATAATATCCAAAAAACATGTATGCAGTTTTGTGGTTGTAATGTGCTTAACTTTGAAAAGGTCACAAGGCATTAATTATTTCGCAAGGCACTGCATGTGGTAGGTTTCGGTTGCTATTCAGCTGATTGTTCCTAACTAGCCCCAAAGACCAGCATGTTTTCTTATACTCTACATAGATACTTGTTTTCAGGACTTAAATAACCCAAAACTGAAGCATTTAACACAATTATTTTGGAGTTGTAAAAGATAAAGCTTGGATGTACCCAAATTAAGCAAGAATTGCCTGTTTCAAAGTAAATTCTTATTGGTTTGACCTCCTGGTTTGCGTTGCTACGTCTGTTTCTTCAAGCCTCTAAAGGAATCATTTTATCACTGGGCTGGATAATATTAATCACAGTGATGAAGCTATTAGTCGGCACTATGCTGGACTAATTATCTGTAGCCTGACTTTGTCACACAAGTCATAAATAGCATGAGGGATTGAAACTGACTGTGCTGCTAATGATGATATGTGACTTTATTGCAGACTTTGAAAACTCTTTTCACAGATCTTTGAGTGTTTTTTTTTCCTTTTTGTGAAGTAGATTGATCTTTCACTGTTGCTCTGATTGGCTGTTGAAGTAAAATTTGGTACTGCGTCCATGAGAGCCTTTTATGAAAAAGATCTGCAATGATCTCAAGCTGATGGTCACTGTCTTAACTTTACCACATCCTGTTTGAACATACTGATGTAATTATTCCTAAGATGAAGGGGGATAATGTGTGGAGGGGGGAGGAAGAGGAGGAGGAGAGGAAGGTGGTAATGGGAAAACCACAAACGTACATCCTGCTGAGGATCACATAGATACTTATTCATACAGAAACAGAAACATTTTCTCCCACATCGTTCTTCACTTCAGGATGGTGGGTTTCATGATACCCACTGCATATGACTCCTTTAGGGCTGCGGATTGAATTTGTTGAAGAAAAATGCCATTTCATATAAGAAACGCACTAAACAAATGTTGAGCTGCTTTGTGGAAACCAGCACCTGCAACATGTTTCATTTCCACTTCTGTCTGCACGTCATGATCTCGCAGTTTATAAAGTCAATTTTCTTTACCTTCAGACACAGCCATTGTTTTTTCTATTTTACTCAGTTCTGTGGTCAGCTATTTTCTGGATGGTTCACATCTGGTTCTGTTCTGCTGCTCAGCTGCAAGCTCTGAGTCCAACTGCATTTCCTCCTGAAGTGACCGCTGGACAATATCATAAACAGAAAACCACAAAAGGAGCTGACTTCCCTTCCTGTATGCGCTCTTTATTGTGGCTTGCCAGAATGTGCCACTTATGCTCAGGGAGAAGACAATGAATGCTGCGTTTTCTCAAATATCTTATATCTCTGTTTGCGTGTTTCTCCATGTGAGCTGTATTTTGTGCCAAACCGTGTATTTAGAGAAGATTTTCTTTGCAAGCGAAAGAGTTGGGGTAAGACGTGACCTAATTTTTAGATCTGTTGGGCAGAAAAATCAGACATTGAGTACATTCTGGTGCAAATCATCAGCTTTACCTAGTTTCACTTATCAGAGTAATAGTAGTTTTCTAAACCAAACGGATTTTATTTGAAGGAAAGTAGATATGTTAGTTTCTCTGACTGGAGGGGAAAATGTGAAGGTTGCATGTCATTTAAAACAAGCACAGCAGGAAATATGTTGACAGCATATTTAGTCACAGGTCACACCTTTCATAAGGGTTTTATTAGGACTCTTTGGAGAAACAAATGTAATGTAATTACCTCTGCCAAGGAGGTAATGTTTTCGCCAGGGTTTATCCGTTTTTGTTAGCAACATAACTGAAATGATTATTGATGGATTGTGATAAAACCTTTAGGAAATGTCTGCAATGGGACCAGGTCAAAAGTAGGTGGTGATCTAAAAACCTCCATTACCGAAAGAGTTTTGGTGAAGAACTACTCAACTTTGTTTTCATGGCCAAGGAATCTAAAAAAGTTAAAATTAGATCACAGCTTGGGGGAGTCTGCGCTCTCTGAGTATTTTTCTAGTTGAACATGAAACTGACTTTCAAATCTGTGTGACGCATTTTCCTACCTATTTAAGTGTTGCAGACTGATTTGCAAGCACTGTTCTAGTTTACAGCAAAACAAAACTTTCTCTCAAATGGCTCTAGGGAGCAATAAGTTTTATGCATTTTCATATCATTTAAATATGCAACAGAGGACACAAAGGGCTTAAGTCTTGGGCAGAGGTTCACTTTCCAGCTGGATGATGTTATACATACAGCTAGATCAAAGCCTATAGGCGTGTTTCCACTATTGGAACTTTAGGGTAATTTGACCGGACCCTCCCAATATCTACTTCACCGGGCTGGGCTGACGGGCCGATTTCAAGGCCATTTCAGGACCCAACGGAGTACCTGTATGGGTGTATGTACACGGAATGGCCCGATCAAGTCACTCAGGGGAGCTTTGGTTTAGTTGCGGTGATTGGTTGCAATTCAGAGGGAAATGAGCAGACGTCGCCAAACAACCTGCTTTGTAAAGTAAGAGTTAATGGCAGTTTAAAAAGACAGCAAACTGAAACGCAGCAACAAGTCCTGCTTCTTCCATGTTGATTTCTTGTTATTTCTACGGCTCTGGGTGCCTTTTCACGCTGATCAGTGACGCTACTCTCTGCTGAAACAGTTGTGATGTGCAGATGTCATTAGTTGATTTATTAAAGGCCGACAGTCAAATCTGCCTAAAACTCTGATAGGCTTGAAACTTGATTTTTAGGCAAGACAACTTTATTTGTATAGCACACTTTCAACAACATGGCAATTCAAGGTGCCTGATTAGGGGATAAAATAAAAACAGCAGTAAAAGCATAAAATACAACATTAGAGACACACAACATATGACACATTTAAAATCTGACATTCCAGCTATTAATAGTCACTTACTTAAAGGCAGCTCTAAACAGATGGGTTTTTAACTTTGATTAAAAGGAACTCAGTGTTTCAGTAGCTTTGCAGTTGTCTGGAAGTTTGTTCCAGATAAGGGCAGCATTGAAACTGAAAGCTGCTTTTCCATGCTTGGCTCTAATTCTAGGGATGATTAGTAGAGAAGACCTGAGTGGTCTGTGGGGTTTGTATAGTGGCAACAAGTCTTCCACATACTTTGGCACTAAGCCATTCAATGATTTATAAACTAGTAAAAGTATTGTGATATTTATTCTCTGAGCTACAGGGAGCCAGTGTAAGGACTTTAGCACTGGGGTGATGTGCTCTACTTTCCTGGTTCTAATAAGGACACGAGCAGCAGCGTTTTGGATCAGCTGCAGCTGTCTGACTGACTTTTTAGGCAGACCTTTTAGGACACCATTGCCGTAATCAATCCGACTAAAGATAAACGGATGGAAGAGTTTTTCAAGGTTCTGCTGCGACACCAGTCCTTTAGTTCTAGAAATGTTCTTTAGGTGATAGAAGGCTGACCTTGTTATTGCTTTTATGTGACCCTGGAGGTTCAGGTCTGAGTCCATTACTACAGTACACCTAGTTTTGTACAGTACACATAGGCCCTGAGCAGCAGTTTTTAGCTGTATTTACAGAAGCTTTGTAGCTTACTCATCGTTCCTCTTTAGGTCCAAAGATAATTACTTTTGTTTCTGTTCAGCTGAAAAAAATTCTGGCACATCCATCCGTTGATTTGCTTAATGCATTCATTTAGGGTTTACAGATGCAACATTTCATGCACTTTTGAAAGAAGGTGCTAGCATCAGATAAGACCAAATCTTAACCGACATATGGTGGTGGCAGCATCATGCTGTGGGGAAGAACTGCTAGTATTGAATGACTTGATAGTGGAGTGGATGTTCATGCTCTAGCAGAGTAATGAGCCTAAGCATACAGCTACAGCTTACTGTACAAAAAGAATGGTTTAAATCAAATCATTGAGTTAATGTCCCAGTCAAGTCCATGGGATAAATACAGTAGCCTACATTATATTATAATACAGAGTATCTATCCTGCTTTGCCTCATTTGAACTGTTTGTTGCTGGGCTTTATTTTTTCTTACATACTAAAGTTCTTATCCACTTGTCTTTACAGGCTGCAGTTTCTGTTTAAAATTCTACAGTTTGTGTAAGAAAAGCATGCTAATGGACATTAAAGTTGTTCCACCTGTGCTAGTTGATGCTGTTGGTCATGTAGTTTCTGTTTAATAAGGGTACAATGTCTTGCAAAAGCCTCTTAGAGGCAAGACATTATTACTGACAAAAGACAGGGAAGGGAATAAGGTATAATGTGTCTAGAAAAAACAAGTCTCTAATTAATTTTCTCCTTTGACTTGCACCTCGTTTTCACTTTCTGATGGCAGAGATTCTTCCTTTTACTTCGTTTTTCTTTAGTATATTCTTCCCTTTTCCTCTTCATCTTGTTAGGCTTTCAGTTAAGGGATCAGGGTTATTCTGTGGTCCTTTTCAGCAGAGGAAATGCCACAAAACATCCCCTCGTCTGGAAAACAAGATGGTTATTATAATGTCTCCTAGAACTGGATAGATGCCGCATGTCGACGGCACTTCTAAACATAGTTTTCTGTTGGGATCGAGGCAATTTTAACAAGAAGACATGTTCACAGGTTTAACCGTTTGCTGCTCTCTTCACTGGGTGGTTTAGGAACTGCGGAAACGGAGAGCACACCGAGTTATGTTTCTGCAGTGCCTCTCCTCCAAGCTTGAAGCTTGTTGTAATATTAATAATCTGTTTACTACTCAGATGTTGGGAAGGGGGGGTTGTAATGGTAGAAGCTTTCATTGCACTGCAGCTACAAATGAAGAGTAGCTGCTTATTCACGACAAGAAAAACGAGCTTCAGATGCAATAATGATTTCTATGAGTCTTCCTTTCAAGGCCACATGCTCTACTCTGGAGAAAGGCTGCAACATGTCTGGGCAAGTCCCAATATGGGGTGGGATACTCAGGAAAGTCATAGATTAAGTCCATTTGGAAAAGAGCAACAGCAGAAGCACATCAACAGTGTTGATATGAGTAACAATTGCTCTCTTTGTCTAAACAAAAAGTCATGTCTTTTCTCAAGGGCTTCAGGAATGTTTCTTACTGTTTGATCTTTTTTTAATTTAGATTTTTGTCTCATTTTTAATTATTTTATGTTTACTAAATATTATTTTAGAAAATAACTGAAGGGTGTGTTTTTTCTGGCATGAAATCTGGTTTCAGATGTCTGTCCCTAATGTAAACACCCTTAGTGACTGTAATTCCCAGGAAATCCTAGAAAAAACAAGAATGTGTCGAGTAGCATAATTTACTTCTATGGATTTAAATTAATTATTTAGATATTTTCTATTTTATGTTTCTGTAAATTCTAACATGTCTTAGATATTTTGTCAACATTTCAGTCAGTCTTACGAAGACTGACATTTACCGTACATTTATGGACTAAAGATTTCAAAAATGTCTTTAGACGGTGTCCAACAGGCCTGTGTGCTTATAAAGTGTAGGGAACCTTGCTAGTACATTCCTTAAAGTAAGCACTGGTGATGGGTTTGGATCTCTTTAAATCAGTGGTACATATATTGCTATAAAATATCTACCTGTCATCATGTTTGTTTTTACGAATAAAATAGAGGAACATATGTCATTATAGATTTGTATTGCATGAAAACAAATGGAAAATCCCACAGTTTTATGACTTGCAAATCAAACACGATCTACCAGGGTGACATTCCAAACTCCAGCTTCAAAGAAAACCAGAACACAACAGAAGTACAAGGACAGTTTACAGTATTATATTAATATCATAACATGCAGTTTTGTCTAACAGTCCAGAAACATTGGATTCAAATCACTGATATTAAGTTTTCATCAAATATCATATTTACTATTAGGATTTTGGTTAATAAATAGGAGTTGTTTTTCACATTTTAAAAAGCTAGAGGTTTTGTTCTTCATGGGATTTCGGCATAAAAGTAAACGGAGCTTCAGTTCAAGCAAAAAACAGAGCCAAAAAATAACCAACAATTAAAAAGAAAAGCTTGATACAAAGGAAGCGAGTCTTCAAGTTTAGAGTTTTGTTTAAGGAAAATTCAATTGAATAAGGAAAATCTTAATTGTATTCAGCGTTCTCTAATCCCCATCTAAAACAGCATTACACATGCAGCCTCGTTATTTCACCTTTACCTTGGCGTATTCCCTTGCTGTTTGACATTTGACAGAGAATACAGGATTAAGGTCAAGTATCATTACTTTTGTGTACATTTTTTGTTGTGCTTTTTAAGCCTTGATTGCCATATCTTGGGAAACTGGATTCTGTGACCGTTTAGTCATTGATTTCTTTTTGTGAACAAATTGTACCCTTGGAGAGCTGCACTTGCCATCTTGTGGAAATAAAATTGACCACACTGACAAAGTGAAGACAATGAAATGGAGAAGAATCATTTAATTCACAAGTACAGACAAGAAACATCTAGAAGCAAATTTACTCTCCGGAGCAAATTAGCTAATCGAGTTGTGCCCGTAGGAAGGTTCTACTTTAGATAACTACTCTTAAATGTGTTAATTCACATTAAATGTGTTTGCTTAGAGATAAATTGGACTTACACAGAATAGGACAGTACACATAAGGAAGACTATATAATGCTTTTCACATAACTAAAAACAAAGAAAATGTTTGACTTACCATTTGTCATCAGTCTACCTCTTGGCTCTGGTATATCTGCAAACAGATGTTGTTGTTTTTTTGTTTACTTTGTTCTACAGTAAACTTGCAGTGCTATAATTTGTCCTCATATTTGAGCCATTTTGATTCTCCTTTGAAAACAATACAGACAAAGAACACCAACACTCGTCTTACCAGTTGGTACTTGTCTTTGCAGCCTTATGATTTTACTGTGCAGTACCGATCAGGAAATTCCAATTTGGTTGCAGACTCTCTTTCACGGGCACCTGAAGACTGAGTATTGTACCCTTAGGAGAGGGGGGAAGGAGATGTGACGACGAGGTCACCATTACACCTGCCAATTATTTATAATAATTATTTGTTTTTGTATAATTTCTAGTCGACATATTGTGTTAAAGTAATCTAAAAAATAAACAGACAGTTGTTGAGGAATAGTTTGGGTTTTTATTTGCTATTTGATGTTTGGTTGATTTGCATGGACAGTTGTTGTCCGCTGGTGTCTGTGGGTGCGCCGTGTCGTGACAGCAGCCATCTACTATTCTAAAAAACCCACAGAACAGAGATCGTTACATCTAATAAAGTTACTTCAAAATAATATACATGATACCAGTAATAGTAAGACAAAACAACGAAGAATGAATGTTTCCTTAGCCTTTTCACTCACCTCTGCTGCTTCCTGATGTAATATTGTGCGCGGGAGAAATTGTGTCCCTGGAACCCGCAAGCAACTTATTAGTTCCGGTTGGAAGGCAAGAAGTGAGGGGGACTCAAACCATTTTTCATGATATGGTTATTGTGGAGTAATATTTTAAATATGAGGTAGCATGCAAATATGTGTAAATGGTTGTAAATATTGTAAATATTTTCCTTATTTCCTTATTAATATTGTTACTGTTATGTAAGGTTTGTTTTTGTATATTGTCTGAGTCCTGAGTTCCCCTGTAAAATGGTTTGTTCCAATTAGGTACATTTTACTTCAGGTATTTAAACTTCTCTGTGTTAGTCAGTAAGTGTTGGTGGTAGGATGATGTGTTGGAGCACGGTGAGCATCAAAATAAACCTCTGAAAGGTTAATTTTTTTTTACTCCTGGTCCTTTATCGGATGTTTGCTTCCATGGCCACTCGACCAAACTGACAAGCACTCAGAAATAAAACCTATCATGTAAGCATTTGCAAAAGACCTAGGTAAAACTCAGTTCAACCCCTTCAAGAACTGGCTTGGCTAACTGCAGCCATTGTAAATCCATATGGCAAATAATTTAGTCAAACTATCTGAGTGCATGGTCGAGCAAAAACTGTTACTCTGTTGGTTAGAAGCCCCATAGATAAGGATGGAGATAAAAACAGTTTAATATTGGCAGTGAAAGCTTCGTGCTTGCAGCTGACGTTTTTAGTGGTGTCGGCAGAGGAGTAGTAAATTGTATTGATTCTAATTCTTCTTACAGCTTCTTAGATGTTAGAAACCTTTTCAGTTATGACCAGATGACTGCAGGAAAATTAAAGGTCACTGGAGATGACGATAGATTTTTTGTTTAACCAAACTCTTCTTACTCATCACAAATCGAGTGCCATTTTTCTCCCAGTAAGACCAGATGTTTGTGTTATAGTGGTTTGTCAGAAAGTTATGTCTTTTTGCGTTGATTAGATCACAAAACAAATTTGGCTTTATAATCTTGTCAGCATTGTGAAGCAGCTCTGGTTCTGTTTGTATGTGTATAGGTCTGCATACATCATGTATTATGCATTGTTCACATGTCCCCTTGCATTTAGTAGAAAGTAAAGACTGGGTTGGGGGAGAGATAGACTAGGCACATGTTCAATTGTAGTCTTATTACCATGGCAACTAGATGCAAATGAATGAGAATTGGTAAAAGCTTTATACAGTTATTAATATACAGTTTGAGTGTGCAGACACTAGCTCCCCAGCTGAGCAAAGAGGTGAGGTACCACTTTATAAAGCAACTCTGCAGCCATCACCTAACACATCGAGGAGTCGTATTTCTGTGTTATTAAAGTAACTGTTCTTTTTGTCAACATGTGAAGTGCCAATAGTAATCAATGCATTTACTGTTCATGTTCTAAAGAGGAATCAAGCGTGGAGGAACTCCAGCTGTTGTTGACGGAGCAGAAACCTCTCTAAGGATGGTTCCTGTTGGTGTTTTAATGCATGGGAACAAATGGTTTTTGCTCTTCAGACAAAGTTTGGTGAAAGAATGTAAAAGCTATTTACATTTCCAGTTTTTATTCCCTGAGCTATTTAAGAATTCAAGTTTTCAAATAGTTTCTTGGTTCAAGTAGAGGTTTTTTTTTTCCCATCTACACTGCCTCCCTCATAATTACATTTGTAACTCAATATGACTACCTTATTGTCAGCTTTCACTTTGTTTACTCTATCAAGCTAATTTTAGGGTGCACTGTCTGGGAAACTACAAGAGCAGGCATGCACCCTCAGAGCACATTGATATATGGTAATCTGATGATAGAACAGGTCTATTGATTTTTCAACCCTAAACCCAGAAGTTAGCAGAGAACTGTTGTTTCCTGCTCTGTTTATTTATTTGTAACTTATTTAACTGCAGTGTGTGGATTCTATGCCGTTAACGGTTTACATATTTAAAGCCTGGCAGCTTTAGAAATGCATGATGTACATTAATCATGAATTGTTGTATGCTGTAGCATCAAAACTGACATTCGAATCATTCTCATTCTATTTAGGAATACATTTTAAAGTTTGCCTTGGATCAAGGTTTATTTTACTCTTTACATGTTCTGCCAGGAATAGTGCAGCCTAGCTTGTGGATCAGATTCCCACATGCACTTGCTGGGATAGATCAGTGACAACTGTTTTATCCAATTTAAAGGAGGCATTCCGCAATGAAGAATTAATGCTGATGCATTTAATTCATCTTATTGGTGGTATGTTTTATGATTATTATTATTATTGCTACTCGTACAACAATTTTAATTTAAGGAAATGTTCCACGCTGATCTCAAAGTATTAATTGCAGTGTTCAGTTAATGAAGAAATTCTATAGAAGAAAAATAAGCCTTAATCAGCTTTTTGTTGTATTAAATGATCTAAAATTGAGTTAGTGAGGAGTTCAGCAGGTGGAAGGTGTAATAGAGCAGATTTTACCCTTTTTAACACTAATTAATCCATACCTAACATAGTAATGTTGAGAAAGTGCTCCCACAGTACCGATTTCTCCCAGCAAAGCTTTTTTTATGTGCTCATTCACACGTCCAGTCAAATCTGATGTGAACTCTGCATTACATAACTGTGATTGATTGCTGATTAAGAAAGCACACTCGCCTTTAATACCAATCCTGAATGAACCAGGACATGCCTGCAGCTGTTTATCCCAGCCTCTGATGCAAGCTGAGGACACAGAGTGGTAATCGGTAAAGCTTTATAACACATCTTGACAGCTTTGGAAGTATTTTCTTGTTCTGCTTCCCGGCTAATGATGCAAATAGTATGACACCATTTGATTTGGAGTGTGGACAATACGTTATGCAATCGGCATCTTTTCGTCTCATGCCTTAATAAGTTGATTTACCAACTTGATACGCCAAACAACCAAGGTTCACTGAAACCTTGAGCTTTTGATAGATCCAGTTTGAATCACTCCTCCCTTTTTTTACACTATAAAATGCCTTGCATATGATGCATGAAGGCTGTTCCTTTAGCAGCACTTTTCATTAGAAATAAAGTGGACTTAATATGGTAATGAGATGTCTGTTCCCAGTCAGTGTAGAAAAAGGGTGCATGCTGGCGCGCATTTATTTTTCACTTAGTTTCTAATGCGTTTTTATTTTCTCATTTAAAAGCTTTTTCCTTCTTTTTTTACAGAATGAAAAGCCTCTGGGTCATTCAGCAAGCCGATCCAGCAATATATCAAAGGTGAGTGACAACCATACAAACACATCTACAAATTAAAGATGAGAGCAAATAGTGTAAATTGCTGATAAAATAACTTATTTCACATCACATGGCTCTAGTCAGTTTCTTCTCTGGTCAGTCTCTGTGAATCTTTATATCTTGTTTTCCTCTTTCCTCTCATGCCGCTGTACCTAAAGCCAGCCTACTGTATTGAGTGAGGTGCCATGGTGTCAGACCACTCTTACTTGAACCTCTTAGAGTATAAATGCTTTAGTTGGACTAATAGATGTCAGGTTTATTTTGTCACCAGGGGACAACTCCCAGCAGTTTTATTTGATTTACCAGCAACTCCCTCTTTAAGCACGAGAAAGGTGGGATTTAATGCGCCCAAGTAGCAAGTTTTTTTGCTCATTTTCAGGGTAGTGGTTGTGGTTGGGCATAAATAATGTCTTTATAGGACGATGTTCAGCTTCATTAATGAGATGGGCTGCTTGGAAAAAAACTAAGCTGATCATTTGGGTCATAGATGTATTTAGTTTAAGAGCATCCTATTTTATATAACATAATTTAGAATGTATGTTTGATATAATAATTCATGACTCAGAAAATCTTGATCTCTAGGAAGCAAATTCATCATGCCAAAAAAAAGAAGAAATTATTTTGGACCTCAGAAAGAAGACAGTAGATGCTTATTGTGGGGATGAAGGCTACGCTGGCATGTCCAAACATTTCATGGTGTCTTGAACACCTGTATGCATCATTGCAAAGCCCCACGAGACAAATTCCGTTGTAAACTGACCTGCACGTGGCTGTAACCTCAAGATTTTAAAAACTTTGGAGAGAAAAAGAATCTGAGATGTCAACAAGGATATCTGGGTCTTTGCCAAGGTGATTGTTGCTCAGTTGGCCTCCTCTGAAGTTAATGTGTCAAGGAAGATGGTTGTGAGAGGTAAGGTAGAGTCCTCCCTTTCAAGACTCCTCTTCACAAATTCAGACAGTGATTTCCTTGGCTGGCAGCAAGCAGACGCATTGTCATTGAACGTCCTACCTAGACGACCATTCCCCTGACAAATGTGTGTGTTAAATGAAGTGATAGACATGAAGTATTAAGAATGCGCTTAAGTTTGACAGCTTTAATTAATATCCAGCAGTTGTGCTGCCAGATGGTGTTTCCTTCTCCCCCCTTGAGGGAAATGCGACTGACGGACAGGTTTTAAATCGGGATTAATTGTTCTCTGGGTGGACGAGAGTGCTCATCTGTTAAAAACAGAGTGGGTCTGCTTGATAGAGAAAAGGTTGGACTAAATTGAAAATCCCGACAAAGAAATAACTCGGTGAAATTCTTAGCAGATGATACCAACAGTCATGCTCGTTGCAGGATTATTATACATTTTTTGTAGCGGACCCTTTTTTAAAAACTATGTTTCATCCAAGCTGCTTCAAATAAGATCTGCAGGAGCAGAGAAGTGAGATTGTATTCATATATGCATTATATTTAAAGTCTCTTCGCTCTCTGCTGCATTGGCAAATGAGATGATGGATTTTCATATTTCTGGCAGCGACTCAAAGCCTCCCTTTGCAGCAAGAAAACAAAATGTAGGCCAAGTTGAATTGTCTTGCAACACTAAATCACTGTGAAATACAGAACTGATTATGTGTTTTGTTAAATTACACATGTGCCTTGTTTAGAGATGCTGCAGATAGGTTTTCATGAATATTCCTTACTGAAATTCAGCTTTTTAAACTCTCTTCCACAGAGCTGAAAATAAGGATAGCTAAATGTTGCTGAATTACCTCAAATGGCTCAGATTTAAACCAAATCACATTGGATCGTGTCAGATCAGCAAAAAGGAGAAAAGAATCCTCTTATCTAAATGTTGACCTACTTAACTGATATGTCTCTGTATAAATAACCACCGCTTCAGCCTGGGAGGAATATTTCATAAAAGCTTGGCACAATGGTCCACTTTAGAGCATCTGAGAGCTCAAACATACAAAAAATTTATTTATTCTGTCGACGCATCCTGCTCCATTTTTGTGCTGATAACCTAACAAGATGTTTGTGATAATTCTGGTGAGGGCCGTTTTGCGTTTTCTACAAACTTCACTACAGAAATATGTTGAACTTGCAGATAATCAGGTGTGTGAAAGGCTACCAGAGGAATACCTGTCAGGAGAAACATGAGAGGCTTAGAAAGCAAGAAAATATTTTAGCCAGAAGGTACACTTTCATAAGGGTGATATTGCCTCCATCAATAGGCTTTTCACTGTGGGGTATAAAGGTGCTATTGGTAAGTTGAAAATGGATTAAAGCCGTCTCAAAAGGGATTGCCATAAAGACAATATTTGTTGCATTATTTACTAAATACTTGTTTATAAAGCTTGTCGTGAAGAAAATGATCAGAAAATTGTGAAAGTGGTCAGAGTTGAATGTGTTTATACGTTTAGAAGCACCTCTGGAGCATTATCTGAGCACATGTTGTGGGCTGAAGATTGCCTGCCGATTTGGCATGAGTTGATTTTCCACCCAACAAGGTCGGAAGGCTTAGCTGGAGCCCTTTCTCTGTTTAGCACAGAGCCGGGAAGCTGGCAATGCCTCCCACATGGTTTTGGGAACAAATTAAACTATTAACAGTCCTCATAAGCTCACAAAGCAGCCACTCAGAATTCATTGGACTGCCACTGATATTCAGTGAAGCATCTAGTAAAGCTTTAAATTAAGGAGCTGCAGGTTTGTCCCAGAATAGGTATGTTTGGATTTCTGTCTTCTGGGTCTCCACAGGACTTTCCCTTTAGCTTGGGGTACTGCTCATACAGCAGGCAGCATGTAAAGTAAATGGTTCCCCCACTGCAAATCAGTTTCATTTTCTCCCATGCTCTTGCAGCGGTTATTTGATTGATTTATTTTTTTCTGACCAAGATAAAAGCCAACTATGCTGTCAAATTTCTTATGGAATATTATCAGAGAAAACAACCTCAACCCTGTTGAAAGTAGGCAACATCTTTTCAACTAGTATTACCATATTTACAACAGATTTAACCGGTTTAAAAATGACAGAGGCTTTGGTATTTTTTGAGGCCTGTTCACATCCTTTGTTGCATTCAGTTTACCTTGGAAATCAGAACTCTGATCTGATTGTCAGGGAAACCAGAAGGATTTGGTCATTTCTACAGAGCCAACTGCAGGGAGAAAGCACCAGCAGAACCTTGTATACTCTGCAAGGGTCTCAATGACTCATTCTGGGACAAACCTGCATCTAAACACAGAGGCACTGAGCCAGGTGGACTTTCCACATTACAGGAAAACAAAGGCTACACAAAATTAATGCTAGACAAATATATAACAGACACACAGGACCTGGAGTACTTTCTATGCAAAGAAAAAGTAGGGAGAAAACGAAGTTAATGCCTCCAATAGTAAATAATAGCAGATGGTAATCCCCACAAGAAAACAGAGTGAGGAAAAGTGCTCTGTGGACAATATTTACATAAAGGTTATTTTTTTCAGTTTCTAATAAGTTAAAGCATTCTTTCTCTTCTAATAGAGATGAAGCTGTCCCATTAAGGCTTGTCTAAATGTACAGCAGTTTTTGTGGCTCACACAAAGTCTCATTTAGGGAGACAGAAAGACATGGTTCAGTCAGTGTTAGGTGCCAGAGAAATAATTGGCCAATCAAACCAATCAGCCTTCGGCACACACTACTGCTATTAAATTGTCCAGATTACGAGTCTAAATATATTTGTAGTGTCTCTGCGAAAGGAAAATGTTTGTACAGGACTTCAATTTTCAGAAGTGGCCCAGAAAATATACCTTAGCTGACAGTAAACTTTCCTGTTTGAATTTCACAGAGATCCACCTCAGGTCAAGTGATTACACACCCTGGTGTATAATCACTAGCGGTACCTTTTAATATTAAAAAAACCTCCTCATTTCATCTCATGTCTGAACTTTATAATGTTGCCACAATAAACCTGAAATATTGCCCATCACTGAGAAATTTTACTGTCGTGTTTGTAGTTGGTGGTATTGCACCTATATTGTAAAGACACTTTTAGTAGTATGAGCTACCAAACACAGTTCTGGGTTCCACATGTAGCTGATTTCAGATGTTTCTAGGTCCTGAGAAACTAAAGGATTTAGAAATAAACTGCAGCTTTGATAGAAGACTGAAATAAAGATTTAAACACTGGATAAATGAACTGTTTATTCAGGTGTGTCTAATGTTTCAGCAGGGCTGTAATAAATTTGTTTCACGATGAATCTGCATGAAAGTCAGAGATGGATGTTAATCCAGCCTAATCAGCTGCTGGCTCTGGCTTCAGGCCACACAGACCTTCCATCATTAGATCTTGCTCTTGGGAAAATGATATATGTTTTGTTTTTTTTGCTTTTTAACCCCGAGGAAGTGTACCATCAGCTTTTATCAGCACTCTGGCTGCTGAGGGGACCTTGAGTGTGGATAAACAAGGGTTTAAAAACACAGATTATTGAAAAGAGATTAAAAAATGATAGTGCTGAATGGCTGTTGAAAAGAGCAACACTCCAACAGAGCCATTTTCTTGCAACATAATCTGGATGTGCTGGAAAGGTTATTGATTCTTCTTCCAAGCTTACATGATATCAAGTCAGATCTGTAGCTCTTATGTAATCTTGCTGACAGGCAGTACCGAAAAGATAACCTCTGCCTCAGCTTTCTCCTTGAGGAAATCATCAGCAAAACTTTTAAATGAATGTGATGTAAAATAAATTTTGACAAGGCTAAGTTCACCCTGACACAGTTTTAATAACTTGGTGATTTCTTTTAATTCTTCAAATTTTTTCGTTTTTAATTGTGATTTTGGTATCTTGTTTCTTTAAATGTTCAGTCTTTGATCCTATTAGATTCTTTTTAAATGTTATCATTAAAATGGTCCAGGAACTAAAGTGGTTGCAGCTTACTCCAGGTTAGTAAAAATCTATTAGAAAGTCTCCAAATAGCAATTTTGGAGGACGAATGAAGATGTGACGAGTGGGGATTAAAAACATTGAGCGGTTATGACTCAAAATACGCAGAGTGTTGCTTAGTTGACACAGTTTTATTAAAAATGAGAATTTTGGAGACAAAAAGCACTTTTGAGATAATGTTCCGTAAAAGCCGGAAGATTTAGACAGACTGCAGGTAGTTGATCATTAAAATCTCAGGAATATTCTCATCACCCTGTTGTCTGACGGCTCCGAGTCGCTACTAGTTATTTATTGGCCAGCCTGCGTGAGATGACTTTGTGAATGATTAACAGCAGCAAAGCTTAGAAACCGATTGCAGAGAACTACTGGATGTGTATCATTTTTATGTATAGATGTGGGTGTTTTGGGGCATTTTATGACATAACAAAAACTGGAACATATTTTGTGAAGTGGAAGAAAAGTAATGCATTCATTCAGCCCTCATGATGCATCGTTTTGTAGAACTACCCATTTCTATTTTGCAATTACTCCTGCAAGTGTTTTAGGGTATGTCTCTACCAGCATTGCACATCTAGACACTAATAATTCAGATTTCATTCATCATGGCTGTAAACATCAATTTTCAACTCTTACCACAATTTCTGGATTTTATTTTGATCTGGACTTTAGGCTATTCGAACACATGATGCATTTTAACACAGGCTGTGTTTAAAGTCTCTCTGCCTGAAGGGCAAAATCTGCCCCAGTCTTCTTCAGCATCTAAAATGTTTTATTTTCCAGGAATGCCATTTATCTTTATCCATCTTCACATCTCCTCCAAACAACTTTCTTGTCCCTGCTTAAGAAAAGTATTGCAACAGCATGACTCCCCCCACCACCATCCTTCACCATTGGTGTTGTGTTCATGGTGATGCATGGTTTTAGTTTTCTGTCACAGGAAGCATTTCTTTTACACCTGCGGAGTATCTCAAACTGCTCTTGTCATCGCAATATAAATGCATGCTGTTGCACAATGGCAAAGGAGTACTTGTTGAATTCAATATTTGGTGGGGAATAAAGTTTCAATTGCCATGTATTCAAACACTGCTTGTTAGTAATATTATATTTAGCCATTTTTATTGAATTTCTATTGTCCTTAAAACCAACATCCCCTATAGATTATAGTGATAGAGATGTGAAAGCTCAGAAAGAGTTTGACATTGAAATATTGAAACAGAAAAGTCAGGGGTCAATCAGAATAGGATAAGGATTCATTAGAAATCTTTATAATCTTAATAAAATAAATTAGGCTATTGTTTAACATGACAAAGTGAGAATAAGCTCCTTGGGTATAAATATTTTTTACAACCCACTATAGTGAAGTTATTAAACTAACTTTTTTTATTGTGATCTTTACAACTGAAATAGTTAAATATTAATCCAGGGGGAACAAATTGATTTGGTGAAACTGTAACCTTGGAGGGACAATTCAAGAAAACCGGAACAAAGAAGAGAGTTTGGCCTGTGGTGTGGAACTGAAAGCTTTTTTTGTTTGTTTTTTTGTTAAGTGAAACTGTGCAGCAGATGCACACACAGATAACATGTGCAAGGGTGTAGTTGGACATTGAGTTTTCTATTGATCCATGTTGTGTAATGAGCTATAAATTTTTCTTTAGTGGGAAATAAAATCAATGGATAAGTTGTCTCATGCTGAAATTGTCTTTGTATTGGCTAGTCAAACCTTATCTGATCCCACGTTTCCACTTTATTTGCAACTACCAATACACCTCATGTGTTTCATGCAACTGTGGTGTAACTGAAGTAAGAACTGAAAAAAGAAGTGGTGAGAAGACTTAAATCATAGTACTTGGGGCTTAAGTAGCATCAATATTAACTCTGCTATAATCAATAACACATTTTTAAAAGATGTGCGAATTGCGTCTTGTTTCAAGATCCAATTCGCACATCTGACGGAAACAATCTAGTACTTTGCAAAAGTATTAATTCTAATTAAAATACTATGATACACCAATGATCTTCAATGTATTTTTTTGTTATTTTATGTGGTAGACCAGTAGTGTATAATTCTTTTAGTAAAGTAGTTTGCAACCTTTACAATCAAAGCTGCCATTTTTACCCTCAGTCCAGCTAAAAAAAAATTTGCTCTATTTTTAGGTTTTAAAATAGAAAAAAAATAAAACTTTTACAAAAAGAAGATGGATCCATTTTATTCTACGAGATGTTATTTGTGGAAAAAGGTGTTTAAATAATCCAAACAATTTTTCTTGCATAAAGATCTAAAGACATATCGTCGGTACTTTTAGTTTCATTTTATTGTTGAATTTTAATACAATTATTGCAGTTATGGAAAAAAATATGAACATGGCTACCTGCATTTGCTATAATAATATCTATATTTTGAGAAATTACTCGGTTCTTTATTGTTTTTAGCTAAAGGTATCAGGAGCCATTTTGGCTTTCTGCATTTGTGTTCAATCTCTTATCTGATGCCCCTAATTAAGATCGAGCTCAAACAGTTGCACAAAGTCACTATAATAGTAAAAAGAAATGTCACAGTAAGCTAACACTTCATATCCTCCCAAGCACACATCTTCAGGTTGAAGCTAAGTGGAAGCAGTATCATGCTGTGGGAATGTTTTTTTTTAGTAGGCACAGAGAGCTGTCTGAGCTGAGGTTTAGACTCAGTCGGATTTAAATGCAAATGCATATCACAAGTTTTTAAAGTTGAAAGAAGTTGGAAAAACATGCATCTGTTTGTTAATACCCCCTTAAAGGGTAGCTAAAGCCCCTACCAAAGTCTAACTCCACCTACACTTCCTGTTGGAGAAATGCGCCAAAAGGAAGCCAAGAGACGACATGGAGAGAGGGCTAGGCGGCGTCAACGCTTGTTATTCCAACTCACTACAGAGGCGTGGCCGATACTCTGCTGCTTTTATACCCCACATCGGGCAGTGTAGCTGACATCATAGTTTAAAGCTCACTGCAGACAAAATGGGGATGGTTGATTCAAATTCAAGAGCAGTGTAGAGTTTGAAGAGGCGCCACACTGACGGTTTTTGGTAGAAATTAATATTTTTACTAAAATGTACTGACGTACCACAAATAAAGACCAGACATGTAGACAGCACTATTAGACACTCATTTATAAAGTTTATCAGCAAAAAAAACCCAATTGATTTGGGATTTGTTGCACTTTAAGTTACTTAGGAATATTTTCAACATATATAAAAGCCTTCTGGTCTGTCTTTTAAATGTTCTTCCTATTCTCACCACCTGCAGCTCCGTCTTTCCTCGGCATCGCAGGTTTTCATTTCTCTCTCTCTCATCATCATCTCAACTCCTGGTTGCCTGTTTTTTTCCACCTCCTCTGTTCTGCTCTCAGACAGAATATGCATGCCACAACTATAATCCAATAGATTAACCCAGTGTTAGGAATTGCCCCCCCCCTTCTTTTTATCTTTTGTATCAAAATGCAACATGTTTTGATTCCTTCTGTATAAAAAAGAAATCAGATTCAGTAGCCTGACAGCCTGATTGTTGTCACCCTACAAGGCGGCTGCACTCATCACTGGAAATTTAATTTGGTGTGACGTTCTAGGTTATTTTAAGTATATGTAACTCTTTTTTCCTGTATGTTTTTGTTCTTCAGGCGGGGAGCCCAACGTCAGTCAACGCCCCATGTAGTTACTCAAGGACGTCAGTTTCCCCGTCCAGCCAGGACATCTGCAGGTACAAACTGCCTCAATTCTCTCTTTACCCTTGTCAACAGTTATATGTGCACCTGAGGGCCATAAATTCAATCTGTTTCTCCAACCGTTACTGGTGAAGTTCCCTATCAGTAGGTGATGTTGGCTTACCTTGTACCTTTGAGCTACTTACTGTCACTGAAACTTCTAAGGATTGCTCGTAAACTCTTGTAAAATGTGTTTTAAAGGGTCATGTACAAGTGGATCGCTGTAAATTAGAAAATCATTCCAAAGTGCATTTATTTTAGTAATTATATTTACAAAATGAAATTTATAGATTTATTTATTTATTCATTATGCAGTGATACTGTATATTTCAAGGGTTTCATTCTGTCAATTTTGATGCTTATGGCTTACAGCCAATGAAAATTAAAGTTACAGTTAAAGTACTTAAAGTTACAGTACTTAAAGTTACAGTTTTAGGTCATAAGGAACACTGCCAAAGTTTGCAAGAGAAGCTTCCTGTTCAGTGTGCTTTATCCAAGCATATTCATAAAAAATCTTGTGGAAAGGAAATAAGTATAATACAGTATAATACAGGTGTATTTGCAGCCTTGATAAGATGGTTAAGCAGCGCTCATTTAACTGTTGTATGCCTTGAGCTGAGCTAATCTTAACTCATGAAAGACACTGTTTCTGGTTTAAGGAGAAAAGGCTGTTGCTCAGTGGTTCATAGTCCTTTCTAAAGGAAGCCAAAATCATCATTATTAACTGACAAAAAGGCTTACATTCATTAGACACAGAAAGATCTATTTTTTATATCATGCATTTAACTTGTTGAATTGCTGAAATAGATTAACTTCTAGGTGATATTCTAATTTGAGACCAAGCCTTGCATTTGCTAAAGTCAACCTCATCTTCCTTTTATGTTGTTTCTCCATTTTAAAGCACATGATTGTCCTTTCCATTTCTCTTTTTTGTCTTTTTCTCCACTTTCTAATCCCATTGTCTATTACATGATCCTGTTTCATTAAAAACGCATACGAACATCCATACAACATTAGTCAGAATCAGGACTCTCAGAAACAGACCGCAGTAGTTCTATTGAACTCAAACGGTAAAACGTCTGGGGGTCTTTCAGTGACCACCCTCTGCACAGACTCAATCCAAGGCTCCAAGTGCACCAAACAGCGAGACTGGCTCTCTGTGCTCCGCCCCGCCTCTGTCAGCATCCGGCCCAAAAGCTCCCTCAGGTTTTCTCTGTCTCTGAATGACGTGGGCCAGCGCGTGGACAACCTCTGTCGCGGGCTCCACTTTATTGATCGTACATGCTCAGAGGGAGAACTGGATATGAAGCCTGAGCATGCTCCGTGTCCCAACATCAAGATGCTCAGTGACAATCCGGTCGCCACCCCTACAAGAGAGAGCCCAGATGCTCCACTTTCAACCCGCACCCACCTCCACCTCGTCCCCTCCCTCACCAACGACCAAAAATACATTTTGGCCAACCAATCCAGTCCTGCTCCTCCTTCTCATCCCAACATTCTCCTCCAGCCTCTTCCCACTCCAGGCTCCAACTTTCTTCGCCTCCTCCTCCCCTTCTCCCGATCTTCTACCTCAGCTAGCCTGCAGTGCTCTGAGCTGGGAAGCTACACCTCCCACCTCCACATCGCCAAGTCATGCAGTACTCTGCTGGAAGGCACAGAGTCGGGCTTCCTCTCACAAGGAGAAGACAGTGTGTTTGAGGTGGAGCATAGTAGGTCACCTTTAAAGGGGCCGAGCCAGACGACGAGCCAGACGACAACCAAGACGGTCAGCATGTCTGGGACTCTTCTAGCCCCGCTGTGCTATATGGACGAGGACACGGACCTGGAATGCTGTTCGTCGCCTTTGACGGAGAAATCAGGGCAACTGTCACATTACTCTCTATCGGGGGACTGCTGCAGGTGGGTGATTGTCAACATGGTCTACAGCCCTGAAACCCTCCGTCCTACAGTTAATGTGGCAGTGCACCCCAGAGACCTGTGGAGTAGTGAAGCGTTCCTCCTCCTGTAGTGTAATCACTCTGCTCAGAGTGGAGCTGTTAATCAGAAGAACCCAGCATAGCGCTTAAGTGTTAGTGAAAAGCATTTCCTCGCTTCCAGGTTTCTGTTGTTTTGGCTTTTTTTTTTGCCCAACCTAAAGTGTTCAGATCATCATCATTGCCTCTTTAATGAAGCTCTAAATTCACTGTAATTAGCCACATTTTATTTGATTTTATTTCACTAGCCACAACCAGCCAGACTTGCAGAATCAAGCACTCTTACTCCTCTTACTCCTCTCCTAGCATTACAGGAAATCAGTCAAGCACAATGGTTGTAGTGTTGTTGTCTGGGGGTGTTTAGATAGTTTTGAGAGGTGGGCTCCTAGCTATAATTGATGAAACTATAAAGAAAAATGTCTGACCATCAGTTCATGACCTTAAGCTCAAGCACACTATGGAACATCGCAATACTCCAGCAGGTCCACCTCTCAATAGTGCAAAGAGGAGAAATTAAAGGTTTTATTTATTTATTTTATTAACCTTTATTTATCCAGGTAAACTGTTTGAGAACCAATTCTCATTACAAACATGACCTGGCCCTTTTGAACTGCCCTTGTCTATGTCTGGGCTTAAATCCCAGTGAGGTTCCTTTTTAAAAAAAAAACTAAAAAAAACTCCAATGTGGCTTTATTAAATCTAATCTAAAAGACTTGATGGTACAACCAGATATCAGCTTTAGAGAAAGGTTACTTTTTCACTTTGGTGCTTATTTGGATAGTTTCTTTCTAATGAATGAAACCATCATTTGAATACTACAATCTGTATTTTCCTAGCCTGTCTTTGTCTAATATAAAACATGTTTTCATCTCAGATATATGTGTGACAAAACTGCAAAACAAAAGAAAACTGTAAGTGGGTAAAAACACTTTCCACATCACTGAAAACACAAACAACTCATCTCCTTCCCAGCTACTATGATTTTTGTGTGCTTAGAACAAGAAATTGGCTGCAGTCATTTCATCCCATTTAATTTCACTACATTGTCATTTCAGGTCTCCACCATGTTTTTTTTTTTTTTCATTCTGCTGCCGAACTGTGTTTTTAAAATAATTTTTCATTTAGACTAGATCGATGGTGCGGTAAGGTGTCTCTATAGTCCTAATGAAAATGTGATTGATTTCGCCCAGACGTTTGAAGTGGGAAAATGAGCTGGTGGGAATGCTCAG
Organism: Valencia hispanica; assembly: GCA_963556495.2. Classification (NCBI taxonomy): domain Eukaryota; kingdom Metazoa; phylum Chordata; class Actinopteri; order Cyprinodontiformes; family Valenciidae; genus Valencia; species Valencia hispanica. Next base: position 26,842,781 of record OY747711.1, read on the forward strand.
GAATAGATGGAGGGCAGCAGGTCAGTCCTGAAAATGTAATGGTTCTGACGTGTGGACCTGTGGTTAAAAGTGGACAATAGCTTCATTTAACACAGGTCTTGGTTCACAAGGCCGTCTGTGTGCAGCCTTACAGGGAATGATTTGATTGAAGATCAGGCCACGGCTACATGAACCCCGTTGATCAGCCTTCATAGCAGCAGATAATGATTAGTTGCTAGAAGCGTGACACTGAGCCCCTCTGGGTTACAGCATCCGTTTGTCAATACAGCGACACTTCACTGGACTGAAGAGATTTACGTCTTAAGCACAGATAGATACCAATTATGTCTTCGTTGCCCCCTCAGCTGTGTCCTGTGCCGGCGCTGCTCTTCCTTTATTACGTTGAAGGAGAAAAGCAACATGAGCTTAGATGTGAGCGGGCAAAGGTCAGAGATCAACAGAGATTATTGGCTTCAAATAGCCTGCGAAGCCTCTGATTGTATACACGCGTATGAGCACAAGCACTCTGGGCCAGCCACTCTGTCAGGTGGCCTGGAGCGTGAGCTTAGACCGGAGTTCACCGGAGCAGGTGATATGTGAACTTGTTTTTCCTCTTTAATCATTAGCCAGCTCTTTATTGACAACACATGGCAATGTTTTGAGAGCTCTCATCATCCTGGAGAACCAAAAACACGTGAACAAACTTGAGCTTAAATCATTCTAAACATCATTATTAACATTTTAAGACGATCCATGCATCGGTACATGTTGGCTTTATTTTATATTGCATCAGGCTTTTGGTAGAGCACACTTAACACTGCTTATAAAGTTTCTACCACAAGGAATAACACCATGTTTCTTCTAAAAGTTTTTATTTGCATTACATCTTCAATTCATCATTTCAATCACTCTTTTGACATACAGGTTAGAAAATCAGTAGGTTTTGCATTCCTTTTGCAACTGTTATAGTAGTAGTAGTAATAAGTAACATATAAAGAGCTTGATGTAATGAAAAAAGAGAAACACTGTCTTCCGTATTTCCTGTAGCAGCAACTTTATAGACAGAAATATGGAACATCTTTACATGCAATACAGTCCAGAAAACGCCTTTTAGCATGTATTAAAACACTTCAGATTTTTTGTTTTTTTTTTTATACAAAGAAAAGATCATTAGTGTATGATAAGTGGAATAAATTCCATAACAAACATGAAATTGTTTTTACTTTTGGATGCTGTTTGCAAATATAAACCCAATCCAGCAATTATGAAAGTTGGCAGCAAGAAATAACCATCGAACATTGTTGAACAGAAAATAGGATTTAGGAAAGAAGATTTTTGTTTAAAAGATATATTAACTAGAGTTTTTAGGAGTACTATTTTTTTTTTTTTTTACATGTGATCAGCACATTCATATGCACCTACATATTTCCAGCTTTTGCTCTTGTTCTTAGTGCATATGGTTCCAACAGTTTGCAAATTTGGAGTATGATTCTCTCCATACATGTTGACTGCAAATGATAAATCAGCTAAAAAGAATAAAACCCAAATTTGTAATTTCATCATCCAAGTGTGGTTTTGTTTTTTCATTGATCAGTGCGTTATTATGAACACTGCACATGCTCAAAGCTCAATACATCAGAATCCTGAACTAGAGGAAGTCTTTCTTGGATGAAAAAGGAATTTTTAAAGACACGTGTTAGTGAGAGCAGTAGAGACGGAGGATTTTAAAGCGTCATGTTAAGGGACTGCAGCTCAGACACTTTCTGAATCAGGAGAAAGGTATGAGGAAGCTGAATAAGGTTCCAAACAGGAAGAAAGCAAATCCCTCAGCAGGGACGTACTGTACTCTCGCCGAGCTTGTTTCTCTCTCAGCCTGCAAGTCCTTGTGATCTTCCGATTTTGTTTTTCTTCTCACATTTTCATGTTGACATAGTTAGGCGTCGCCTCCAACGTTGTAAACTCTGACTGTGAAGGAAGGTGTGCTGTGCCTGCTGGAGGGATGCAAATTAAATTTCAACTTTCCTGGCTAAATGACTAGAACGGACTGCTGGTTGCACGAAACCTGTTAGTTTTGCTGCAGACTTTTCAAGACAGTTATGCTGGTGTACAGATGTGCATTGCCTTGGATGACAAAGCAGGAATTTTAGATTTCTATCTTTAAAGACACAAACATGTTTGATTTTAGCACATGAAGCCTGTATTGTCTCTGTTTTCTAAGCGTTAATGCTTAATATGGAGGTGTAGGGCTTTCATTGGGATTTGTCCCTCCTACGTAAAAAAAAAAAATCTCCATCAGCATAATGGTTTTTCATATCTGTTCATGTCAAATGGCAGCAATTTTTCATGAAAGCACCAAGATGGTCCATTTCCCCAAGCTATTTTTTTTTTTTACTTAAATAGGAATACAGTACGCGTAGGATGAGTCTGTAGTTCATCTGATCTGTGGGAAATATAAACAAAGCGACCTAACCATAAGCATAAAAAAGGCATCCGCTGGAGATGCTAATTGCACCTCCTCTCTGCTTTAATCCCTTGCTCCTTCCACCTCCCCCTCTGTGGTAAATGACCTATTTTTATCCTCCTTTGTTTACTTTGTCTTTTAATCTTGTTACACTTTGGCCAGATCAGGCAGAGCTGCAAATAGGCATCATCCTGTTCGCTCTCTTCACTTTCTAACATGTGTGGGCACATGTGCTTCTTCTCCTGCTCTTATCCTCTCCTGAACTGTGGGATGAGGACAATCCCATCTGAATGCAACGCTCCCACTGCAATCTCCACCTTTGCTGTTTTTCTCCTTGCTCCACAGAGAGGTGTCCCTCTGCTCCTCGCAACCCGCAGAGGAGACGGCACTCCCTCATACATAACTCAGAGTAAAATAAGGACTTGGAAAATTGACTGATTTGTCTTGTGGGTGTTTGTTTTTTATCTGTTTATCAATGAGGCCTCTGTGAAGACACCGGCCATGTTATTCTCCATTAGATCAGCTTTTAACTTCAGTTTCTTTTTTAGATGTGTGACCATATTCCTGGCCAGCAGCTGATCTATGTCATTATATTCACAGATCTTATTGATTTTCTGATGTCTTATCTTTGAAATGTTTAGGAAAATGGTTTGACAGGGATTATACGCTGCATTGACAACTTGTTTTCCGTCTCTTCTACTGTTTGATATTTACAGCATTTTCAGCCGTCTACTCACATGTGGATAAGTGCATGATGTCTGCATTCTTATCAGTCTCTCTCATCTGCACACACACTACACCGAAGTGACAGAATTAAGCATATCTCTTTAATGTGGATGACTAATCCCTGCAACCTGATGTCCTTCTACCCCTCAGTAGTCTGGTGTTTGGACTTGAAAAACAAGGTTGCTTCAGTCTTCCTGTTTAATATCTGCAAAGGCCAAACTATTGATACCCTTTAATGAAAAGCCTGAAACAACTGAAATGAGTTGAAAGTGACAAAAGTGGTAATAATAAAACGATTGAGAATCAGCAATGAATAATTACAAACTAATGAATTAGGCATGGACAACAAACATGGTCCCCTTGATATTCGGTTGCACAACTCTTTAAGGCAATTATTGCAATCCAGTCATTTCTGTAACTTTGAGGTCCTATTCAGACCTGTTAACATATCCTGGGTGATCTTGATATACGTCCAAGTCTGGCATTAAAATGTCAGCTAACCATTTTACACGCAGATAAAGACGTCGCATCACATCGCCACATCAATATGTGGGTTGTCGTCGGATAAGAGCAACGCGTCTGCTGGCGTTTCTGTAACATCTGTCGCTTTCAGTCAGTTTAATTGCATTATTATTCAAATATAAACATGCCTGAGATTAATCTGACTCACAATTTTATGGAGTTATATCGGCTACAGACTTTTAGAAGTTTAAATGTGTAACCTAACAGATGTGATATAAGAGAAGAAACTAAGAATAAATAGTCTAAATATTTTAGAGATTTTAACCTATGAAACTGCTACACCGTAACACATTCAAAGCTGCACAAATGCTATTTGGCATTCCAGAAGCTTTGTGCTTTGCATGAGTACATTTTTATTGAGCATGTTAGTCTGGTCCAAAAATGACTGTCCAAAAATGTTACTCACTGACTCATCCAGCTTCCTGATATCCATGAATCAATAAATTTCCGACTGTTGCAAAAACATTTTTATTGCTGAGGATAAAAATGGTTTTATCAAAAAGAGTTCTTCATGAGAATACTTCATTCCAGATAGCTGTTTAGTGTTTAGCTGATAGCGGCGTTCATTTTGACAACTGCTCTTTCCTCTTGACTTTTAGTTTTCTTTTTCCCCACTGAATCACCCAGGTAAGGCCCTTGAATGCATCAAAGGTAGCATTTTGTTCAAAGTGGCAAACCAATGCAGACGTAATTGTCCCAGGCTACTTCTGAAGGTTGAAGGAAACGGTCCTGAATTCAGTTTTGAGTGCGTTCACATTTGCATTTACCAATATCCAGAGACATTTGGATCACTCAGGACAATATGTTGGCACCAGATGGAAACCAGGTCTCATTGAGATTTTTGAACCTATACACAGGCTCTTCTTCCACTGTATCGGGTTTAAAGGATGCCCTCTCTAGGCGGCCTGGTTCTATGTGTTTTTGGTCGTTATACTGTAGAAGAAGCGATGAACTGTTACTGCCCTTTCAGACAGTAGGCAGCACATTTTGCTCCAGAATACCATGATAGAAGTGAGAGTTTATTCTCCCCTGCTCATATTCAATCCACTCTGTGCAAGATGCAGCAGAGCTGCCCCAGAACATAACTAAGCCTGCTTCATGTTTCACTGTAGGGTGAGTCTGTAAACATAGAGCTGATTTGATTGGTCAGTTTTGTCTCGTCTGTCAATGACAGGTTTACTCAATTTTATCCTAGTTTTTTTGTTTTGTTTTTGTAAACAACAAAAATAAAAAGTTTTGTTTTAAAAATAAGGTGCTTAAATTAGTTTCTAAATGCTTTACAGAACTGGGATGTCACACAAAATAGACATAGTGAGATTTTGCTGTAAAAGTAAATAAAACCTAACAGATGTATTCTCAGTTTGAGCCACTGAATTTATATGAATTATAAATGTGCATCATATGCAACAGATGCAATCAGCCCAGTTTAAAGAATATTCACTGAAAGTGTTATTTATTGTTTAGGTTTTCTGAATCAAATTAGTTTGCCTTGACTAAGCTTATTCATACTAGACATGTATTTTCCTTAACTGGGGTTTCTGACAGTATATTCACACCTGATAAGCTTTGCTGAAACTGTTCCAAGTGGAGAAAGATGGCACTGTTAGGAACATTCTCTCATGAAAACAGAAGTTTACTAGCACAACATGTTGACAGCTTTAACATGGTCACTGTATGATAACCTTTAGTAAAAATACCATAGTTTCATAGTTTCAGAGTTTTTACAAAGAAATATAAAACAAAATTGACTATGATCTAATTAGTTTTTATTAATAGTGGATAGCAACAAACATTCCCACTTCTGGTGATATAACATGTTGATTTGATCTATAACATTTATATGATGAATTTGATACAGAACTATCTCCAGTTACAGTACTGGTGGCTAGTCATAATTTTTAAGTAAATTAGATTCTTTTTTTCACAGAACATTAGTAATTTGTTTTTTACACTTTATAGAAAAACACTGGGAGTTAAATATGCTGATACTGGAATGTTAGTAAGTTGGGTTGTCTGCTCAGGAAGTCACCCTGCACTCTGCTGCTTAAGACATGCTCCATGCTAATGGCAGTCCTAAAACACTTTTTCTGTAAGAGGAGTGCTACCTGCCGTTTCTTTAGTTTCCACACCATGTTTTTCGCGACCAGAATTATTTCCAAAGAGCCGAACTTGTCTTGTTTTTTTGTAAGCGAGATGAAAGTGTTCTATACTTATTTTAGCCATCTATCCGGCTGTGTGAAGCAACAGGGAGTGTAGTACTGCATTACTCTACACATCCAGAGAAGACTCTGGTCACTCCAACAATTTCTCTGGCATGTTGTTAAAAAGACTTGGAACCATGGGAACAGTATGATAGAAAATTTTAGCAGCCTTTGTCTTGATAGTCCGCAACATCTTTAAGCTTTGTACCATCTACGTTTTTTAACTCTCTTGTTTAGATTCCTTGCCCTCTGTCTTATTTTTGTAGGAGCTGTCTTGCATGTAGTTTTGTGTTGATTGTATATTCTTGGTTTCTCACAGGATTTGTCACTGTGAAGGAGATGACGAGAGTGCTCTGATCACACCATGCCACTGCACAGGGAGCCTTCGCTTCGTCCACCAGAGCTGTCTGCAGCAGTGGATTAAGAGCTCAGACACCCGCTGCTGTGAGCTTTGCAAATATGAGTTTATCATGGAGACGAAGCTCAAACCACTGCGCAAGGTACGACCATGTTTACATTAATTTAAGGTTGATCCAAAGGTGCCTCACTCTATTTCTTTCAGAATTTCGTAAATTCACTCCGGGTTTTCTTCTGGCTCCATTTCCAAGTGTTCTTACTAATTTGACAAGCCATGAAGCTGGAAAAACTGTCTCCAATCTGTCACACAGATAACACGACCGTGACTGTGCTTTGAAGCAGGGCAGAGTAAGGGAGAGAGATGATTCATTTGAAATGGTTTAGATGAAACGTACATCTTTAAAAGGTTATCAATCGCTGTGGCCTAGAGATAGTTGGACACTCTAATTAAAATTCTTCCACCCCTCATTAACTGCACAAAAGGCCTTAAACAAATACTGCTCTCTTAATAGCTTCTCAACCCCATGGGTGACGTTTTTCACACGTGTGCAGAGGAGATCACGATGAACTGGAAATGATGGTAATGGCGTGAGGTGTCTTTCAAACTGTGGATTTGGGTCATGCTGCGACATGCTTTTAATGAAATCTATGCTACAATTTGATAGTTTTATGACTGGAGTAATAGATTTGGATATTTATAAAAAACACACGAGTTATTTACAGAAATAATCTGATAGCACTTACTGTTTTTTAATTGCTGGGCTCTTTTCCAGCATTGTTAACATAGCTGCCTGGCAAACAGCTGGGTGCTCCCCAGTGTGCCAGGTTGCAGTGTGACACTTTTTTTCCCTGCATCTTATTAACCTTGCCAAGAAACACCGTGTAGCTCAGGTCCAGTATTTATCTCCTAAAGGTGTCTGGAATAAATGCCCAGTTTAAAATAATTACTCTGTTTTCTGTCTGCATGTTGTTTTCCATCTCCTGCAGTGGGAGAAACTTCAGATGACAGCAAGCGAGAGAAGGAAGATCATGTGCTCAGTTACTTTTCACGTCATCGCAATCACCTGCGTGGTTTGGTCGCTATACGTCCTCATCGACAGAACAGCCGAGGAAATTAAAAATGGTCAGCAGAGTTTTGAATACACACATAATAAACACACTAAAGACTTACTATCCCAAGGTTTGTTTTAAACCATGCTCTGTGTTGGATGAGCCAATCAACAACAATTTTCCATCATCTACAGGTCACTGATTAACGCATTTACAGGACTAAAGATAGCATGAAAACCTTCCCTGTGGTCAGAAAAGTGTGTAATTGACATGTAGAAGCTGAGCATAGATCAAGGTGTTTTGTTTGCTGAATTGAAAAGACACTAATTCCTGTTTATTTTAAGGCTCATAGAGAAAACTGTTCAATAAAATAACTGTCTCGACAGTTAGCTATTTAGGTGTTTTGTTTGTGAGGACCGTTCATTGTGAGGTGGTGTAAAAGGAAGGAATGGAGTCAGCAAAACATCCTCACAAGGACGAATGCGGCATGACTTGTGAGCATGTGGGTCTGAGCATGCATTATACACCATCTGTGTATGCCAGAAAAAATTACATCCGTCATACTGACACATGCATGTATGCTAACCAAAGCTGAACAAAGTGGCTGTCAGGCAGATTATTCAACGTACAGCAAATGTACTAATTTAGGTAACAAAAGAAACAGTTTTGAAGAGTTTTAAGGAGAAAAATTATGCCATTTTGATAACTGTAGTTGACTGCTAGTTGGCTTAGCTCCAGTTAAAAACTGTACATAGACATCCTCTAGAAATGTAAGGAAATTCACTTATCTGAATAGTTTGTGTTTTTGTTTTTATGATAAACGAACTTTATACGCTAACCAAATAAAAGGATTTTGAAAACTACTATATACAATAAGATTTTTTTGAGAATTTCACTGATTATAATAAAAATGTACACTGTACAATGTACTACTCTAACTGGATGCTTTCCTTTGAAACATCTGAAAGTAAAAATTCAGTTTCAATTCAGTTTATTTATACAGCACCAATTCACAACACATGTAATCTCAAGGTACTTTACAAGAAAAGTCACTTCAATTCAATCAGACATGCATTACAATTAATCCCTTTTTTCCATCTAAAGAAACCCAGCAGTGTATTGAGTCATTGACTTGCAGCATTCATTCCTTAATGGGTTAAGATCCCTTTGTAGGTTTCTTGAGCATCTCTATCTTAGCCGAATGGAACAATCACTTTTGTGTAGCAGCTTAATGGAGAATTTCAATGTTAGGCTATTGAATGCTGCCAGTTAGCTTAGCATAGGCTAAATGAAATGTCAAAGAAATAAAGAATGAATGCCTTATTATCTTTATATTTAATGTATTTTGACCTTATTCACATGAGTCTTTACATAAGCTTTCACAGTAGTACAAAAGTTTATAAGGGAGTTATTTTTTTACTAGACAGACAAAACTAAGACTGCAAAAATCCAAGCTGTTTCCTAAAGACAAATATTTGGTATAAATGTGATCTTAAACTGTTAACAAAGCTCGTCTTTGAAGTTTTTATTTAAGGTACTTTATTATTTTTTTAATATAGGATATTTTTGTGTGTAAGAAGTTCAAGGCGCTCTACAGTTGGTTTAAAACTTCAGAAAATATGCTTCTTGCCCACGTTTACCTTTCGGATTAATGTCTTATGAGCTTAATGCATATGGCAAACTCTAAAATTAACATTTACAAAAGCAGAAAGGGCTTTTTGGGGGAGCTATTTTTTTTTAAATATCATTAACTCATCTAAAACTTGTCTGTAAAGCTGACCATCTTTGAGTGAACAACCTTTCAGCTTAATTTTTTTAGACACAGTGATGGTTTTGCCCCATAGGCCCCTTTTCCACTAGGGTTGTTTGAGCCCAGCATGGCTTGATTGCTTCCATTGCCATTTCAGGAACGCGGTAGTGGGCAAGGACATGGGCGGGCTCGGCATAGCAAAGTATCAGTAAAAATCAGTCACCACATTCCGACACTACAAATGCCGATGCTGGAGCCACTAACTAGCCCACTCTCTCTCTCTCCAGTTGCTCACCGGCCTTTCCCATAAATGCCGTCCATTTCTGCAAAGCACTCCCAGTGATTGCGATCTGCGCCACTCCGGCCATTGTGATCCTTTACGGCCCGATATTCGCGCTTTAATTTACTTTAACAGCAATGTTTTGAACTCCGCTGGAAGCCATGCATCATCATTCTGAGATATTCCTTCACACAACGCCAGGCCAATCGGTGGCTACTACTACGTAGGTAGAAGTGAGAGTGATATCACTTTACCGGACCAATCAGACCATAGGTGGGCGTGTTGAAGGAACTATACTACTTTAAAACTTAGAGGAACAAGTTAGTCAAAGACGTTTTTAGACACCCTTTGACATGTTTCTTGAGTTGCTCATCGAATTCATCTTGAACAAATGGAAAGATTTAGCATCGGATAAATTAAATGGAAAAAATACTATGCAGTTTGCCATAATGTTAAATTAAAATCATGGCAAACTCTATAGTATTTTTTTTACATTAAAATGTTTAATGTCTTAATAGCTCAACGCATACCTGGAATAGAAGTGTTACAGTAGTAAGGAAGGCTTTTTATGAGTAGCATTGCCATGTTTTCAGTGTTCATTTTGACTTCATCTTGCATACAGACATGATTGTGGTATAAAACATCTAATGTAAAACTTTTCTGACATCTCTTTCAACTTGTTAACTGAAAGGTTTTGTGGCTCTTTTACTTTCTTGGTGTAAAAAAGGAAGGTGGATAGTTTTGCCCAATGACAACAACAAACTTGCATCTCACTAGAGACAAACTGGGAAAATTGTGCAGAATGAGGTGAATGGGTTTTACTAATGTTTGAAACTTGCTAAAGTAAAATAGAAGGGTAGGACCTCTACATGTTTTAGATGCTGCTTCTTACATTAATTCTGAGCAAACAGACAGCAGCACTCTGTTTAATTGACAGCGGCATCGAGACTTAAAATGTAGATGGATGCATTAATGCAGAGCCATTATGGCCTCGGCTGGCAGTACGTGTCCTGTTACTCATTGCTCCATCCCTGGCATGTACAGCATTACTGAGACGGTGTACAGATGGAGCAGCAGACTGTTTGTAGAGGCCCAACCTGATGAATCAGAAATGTCCGAGCCTCTGAGGGCTGTCAGGTTCAGTCACCATGGTGACGTACAATATTTTCTCACTAGTACTGCTCCTTTGCTGCTGTTCTTATTCTTTACTTTGTTCAAAAATATGACAAATCTGAAATGTTTGAGTTCTAATTGATGAAACGGGTTTCCCCGATGAACTAGATTCTCAGATGTTACCACTGTAATGTGTGACCTAATAATCATTTTGGAAATCTGCTTTTGTGTTTTTTAATACGTGACACTTACACTCTCTTTACTCATGCAGCCCGAAGAATCCCAGGTAAACATTTCCACTTTGACCTTTTGACTTTCAGTGTTATGTCACCCCCCGTCAGCCTTTTTTGTCAGTTGTATCTAGCTCTTTTCCAACTGCACTTCTCACCCTTGTTCTTCCGCTTTCTTCCCTTTCCTGTCTTAAAATTCAGATTAAGCAACATCTCTCCTTAGCAGAACCCAGACAAACTCGAAAAACACGCTATGATTTATGTTCTTTGGTATACATTGTGACTAAAGGTTCTCATTAGAGCAGACAACTCAGGCGTAATTTCACATAAGAATTCCTTTCATTTACACATTTTCATAAAGCAAGATTTATAATAGAGTGCCTGGCATTTCTTTTCAGCTTGGATCATGCAGATATGTTGATTGCCTTTTTATACTTGGCTTGCATATCTCAACTTGTTAATAACATCAGAATGAGAATCAGGTTTATTTGCCAAGTTCGTCCACATAAACAAGGAATTTGACTTCTGTTCTGTTTTGCTCTCAGTAAAGGCATTGAAAGTTTACACACACACACATTTTATTTTTATATATATATATATATATATATATATATATATATATATATATATATATATATATATATATATATATATATATATATATAATATAAAAAAAACTTAGCTGTGTTATAGAAGACTAGTATTTCAGGTTGTCTGCCTTGTACTATTTTTGACATTTATGTTTTCCACATGTGTAAAACCCCTAAGGCTACATGTGGGAAGTAAAAAAATAAATAAAAAGTAGGCTAATATCTCATGATGGGGTGGGTGTCCTATGAATTAGGATTCCATCCTGGCCACCACAGTAAACCCTAAATGCTGTATATATCAAATATGAGAGGGTATTTTAGTAGTCATAATTGAAGACTACTAGTTTTTGAAAAAATAAGCAGATTGCCTACCTGTTCTTTAGATATTTACAATATTAATGCAAAGCACACTGCAAATGTATTGATTACCCTTGATTATCTTTTTTTTCACTTTTTGTCAGGACAAACCTGAATGTTACAACTACAAACCTGAATGTTATGTGATAGACCAACACGAAGTAGGTTATAACTGTAAAGTGGATAATAGTCCGTCCCTCCATCACCCCCCCCCCCCCCCCCCCCCCCCCACACCCTTACACACACACACACACACACACCATGAAGCTGCCACCCACCATCACCATGACATTGTACGCTCAGGGTGTTTTCCACCCTGCTATGTTTTGTATATATTCTACAAAGTTAGCGCACCATCCTCTGCAGGTTTCCTTTCTCCCTCATATGACTTGTTGCAGACTACAGAGGTGGCGTCCTCTTCCCAATAGCCCATTAAAAGCCAGATTTGTAGAGTGACCTAATAGTTATACTGTCTGAGCTGGATATCTTTGCATCTCCTCCAGAGTTACCAGGAACATATCAGCCAGTACTCAGATTGATGTTCTCTCTCTGAGAATATACTGAGAACGAATTTTATGAAGGTAATCTCTATTTACTAATAACTATGTGACACTGGAAGGCATTGGGTTGCAAGGGATTTTATTAAGGGGTAAAGACGACTGAATACATATGAATGCTACACTTTCCAGATTATTTCTAAAAGATGTTTCTATTCTTTACATCTATGGACCACTTTATGTTTGTCTGTCACATATTTACAGTAATTTGACAAAATGTGAAAGATTCTTTAGCGAGGCCCTGTATGTCCGTATAAGCGTCTGAATTGAATAATATAGTTCAGCTTTGATCTGCTTTGCTTGAAATGCTTTATCATGCCATCTTTCTCTCTGTGTTCCCTCAGTGTTTAATTTTTTTCTTTCAAAACTTGTCCAATCAAAATACATTATAGAAACATTTCATTCTTTTCAGTCTTTTTGCACCTTTTTTTTGCTTTCTGGTTTGTGTTTGACTCGTTCACATAATTCCCTTTTTGTCTGATTCTCTCATCTTCAGGCATTCTGGACTGGCCTTTCTGGACCAAGCTTGTGGTGGTAGCCATCGGCTTCACGGGTGGACTGGTTTTTATGTATGTCCAGTGCAAGGTCTACATCCATCTATGGAAGAGACTCAAGGCGTACAACCGTGTCATATACGTGCAGAACCGGCCAGACACATGTAAAAAGCTGGCACTGGAGAAACCCCCGCTCATGGAGCCGAGCCTGGAGAGCAAGGAGGTGCTGGCCCCCACCCAGTCAGACACAAACTCCTCCCAGTACACAGAAACAGAGGAATACAGTATGGAGGTCCTCCATGTCTGACATAAGTTCATTTCATCGGCCCCCCACTTGTGCTTGCAGAAACGGGCGGGAGGAAAGCGTAGCGCTCGTGATCCCCTTCCTCTGATGGTAGACCTGACCCACTGTCCTCTCCTAACTCCACCTGCACTCTTCATCCACACTCTGACCTTTCCTTTCCCAGGACCGGACTGTTTGTACTGACTTCTATAAATGTCACAAAAGGCCTGGAGCTTGACACTCTACATCAGGGGTGCCCAAAGTCGGTCCTCAAGGGCCGGTATCCTGCATGTTATAGTTCTTTCCCTGGTTCAACACACCTGAATCAAATGATAGCTCATTAGCTGACCTCTGCAGAACTTTGACATGCTCAGGAGGTAGTTGGGCCATTTGAATCAGCTGTGTTGGAGCAGAGAAAGACCTAAAACATGCAGGATACCGGCCCTTGAGGACCGACTTTGGGCACCCCTGCTCTACATGCACTGTTCATGTTCCCCTTCAGATGAGCAGATCAGAGACGCAAAGACTCCCTGAAAGCTCATTGTTGATGCATTGTTTTTGCAGTTCGGATTTATTTTTTACCTCCTGTAAGTGTTGGACCAGTATAGCGCCATACATCAGATTTCTGGAACATTCCAAATACTGCCATCTCTGCACTGCTCTGGCTTTGACCAGGCATTGGAAATGCATAGAAGCACTTTTTTTAAGCTCTACAACACCTCCTCTCCTACCTTTTTAGTTCTTCTCCATTTTTTATTTTAGATTGACCTAAATCGTATGTTTTGTTCATTGGGAACAGCACAGTGAAACATTTTCCTCAAATGCACATACTCCTACAGACTTACCCCTTCACTTTGATGGCAAAAAAGGAATCGGGGTGGGTAAAAGGAGGGAAACCTGCGGAAGGAAACAAAGGGTTAACACCTGACTCCTCTGCCCCCAACATTTGAACTTTTTGAAGGCTTTGAGAATGTAATCTTTTCTAAAAATGATTAAAAACAGAAATAAAATTTAAAAAAATATTTTTTTTACTAGTAACTGGACATTGCAAGAATACGTTTCATGTCTTGAAGGTAATATGAGCCTGCAGGCATATAACAGAATTACTTTTTGGTTTTTTGGTTTGATATCTTGTGAATGACACAGTATTTACAGCGTGATATTCCATGTGCAGTTTTTAATGTGAGCTGATGTTTGCTTAGTCATGAGACTACCACTTTATGCCTTGAGAAATTAACAAGCTCACTGTTTTCAGTTTCCTTTTTTGTTGCTTCCACAGTGCAGACGGGGATTAATTAGACCTTCACAGCCAGCTCTGATTAAGAGCCCAACAGATTGTTAATGTGGCTTTTTAACATTTTGCCTCATTTTTGCCTCTGCAGGTCGGGACAATAAGATTCCACCCATATCCGTTTTTACATATTTCAACAACAGGCTATAAAACCGTTTTTAGAGGATTGGAGGTAACGCATAAACTGTTGTTGACTTGTTTATTTTCCCAGATTCACATGCTCCATCATGTCTGTTTTAGTATTTTGTCACTGGACAGCCACTCTCTGATTTCTTGCCCCCCACTACAAATCCGGCTACACAGTCTTTAATGTACAGGTGTTTCTTTTACAGTCTCATCATTTTTCATTGAAACAATCTTTACATTTGGAGCCTGTGATGTACACAGAGAATTAATAATTAACTGATTGTGTCGCCACCTGCTGGTGTGCAGCTGAACTAGCACTATGAAACAGGCAGCAGTTGATTTCTCTAGGCTTTAATTCTTTCATTTGTGGAAACTCAGCAATGCAAGATTTTACAGCCATTCAAGCAACATTTTTTTTTAACTGTCACTGATACCAGTATGCTGTCTGTGACCAATAAAAATTAGTTACTGCTCTGCAGCAGCAATAATAAAAAAAAGCACAGGTTGTTTTTTGTTTGTAAGAAAACATACTGTATTTATTTACAAGCCCGTGTTTATTTGAGATCTGTTTAAATGGAAAACATGAGCCAAGGGAGCTGTCAAGTTTGATTAAGAACCAATGACGCTTCTCAGAATCGTCAATACGCAGAAGGCTCAGTGCAATTAAACAGATTTAAAAAGAAAAAAGTGCAATTAAGTTTTTTTTAGTTATTTTACTCTACAGTAATGCTGAACCTGTTTAAAGGTCAGTGTGTCCTCTGGGTGGAAAACAAATCTCTTTATTTTTGTGCTTGTATTTATTTTTGATCAGAAATAGGGTATACTTGGTCCATTTAAACCCACCTGTTTAGAACCAGTTTATATGCAACTTACACCTAGACTTGTTTTTTTCTTCTTTGTTTTGTTTCTTCAGGCATGTACAAGAGAAAATGTTGCTGACGCTTGTGTTTTGCACAGTTTTTCATTCATACATTAGTGTTTTTTCATCCTCTTTGTAAATCAATTGTTAGAATTTGTTTTAAATATGCAACTATGTTAAAAGCCACAGCATTTAACTTTAGGTAATGAAAACAATTTGGAATAAAGCTCCAGTTTTCCTGAAATAGAAGGAGTAGACGTCGACTTTGTTCTTTTCACTAACTTTCAACTCAGGAGCTGGCTCCTTTCATAAAGTTGACAGTTTTAATGTATGTTTCCCTTTGATAGTATTTTGCTTTTTACTTAATTTCAGTCAGTTTGTCAGATAAACATGAAAAAGCCAGAACATTTAGTTATCTCCACTTGACAAATTTATAGCCTATGATTAATGTTTGGGAAATTGAACTTTCTTCTGATTTAATGTGACTCTCTCAACCTCAATATTTTTACTATCTACTCCTGTATTTTCCCTTGGTGTTTTTTCATGAAACTGGATCATGTCTGGGACTAGTGGAACTTGTATAAAAAGCTCCATTTGTTTACTACTGACTGGACTTGAACAAATGACTGTTCCCCCCCCCCCTTCCTGTCTTATATCATTCCACATGTTTTTGTCTGTGAATTTGCTTTGAGATAGTAACTGTAAAGAGTTTGGTAAAAGTGTGTAAGTTTTTAAAAGAAACTTGATGTGTTTTCAGTTGATTTCCAATGTTTGAACAAATATGTAGAATTAAAAAGAACCAAATAAAAATTAAGTTGGGTCTTTTTCACTTCCTTGTGTTAATTGTTCATGTAAACGCTAACAGGATTTGTCTGACTTACACAAATGCTTGAAAGGGTTAAAACTAAACTTATGTTGACAGATAAAATCTAGTCCATAATGACCAGATGGGGACGAAAAAAATTACATTTCAATTTATTCTATTAGAATTTCATGTCATCTGTTCATCTTTTATCACTGTTGCACAACAGCAATGAACCCTGGACATGGCAGGGTTGGGGGCAACATTACATACCATGTGATTAGAAGAGAAGTAATACAATAAGTCTACCGATGGCGAAAATGCCTTGAAAAGAAATGAAGACTCTCATACTAAAGTAATGAAAAGTTTTTTGATAGTATCTCCATCACTCGTTAGCTTTAGTGACCTTTTTCTGACATGACGTTACAATGTATGGACAAAAAATTAGGCTGAAATTTTTTTTTACTTAAATACAACTCTTACCTTTTACAATAAAACACGAGAAATTAACTCCTTGTACAGTGTTGTTAAAAATATACCTAAAATCACCCCACAGACAAGGTGGTTGTTCATCCTTTGCCCCCATATTTAATGTATATTTGCAGCACATTACTGCCATCTAGTGGCTGGGGTTGTTTTCAATTGTCTAATTTACATATTTAATTCCTACATGTATTTTTATTGTTCATGCTATGTTCAAATCAGCTATCTACCTAATTTAGAAACTGAGAGAAAAAATTTATACCTAAACAAAATCAAGCAGTAAGTGGTTATGTTAATGGGAAAGAAAAGCATTAGTAATTCAATTGTAAGCAGTTTTTTCATAGAAATCAGAAGAAATGTATGCAAACTCAGTTTTAACACAGACTTTTTACACCTCAAGCTGACGGGACAGTGACACAGACTGACCGACCAGACATGTTTCTTTCTGTTTAGATTCAATTTATATATCAAAAATTCACAACAAACATCTAAATGTACTCTAAGACAAACCTCCTTAGTTGTATAGAAATATAAATCAAATCAATGTAATTACTGGGATGGACCGGTGACCTGTCCAGGGTGAACACCCCCCCCCCCCCCAATCCTGCATAGGTAGTACAGATAATGAATGGATGGATGGCTGAATCAATGTAATTCATACCAATCTATTGATTGGGACAGATTCAATTACATACATTCTACTTCAGTCATGATATTCATACTATTCAGTCAACTTCCACAGATCATATATTGTCAATTAATAGGTTATGTAAGGATGCCTAACGGATTGCATCGAGTTACTGAATCTACATAGAGTTCCTATCAAGCGTGTATTATACATAGTTCTAGCTGTTTAGCAAACCATATTGGCTACATGGCCTCATTTCTACATTCATACAGAGTAAATTCAGAATAGTAAATAAGACTTTTTTCCACACAAAAAAGCAAGCAGACTGATTCACTATATAGGTATAGATAGCAGCACACATAACCAATAAAGTTTTATTTCTACATCTAATGCCATTAAGACTGCAATATCTTATAAGTAGGGCTATAAAACATTAAAATAAGATTAAATATCCATAACAGTTAGCTGCTTTCAAAACGGAGACAAAATATGAGTATAGTTTACAAAGTGATGAATGTGAAATTCAGATTAATGTGAAAATATCAGTGATAAAAACAGTTTTACCCAGTTCAACCTATTTTGGAATCCATATTTGACGGGTAACCCCTTCTGATGGGCCAGTTTGTCATTAACCAATCAGTTTGAAATATGAAGATTGACTCAAACTTGGCACTTGTATCTTAAAAGGGAAACCTGCAGAGGGCAGCTAAGTTTCACATTTATATATATATTTTTGCTTTATATCTGTTACTGAATGTTCACAAACTAGACAAAACTGAATCACAATTACATTTTCTTAATTTCCTAAGATCTTAAATTCATAGCTGTAGAAAGCAAGATAATACATAAATTGATTTGTTTCAATTCTCAAACAGCAACACTGTTTGGGATTTTGTCTGGAGACATGTTGTAGTATGGCAGCTTCTTTCCCTCATTCCTCCTTTTGATGGAGCTGGTTATCTCTGCCAGTTCTCTCCTGAATTTTCCCATGGCCACCTTTACTGGCCTCTCTATAAAGTGTTCATCTGGATACATACCCAGATACAGCTGCATAGAGAGAAACACTATTTAGACCGAAGGCACAAAGCAATAAATAAATCTTCACTATTTAAATGACAGCTTGTATGCTCTGCAAACCTCATTCTCCTGGTACTGGCTGAGGGCCCATACGGCCCCCAAGTGCCAGCTGGACCGTCCTCGATCAGGGAGGCTCTCAATGATGGTTTTCACATCTGCCTGCCCTTTCTCCTTTGGAGGCGGTTTCCGCATGGTAGATGGAGCATTGGGGATCCAGGAGCACCAGTCATACTACACAATGCATACAAATAATGTATATAACACATCTACATACAAAGACCGCATTTTTCCTGCTTCAGTACAACCTGGCAGATTCATTTCAAAACAATTTTTTTTAGAAAACAAAGTATAGTATAACTATTTTTTTGCTCTTACTGTCTGGCATTAAATTAGACTAATTATCAAAACCACATGTCTTGGAAAACAGGGAAGGTTTAGTCAGAATGACTGGCAAAGATTGTCTATATTGCCATAAAGACCACGAAGCCATCTGGTTTTAACTATTTTTGTAGCATTTCCATTTGCTTAACAACATAGAAAAGCAATCTTTTTTTTAGCTTTGCGCTTGAAAAGTAAAAATAAATGGGTTTGTTTTTCTTCAATGACCTACCTGTCCGAAATTCACTGCTGCATGCTGGGATGAAGCAGTGAATATAACAACAGTCAGGTACTCTATTAGCTCATCACGTGTCTTCAGAAACTTTGGAAACTCTAAACACAGATTGGAGACAAACAGAATTGACAAATCAGTCTTTACAAAACCACTCTTATTTTGCAAGCTCTGCTGTGAAAAGATCCTTGCACAAATGATAAACTACCGGATGACGTTTCAACACCAAGGCTCAGGCAATGTCATCACAAGTCAACTTTTTTGCATCTTTAAGCTTGGTAACTATATGTTTGTAAAGTGGACTTACCGCAGTTATCGAAGTCCTGCATACCAAAGCTGCACACGTCTTTGACGAAGGCCTGGATCTCCTCGTCTCCCTCCACTCTCTCGTCACTGGTGTAGTAAATACCCACCACATCAGAGACAAAACTGCCAGGAAGATAACAGAGCAATAAGCCATTTTAACTTGTCTGTCTTTAAAACTCTGTTACACCATCCAACTTAGAAAATGTATACTCAATTTTTTTCATAACTTATTTCATCAAAAGGACTTACTATTCATCAGTGCTAAAAACTGGAAAGAAACTTGTTTCTCACCTCTTGGTAGCTTCCCACACCTTGTACCCATCATCCCTGTAGAAATAGGTGGGCAGGTCCTCCGTGCTGTCCACGCCTCGGCTCTTGATCATGTCAGGGAAGCAGAGAGACCTGTAGGTCAGAGTCTTCATCGCTTTCTGGACAAGCTGGACGTGGCCACCCCCGCCTGTTGCATTTGCCTTGATAAAGCACATAAGAAAACATCTTATCCTTCAGCAGCAAATGATTTTAATTTAATGATTCATCCATCCTACGTTTGTATTTGTTTCATGTATGTTTAAGTTCAGCTCTAAACTAAATTACACCTCTGGCCTTATTTGATTTGAAACATGGTGCTTATATAGTTTCAGAGAGTTTTCCTGCAACTGCATCAGGATGATAGAGAAAAAATTGTGTAAAACAAAAGTAGATATATGTCTGTAAATTAAATCTCAAATAAACCACTTGTCATAACAATTGAGTGTTTGGATTGGCAAACTTTCTTTTTCAGAAGACTTGAGATGTTGTGAAGTATCTGAAGCAATAAGTTTATTTGAGGTAATCCCACCAAAAAGAAGAAGAAGAGGAATGAACTTCCTGCAGTTACATTTTTAAAACTGAAATATTTAACCACAGTAACTGCTGCACAAAAGGTCATTTATGACTCTGAGATTTGTATGTTTATATAACTGGGTTTAATAACAAAATAAACCACAATACATTTGTCTCACTTTGCGATTTAGGTCGTCTTTCACAAACTCTAAATGGACGTTAGACTTTAAATTTAATACTTCCACTTTTCTCCTCCACTTTTCTACTTCATGTTTTTTTAACTTCAAAACTGTAAAATATGCTGTAAAGATATTTTCTTGCTGTTTTCAGACAGATTTTGTGCTTATTCCACATGATTTCAATGTCCAGAAACTAACCTTGTCAAATATCCCGCACTCACAGATGAGCTGTTCTCTGGCCTTGGTATTGATTGCGATAGTAAAACGAATGTGCGGTATAAGAAGCTGAGAAAAGGAAAAAGAAAGCAATCAATCAACCAACCAACTGATCCATAAATCAACAAATTACCCAAACAGTGGTTTACCTTAAAAGCTGGGTGGACAGCTGGCAGCTGTCTGTACATGGCGATACCAAACACCTCTGTCATCAGATGTGTCTTGAGCAGGTGTGTGATGGTCTGGTGGTGCTGGAAGTCAGCTGATCGTACCCAGATCTTTGCCAGCAGCCAGTCATACTGACCGTCAGTGGGAAGGAAGATTGGGTTTTCATCTGGATCCTGGCCAAGCTGAAAAACATAGCCAGAGTTCAGATACAGTCATGTATCAGCTGAAAAAGCTATTGTGGCCCAAGCTCACTGTACCTGTATAGCTATAGGCAGGATCTTGTTCCGTCCGTTCCTGTATAGCAGACACATTGGAGCTGCCAGGTACTGCTGCGTGTTTGGGTCTGTTGTGTTCGCATTAATGCCCTCTAACATTTCGTAGTTCGCTATGTATATGTTACCTGCCTGGAACCAGAGCACTGCTTTAAAGTGTATTTAAAATAACTGATCAAAGATAGTTACAATTGTTTTCCTCATGAAAGGAAAGCCAGCCTTCAATTCTTTTATCTTTGAAATGGGCAGTGAAGTTAAAAAAACACAAAAACAGACAAACATCAACCTTAAGTTCCTGCTCCAGGGTCAAGTCCCTCTCCAGGCTGACGGAAACCATCTCATTAGTGACAGGAAAATTCTCAGGAAGTTTGGTGCATTTGCGGATCAACACTGGGTTACAACCATTCAGAAACTGGTATCCAAACATGAAGTCTTCCTTCCAATGTTGCATCACGTACTCTGAAAAACAAGCAAAATACCCTAACATAGCATGAGATACTGTAGGGTAGCACAGCACATGATAAAATAGCATAAACCAACAGAAAAAGAGCAACAACAGGGCTGACCTGAGATGGTGTTTTTGATTCTCACAAAAATTTTCTCAAAGTCGGCAAAGTCACTCCATGAAGACTGGAACATGTTCATGAAGCTGTTCACACACAGATTCTCTATTCTGAAAAGACAAAAACATGAATCTTAATGATTTGTATTTTCAGATCATTAAAATGAGTTTTACTTATTACTTTATTAATAAATCTGACAACTCAATCAGATTTGATAAGTTTTGTCCATTACAAGCTGTTTAAAACGGGTGAATGTGTGATCTTTTAAAAAGATGGAGCATTTTTAGAAATACATTCCAAGTTCAAATTCAATTCTTCAATTTCACCAGATATATTTTGCACAATACTACCATTTAAAAATCTGTTTGGTATTGTGGCTTTGAGCAAGTTCAAACTTCTGCCTGAAAGCACAATGCAAATATTTCTGATGATAAACACACAATGAGACCACTGTTTTTTTCCAAGGTAATTTGTAAAATAGAAGCATGCTCTGAGGCATCAGTTCTGCATCTGATTAAGGTTTAATTAAGGCTTTACATTTAAAAACACCCACAAGGTAAGTTTAGGCTCCACTCCTCTTTATCATACTGAGATACACCAGCTAACTTCTAATCTACTGAAAACCTGTTTATTTAGGACAGTTGGTTGTACGTACGCCTTACTGTAGTTCAGTATAAAGTCCACTCCCTTTTCGCTGTCAAACTGGATGTCTCGGGGCAGGTCCCTGTGTCTGTTTGCATCTATGCTCATAGGGAAGCCTGGTTGCCACTCCTTCCATCTACAAAAACAATAAATGTTATTAATAAACCCCAACCTGTGACACTTGATGAGTAAAGTGAACTTACCTGTAGGTTTTTCTTCTCTGATCCAGCTCTTTTTGTCTGTGCTGCTTTACTAGGCTGGTTTTATCATCCTGAGGCAGAAATGCTAGAACAGACACAGAGGCAAAGTGAGATATTAAGCAGATGGATGAAGCAGACAGTTTTGTGGACAGATGGAGCAGTAAATACCTCGTCCATCCCGCAGGACCACTTCTTTGTCATCCACCAGCCAGCGGAAGCAGGGAAATTCCACATAATCCCCACTTGGGGTCTTGACAGTAATGTACCTGCAGTACCAGTCATCCAGCATCCAATATTTCTTCTTCTCAATCTTCACCAGTATGATATCACCCAAGTTCTCACCAACTTTCACTTCATAAGAGTCTACCTGCAGTTTAAACAGTGGCTACTGTTAAAAAAAAGGAGCTGTGGAAATGGGCTCACTCACTCAGGATCTGATATTATTGTGCTTTTAAAATGAAAAAGAAAAACATGTTAAAAAGAATGTCAGATTTGTTATGTAAGCAGTATGAATATATCTTCTTTATGACACCTTGCATATATCTAGACAAGTCAATGTGGTTTATAAATATCTAAGCCATTAGACTATGTTTGGGTGTGTAGTATAGCTACATTCGTAGATGAAGTTACCTCTACAAATATTTTGACTTTGTTGCTTTAAACTTAAACAATGTATCATTTGAGACCATAAAACTCTTTTTTTAAGTTTACTATGCTATTTCTGCTGTACACCAAGCTGTATCAAGTGTTTTTCCACTTTTTGTTTTATCTTTAAGGAGTCTTTCTCTAGAAATGCTCTTTGCAACAATACAATTCAGTTATACTAACAAAGTGTTTGCTTTTTCAGTTTAGTTTACTATGATTTTCATTTTAAAAAAACCTCATTATTCATTATGCCTTTTCAATACTGTATTCTATATCACTTTGTCCAAAAACATGATCTAGTTTCTTTTTTTCCTAGTTTGTAAGCCTAATCTCATTTCCCTATCACTGCATCGGAAGCAGTGCAGAGAGAACATGACTTTTAACAATCAATTTGTTTTGGTTAAATTCAAAAGTCTTAACATCAATCTATATTTGCTAGCCTCAGAAATCCAATGAATACCTAGACAAAAAAACAGAGTTTTGGATTGGAAAGCAGACTTAAGTCTTTTTGATACTCTAAACCTAAAAAAGAATGCTTTTTTAATAGTCCCTATTTTGTTTGCATTGTGTTTTTCCAGCTTTTGGTTAAACATTTTGTGATAGCATATCTGGAATATAGCTACAAAAAATGTGGATTATAAGAGCTCTAGGGTGTTTAAAACTTATAGTAAAAATCACTTAAAATGTATATCAAAACATGGTTCTTCGTTTTTAATTGTAAACTGGTGCAACATAAGTAAGCAGAAGAGACCCATCACCACAGGCGTTAAATTTTCCAGTTCATGTGTTTCCTCTAATTTACTTTATTAAACAACTTTACAACTTCTCTCTTTTTCAACTACCTGTCCGTTTAAATTTACAGCATGCGTATGCACTGATTATCAAAAAAAAGAACGAAATCTGACACACAATGATAACCACTTTAAAGTAACACCACTTACCGCCCCCCTTTCAAAGTCGTTATAGAGGGGTTTGTCAAGGAGTGTCCTCTCGCTGCATCCCTCGGAGCCCACCAGTGTCATGTAGACATAATCATCCGTCCCTGCAAACCACTGGTTCCCTGTGGCAACAGTTACTGTGTAAGATGGCATGGCAGGTCAAAGAATGCAAGACAGACCAAAGATTTTCAAATTCCCTCTGAAGATGAAGAAACCATCCGCTGCCCCTGAAAAGCTTTAGTTCAGAATGCAGCTCTGTCTTTCTCTGACGTAAATTCAAACACGCCAAAGCAGTGTGTACTCAGCCCAAAGGGGAAGGTGCATTAGTAGAGTGACCAGGTTATGAATGTCTCCACCCTTAAATGTAAAAAAATAAAAAAATAAAAATCCTCCATGGGTTCTTTACCATTTTTCTAATGACATAGATATGACGTATTCTGGTTGGGACTAACACTGTAACAAAAGTGGGTCCTCAAATTCACAGGGTTTTTTTTTCTGTTTAGACTAATCAGAACTATGATGAGATGGGGAAGTTTAGGGTGTCAAAAGTATCAAAGGCAGCACTGTGTGTGTGTGGGGGGGGGACGACGACACACAAACACTTTTTGGTGATCATAAGGAAGTGAAGGGACAGAAAGGAAGGCAAGCAGATGGATTCTGTGATATAAAAACCGTCCCACCTGAATCACTAGATGGTGGTAGATACCCAAACCTTCTCCCCCGAAAAGCTATAAATGTTCTTTTTTTTTTACTATGCAAAGACAAAAATAAAGATAATTCTAGTTTTTTTAATATCTGGATTTTAATCATGACAAGGAAATTAAGAGTCTTGTGTTCAGCTCGTTCATTTACCAGTCAAATTATTGCGTGGTGACAAACAGTGTATTCCAGTTCCAGTAAAATAAATGCAAATGTTTCCCACAGCCACGCCATGGTTTTACTCATAAAACAGTAAGATAAACATTGACAGGAGTCCTCTGTGAGTCCAAAACCCACTCAAATGGAATAAGGACATGGGAGAAGCTGTGGCCCAGAGGAATTGATGTTAAGCACCAGTTCACAATTTAAAAAAACAACAAATGAAGCTTTTATATGATTGAAACACTCTCAAAAAAACAGCACACTCACAATTTTCAAAATGTTTTATCTTCTTTAAGCGACATCAAACGAACTGAAAAGCATATACATTTATACAATAGATATATTAATATCTACATGTTCTATTAGTTGCA
This sequence comes from Valencia hispanica, assembly GCA_963556495.2. Classification (NCBI taxonomy): domain Eukaryota; kingdom Metazoa; phylum Chordata; class Actinopteri; order Cyprinodontiformes; family Valenciidae; genus Valencia; species Valencia hispanica. Next base: position 26,867,790 of record OY747711.1, read on the forward strand.
GCTGACAGCAGGAACAGAGCTGATGCAGAGACAACCTTGGCAATGACAGATATCGTTCTTTATGTAGAAATCAGAAAAAAGCATTTACAAACAGCAGCACTGTCGGAAGATACATGGCACCATTCAAAGGATGATAAGCTGCTCCAAACTTTATTCTGTTTCTTAAATCCAAGGAAGTAAGGAACACTTACGAATTAATTTATGTTGAAATAAAAAACACCTATTGCACATCATTATGTTGAATGTATGAATAATAAAGTCTCAGTTTGTTCAACTCGTTTTAACAAAATATGCTGACATCTTACTTGCTCTGAAATACTTTTCAGTCAACTATGGATGCTCACATCAGTGCGCGAGTGTGTGCATGAATGGGTGAATGACTGAATGTAGTGTAAAAAGCTTTGGAATATTTGGACTTGATAAAGCGCTACAAACATTCCAGTCATTTTACCACTTACTTGAAATTTTTTACATTTTGTTACGTTAACCTGCATCCCAGTTTTTACAACCTAAAACGTTTTTTTCTTTTTCTTTTTAGAATTGGGCAGTTTTTACTAAATTTGCCTTTCCTTCAACTCAGCCATCCTGTTTCTGCTGAAGAAAAGCATCCACACAGCATGATGCTGACACCACCATTGTTTAAGGTGGGGATGCTCAAGGTGGTGTGATATTACTCTTACCATGTAGGCCAGAAATTTGGTCTGATCCCACTCCGAACACCTTCTTGTCCATCTTTACTATGCTATATTTGGATTGTAGCAAAAGTTAAATGGTCTTCTTATTGTTTGATTTCAGAATTTTCCTCTTCTATAAAAAGGTCCAATATGTTTAGTGCACAACTAACAGTTTTCCTGTCAACATACACTCCCATCTAAGCCATGGATCTCTGCAGCTCCTCCAGAGTCACCATAGGACTCTTAGCTGCTTCTCTGATTAGTTTTTCTTTCCTTTCCTTTGCTCGATTTTACTTAGAGACATCAGATTGAAAGGTTGATTACATATTCATGCTGCGCTTTTCATATTATAATTTCAAAATCATTATACTATTTTCCAGATACTTCAAAATAGTAGTATAGAGGGTACTTTGTGTCAAAATGACTGATTGCCAACAGGTGTTCAGAAGGGGGAGGGGTTATGACAGGTGTGCATGATGCTAAATATAGCATGCTATATTCATTAACTAATATCATCTCTGGGAGATGATGAGGGGAGGATGTATGATGTTAAATATCACACCCTGTAGTAGATATTGCCTAATATAGAAATGTTATAAATATTTACCCTACTGCTGATTCAACATGCAGGCAGCTGTTACTCTCAGTTCTGATTCGTTATCCTGCTGCATCAGCTTCTAGAAACGTGCCACAACTGTTGTGGGTGTGGGGGTACCTTCCTCTTTAAATATCCCATGGAAAAAAATTATCCTGAGTGGGATTTTATAAATCCTGATTCAACATGCAGGCAACTGTTACCTACATCAAATTAACACAATGAACCATTAAATAGTAATTACCCTACCAAGCCCATATTTTAGATTGCTGCTTTTGCAACAAACAAGCATCAATTAGATGCTAAGATTGCACTCACACGATTTTTTTCCAGGAGATATTTAACGAGGAAGAAACCCCCACACCCTCAACGGTTGTTGCAAATTTCTAGAAGCTGATGCAGCAGGATGATGCATCAGAACTAAGAGTAACAGCTGCCTGCATCTTGAATCAGCAGTAAGGTAAATATTTATTAAATTCCCATATTAGGCCATATCTACTACAGGGTGTGATATTTAACATCATACACCCTCCCCTCATCATCCCCCGGATATGATCATATTATTAGGTAATGAATTTAGCATGCTATATTTAGCATCACGCACACCTGTTATAACCCCTCCCCCCACCCCCTTGTGAACACCTGTTGGCAATCAATCATTTTGACACAAAGTACCCCCTACTCACAATCATAAACTGCATTGGGTTGATCCAGATCAAACACACAAGGTTCATATTTGTGACACAATAATGTGAAAAAAATAAAGGGCTATAACAATTTTTTGCAAGGCACTACTTCACCAGTTATTTACAGTTCATGATTGAAGATCACATTTTAGGTTGAAGACAGTCCAACCAGTTAGATGTTATTTATATGGGAACTTGTTAGAAATGTTTTATCAAATAGCTTTTACTAGACAGAAAACTGGCAAAAGGCCTACAGTTTGCAGAAAGTTGAGAACTTAATTTTTTTAATTTAAATAAAGCCCACATTAGGCTATCGAAAATTATTAAAGAGGTAAAAAGTAAAGGGAAACAATAACCTCTTAAGGAAATGACCACCGTTAAGAGACACCTGCTCTTACCTAGGATCTGCTATACGGTTCATCTGAATTTAGATCAACCAGCTGTAAAATCCCTTTCTCTGACGAGAAAAGTCAAAATTAAGAATTAATAGCTAGTAAAAAAAAAGTATCTCAAAACCATCTCAGTTGACTTTGAAATCCGAGATTAACTTTCTTAAGCAGAGTCAGTGCAAACAGCCATGAAACAGCAGTGATAATAGGTTTTTGTTGTCGTGTCCGATCAGGCCCTATCAGCCATATAATGGAGAGGAGATGGATGTGGTTTGTAGTGTGCCGGGCTTGATAACCATTACCATTTTGCATCAATACTGCCACCCAGTGGCAACATGTTGCTCGAGTAATAAAAAAAAAGTTTCAGTGCAATTTAAACCTGAGTTGCCTCTAACAAACATGTCAAACTAACATGTAATGTCAAAATATCATGGTTGTACATCAAGCAGCATCATTGCAGCAGCTATAGACTTAATCTTTACATTAAATGCACGATAAGCAACATAAAAACATGTTTTGCCTCGTTTGAAAAGAGAAAATAAAATGCTCCATTTAAGACTTGAAAATAAAATGGAAGGCCGTTTTGAGATAATATTGTGGCACGCAAACACACAGTATTTACGCTGGTTTGCACTGAGAAAGCCAAAAATCTATTTTCTACAATTACTGCATTGCAAAATTAAAGACACAGTAAGCCCTGGATTCTCAAAGAAATCATAAACGTCACCATTTAGCGACAGCTGCATGTTACACCAGGCTGGTAAACTGTTTTTAAAAAGTAATACAACTACAAAAATGTGTAGCTGTAAAATGAAATGACAAATACCCATCACGATTTAAAAGAAAAGCTAATTCTTTAATTCAATAAAGTAAAAACTTGTATTTTAGTATATTATTTTTTGATTAGAATTAATCTAAATTGTATTATAATTAAACTATTATAACTAAATTATCAAAAAAGTGATTGTGTTTGCTAAACATTCTAATGCTGCTTTGGTGCTGCTAGCATAATTGATCAAAAATCATGAGAATGTTTAAAAAAAACAATGTTTTCAGTGATATTGAAGATAAGACGGAATGAAAGCCTCCCCATTGTTCGACACCATATTACCCTTTTTATTTTATTAAATGACTCCTCTGGTTTCTTTACGGAACTCAAGGAGTGTAAGACGTACCGAGCAATTCCCTGGTGGAATGCTAAATCCATCAGAGGAAAGTGGAGGCTGGTCAGCGATCAGATCGTGCTGGCTCAGGAGGAGACTTGTTCAGATTAGTTCAGATGGAGGACCTGCTTCATGAACTCATAGGTGGTGAAGGCCATGGCCTGTGAGGGCACGCAGCGGATGTAGTTAAGAGAAAGGCCTCTGTATAGTCCTCTCTTGATCCCATATGTCTCATACACGTACTTCAGAGTCTTGATAGGTGATCTGTGCACATGCGAGACAAAGAATTATGTTATTTTCTTAATAGGAGTCAATAATATAATTTTTTTTAAAACAAAATCAAAGATATTTTTTGTTTGCTTTGAGAGCAACAATTTTATGTACTCAGTAAATCCTCATCATTCATGAAATCTGCCCGCACTAATGAAACTTCGTCCAGCTGATGAAAAGCAATGATATTCCAACAGATGTGGATGTGAGATTTTCCATAAATATAAAATTATAACATAAAAACTAAGTTGTGTTTGGAAAGGAATTCCATTAACCTTTTCAGGGATGAACGGCACATTGCTGAAAATTGACAACTCAATTGTTAGAGTTAGGACTGGGGCTTTTAAGCTTGTTTTCTTATGTAAAAATACCTTAAACTTTGCATACGTACACCCCTTAAACTTCTTCACATTCCACCATGTTACAACTACAATTTGAAATGCATTTCATTTTCATTTTATATGATAGGCCAACACAAAGTAGATCAGCAACATATTAGGAAAACTTGCAATATAATATTGGGGATAATTGTGGTCAAGATTACTACAGCTTGACCACCTTACAACTCCTTACCTTCAAAATAATTTTGCCTTAACTCACACAAAGTAGTGCATAAGTAAAAAGTAAAATGCAAAGGACATTTCATACAAATAAAAATCTGAAAAGTTGGATGTATTTTGGATTCAACCACCCAACATTAAAAAACTTTTAGAACAACCTTCTGCTGCAATTACACCTGCATGTCTTTTTGGGGTGTGTCTCTAAGAGCTTGGCAAATCTACACACTAAGGTTTGAGGCTATTATACAATGCAAAAGAGATCAGTTTTAAGTCTTGCCACAGATTATGAATTTATCTTAGGTTTAGACTTTGAATGGACTAATATAATACATGAATATGCTTCAGACTAAACCAGTGTACCTCAGGCTGTATGTTTAGGGTTGTTGTTCTGCTGGAAGGGGAACCTCCAGTATCAGTCTCATGTCACTATATCATGTCAATATAACAGGATTTCTTCTGGAATTCTTTGGCTTTCTTTTAACAATGACTATCTCCCTGACACTCTTTCATAAATTCAGATTTGTGGAGTGCATGACTAATTGTTGTCCTTTCAACATATTCGCTCAACCAAGCAGGGAAGCTCTACAGCTCCTCAAGAGTTCCATGGCTTGGTAGGTCTGCAGTTTTGCAATGCTGTTTTTCCTTAATGTTCTAAAACAAAACTTTGAGGCCTTCACACAACAGCTGTATATTCATACTGGGAATATAACTACTAATTAAGTGACTTTTAAAGGCAGTTGGTAGCACTGGAATTTTATTTAGGGGTATCATTTAAAAGGGGGCCTAAATCCAAAGGGAAAGCCACACTTTTCAAGTTTGTATTTGAAAGGAGTTGCTAAAACTAATGTGAGTGTCCAGTAATTAAAAAAAAAAGTGGCTGAAACACAAAAAATCAAAGATATGGTCGGTAAATGTTCTGTAATTTGAAGAACATAAAGAAACTAATTTTGCTGTAAATGAAAAAGTGGAATGAGATATTCTAAGAAAATTCAAACATTTCCAACATCCCACACAAAATGATATCATCTCCCATCAAAAAAGCAGTGATACTCACCCACATTTATCTGAATCAGGAAGCACAGTTCCTAGCTGCATCCTTCTCCTTGCCACATCCAAGGGGTAGCTAGTGAGAAAAGCCCCATTATAACACAGAAACCATAAATTAATAAACAGAGTTATTAAAAAAAGGAAACCTGATCACATTTGACTCACTTGGGAGCTTAAAAATCAAACATGTCCATAAAGAAAGCACTTACGAGACAGTCTGAGCAAAGGCACCAGCAATCCCTCCACAGAGCAGGTTGATGTGGGTTTTTAGAATGAGCACATCCGGGTTGTCTGACGAGGGGCGGCCCAAGTGCTCCGGGAAATGCTTTAAGCCGAGGCTCTTCAAGGTGCCAAAGGTAAAGAAGGACAGACCTAGGAGGGCGCAGATAGAAGTAGTAGACTGGCTAAACATGTGAGGCAGGACATTATGCACAATATTCGCAAGTACCTTTGAATAACAAAATAATGCACCAAAACTCACCTGCATAGGGCGCCATTCCAATAAGAGTTGGAGTCAGGCCCCTATAAAAGCCAAACATGCCTTCCTGTGGAAAGAAGTTAACAAGTAAAAACAGATTAAACAAAAACGTAAAACCTTTTATGTAACACTTTAGTTGAAGTTCATTACATTCACCATAGTAAATCACCTTGCGATAAATGGTCCGGAACACATCAACAATTCCAGAGTAGCGATGATCTCCCTTCACCTGGAACGCCAGCCGGGCTCGCACCACGTCCAGAGGATAGGTGCATATCACCGCACTCATCCCTGAAAACAAATACAGAGAGATCATGAGACCCCTCTGTGACTGAGTTCACAAATCTATGGCAATAAAAGACAAGAGTACAATTACACCATCTGTGGCAGTAAAGCATGGGACACCCTGATGAGAAGGTATGTCTTATCAGTACCTGCCATAGATCCTGCCATGAGACGATGGATGTGTCCAGAAATCCCAAACCGTTTTCTCAGCAGCTATGAAAAGATTATCAGCAATGATGCATAAAAATAATGTCTAAGCTGAAATACATTCATAAACATAAAGCTGTGCAACAGCTTTGCCTATTGAACCAGTTAATTCATTATAAAATACTCATGGTACCTTTTTATATTTGTCAAAGGCCATAAACTGAATGGCTCCATAAGGAAATATCCTGACCATCATTGCACCATTGCCCTTATACAGGCCCAGGATGCCTTCTTTCTTCGGCACAGCAACGAAAGTAGAGAACACCCCTACAGAGAAAGTTCACAAGATTCACTCCAATGGAAAACAAAAACTTATTGGAGTTCCTCGTTTGTTAGTTACTATTTTACCAAGATGCTTGTAATGGGGGCTCTGGCCCTGAAGAAGAATCTTGACTCTGTCCAGGGGGGCGATGGTAGTCTTGGCACAGCATCCTGCTACACCTACACATCAACAAAAAGATCCTCATACCGCAACACGTAAACAAAAGGTTCCGTTTCATGCATAAAAACACACAAGTTCACATCACAAGTTTTGCAGCGACAAACTGAAACACAAACCAGAGTCCTAACACACAAGTACGCTCACTGATAAATTAAAAAAAAAGAGTTAAGCCCAGAAACAGAAAGGCAGAAATTAATCAAAGGGAGATCAATATGATACAGGCTGTCCAGGTTGTCATTGTCAAGCTACCAGGGGCCCCTTCAATCACTACCATAGGTAATGTGAAGTCATAACCTCTGACCCCATCAGGTGTCATTAACACTATTTAACATGTTTTTACTAATAATTTGATGATCTGGAAGCTATCTTCTAACATTATTGCGTCATCATGATACCACCACTTGTGTCTTTTGGTATCTATGCTAGACAAGCTAGCTTCTAGCAAATCAAGTCATGCACATACCCATCAGAGGTGTCCAAGTGTACTAAATTATGTTAAAACTGGACCCTTCTGGGTTTTAAACTGCATTTATGAGTGAGAATATACAGGATCGCTATCCTAATGCTTAACCCATCATTATTTATAAAAAGCTCTTCAAGGTCAAAAAAAGTGAAAGCAAATACAAATGTAAAGATAAAGAGAAAAATGAAACGTATAAGCAAAACTCCCATCCTTGCAATGACAGGCCAACATCATCACAGTATAGCAAGGTTTAAAAAAAAAACTATGATTTATAAACTGCTTAAATTCTCATCATGCTGTTTCTACAATTAAAATATCTTCTGTAATAATAAAATGAACACACATAGCTATATATTTATTAAACATCAATGTGAATACTTGTTTCTTTTTGTTTTAAACAAAATTATTTCATGTTGTGTATTTTCTTTTATATCTTTGTGCAATACTGTGATAATTAGGTATTTTATTTTAATGTGAGAAACTGATTTAGGTCCAGGTCTTACATGCATGTTAAAAAGCTAGCCATCAACATCCCTACTCTGTGCATCCATCTATTTTTAATTATAAAAAAAAGCAAAATAAAAAATAAATAGTATACAGGGTCAAAAGATTCGGTTATCAGCATATCACAATGGGAGAACCCTTAAACTGAATGTCACTAAAATTATTTAACTGATCACTGATCTGAGTTAATCTGTCCCCCAAATTTGCTGTCTGATCTGCCTGTTCCAGAAATCTACAACAGTTGTGGATCAGTCAAAACATTTACTGCTGGATCTAAAAAGCTTGCTCAGGTACCAAACTTTGAAAAATCCCATGTCCCATGAATAAATCCTTCCTCACACACTACCTCTTGTTTATGTGTAACCTGGTAAAGAAGATATATATGGGCATTGGGAAACACACCATAGGCTGGCAACAGGAAAGGCACGTCACGTTCAGTGCTATTCTACTTTTCCATTATCTGACAGAAATTGTTTTGCAAAGAAATATCCATTCCTGTGGGAAAGCAATATAAAAAGTAGGGCTGAGTGAAATGGCTTCAGAATAAAATCTCAGATTTTTTTCACTGTGATTTTTTTTCTCCCTTTCATTTACTGAAAAAAAACCCTGAAAATTTACAGGAAATCTTTTCAAAAATTAGCTTTTATTTCAAGTGTCCCTTCTAGGAGTTGGTCTGAATTCAAAGTCCAAGTAAATACAAGCTGTAAAACCTGCTTATAAAACAAGATGGTAGGTCCTGGACAAGCTGGAGTGCATTGGTGAAAAAAATATCAAATTTCACAAAAATGAAATCTTCATAAATAGTCAATTTGATTAATTGGTTTATTGCCCAGCCAGAAAAAGCGATTTATACATGAAGATAGCAAAGTAGACACTTAAGCTTAAACCTTGATTAGTAGCTTACTAATCATTTTCAGGTCAGGGCAGTCTCTGGAAACCTGCATCAGATCTTACCTCCAGCTACAAAAGAGCGAACCCAGTAGTAGTCTCTTTTAGCAGGGCTGCTGCTGGTGGTAGGGGAGGATGTGGAGACAGCAGCCTCCGATGTCATCTTCTCTGCTCAGGAATGTGACACATCCATGCCTGAGAAGCTTAGTGGAACACTGTGAAACAGAGGTGACTATGAGATGTTGGATCTAAGACGATGCAAAAGAAAAAACATATCCATGAAAAATTGTAAATTATCTTAATCCAGAAATTCCAAAATTGTCAAATTTCTTGTGCAATATTAAAGATAGTAGGTTGTTGCAAGAGGGTGTTTAATAAAACACCTTCTTGAAACATATTAAATGAAACCTAAGCAAAATGAGATCCTCTTGAAATCGTTAATTTGACTTTGAATGCCAGTGAAGGCCGTTTCCACACAGACTGAAAAAGTCCACACTGGTTAGGAAATGTGTGCAAGTTCAGTATCAGGTTAGTATCAACACTCAAATGGAGCTTTAACTAGAAGGCAAAATGACGGCTGTTACGAAAATATACTCACAAACTAGTCAGTCAAAGCAGCCTCAGCAGCGAGGTTTAGCGGTGGTTTTCTATGGAACATTAAGCTACATCTTCTCCATTCCTCAACATTGTCTCCATTCTCCCCGACAGTCCCGGTAGTTGAAACGCTATAAGGAAAAAAGGTTCTCTATCAGCTACTGAAGAGTCTATGTTGATTAGCTCGTAAGTCAAAAATTGGATTATGAAATGGAATAATGGCCCAAAATGTGAGGAGTTACAACATCCGTGCCCTTCGCCCACAGACGAATGACAGCTACCGGACATAAACAGTCGCATGATATTGACGCAAGATGACGTTTCTTGCTCGGGGCTGGGAGAAAGGGGAAGGGCCAGCTAAAGGGCATAAAATTAAGAAATCAGTCCTATCAAATTCTCTTGCTGAAGGAGGACTAAATATTCTGATTTATATTGTTTATAATCAGATAATAAAAATTATTTGGATTAAAAGACTGCTAAAGAAATCCAAATTACATGTGGAATATTTTCCCAAATCATCTATTTAGTAATTTGGGGGTCTAAATTTCCTGTTACAATCTCCTTTCTCAGTCGGCAAACTTCTTGTCAAACAACGAAATTCCATCAAAAGGCTCTATTATTTTGGACTCTTATATAAACATAACATAACTTTTCTCCACATAATTGCTTTATGTGGAACAATTTTTACATTTGGGTCAATAAATATATTATTCTTATAAACCAACTACTTAATGGCAATGGTGAGTGGTACGACTATGAGACTTTTATATTCAACAATAATATAGATATAAGTAAAACAGAGTTTGAAAAGGTCCTTAAATCAATCCCGTGTAATTTAACTTTGATAGCACAAAATGTACAGCATAACAATTTGCATCCATATACAACCAAATTTTGATTGAAGAAACTAATATATTGGACAAGAAATGTATAAAGAAATTGATCAGAGCCCATTTAAATACCTTTTCTACTCTCTTATGTAAACATATGTGGGATTTTCCAATAAACAATGGAATGCAATCTTCTTATTGCCTTGTAAATATATAATTACCAATAAGATTAAATAACTGTTTTTAAAGTTGTACATAGATACTATCCAGTAAAAACCTATATTTGCAGGTTCAATTCTAATATTTGCAACAAATGCTCGTTTTGTCAATGTGATGGTGAAAGTATTAAACATGTGTGTCTTCGAATGTTCCCAGGTGGTAATAATCTGGTTAGATATAAAATGTTTTCTTACAGGAAAGATCGGCAAAAATATATTATTATCAAAACATCAAATCTTACTTATTTTTAACAGTTCAGACTTTTCCTATGAGGAAATATATGCAATCAACTTAAATATGATCCTAGCTAAATATTGTGTTCACAAGATGAATTGGTGTGAAAAATCCCCATCGGATTTAAAATTATATTTTGCCTCTGTTAAAAATCTTAATTTAATTCATCAAAAACTTGGAAAAACAATTAGTCTTCTCCCCAAATTTTTTTTTTCATATGTATGGTGTTCTGTAAAAGTTTTTTTTCTGTTTTTCTTCTATGTAAAACGTTTTGTCACACACTAACAGCCATATATTTTATGGGAAGTGATTATACACAGTGTACTGTTCCTCTGTACTACTGTTTAAATTTATCAATAAAAAAATCTTGTTAAAGAGGATGGTCTGACAAGTTTAAACTTCACCAATTTTAGATAAATAACTTACTGAAAAAGAATAGGGCTACAGAAGAAAAAAAAAGAATTCTGACTTTTCTCTGAATTCCAGTGGCCCTATTCAATTCAATTCAATTCAGTTTATTTATATAGCGCCAATTCACAACAGATGTCATCTCAAGGCACTTAACAAGAAGTCATTTCAATACATTTATACAAACATTCCAATCAGTTAAAGAGTTTCCTATTTAAGGAATCCCAGCAGATTGCGTCAGTCATTGGCGTGAGGTTGGGCCCCGTTGATGCAGACTTTCCAACCACAGCAATCCTTCAGCAATCCCTCATAGAGGGCCTAATCCTCTTCCTTTAAACCTACCCTCAAACTGTGTGAGCTATGTTTAAGAGTGTCGTTTTTTTGATGTAAGCACACTAAGATTTTAATATATATTTACATTTTTAGTTAGATTTAAGTGCAGATAATTATTTTTGTTTCTCTCGGAGCTACTCTATAATTTTAAATCAGATTGGCAGATACATGAAGAAGGACTGGAGGGTCAACATTGCTGCAATTTTACGAATCTCATTGTTAAATAAATATTCATGACTGTGATGATTGAAATGACACTGGAAATGCACCCATCAAATAAATACATTTATTGATAAATGTTCAATTTTTAAAATACATAAATAAATAGCTAAATGTGTAAAAAGATATATATTTTAAAATGTATCTAAAATTACACAGTCAAAAATGATACATTCTTTAAATATATTGGTATTTATTTTGTTTTTTGTATATTTGTTATATTTATTCAAATACAAAAAACTGCCAAATGTGTCTAGTTTTAAGTCTCTGATTTCAAAGATAACTTACTTAAAATGCTTAAATGTGTGTTTAATAGTTGAGCTGCTGGTTCATACAATTGTTTTGGGTATAAGAACTCAATATATAGAATCATATCTCTTGGAAGATACTCGTGCAGCCTTATTTTGCATAGACAAGCATAGAAATTACAAATATAAAACAAATTTATTTAACTTTTCCTTATGTTTGAATAGCTGTCAAACTGTGCTTTGATTGGTCCACAGTGCACTGTACAAAAACACTATTTAAATAAAACCTAGTTTTATCCTTCTTTGTTCTTCTTCACCAGCAGCAGATCAAGCTCTATAGGATACAACAGGAACTGTTCTTTTCAGTTACAAGGTTAAAAAAGTAAGTACACCCCATACACTTTTTCATATTTTGTTATGTTCTGTACTCAGAGACAGTGGACACAGGAGTTTGTCGACTGGTGCCAAGGGAACCACCTTCTGATCTATTCAGGGGAAACCAAGGAACTAGTGGTGGATTCCTGCCAGCACAGACCCTAGCTGACACTGGTGAACACCCAGGGCAATGAAATTGAGACTGTGGACTCTTAACTACCTGAGTGTCCACCTGAACAATAAACTGGACTGGAGCAGATCCTACCTGTTGAGCAGACAGAAGTCCTTTGGATTGCAGGAGGTACTCCTGAAGTGCTTTTTTTGACTATTTGGTGGCATCAGCTATCTTCTGGGGTGTAGCATGTTGGAGCAGGATCTTATCAACAGCTGAGAGGAAGCCGTTAGATAAGCTCATCCGAGAGGCTAGCTCTGTGCTAGGATGCTCCCTCGATCCAGTGCAAGAGGAGACAGAAGAACTCTGGCTAAAAAAACATCAGTGTTGGACAGCTCTCTCATCCCATCCATGAAGCTGTTGCTGCAGAACTCCTTCAGTGACAGACTACTGCATCTTAGATGCACATGTTACCATAGATTCTTCCTTCCAGCAGCTTGTATAACTATCACTGCTCCCAACAAACCTAAACTCAGTAAGTGTTTACATCCCTGCCGTCATTTGCAGTTTTTCTCTTTTCAAACACCGTTCCGTTCCTGCTTTCATTTGCACACCTCTGCTGTTTTCACGTCTTGTAAAAGTTTTTTTGTGCACATTTTTTAAATGATCCTACTCTGTACCATCCATCCATTTTCTATACCCGTCCATCCTATGCAGGGTTGCGGGGGGGCTGGTGGCTATCTCCAGCGGTCAAGGGGCGAGACGCGGGGTAAACCCTGGACAGGTCGCCAGTCCATCGTAGGACATACAACCATGCATGCACACACTCATACCTAAGAGAGACCAATTCACCTAACAGTCATGTTTTTGGAATGTGGGAGGAAGCCGGAGTACCCGGAGAGAACCCACGCATGCACACGGAGAACATGCAAACTCCATGCAGAAAGACCCCAGGCTGGGATTTGAACCCAGGACCTTCTTGCAGCCCCCCTACTCTGTACCGTACGTCTATATTATTTGTATTACCTTTTTGAGATTTTTGTTGTTGTGTAAATATTAATGCTTAGAGTTGTTTGTTACTTTGCTGATGGTACACCCAAATTTCCCCACTGAGGTATAATAAAGGTTATTTCTATTCTATTCTATTCTATTCTATTCTATTCTATTCTATTCTATTCTATAATCTGTATTCTGTGTTAAAAACTCCATTGTATTTTATTGACATCTTATGTGAAAAACTGTCTGTAACATAACTGTAAAGCGCAAGAACATTTTTACTTCTTAAACTTTTTCCAGGTGCGTGATAAACAGTCACAATATGGTTAAAATAACTAATTTTTAAAACTTTGTAAGGTGATTTGGGTGACCTAATATTTTTGACTCAGTCGTGCTGCGTTCACTTGTCTGACAAACCGCACTCCACTCCGGGTTTTCACGACGCCACAGACACACAGGCTCTGGGCCAGAGCAGAGACCGTGGAGCTGGTGGAGGGAGAGTGAGCGGGGCTGCCCTGAATGGATTGGCATGAGAGGGATTTACATTTCAACGTAGCGTCGCGCCCCACAAAGACTTTACACGGTTGCACGACTGAAAAAGCGACGGTGCTGCGCGGTACGCTTCCCCGGCTTGTCGGTGCTGGTATCATGTCCATGTGTCACCGGAGGGAGAGGATTGAACTTAGCAGCGGTCTATATTTACCGAGGAGGGAAACCAATACAAGGTCTCGCCGTCTCGCTGGAGCGGAGTATTATTAGCTGTCCAGGCAGGGCAACTGTCTCCCTCTCTCTCTTTCTGCGGTATGTAAAGCATTTCGGTCCGTAAACGTGTAAATAAAACCCCACTCGGGTCAAAGCCGTCAGCGCTTTGGCAAAGCGAGGTTCCCGGACGACGCGCAGTGCTTCGTGTATTTTCAATGACAGCGGTCAAGTGCAAAATAATAATAATAAAGTGCGACGCTGAGGGCGGTTTTTACACGGTAATAACCCCCTCTTCCGCCAGCCAGGAAGACGAAAACAGGATACGACCTCCGGGCAGAGCCCTCTCTCCTCGACGGGCCTGCCCTTTAAACTGTTAAAGCCTCTCCATGTTTGTTTTGTGCACTAAATCTGATTATTTCTCAGCTTTTTACTGTTCACTCCTTTATTGACGTCAGCCCCTCGGCACTTGCACGTCCCAGTGGCTATTTAAGGAGGGGCAAACGTATAGACAAATACAGTTGGATTTAAACAACCGAGCTGTAAGACTTATTTCCCTTTTCATTTGAACTGCATTTAAAGTTTATGTGGCTATAGCCTTATTTGTTTGTCCTTTTTCTTCTGTCTTTATAGGTGATTCTCTGCAATTTCCTGCTAACATCTATCATAATTTACAATTTGGGTAAAAATCATAATAGAAGAAGACTTTAAGAAAGTTTTGTTTTTTTTCTAAGCTGGAGATCAACAATTACCTGGCTCCCATGCTGACTGCCAGAGGTCCTCTCCTTTACACCCTCAGCCATGCCTGCACCTACCAAAGCAACCAGGAGACAGACACCTGCTCAGAGAAAGAAATCCCAAAGAGGGACCAGTGTCAGGGGCCAAACCTGTAACACCGAGAAAACGCCAGCAGAATCCACAAGGTCAACAGCAAGAACCAACCAGGCCAAGTCAGGCCGAAGTCCACGTGGAAGCGGGAGGGATCCCGGGAGATCCCCTGGCAGAGGTAGCCATGCCGTTAATGTAACGGGATCTGCTCGACTCAAACGGTCGAGCAGTGTGCCCGACAGCCCTCTCGGGCAGAGGAAGTCCCAACGGGGATTGCAAGTGTCTGTTGCTCCCTGCCAGTCTCCTAAAGCGTTCACAGGAGGGAAAAACAGCAGGAGGGGGAGCAGTGGGAGAAGAGTGGCATCCCAGCAACAAAACACAAGAAACAAGCCCTCTAGCATCAGCATCAACGATCCTTCTCCTGATGGAAAAAATGAGAAACCAGACAACAAAGAAACCCCCAGAATTGATCATGAGGCTGACGTTGAAGCTGCAGCAAGTCTTGAGGCTAACGACGCCACAGAGGGCGGCTCTCTTGAAGCTGACACACAGGGAGGCGATGTACAGCACAGCGATGACACCCTTAGAACTGGTAATGAAAAATCTTTCAGCAATAACAGTGAAGGTGACTTGAAGCGAGCCACTGGGGCCACAGCTTGTGACGACAGTGATGGACGGCTAGATGACAGGTGTGGAGATCACACCTCTGGCTACTCAGAGTTAACAAGCATTGGCTCGTCGGGGGCACAGGGCAGCCGTGAGAAAAATGACACTTCATCTCTCCATGGTAATGAGCTTGATCATCTTGACAGCAGTGGTAAGCAAGATGATGGAGGCGCCATCCAACCAGAGGGGAGTGAAGAGTTGGCCTTGAAAGCGAGCAGGACAGATGAAAGTGTTTTGGTTGTCACAGAGAAAGATGTTGAGAGTTTGGAGGCAGAGACGGAGGTTGAGATACAAGACGAGACAAAGAGAGTGAAGGAAGAAATTGCTCTGAAGCTGGGTAGTGGTGAGAGTGAAGATGTTTGGGGAAAGGACACCCAAACCAGCACTCCAACATGTCAAACCCCGGACCCGTCTTATTGTCACCCACTGATGGCACAGTCAGAGTCACCTGTGTGCGTATTCACCAACGCAGCTACCTCAAATCCCACCAAAGCTCTCTTTGCCTCAGATTTGTGTGAGCCGGAGGATGTGAACCGGGCAAAGGCAGATTTCCAACCTACCGTTCAAGGTGCTAAACCTCAACTGACAGGGTCTTCGACTACCACCGATGCTGCGCTGAAGATGCAGACTGTTATAGTGACTAGAAATACGCCGGTTATTATCTGTCGGGGCTCCCTGCAACCAAGGAATCTTGGGGAGTCCCGCCTAAGACAAACACCTGCTGCTGGGGGAGAGAGGCAAGTTTTCACACCAGCAGAGACCAAAGACGGAGGTAAAATAAATAAAGAGCCGCAAAAAGAGATGTCTTTTCCCTCCTCTTCACTACTTACCGAGTCAGACACCGGAAAACATGAACCAAACTTTAATGTGGACAGCGCTCAGGTAGCGATGCCAGAGTGTGCCCGATTGCCAAAGATCTCGACTCCCTCCGCAGACAGCAGCTCCACTTTGTCCTGCAGCTCGGAAAACACTCGCTCCTCATTTTCCTATGACACAGAGTCAGAGACTGGGTGCGGGGACGGCAGCTTCTCCGCTCTGTCCGCATCCTGGGGGCCAGAGGGGACGGGCTCGCTCTCTTACCCGACTCTGAAACCACAGAGGAAGGAGAGGAAAAAGCGCAGCAGGTGTGGGTCGTGTGAGCCATGCATCAGGAAGATTAACTGCGGCCAGTGCAGCTGCTGCCTCAATCGCAGGACCAGCCACCAGATCTGCAAGCTTAGGAAGTGTGTGGAGCTAAAGAGGAGAAGATCTTCATCTGTGATCAGTCAATATGAGGCACAGGTAAGCAAATAATACACTCCGTTTCTCCAGCTGCATAACAATTCAGCTTTTGTCAGACAGGGGATTTTGTACTGGAAATAAAGTGATTTCACACAAATCTTTTGCGGACAGCTGATCACAGGCGGTTTTTGCCCTGTGGCAACGATTCTTTTGATCTCTGAGGTTTCCCGCCCACTGATAACAGTGATGATGGAGAGTCAATGGAGCCAGACAGTTGAAAGAGAAGCGTTCACTTTCAGATAGATACATTTCTCAGTTGGTGGTATCAGAGGGTGAGCCTTGTAGTGTTTTCCTGTTAAATTTTAGTGATTGTTACTATGTGAAAGGGGAAGTATTGCCTGTGTGTGTGTCTGGAGAATAGAGATCCGACTGTTGGACGGGAAGCCACTGGCACATGACTGCCGGCAGTGTAGCACATGTTTAAAGTACACCCCTGTTTCACATGCCTGCGTGAATGAGTGTGTTTGTGTGTGTGTCCTCAGTGTTGCAATCAATAGAGGGACTTTTAGCAATGTGTGAGGACAAACAATAAAGCCTCCAAAACAAAGGGACTAATAACTTGGATTGATGAATTATATAAATAATTACACATTAATGTGAGTCTACACTCTGTCTATGAGCAGCATTTGTGTTTTGGATTTAGGCTGCCTCTCGGATGTTTCAGGCTTTTAAGGCTGACAGCCTTGATGAGATCAGGGCTTTGTGGCCATCTGCTGCAGGACTTCTTTTACTGCTGAACATAGTTCTTAATGCTTTTGCTTCCATGTTGTAGGTTGCTATGTCCTTGAACCTCATATCTCTGTTATTGTTTGCCTGATGAATAAGGACCTTATGCTGAGCATGGCATATGTACTGTCAGGATATATGAGAAGCATTCAATTCAACTGGCATAATCACACACTAATTAGCTGCCTGGTTTTACTCATGCATTTATATTGCCTTCCTACCTACCCCCATTTCATACCCATAAGCACACCAGTCTCTCACTGCGTCCTACTATTTCATACGTTGCATGCCAACCAATTCTACCTCGTTTTTCTGGCATATTTGCCATGTTGTGTATGTACTTACTCTTACCATATAAGACATTTCTGTTTCTCTGGCAGACATTTTGTTGATGTGTGGGAAAAAAATTATTATACAAAGAACATTTGTAACCACCTCTTAAAGACCCACTCTGATCATCTTTTGATCTATTTTAAAGTGTTCTCAGTTGTCTTTAAATTATGATTATGCCATTTTCAACCAAAATCACAAAACCTGTGCCGTTTTCTAGGACATAGCTTCAGAAGAGCGGCAGTAGCTCATTAGCAATTCGTCTCTGAGTTGTGGGCGGAACCGTTGGGGCGGCGGACCCCTCCCCCTAACCTCCCCTCCCTGTTGCTGAGAGCTCTCTTTACGCTACCTCTCCTGCTACTTTACAGCCCTTCACACCCTCAAGCTAGCATTACCGGTGCAAAAAAAATGGTGAGCAATATTGGAGCTATCCAGCCCTACAGTTCTGAGCCAGATGCCACCTCGGACGATGAACAGGAAGACGTACATAGATCTTGTCGTCTCCAAGTTGATGCATCAGAAGAGTATTTCTTTTGTTGTCTCTTGAATTGACTACATCAGGCCAATAATCCTAATATGTTAGTATATTTGTGGACATGCTCCAAACATTCAGATGAGCCTTTTTGAAGTTTTCATAGTTACAATAACTTTATATCACACGAGGAATAACTCATAGTGCTGCAGAATCGGAACAGAGCAGAGGAGGAGCTTGTAGCCCAGCAATTTGAAAGCAGATATACTCAGAAATGCCATTTTGAGTTTAATTTTCTTAAGATACGTCCTTTGGCATCAGAAACATGCCACAAGAACATGTTAACAACACCAAAAACATGATTTTAATTGGAGTGGGTCTTTAATGAAATAGCATACATTATAGATGACTAAATAAATATATTAAAGAATCATTTTCAAATTTTCGACTAAAGAGGCATGTGTGTTAATTACAAATATTGAATTATAATGATTTAGGCAGACAGAAAGGAATCACGTGACAAATTAAATGGGGTTATAAAATGTCCACAAGATGGGTAAAAACTGTCTATGGGGTGGGTACTAATAGCTGCATGGTCATTAGAAAATGTCCCGTGGCAGATGACTCCATATCGTACCAGAAAAAGTCAGATAGAAAACCACTTAAACTGCTAAAGCATGAAATGGGAACCACTAGGTATGTGTATCGGTAAAAATACGATATGTACTGGTAACGATATGTATCACAATACAGTAAAGACGATACGATATATTGCAATACGATAAGTAAGACTACATATTGTGATTTTAAAAACGTAATTTAACTGAAGAAAAACGGTCACAGCATTCTAAACACTCCAGCCTGTTTCATACTTTAACACATCCAGTTTTATTACTAGATCTAGTTGAACCAGTAGAACGAAGAAAGTGAAAAAAGGCCACAAACTACCAGTCATACTTTTAATTTTACCTCAAAAATGGCTTTTTATCATTAATGTTTCTATTCAAATTCTAAAAATAAAAAAATCTATACGTTGCTTTTGAATATCGATAAGATACCGTGACATAAAATATTGCGACATATTGGCATATTGATATTTTTTTACATCCCTTACAACACAAACTGACCCCCATGAGCACGCCTGCTGACTCTTTATGGGCATGATTTGGCCGTCTCTTTTGAATAATCAGACTCAACGATGATCCATTTTCAGTTTTCCCGATACTTTCTACCAGGTTTTTGTTTATAATGTGTTTTTGCTGTCATGCTCAGTAACAAAGTTCCCAGGGGATGGTGAAGAGAAACAGGCCCGCAGCATCACAGATCCTCCACCGTACCAGAGCATTAGGTGTATTGACACATATTCCTCCATTGTGTTATACCAAACCCCCCTGCACCATTTGATTCTAAAAATCCTTATTTTATTGTTTTTGCACCAAAAAAACACAGTCCCAGTTAAAGTCCCAGAAGAGATTAGCAAGCTCCACACATTTGTGATAGTCAGACAGAAAAGCTTTTTTTTCTAACATGCCTCCCAAGCAGTGAGTTAGCATGGAGACTTCGTCTTGTCCACCTCTTACAGAGAGTAACGCCTAAATAAATAACGTTTTCCAGGTACCACTGTACTGTCAAATTAATACAGCATTACAATAGCAACATCTTTATCCCATTTTCACTGTTTGAACAAAACATCTCAGAGTTCACAGTTATAAAAATTAACATAAAGGTTGACTAAAACCAGAATTCCAAAAAGGATTTCCAAACTGCAACAAGAACATGATCCTGTTCAGTTTGATGTCGCAGATCCCAGTTCCGACTTCAGAGGTAAATGAAATATAGCAAAAATACCTACTTTAGCTAATAAGAGTGGAGAACCCTACAGTTTTTGGGTGTTAGCATTTTTGCAGTGTTTCTCTGAACTAGCCAAAATAAAAGACATGATAGAGAATATACATTCTCATTCTGTTTAGAAGAAAAGGCTTTGTTTGGCGACTTAGCCTGCCTCTTCATTATGATACGCTACCTAGATTATAGGGAATATAAGACTGAGCTTTCCAGGAAAGGATGCAGTAGTAGGTATATCATTCAGCATTGACGCTGTACAAAGTAGATAAAACACAGTAGCGGTTGCGTTTTCAGTCATATTTTGCACCGCGTCTCCTTTCTTGTGGATTAATTTGCAAAAGTGATGAAAGCCTTTGAGTTTTCTCTCTCGCTTACTTTTTTTTCTGTCTCTCTGACTGACCCAGTGCCAGTTCAGGATGTTGAACTGGCTGAAAAACACATTAGTCAGTCAGTAAAACACCCAAACAGTCCAGATGGTGCGTTACAAACCAAAATGACACGCACTCACCAATGCTTCCAATATCCCTGTCAGCCACTTGCCACTGCAAAATCATGATATAGTGACAGTTATTCAGGCTGATTAAAACTTGATGTTGGTTAACAAAAGGGGTAAAGTCCAGTGATCTTACAATTTATGCTTGCCAGGTTTTCGGAAGCTAATTTATCACATTTTGTCTTAAGAGTAACAAAATTGTCAAAGGTTTTTAGCTTTCACATTGTCTTCACTGTTTACAGGTCTTGTTTTTTTGTTTTTGCCTTTGACATAGTTCTTGATAATTTATTTGCAATAAACTTGTAAAAACGGAGCAGAAAGCAAAGGCGTTAGTTAAACGTAGCGTACATGTAGAATTCTGCAAAAGGAATGACAGGAATTATATTGAAAACTAAGAGTAAGCATCCTCCATACGAGTGTGTGCACAGTGCAGCGTTGTCCGTGTGCCTCTGAGAGGTGTGTATAAATGTGAAAGTCCACGTGTGTACTGTATACAAGCATGTAGACGTGGACCTGCTGAGTCATAAGAGTTGTAGCAGTGACAGTGGCAGATTAGAGCTGATTATATAACTGCTGCCGTTCTGTTTGTGGGGACCTTTGTCCACGCTGTCTGAGTAAAACAGAGGTTTAGGAAGGAATGATCAGCCCGTGCTGAGATCTGCTAACATATTTTATGGATTATTCTGAATTGTGGGTCAGTTTGTGTGAGTAATCTACTGATTCAGTGAGACACCAATCTGGTTGCGACTTCTAATACTTCACATTCATGCAGTTGTGTTCGCATGCATGCTGATGTTAAATGGCCCTCACAAAGAGTCCGGCTGAACTGCTGATCTGCTCTGATTCAGGCTGCACAGCAGGTTGTTGTTTTGCCCTGACTGACATCACATTCGCCTGTGTTTACATACAGGAAGGTCTGTGTCTGTGGCCTTAAAACTGGTTTCTTGTTTGGTTCTGTGCTTCTGCAGGGGTGGAGCCTGCATCAAGAGCTGCAAGCTCCCACAGTCAGCCTTTCCGTCTACACAGTGTTGAACGGATCTCAAATTCCCATCTTTCACTACACAGAAAGCAGGTAGAGCAGGGTTACCTGTGCTCCCTTACAGCTATCTTGTGTATGTCGGTTCATTTAAGGTGTGTGTTTAGTGTGAGCAAATTTGTCAACTTACTCACTGGCTAGTCTTGCTCATCAAGCTCACACACCCTTCCAGTGAATGTCTCAAACTTCATAAAGGTGCAGAGGCCAAAGAGGACTTCATGTAGGGGCATGTAGAACCCGTTACTGGTTTAACCATTTTATAGCTTTGCTACTCATTCATGACATATTAAATGCACACACAAAATACATGCAAAACATGATTTTGATCCCAAAGGGAAGAGTGTGACTGGTTTTTTTATTTATTTATTTATTTACTTTTTGGGCAGTGAGGACTAACATACCTTCTAACACCTATAGAAACAGGATACTTCAAATCCCAGAGTACCAAAGGCTGCTGTTTGCGTATCTGAGTAAAACAGTCCTGACATGTTTGGAGCTGTAGGCTACTTAAGCTGATTCAGTTTTTACAGTTTCACAGTTAGTCTCAGCTCTCACCAAAATAAATATTTTCTCTATTTATTTTAATTTTTGCTCCTGTGCTTATATTTTCTACCTGATAAAATGTGTTAATTGCTGTGATATTCAAAATGTTTACCCTTGTGCATCTGTTTTATTTACTTAATGTATATATTTCCAATTTTTGTGAAATGATTACACATTTATATATTTGTTTAAGGACAAATGTATTTCTTTAACTGTGGAATTGATGCATTTTTTTTCTTCCAAATTATAACCTGGATGCCTCCACCTAGCATGAACTCTCGATCCAGCTACTCCTGCAAATCCATTTATCTATCTCAGTTTCTACGCTCCTACTCTTGTTGCAGTGGTGCATCAACTTATACTCATGGTTCCCAAACGGCAAAAGCTTAGTGCAAAGTAAGAGTTATTTGTCCTGGTTGCTCTGAAGCCCTCTTCCCCCTCTTTTAATAGATAGTGGCGGAGGTCTGGAGCCCTTACAGTTGCTATGGCAACCTCTGTGTCTGCCTGCTGACATTTGACCTGCCATGATTGTCAGCTGCATTATTCTCAGGGTCATAATGAGGATTAGTGGAGATAACCAGTAGACATGTGCAACTGTGGCTTTAAGGCTGTAAACTCACTAACCCACATCCCGGTAATGAGGTTAACTTACTCAGATCATTCCGCTCTTAGTGGGTCAGTAAGCTACGGTTTTGTTACACAAGGGATGAAACAGCTGAAGAAATACACTTATCCCTTTTGGAAAGCTCCCTTTTGAGGAGTTGCATGTTGTTAGGGTTTTCAGACATGCACTTTTTCACATTTTGTCATGGTACAATTACATAGTTTAGTGTATTTTAACAGGGCGTTTTGTGACAGACCAATGCCAAGTTGAGCATAATTGTAAAGTGGAAGAAAATTGGTACTTGGTTTAAAAAATAAAACAAAATAAAAAATAAATCTGAAAAGTATGATGTACATTTGTATTCCTCCTTCATGAGTCAAACATCTTTTAGAACCATTTTTCACTGTAATTAAAGCTGCAAGTCTTTAATGTCTCTACCAACTTTGCACATCTAAAGTACTGAAGTGTTTGATACTGACAAAAACAATGATATGATATATTTTTCTAATGTTTCAACAATCAGCGTTCAACAAATGATCTGCCTGTTTTACTGGTAACAATGTTAGTTTATTGGAATTTTAACAACCTGTTTTTTTATCCAAAAGGTCACATTTGTTACTGTAGAGTATTATATTTTTACCATTAAATCAGCAAGTTGTCTTGAATCAGAGATGTTTCGCTCACATTATTTTATAAAGTACAAATTTATATTCAGCTTGGCTAGAAATTATTTCCAGTTTTGGCATGCTCAAGTACTAGTTACTTTTCAGTATACTTAAAATGTACTTAAAAATAATAGCTAAGAGACTAAATGGTTGATTTAAATAAATCTGCTACTACTTGTCTTGTCTGTTAAATCAAACACAGTTTCTTAGACAAGCACTTCGACATTAGGTTCCAGCTGCATCACTTACAGGTACATGGCTGCCTTAATATGTCGTAAAAAGAGGGAGCAAAGTGGGAAAAATAGAATCAACTCCCTAGTTTGCACTTTGCTTTAGACAGAAAACATTTACTCAGTTGGATCTTGTTTCTATGAATGGGAGCAACAGACACAAACTGTATGACACCGTCTGTTGCTGCCCCACAATGGTAGGTACAAGCAGACCCAACCTGAGTGATTCCAGTCTTATAGTTTTCTTTTTCTGTATTTAGCCTCGTTTATGGCTGGGGTGCACAGTGGCACAGTTATTAGCACTGTTGCCTTGCAGCAAGAAGGCCCTGGGTCCAAACCATAGCCTGGGGTCTTTCTGCATGTAGTTTACATGTTAATCAATGGATGGATGTGCCATAACTTTCTCCAGCTGAACAGAAGTAATTACTTTTGGACCTACAGAGGAACGATCTAGAGTCAGCACACAGCTTCAGTTAATACAGCTAGAAACTACTGATCAGGCCCGAAATCTAGGTGTAGTTATGGACTCAGACCTGAACCTCTAGGGTCACATAAAGGCAATAAACAAGGTCAGCCTTCTATCACCCAAAGAACATTTCTAGGACTAAAGGACTGATGTCGCAATAGGACCTGGAAAAACTCATCCATGTGTTTATCTTTAGTCGGATTGATTACTGAAACAGCGTTCTCACAGGTATGCCTAAAAAGTCAATTAAACAGCTGCAGCTGATCCAGAACGCTGCTGCTCGTATCCTCACTAGGACCAGGAAATTAGAGCACATCACCCCCGTTCTAAAGTCCTTTCACTGGTTCTAGGTTGCTCAGATAATAGACTTCAAAATACTTTTACTAGTTTATAAATCATTGAATGGCCTAGCGCCAAAGTATGTTGAAGATCTACTGTCACTATACCAACCCACTGGACCACTCAGGTCCTCTAATTCCAGTCTACTCAACATCTCTAGAATTAGAACCAAACATAGAGAAGCAGCTTTCAGTTTCTATGCACCTCTAATGTGGAACAAACTTCCAGACAACTGCAAAGCTGCTGAAACACTGAGTTCTTTTAAATCACGGCTAAAAACCCTTTTGTTTAGAGGTGCCTTTGAGTAATGTTTTCATGTATCATATGTTTTGTGTGTGTTTCATGCTTTATTGCTGTTTTTATTTCATCCTAAATTCCTGTCTGAGTTTTGAGTTATGTTTTTACATGGACTATGCTCTGTGTGTGTTTTATGCTTTATTGCTGTTTTTACTTTATCCCCTAAAGCACCTTGAATTACCTTGTTGAAAATGTGCTATGCAAATAAAATTGCCTTGCCATGCCTCTATGTGCATGTGTGGGTTCCCTCCGTTACTCTGGCTTCCTCCCACAATCCAAAAACATCCCTTTTAGGTTAAATGGTCTTTCTAAATTGTGTGAGTGTGTGCATGGTTGTTTGTCTTGTGTGTCTCTGTGTTGCCCTGCGATGGACTGGCGACCTGTCTAGAATATACCCTGCCTATCGCCCAATGACCGCTGGAGATAGGCGCCCGCGACCCTGCAGGGATAAGCAGTATAGATAATTAATGGATTGATGCCTGATTTATAATGAATGAATGCCAAATTAAAATCAGTTTCATTTACTTTTCCTCCCCATGGAAGGATTGGACAGATCACGTTAAAATGGAGTGATTTTTACTTTCAAATGAGAACTCAGGGGAAGGAGGAAACTTAGTAATTATTTCTTTTAATTTTTTGTTTGCAAATAAAAAAAAACTGTTTTAAGAATTAACTGAGACTGTGAATAATAGTGGAGGCTTAAGCGGTTGAGCACCCATAAGCTCCCCCACTTTTAAGAACGGAGGAGCACTTATTTCTCTTGCTCTATTGTTTAAGGTCCTTTTCAAAGGTGGACTTTTGATTGACTTTGACAAGGATCAAACTTTAGTCGCTGGGCATAGGCGTCGTAAACGTTCACACAGCTGCAGCTCTTGTAAACTGTTTTGTTGTTTATGGGGTTGTATGGTTGTATGCTACCAACTGCACTGTTGCCTTGCAGCAAGAAGGCCCGGGTTCGAATTCCGGCCTGGGTCTTTCTGCATAGAGTTTGCATGTTCTCCCTGTGCATGTGTGGGTTCACTCTGGGTTCTCTCTGGGTACTCCAGCTTCCTCCCACAGTCCAAAAACATGATTGTTAGGTGAATTGGTCTCTCTAAATTGCCCTTAGGTATGGGTGTGTATGTTTGGTTGTTTGTCCTGTATGTCCTACGATGGACTGGTGACCTGTCCAGGGTTTACCCCGCCTCTCACCCCGTGGCTGCTGGAGATAGGCACCAGCCCTCCCTGCATAGGATGGACAGCTACAGATAATGGATGGATTGCTGACACATGTGCTAGGACAAATGAAACTGTAATAGGAAGGTGAGCACCAAAGTTGAACAACAGAGCATAAAAAAAGAAGGGAAAAAGAAAAAAGAAGACATTTATTTCCTGGAAAACACAGTTTTAACCTTGGGAAAAAGACAAGGCTATAGGATCAATTGGATGTTTCGCATGAGGACAAAGGACACAAATGCTCCCACAGATATGTGTGGAGTGGACCTGCTTCTTCCATCATTTAAAGTGGGATTTCCATAGTGTTCCTGCTATTCACTACAGTGATGAAGCAGTACTTTTCCTTATCTATTGATGTCACCATGGTGCCTCATGTTCACAGTATAAATAAGTATGTTGGTAGATCAGCCATTACAGGAAAGGTAGAGAAACTGTAGCGGCAAGTGTTGACCAGTTTGAGATTCTCTTGAATATCTGTATCGAAGGATACAAGTAGCACAATGGAAGTGAGCTAAAGGCACATATTCACATCCTTTTTTTATTCTTTTGGTTACATAAATGTGTGGGACAGTAACAGGCCAAGGAAGCAAAAGATATTTGGTAAATGACAGAGAGACTACAGATGATGACAAAGTTCATATAGCATACTTTATTGTCTGACTACTTCCCTTCTTGAGGCCAATTCCTGTTTTTCTGCAAAAATTAAGCTACGATTAAGGTTACAGTGTTTTTCCCTGTCAAAGTTGATTAAATTCAAATTAACTCTGTGCACATCAGGGTTTAGACAGCGAGCAAGTCACCATTTGTTCCTTGTGGCATATCAAAATACCTACAGTACCTTGAAAAATTATATACTTTGATCATCATACTAAAAACAAATTTCAGTATATTTTAATTGGATTTTATCTTATAGATCAACACAAAGTAATGCATAATTGTAAAAGACCTGAACATTGGGGTGGAAGTTCGGCTTCCAGCAGGACAGCAACCCTAAACAAGGAGCCACTGCAGCAGTGGCATGGTTTATATCAAACTATATTATGTGTTAGAATATTATGCTCACATGTGCTTTTCCATTCAGTTTGACTGAGCTTAACCAATTTACAAAGAACTGGGAAAATGTCCACTCTTTGTATTTGCAAAGCAGGTAGAAAACCCCCCAAAATACCTGTTGGTGTAACTGGAGCAACCCATGGTTCTACAAAGCATTGGCTCACTGCATCCAAATATGTAAGTTCTAATGCGAGGCACTTTGTTATTGCTTTCTTAAATGCACCCTCAGCTGAGTTTAAAAAAAAAAGTAAGTTAGTGGTTTATCTTACTGCCCCATTGACTAATTAGGATGATATTTGTTCAGTTTTGATGCCACTATTTGGCTGTTTCTCTCTGTGAGTCTGTGTCGGGTTTTGGAGCTTTAAAGTCCTTGGATGAGCTTTGAAGTCATGCCACTTGGTTTCTCTTGGTGAAAAGAAATCCTGACTTTGCCCCTAAAAAGAAATGCCACTCAAATCCTGTCAAGAGCTCCAAATGGCCTCCTTTTCGAAAACCCTAAGACCTTGTTCACAAAGCCATCTCAACCTGCCTAATCTACAAATTAGAACATTTAGCATCATTATTGTGCTATTATGTGGTTTTTAAGGAGCTGTTTGTAAAATATGCTATCTGAAATCATAAAAATGTTTAACCTTGATGTTTTTTCACTCTCTCAGCTCAGTCTGTTACCATTCAGCGACTGCAGTTTCTTTCATGCTCTAGTGGAGTATCCAGATATTTTCTGCACACATGTGGATTTGCATGCGTGACCACGTGTGTGTATTCCTAGCGGTTCATAAACCCATACACTCATGGTGACACAGCCAACACGCTTATTCAGCATGTTTCAAAAGCAGTAACTTGGGTGAGCGTTTTCCTGCCCTATTGTAGGACGATCTGAGGCCTCCATCCTGCTCAGTGTTTATGCGTGGATGTGAATTTGTGTTTACACTACTTTTTCTCTGTTAACCCTTCCTATGGTGGAGCAAATCCATAACAACAAACCTCAGAGTTTAGGCTTAAGACCTGTTTGTGTGCTTTTCCAGTCATATATGTTTTTTATCAGCAGATACAGACGCAACTACAAAAAAGCAATGAGATCAAAGAAGCATTTTAGCCAGAAATAATTTTAAAAAAGGATGAAATATCCCCATCAGGGCAACAGGCTACAGTAATGTCAAAAATCACTACTTGTGAGAAACACTGAAAAATAATATTTTTAGAATGGCTCCTCTCAAAACTTTGGAGCTTTATTGATTAATTTCTTAATGTTTTATATCCTGAAATTTGTTTTTCTTAAGTTTGATCCCATGTTTATTGGAGGAAAATCTGAAATAAATTCCAACTTGTTAACCCAATTTGTGCTTTTAACAATCATTGAAGTTGCATGTTGTATATTAATTCCTAACTGAAAAAATGAACAGCTCAACTGCATTATCAAAGGCCAATAAATGATAAAACTTTCCTATCTATGATTTTCATTTTCACTCCAGTAGAATTGGTCTAATTATGAGCCATATTCTGCTGGAGCTTTCCTGCTGTTAAAGTGGAGTTTTCTTTTCCACTGTCGTTAGATGCATGCTCAGTATGAGGGATTGCTGCAAAGTCAACGCAATGCAATCGACTGCTGTCGCTATATGCTGGTTCAGGAGGATTGGTTGCTGCATGTCAGAGACAGAAAACGTGTTGTTTTTTTTACCAATTTAAATAATAAATTGAACTCGACTGTATTGTTTGATAACTTGGGATCAATTTGGAATGTATGTAATTGACTGTATATGATATTTATTTTGAATCAACACTATATTTAATAAGCTAAATTGAAACTGGCCCAAACTTTTTTTGTCAGCACAGAGGTCAGAGCATAGCACTTGAAATCAATAAAATAGTCTGACAAATTTTGCTTTCAAGCACTCCTTTGCAATTGTGATTTTGTCCACATTGAAACTGCAATTTTATACATTGTGCAGCTACTCTAGATTTTTTTCCATATTGACTGTATTTGTTTCTGAATTCCTACTGATTTTTGTAGCTTGGTATCCAAACCATATCTTGGCCAAATCCAATTTTTTAGACTTATTTGTGTCCCTTGTTCATTATTTTTAAGTCTTGAGAGCTAGAAGTTAAAAACTTAAAAACTTCTCATTCAAAAAGCCAATAGATTTTCACTCAGTTTTCACTAGCTGTCTGTACTTGCTAGCACGGTCGTTTGGAGTGTGGCAGGTTCAAGCTAAATTTAATGCTGGCTTTCCCATTTTCCCACAGTTGTTTGCACTAGGGATGCATGATATAATTGCATCAACATTTGTATTGGCCGATGTTAGTCATTTTTTAGCATATCGGTATCAGTCCGATAAATAAACCCGGCTGATATTACAACCACTATTTTTGTCTATCTTGTTGCCGATTGTGTATGTGTTTCAGGAGGGGAAGGGTAGGGGTTGGTCATGTGACCGTGATAGTGATGCAGTGCATGATTATGGGCTGTTTAATTGAAGCAGTGAAGCAATGTAGGTAATACGCTTGCCTTTACCTGGTGTCAAAAGTATAGGGAAATATATATATGTAATATCGGTAAATATTGGTTATTTACCATAACAGCAATATTAATATCAAATGTTAAAAAGCAGCTCAAATCTTCATATTGGTGCATCCCTAGTTTACACTCATTTTATTTGTAATCAAGATCCAAACATAGATACTTCTATGCCACCGATTCTAGCCCTTGCTTTTTCTGCATGTGACTCTGAACTCAAGGGTTGCATACTCATTGCCTTGCACAAACAGGAAGAACAAAAAATTAGCCCATAGTCAAAGATGTGAAGCATTTCGCTGTAAACAGGACACACGTTTAAATTAATGTCTACAGTAATGGCTATAATCACCAAGTTTGGCAACATTCCCGTTTGGGACAGACCTACTACTGGGCCGGTTTCCAATAGGTCAGCTGCTACATGTGTCAGAGACACTTTATGATTGTGTTGGAAAACAACTTTCTGTACTTCTCTTGCTGTGTTTGTGTACCATAACTTAAGGCAAGGCAAAGCATGGCAATTTTATTTGTATAGCACACTTTCAACAACTTATGGAGATTAATGTCCAGACGTCTTGTTCTTAATGCAACCTTGCATGTTGATTAAAGGGAAGAAATATGTTGGACTCTTCAAGTCGGACAAACTATGTCAGTTTTAGACATTTTTTATCGTTTGATGAAAAACTATATATATTTATATATATATTCTAAAAAACTTTTGAATACATTCAGAGATGTACCAATCATGATTTTTAATTTCTACTTTTTTATAAAGCTTTAACCTGACAAAACCCTTTAAATTGCACTTTCTCTGTAACCACCAAGACATAGGAACAGCACTGGGAATGTTTTTTCTTGCCATTCTGCCATAAGCAATAATTTAGCATTAATGATGTCGTGTCAAATGAGTTTTGGTAGTCTGACTTGCGGGTCACCATGTGATGATGCGCTCTGTCTGTCTGTCCGTCCGTCCGTCCGTCCTTCCTTCCTTCCTTCCTTCCTTCCTTCCTTCCTTCCTTCCTTCCTTCCTTCCTTCCTTCCTTCCTTCCTTTAGCTTGGCAGGGGGCAGTAAAGCAAATACATTAGTCCACTTACACTCCATACAATAAATGGCTAAGAAACACAAGAAATGTAGATATCATAGATATTGATAATCTTTTCTAAAGTTAAATAACATGCCAAGATTAAAACAGTGAATCGTACAGTATTACTTGCTAAAATAATAGCATAGGGGATCAAGGAAAGGACGACAAATCCCAGATCTTGTAGCAGGTCTGATGTTCCCCCCCCCCCCCCCCATTTTATTGTTTTGTTGTGTTCAAGTGGTGTAGAAAGTTATGGGTTTTTTTTGCTACTTGACCTGCCTCAGCATTCCAGGCATACCATATGATGAAGCTGGGTGCCGACATGAGCCAGGCTCTATCTTTTTGGTCTACACAAATTATATTTGGGGATGGTATCCTAATTGGATGATTTATTTTATTAAATCAGTGTTGCTCAGGGTATCAAAGTAGACAGGCTACCTAATGAAGTAAGAATCTGTGGTGTAGAAAATTCTTAATGCAAATTACGTCTTCCTTTGTCATCTAGTTGTACAGTATATTCATTTTTTAAAGACAAACACCTCACCATAATGAGATATAGCAAAGTTTTTAGCTGCAAACCTTTTGGAGTCCCCTTGGGGGTTCAGATTACTAATATATACCTAACTGCTGCCTGTTGTGTCTTAAGGACATACTGTAACAAAGACTAAAGATACATGCTCAGTGTTGTGGATAAACCCAATACTGGTTCAGCTCTTGAAGCTTAGGTGACTATTTTTAATGCTTGAATGATTTATAGATATGTCTTAAAATGAGTCTGGAAGCCTGAAGAATGATATGACATATTGTTTAGATGTTGTTGTGTAAAAGCCTGAGAAACACATGTTGATTGAAAGTAACAAAGTAACAGTTGGTAGACAGGCGGGGGTTGTTATTAAGGTTTGTGTAACCTGTCCACAATGTCAAACCTGTTGGGCTACCTGTCAGAGCTGAGCTCAGTTGTAACTATTGTAAATATTAACCCCAAGAAAGCAGTTTCCGACTGGGACATTGAGATTTCTAACAGAAGAACAGGTAAAAATCTCCTCCTTTATGTTCTTCGTTACACATTTCTTTGTGTTGTGACTTCTGCTTAAGCACTGAATCCTGAGAGTCTTAACATGATTCTGTGGTAAGATGAACACATATGTAAGCTGAATGCAGTGCATGCGTTACGGTGTATTGCATACAATGGATTTATCAGAATTTGATACTATTAGGATGGCCAGGTTGCGAATTCCAATCTTCTGGTGTTCCTTGTTGCGCTTGTAAATTTGGAACCTTTTCACATTAATCAGTCTTACAGTTCAAAACAGCTGTAAATCTGTTGTTGAAATGTAGATTTCTGTCACTGATATTGCAGAAGAAAGTTATTTTGTGTTAAGGAGGTTTCCTCCAGGACACATGTTCGCTTAAAAGTGTTTTTCGTGTTTTTGTTAGGTTCTCATGAAAAGATGCTGTTTTTTTTAGATTTTACTTTAAATATGAAGAAATTAAAACAATGGTTTGGTGGCTGAGCACCCAGGGATCAATGGCATATTTCAACTAGCTGTATGTCATCTCGTTGCCATCATAATCACTGGCATCAGGTTTCAGAAAATGTTTGCTATGAAACCACACATGTGTTCAGCCATGCGGTGCAGGAGGTTGAGTCTGATAAGTGGAACTGTAACTGACAAACTGATGACCATGACAAAAACAGTCCAGCAGGCAGGGAATGCAGTTCGCTCACTTAATCAGAAATTACAAATAATTGTTCAAACTATGTTGTATACTGTTTGAAAATACACATACATAAACCCTAATCTACAAAATGTGCACAAATCATCTGTTATCCAAACCACACTGCTGTTTATCATTTGGGTCTGGTTATTATTTACTGTGTTTATTGCAGTCTGCACACTGGACTCATGTAGTTTTTACTGTTTAGCTAGCACTATCTCTTCCTCCACAGTGGAGCACATGGCTTAGTCTGGCTACTGGAGTGTTAACGACGAGCACTGGCTCTGACTGCACTTCAGGCTCCTTTGTCCCGACGTGACCCCAACTTCTTGGCCTCCTTGTCTTGTTGAAAAGGAGGACTTTTTGTAGCTTCCCTTCTCTCCCAGGCTTTACATCTTCCTGTGTTTTTTTTCTTTTTTTTTACTTCAGTTTTCCTCAGGGAATTCTTTAGGACGACGGTAGAGATAAAGGGGAATTTTGGTCGTGTTTTCCTCCGAAGTTTGACTTGAGCAATTTTAGATTTCACAAGAATTTTCAGATGCTGCAGCTAGATGCGTCCTGTGCATATTTTACTTAATGGACTCCTTTTAAAGCAGCAAGTGAAAATAAAACTGACTTCAAGATGAAAAAACAGACTGCAGCACTTCCTAATTACAGATCACGTGCTAAAAAGATTCAATGAGTGTATTTGAAGGACGGAGCCTATCTGTCATGTGATGCTGGCTTCTTCTACAGGGAATAAATCTTTCTGTGGTGTGCCTTTAAACTGTGCATAGTTTTACAGCTAAACAATCCAGCTGGAGTAACTTTTAACAACATTTTTCCCAACAATAAGTTTATTGATTTTTCCAGTCTTTATAAACAAAGCACATCAAAGCCTATAAAATCCAGCCAGAATTTAACTATGTGAGGTGTATCTCAACACCAAATGTTTAACAGAAGATCTATAGGTATAATTTGTAATAAAAAACTAAAATATATAAATCCCATTACCTGAGAATGATATTTAAAGTATATATATCCTCCTTTCATTATTTCCCACTACATATGTCTTGAGGACAAACCTAATGCACAGAACAAGAATAATTGTTCTTTGTTCAAGCAGAAGTAGTGAACACACATCATATACACCATCATCTTCTTTCAATGTATCCTACAATGTATACTTCATATAAAGAAAAAAAAGAAGCTTTTTCTCCCTTAAGACATATGTTATCTCAAGTGGTAAAGTTAATCTAACTAATAAATTGAGGTTTACTTTAGAAACCCAGAAGGTGTTTTTTTATTGTTAAATATTAGAAAATTTACTAATTAATCAGCCAGAGGTTGAAATTAAGAGGATATATAAAAAAAATCATTGCACTCTTTTGAGTTTAATAAAATCAGATGACGGACTTTTTTAGGTACTTACTCTGTAATGGCATGAATGGGAATGAATGGAAATTGTTTAATTTTCTGTTGGATTCAAAACTGTCACCTCTATCAAGCTGCACATTTTTATCTTACAGTGGCTTGCAAAAGTATTCGGCCCCCTTGAACCTTTCCACATTTTGTCACATTACAGCCACAAACATGAATAAATTTTATTGGAATTCCACGTGAAAGACAAATACAAAGTGGTGTACACGTGAGAAGTGGAACGAAAATCATACATGATTCCAAACATTTTTTACAAATGAATAACTGAAAAGTGGGGTGTGCATAATTATTCAGCCCCCTTTGGTCTGAGTGCAGTCAGTTGCCCATAGACATTGCCTGATGAGTGCTAATGACTAAATAGAGTGCACCTGTGTGTAATCTAATGTCAGTACAAATACAGCTGCCCTGTGACGGCCTCAGAGGTTGTCTAAGAGAATGTTGGGAGCAACAACACCATGAAGCCCAAAGAACACCAGACAGGTCAGGGATAAAGTTATTGAGAAATTTAAAGCGGGCTTAGGCTACAAAAAGATTTCCCAAGCCTTGAACATCCCACGGAGCACTGTTCAAGCGATCATTCAGAAATGGAAAGAGTATGGCACAACTGTAAACCTACCAAGACAAGGCCGTCCACCTAAACTCACAGGCCGAACAAGGAGAGCGCTGATCAGAAATGCAGCCAAGAGGCCCATGGTGACTCTGGACGAGCTGCAGAGATCTACAGCTCAGGTGGGGGAATCTGTCCATAGGACAACTATTAGTCGTGCACTGCACAAAGTTGGCCTTAATGGAAGAGTGGCAAGAAGAAAGCCATTGTTAAAAGAAAACCATAAGAAGTCCCGTTTGCAGTTTGCCACAAGCCATGTGGGGGACACAGCAAACATGTGGAAGAAGGTGCTCTGGTCAGATGAGACCAAAATTGAACTTTTTGGCCAAAATGCAAAATGCTATGTGTGGCGGAAAACCAACACTGCACA
This sequence comes from Valencia hispanica, assembly GCA_963556495.2. NCBI lineage: Eukaryota > Metazoa > Chordata > Actinopteri > Cyprinodontiformes > Valenciidae > Valencia > Valencia hispanica. Next base: position 26,902,509 of record OY747711.1, read on the forward strand.
TCACTCTGAACACACCATCCCCACTGTCAAATATGGTGGTGGCAGCATCATGCTCTGGGGGTGCTTCTCTTCAGCAGGGACAGGGAAGCTGGTCAGAGTTGATGGGAAGATGGATGGAGCCAAATACAGGGCAATCTTGGAAGAAAACCTCTTGGAGTCTGCAAAAGACTTGAGACTGGGGCGGAGGTTCACCTTCCAGCAGGACAACGACCCTAACCATAAAGCCAGGGCAACAATGGAATGGTTGAAAACAAAACATATCCATGTGTTAGAATGGCCCAGTCAAAGTCCAGATCTAAATCCAATCGAGAATATGTGGCAAGATCTGAAAACTGCTGTTCACAAACGCTGTCCATCTAATCTGACTGAGCTGGAGCTGTTTTGCAAAGAAGAATGGGCAAGAATTTCAGTTTCTAGATGTGCAAAGCTGGTAGAGACATACCCTAAAAGACTGGCAGCTGGAATTGCAGCAAAAGGTGGTTCTACAAAGTATTGATTTAGGGGGCTGAATAATTATGCACACCCCACTTTTCAGTTATTTATTTGTAAAAAATGTTTGGAATCATGTATGATTTTTGTTCCACTTCTCACGTGTACACCACTTTGTATTGGTCTTTCACGTGGAATTCCAATAAAACTGATTCATGCTTGTGGCTGTAATGTGACAAAATGTGGAAAAGTTCAAGGGGGCCGAATACTTTTGCAAGCCACTGTATGTGTTATTGGCAGATCAGACCTAAAAAAAACCCAAAACAAACGTAGTTTTTAGACCTCAAAGTCTGGGCGTTTTATTTATTTATTATTTATTTTTATGGCAAAGTGCCTTATGACAGCCTGTCTTATGAAATTGCGCTTTATAAATAAACTGAATTGAATTAGTTTGAAACAAATCTAAAAGAATCACTCAAGCTTGAAGAGAATCAGGGGTCAATATTTCAGCTGTGAGTTGTTTTGTGTGATCCAGATCCAGCAGCGTCCGCTCCACAGCTTTCGTAGGGCTGGAGTAAAAGGTTCACATAGGGGATCCTTTGTTTAGGGAGAGTCTAGGCATGGAAGATAATTTACAAGCTTCTGAGGTCCTCATCCCATTGGCTGATGATGCTCTGCATCTGCAAAAGGCATCCCATATGTGTGCGTGTCTATATGTGTGTGTGGAGCAAGGGGAGTCGGACCATGCTGTTGTAGCAGCACTTTGTCACAGCTGCTTACAGTCACCTCAGTCATGACTCGTGGGTGTTTGCCCCATGCACGGCTACCGTAGCCAGCAATTTTGTTGAGTCTGGAGCAAGCTGTAACAAGATGGCCACCAGTACCATTTAGGAGTATCCAGCCTTAAACCTGAGGGGCTTTTTCTGCTGAGGACAGATGAGGTAAAAGCAGATGCAGCTTTTCACTCTGAGGCGCTTTGTCTCGCTGCAGATGAGGCGCCTGCAGAGGAGCTTCACTGTTGTCTGTTTTTGTCACCCAGGGATCAGCTGACAGCAGCGCTCTGTTTGGAAGCTGGTGTTGTATTTACTCCTACTCAATCACTGATGACTTTTCTGTGCTTTCTTGGGGAGCTTAATTATGTGAGCACAAACTCTTTTTAAAATATTTCCAGTTTTTTTGTGTTTATAGGTTCTTCAATTTCTGAAGAGCCCCTTTGCTTCCTGTTTTTCTCTTGGATTGTTGTGGTCAGCAGTATTTCAGCCCATCTTTTTACTACCTAGCAGATACAATAAACTATAGCCTAAACTAAGTTTTATAACTTGGCAAACCATACATGTTTGGCTGGTGTACTAATAATACTATCACTTCACGGTTTGTCGAGAATGTCTTTGTTACTAATATCGGTCGTACCTACACAATTTCACAGCTGCCGTAATGGAGAAATCTTACACCTCTGATGTGTATTGACACCTGCATACGTAAGACTGTTTTGTCGCTGTTTTGGGGGTATTCATGTAGATTGTTGAGTATTTGACTACGTGACACCCAGCTCAGTCAAACAGGAAACGCTCACTGAATGAATGAAGGAAATTCTCACGTGTTCAGAGAATCGCACATGAAACGCTATGTTGTAAGCCAGGAAGGAAGCATGCTTTTTCATTGTTTCACTCTTAGTGTTGTGAAGTGACAGCTCCAGTGGTGTGATCTCTGCACAGCCACAAAGTAAGGAAGATAAGCACAGCTGAATGTGAGTTTTTACCTTTCAAATGTTTGCTGTTTCCAGTTATTTGGTTCAATTTGTCTTTTTTCTGTTCTTTTATAAATGAAAACAGTCTCTCTTGAAACACTTTGTTACCTTGTTAAGATTTTAAATGCATTTGTGTATGCATGAACCTCTCTTCCATAGCTGCTCTTACCTTCCTTAGTCTTACTTTTTGAAAGGAGCAAATACAAATATTTACAACTTTATAATCATTTGTGTTTTTGACTTGTAGCTCAGGTTAGGTACATCCATTTCCATCAAGACATATTTTAAAAAGCAAGCCCAAGACAGTTAAGAACACAGTTGAAAGCTGCTAAAGACTTATTTGTAACCCCGAACTTTTATATTAATACATAACAGGAATGGCTGTCAGAGATAAAAGTTGTGATTGCAAACTCTCCTGCTCTAATTTGAGTTCATAAAGGAAAGATTTATGTTACGATTTATCCACTGAGAATGAGGACGTCAGGAAAAATGTTGTCTGAAAGCAAATGCTTGGAGACCTAAAAAACAGAACCCTACCCAGGGAATAAAAAGTTATTTATGAAGAGACCCCTCTGCCTGTAAAAAAACTGTCTTAAATGACCACTTGTAACCAAAACTGTTATTCAAAACTTTAAAGCATTGATACTTTTACATTAAAAGGCATGCATGAGCCCATTGATCCCAAGGGGCAAACTTCCCCAGCAAAATTTGAAGCCTACCCAGAAGTCACAAAAATTGAAGTTCCCCCCTTATCTGCTTGAGGGGGGAACTGAGGGGGGCTCCAAAAATAAGCAAGTTCCCATTGACTCCCATGTTAAAAATGCCAACTTAACAGCATAAATGTTTACAGCCTGGTTCAGAAAACCATTTTAATTTTAATAGGCCGAGTTTACCGTCATGAGCACACTGAGGGAAGTGATTTTTTTTATAACTTTGAAATTATGATTAATAAGGGGCATGTCCTTTTGATTGACAGGTCTCAGATCAGCCATCCACGCTAGCACTGGTGGCTAGCAGCTAGCTCCCCCCTGCTTGCTCCAGGAGAGGCCGTCAGCCTCTGGCTCATGTTAACAGTCTATTTTGTTTTTCTGAACTTGGCCATCCGTTGCTTCTCCAATGTTTATTCGTGTTTGGATGTTATTCATGCGCTTATTTTACAAAGATGGCTTGCTGTTGTAATGATTGCACTAACAGACCATCCAAGAAGCCTCTGCTCCATATTTTTCAGCAAGTAAAATTATATTTCTGCTGTGCATTTAGGATAACGCTGCTTGGTGAAAAATTGGTTAAAATGATCACGTTTCTTCTTTACATGTTGATTATTAAAATTTTTTTTTATTAAAATTCACATAGTTTTAGTGAAAGTTATGGACCAACAAGGCTTCATGATTTCATTTGACAAAATGATTGAATAAGCCAAGAAGGCAGAGGGGTAGCAGAGTTGCTCAACTGCAGTTTTCCGGCTGAAAGCTCTCACTAACCTCTGTTAGCTTCGGTTAGCTCCGGGTTAGCTCAGTTAGCTTGTAGCTACATTGGCGCCGAGTGTCAGTCATCCAGCCCCACCCTCATAGCCCCACACTCAGTTTCACCTCTTTGCCCATTTTCTGTGTTTTCCGGACGTGACGTAATGCGTGACGCAGCCAAGATGGCAGTGGTGGGAACCACCCAGTTGGCTTCAGTTCAGCTCTTCAGAAACCTACGGGTGATGTCACGGAGGCTTCGTCCATCTTATATATACAGTCTATGGTTGATCCCAAAAACTGTTCATGGAATAGCATACTAAAGATTAGCAAACCTTGAAAGCATAATTCCAAGGTACCGTCTTTCATGCCCCTCACACTATATCTGTCCATCTATAGGTAGCTTCCATCCATCCATGCATCCATTTTTGTACCCGTCCATCCTATGCAGGGATGCGGGGGTCTGGTGCCTATCTCCAGCAGTCACGGGGCGACAGGCGGGGGGTACACCCTGGACAGGTCGTCAGTCCATCACAGGGCAACACAGAGACATACAGGACAAACAACCTTGCACGCACACACCCATACCTAAGGGCAATTTTAGAAAGACACATTCACCTAACAGTTTTGGAACTGGGAGGAAGCCACGCATGCACAACCTGTTTCAGCTAAAGCTTATTATTGTGGGCAAATATGCAAGAGGACTGTTTAGAAAGAGTGGTTATGGATTTCTTGTCCCTGTCTACATCAGCAGATGGATTGTACTGACAGGGGACAGATACACAGTAAAAACCACTACAAAAGAAACCTTTTTCCCCCCCTGATATATGTTATGCTCTCAAACAGCCCCTGTGGTCATCTTGGCGGTCTGGCTGTTTACTCCCTGCTTGAGCTCATTGGTGGTGCTCACGTGGATTCCGCTCTGGGTGAGGCTTTCCTCATGGCGCTCCCCAATCAGTTAAAACTAAAGAAATGATCTGAGATTCTGGGTTGTTAGTAAATGCAGTAGAGTCCCGCAGAAAGCATGTGAACTAGTTACCCTAATCTCAACAGCAAAGAATGGAGGTCTAAGCAACCCACTGGGGTGCACCCTCTCGCTGAAAGCTATTCAGAACACATATGACAAGTTATAGTCCTTTGTTATTGTCACCTTGGCAACTGCCCACATGGCCGGCCGTATCAGAAACTGCTTGAGTTATCTGTCGTAGTAGTGTTTTGAACTGTGTTGTGTTAAGAAATTTTTCTATTTTTTTGCCTATGTTGCGAATAAGCAGCTACACATTCATTCAACAGTTCTAGATAAACATTCCCTGTCCTATTTACATATATTTGTCCTTATCGATATTTGGAACTAACAGAGAGGAGTAGCTTTAAAAGCTTTTTGAGATCAAGCAGTGATTTCAAAATGATTTATTGCTTTGGAAAACAATGCAAAGGCTGATTGATTGATTTATGTTTCATACTTTCAATATTTATGATTATATGGATGCAAAATACAATGATAAGTGCCATTTACAAATCGGGGCACCTCTGATGGTAGTCCATTAAAATTATGACAGGCTCAGTGATAGAACTAATTTAAAAAAACAAAACAGGAATGAGTTTTCTTTTCAAACAGTGTAATACTTCAGAGTAAGAGTAACTTCAGACACCCTGAGGCAGCTCGGCACAGAAACGCATCACAGATCCAGCTCTCTCTCCAGAGACCTGGTGGCTAAATGAGAACACATGGCTCTTCATTTACATCCTCCATTTGGCTCTTTGCTATCATAAAGCCTGATATAACATAATGAAAAACAGCAGCTCTGCTTTGATGTCATTTTAAGATTGTAAAAAGTTGGATGCGTGAATTGTTGCATGCACATGCATGCTGACACGTGTGAGTCTGCTGCAGTGCTGGAAGACAGCCAGCGCTGGTTTGTCATTGAAAACAGCACATTGTGGCACACTACCTCTTCCTTTTTTTTTTCTTGGTGTTTGCCTCCTCTTCTGTACTCCCATTGGAATATTGCTTTTTGCCCATTTCTGCATACACATTCCTTAACTTTGTCTTGTTAGTAAATCTCTGCAAAATTTTAATCATGCGCATCTTCAAAACATCAAACTATCTCTTCAAATTTAGAAACAATTCAGTAGCAAGAGCTGCTCTCTGTAAGAGACTTCGACCAACCAGGATGAAGAAAACCGTTCCCAATATAGACATGAATAATTCATTTTGGCTTCAAATATAAGTGACATGTTTGTTATGTCACTTTTCTTAAAAGGTCATTCCTCTTTATTTTAATCATAACCACATAAAATGTACTCAATTTTGAATAAACACTTTTAACCTACATTAAAAACACAAACCTGTCAGGCATAACATTATAACCACTGCCAGGGGAAGTAAATATCACTGATTAGTAAATATCTCTTCATCATGGTACCTGCTAGTTTGACATATGAGGTAAGCATTTGTCTTCAGATTTGATGTTAGGAGCAGTAGCAAATGGGCAAATGAAGGAGTTGGGTGAGTTTGGCAGAAGTCAAAATGTGATGCACCCAATAATTGGGTCAGAGGCTGAGCATCTCCAAATTTGCTCTTGTTGGGTGTTTTCCCAGTCTGCAATGGTCAGTATCTATCTAAATGCATTACAACGAAGGAATTGTGATGAATTGGCAGAAAGGTAGGGGGCAGCCAAGACTCACTCAGTGCATTTACATGAAGTAAGAGAAAACCGAATTATTGCCTTGTCCAACTGATTTTGGCCTTTTGAAATGCTTGTATACATCTTAGTAAGGCTGGAGTCGAACCGAACTAGGCTTTTTTTTTAAATTCTTCTCTCGTTTCGCCAATTGAGCTAACACAACCAGATAATGTGGTTAGAAAGCCCAATTTCTCTGCATGTAAACAGCAGTGGCGGCTTAGTCCAGGTATAAGCAGCCTGGGCACCCAACAACCCCCCCCACCCCCCCCCCACCCCGCCTTAGGCAAGTGGCGAGACCACGGAAGCGGGAACAACACCGCAATGAGCATTAACAATGAGTTTAACACAATCATACAGTACTTACGAAATATATTGTGCTGCCCTGTTGTTGTCGTTCATTGCTTCGCTCACTGTGCATATCGCTTTTACTCCGTCTGCTTCAGTGTTGCCCGTATTTGTTTACTATCTGTGTGACGCTCTAGGCCAACACGAAGAATGCCAATAGTCTTTTCGCCTGTCGCCACCTAGCATCGTGGAATCGGAATTCTTCTTACAGTTTCAAATCTAAGGGTGGAACTTCAGCTGCACTTAAATCTGTCCTTTTTTTTGGTCTGCACCCTTCACAACAGAGTGGACAGCAACACTGGTGTTCCAGCAGTTTCCAGTTTATTACAGATTTGATCTTTAGTGGTTTCTCAGCATCCAAACCAATTTCCTTCCTTCTTAGAGGAAAGTTTGGGTCATATCGTTAAAACTTCCACAGACTCTCGTGTTTGAGGAGGACAAAACTCCCAAACGTACATCCAAGCATGTTTTGAAAAGAAAAGAAAAAAATAGTTTCTGGAACTGCCTTAACCTCAATGCTAATGAAAATTTAGACTCTATGCTTAAAGTTTTTTCGTCCCATGATACCATGCGGTTTAAATGAACTCCACCAATTCAAATGCATCATTAAGGGCCCAAAGTTAATATGACATTCATGCCCATGGAGAGTGAATGTAAGCTTTTACTGGAGCTATGTGTCCAACCTGTAATGGAACCCTTCAGCTCTGAAAAAATACTGTGAATATTCGTCTGATTGCATGGCGACCCTGAAGTGCCACGTGGGATATAACAAGACTCAATTCTTTGTACACCACATGCCTCCATTAAACAAAACACACAGTGTACATAAAAAAAATGAAGTTTCTGAGTTGCTTACAGCAGGCCAGCTTTAGTTTCAGACGATATTGCTGTTATAATATATTGTTAAAAATCTCTTTGACTTCTTTTTGAATTTGCTAAAATACAGTAAAAGCGCTGCACTGCTGTAAGAGAGCATCAGAGTCAACTTGATCCAGATGGAAAAATGTTGATAAAAAACATATTTATATGGTCAGCACATGTGTTTTCTATTTGTCCTGTTAGTTCAAAGGCGTCTGGTTTGTATTGAGAGGCTATAAGGCTGGTGTACAAATCTGCCTCTACAAACAGTTTTAAATCAGTAACTGTGGAGCTTAATGAGACTTTATGCTAGTTAAAACATGATGAAGAACATAACCCAAGCTCCCCTGCAGTCCAGCTAGTCCATTAGAGTGAGCATGGGGTTTATAAAATTTCATAAGACGCAGCTTATAACCTGACCTCCAGTTAAAAATCCTATCTGCGGCTTAGTTTTAGCACATTATTTGTGCTTTTTAAAAGATTTTTACTTTTGGTGCATGTTTCATCACACTTCCCCTGCTGAAGGACGCAGATCTGGGTGTCATAGAGGTCTACAGAGTTTCATGTCAACTCTCATTTTCAGGGCTGAGTCAAGATGATGAAAAACAAGTATACTTTCATATTGTATTTGCAGAGAAGCCTTACCAACAGTATTTAACCCACATTTTTATAATACGAATGTGTCTGCCTTGTTTCTAAGATAACATCTAAATCAACACAAAACTTCCACACACACTAAAAGATAGGGAAATGATTGTTTGCACGTAGTCACAGATTACTTTGAGTGTGTGTTTACCTAGGCTTTTGGGGGCAATCAATGTGCGATGGTACTTTGGACCTTTGGAGGATTGTTATACTTTTTGTACTCAATAGTCTTGAATAATGGGAAAAGCTGCATTGCACCACTCACATGACTATGCACATGGGCTATGCACATGGGCTGACATAGTCATGCATAGTGTGCATGACTGTGTAAACAGGCACATTTCTAATACATGCTCAGGGAAACATCTCCATGTAGAGCCTCAAACACAACATGTACATACATGCTACAAACATGAACTCAGTGAACCTCAGATAGCAGCACTGTCATAAACTGAGGGTGATTCTAAAATGTTTGCTTAGTGGCTCTTGGCTACCTCTGGGTGAGCACCTCTCAGCACTCTGCAGGACACCTGATTCCTCAACTCAGTTATGGACTAATGCACTTAAACATTCTGCCTTGAAAAAGTATTCATACATCTTGAAAGCTGAAATTATGGCTGCAAGCCTTTGCACAAGTTTTGGCCCATTTTTCCTTGCTAAATAGTTCAAGCTCAAGGAACAGATTGCATGGAATGTCAAGAACATCCATTTTCAAGTCTAGGTAAAAAGTTTCAGTTGGATTTAAGTCTGGATATGGGGGCGTCGCGTGGCGTAGTGGTTAGTGTGAGCACCCCATGTGCAGAGGCCCCAGGCCTCAACGCTGTCGTCCCGAGTTCGAGTCCCGTCCTTGTGGACCTTTGCTGCAACTCATCCCCTACTTCTCTCCCCCTTTCTACGCTATCCACTGTGAAATTAAGGCCACTATGGCCACAAAACCTTTAAAAAAAGTCTGAGTATGACTGGGCCAGTCTCAGTTCTGACTGTATTTTTAGGGTGGTTTTGCTGCTAGTAGGTAAACCTCCACCACAGTCTTTTGCAGCTTGTAACATAATATGCTTTCCCAATATTTAGCTCCATCCATTACATTTGAACAGCTTGCCTGTCTCTTATAAAGAAAAGCATTGTCACAGCATGATGCTGCCACCACTGTGTAACCATGTAGGTGGTTTCTTTAAGGCGAGTTCACTTTTAGTCTCATTTGACCATAGCAACTTTTTTAAGGCTTCTTATGGCTTTCTTTCAACAAAATCTTTTTTTTGCCAGTCTTCCCAAAAAACTGATTTGAGGAGTGTACTACTAATGAGTTTTCTGTTGAATAACGCTCCCTCCTAAGCTGTGGAGCTTTCCAACTCCTCCAGAATTGCCATGGATCTCTTGGCTGCTCTTTTGATCAATTCTCGGCATGTAATTTTAGTAGTAATTTTAATTTTAATGTCATGTCTCTCTAGATTTGCTTTTGTTCCATTTGCTTAGTTTTCAGATGATAGTTTGAACAGCAATGTGTTCAAAGTTTAGAATATTGTTTTATAAATTAACCCAGCTTTAAACTTCTCCACATCTTTTATCCGTAGGCTGTCATTGGCATTTATGATGCTGTTTATTCACTTATTTTCTAAAAACAAACCTCTAAATTACACAAAGGCGACCTCTAAAGCCTTCACAGAACAACTGTAAATTCAAATTACACACAAGTGGACTTTTTAATTAGGGGGATCAGCGAAAAAGGGCCCAGACACAAATGTATGCCACAATTTCCAGATTTGTTAAAAACCGTGCATCTTTTTCCTTACACTTCATAACTATGCACTACTTTTTGGTTGGTTTATCGCATCAAATTCCAAAATAAATTATTGCATTTACAGGTCGTGACATGACAAAATATGAAAAAGATCAAGGGGTGTTAATACTTTTGCAATGAACTGTATATGCATATAATTTGCAGTGTTTAAAGCTTCAAAAAATGTATAGAGAGCAGATACTTTGCTGTAATGTTTTCTGCAGTCTCATAGTCGCAGCAACAGATGCTCGTGCCATACTGGGAGGCAGTCTGTTGCGCTGTGCCATGAATGTTTAGAGCAAGCTAAATTACTGTATTCTGCCTGAGCTTGTTGACTCACCTTTCTTCTTCATGTTTCTCCTCTGGTTCTCAGGTGGCTCCTGAAATCAGCTCGGTAAATGGCAAAGGCAAGGCACAGATGGATGACAGCTACATGGCAGCGGAGGAGGACGAGGAGGAAGAAAGCCACATACCTCATACTCAATCTCCCGTCATCGTCAAGTCATTTACCAACCGAGGTGGACAGTCTGCACTTATTAAAAGAGAGTCAGAGTTGGATTTGACCAATGATGCACTTCACCGCCACATATGCTCTTCTGTGACTTATCAGAACGGTTCTGATGAGAGTTTTACTAAACCTAATGGTGCTAAAATGACTAATGGGTCTCAGTCTGATCTGAAATCAGCATGTAAAAGGGCCACAATGGCATCAGATCTTCAAAGGACTATAATCACCGCAATCCCAAAAGACAGCTCTGAGAACGAGCCCAGGAAGTCTCCAGACGACATGTCAGTTCCACTAAAGAAGATCAAACTGGAAGAGCCTTGGCTGTGGATCACTGAGCAGACCACCACGCAGCTGAGAAGAGAAGATGATGATACGTGCGAAGACCCACTGTCGATGCTGGCGGCTGTTGTGTGCCTGTCCGTCACAGAGAGGAAGGGACTGGAGGAGAAGCTTCTCGGGACACGTTCTTCCATTCTGCGCTCCATTAAAACGGAACCGCCAGATTTGCACTTTGTCAAAACAGAAAAAGATGAATTTAAAAAAAGCACTCCTGTTAATTTGCAAAGGACTCCCCAACCCATCAAGCGTGAACCTCCTCAAAGTGTCCTGTTACCCAGTGTGCAGTCTTTGGCGGAGAGAAGAAACCTTAGTTTTGATCAGGCTATTGCTATCGAGGCCTTGACTCAACTGGCAGTTATACCTCAAAGCCCCTCAGGTTCCATTAAAGCTGAAAGTAATGGTGAGCATCCCATTTCTTCCTGTTCCCCAAGTTTCAACACAAATCCTGCACAGCAAGAAGCTAAACCTTCATCAGCCATCCACTACAATAAAGTCTCAGTCATCAGCTCACCACTTCACCAGACATCCGTGATACGCCCTCCTGTGGCCAGGCAGGGGAATGTCATTCAGTGCACCAGAAGGTTAAGCTCCGACACAAAGCGTTCTGTGCCAGATATGCGCTCAAACTGCTGGGGGACAGAGCAGGGTCATGCTCCTTATGTCATCAATTCACAGTGTAGCTATAAGGATTCCATTCACATGGAGTCCAGCAGGGGTCGTGAGCGGTTGGTGGAGGACAGAGAAAGGTGCGTCATTAAAGTGGGGAGGAACAGGGACGAGGAGGAAGTGGCAGCTCAGCTGGCGGATCTGGCCTTCATCATCCAGACGCGACACAGTCAGCAGTCAGAGAACAACCCCCCCAGGGGAACACCTGTTTCAGCCATAAAGTACAACTACAAATCCCACCAAACGCCCTGTCAGAGAAAGCCCCCCATAAAAAAGATCAAAACTACGCCCTCCAAGCCCAGGAGGAGGAAAAGTGATGGATTACAAGAAGGAGCCAGCCGTAGGACAGCGCTCTCAAAATGCATGCCGGGCGGGGAGACACCCCACAGGAGCCGAGGCCAGAATGGGAAATCAAGTCGTCATTGCAAGAACAACTTTTTTTTGCCTCTGGCTCAAATTGATCTGAAGAAATACTTGGCTGAGGCTCAAGAGGGAAAGAGGCAAGTGATCCATCAAAGTAACGCTCACAATACAAATCCGAGCAATCTGTTAACTACGAACCGCACTGGTGCTCAAGAAAACCAGCCGTGGTGGCTTTCTAATGGTCTGCCTCACCAACACAATCAATGCAATGGTTTCACTACAGGACCAGTGGAGTCCCTTTTGTTATCTCGGGTAGCACCACCTATTGGTGAGCTGCAGCACAGTGCTAACCATAACACCAGCCCTGCAAAACCACCTTTTACCAGCAATGTCAATGGGTTCCATGTTCTGAGTAATGGCTTTTCAGGGCCTCCTGATTCCCCTCCTCCAAGCCAACAGAGCTACTACAAGTTAGAGACGTCAGGGTCTGTCACTGTCCTGTCCACTGCTACTGACGAGGCTCACCCCGCAGAGTCCACTCCAACGAGGAACAGTGTCAACGGCTTTCTGGAGTCTCCAATGAGTTTTCTGGACACCCCAATCAAGAACCTGCTCAGTACACCTTCCAAAAAACTGGCAGATCTTCCTTCCTGTCAGTGTGTGGGTGAGTTAGTTAGTTCTGCTTTAAACTATTCACCACAGTGCCCTCCACATATAACAAGACTCGTTGTAAAGATGTGTAAAAAGAAGTACACATAAATTCACCTTGTTGCATAAACTCGAAACAACAAAAGATTCAGACAAATCCAACCTTTCTCTTCAGTACATTTATATGGAACTGCTGCAGCACTAGGATTCACACTGCTACAGTTACACTGCCCTGCAAACTATTCAGCACTCAGTTCTTTGTAGGATCACGTTTGGCTGTAATTACTGCTAACACCCTTTTGGGGTGTATCTCTGCCAGCCTTGCACAGCCTGAGATCTAATTAGTTTTCCCATTATTTCCAAAATAGCTCAAGCTAAGGCAAAATAAGTGCCATAGGTGTTTGGAGTTTGACTGGACCATTCTGACAGATTGGTCAAATAAGATAGATCAATAGTCTTTCATATAAACTTGTCGTGCTGGAAGGAATCTGTGCTCGATTCCCCCATCTATTCTGACCAGCATGATTCTACCACTACTCTCTGCCATTGTTTAGATGTTGTGTTCAGGGTGACATGCAGTGTTAGTTTTCAGCCACACATTGCATTTTGCATGAAGGCCAAAAAGTTCAAATTGGTTCTCCTCTGACCAGATAGAGAGCACCTTTACTTTACATGTGTACTTTGTTCCTTACATGTAAAAAACTGCAAAAAGAGCTTATATGCCTTTCTTTCAACAGCAGCTTTCTTCTTGGCATCTTGCCATCAAGGACAGATTTGCAGAGACCATGACTAATAGTTGTTCTGTCGACACTTTCTTCCACCCGAGCTGTGGATCTCCGCAGCTCATCTAGATTTATCAAAGACATCTTGCCTGCTTCTTTGATTAATACTCATCCTTCCCAGCCTGTCAGTTTAGCTGGATGGCAATGTCTTAATATGTTAGTGGTTGCATCATACTCTTTCCACTTTCAGATGAGGTGTGTTTCTGTGAGATGTTTAAAGCTTAGGATGTTGTTCTATAACCTCACCCTGCTTTAAAGTTCCCTGTAACTTTATATCTTACCTGTCTGCTGTGTCCCTTGGTCTTCATAATGGTTTTTTGATCACTAACGTTCCCTTACAAACCTATGAGGCCTTCACAGAACAGTTAGTTGCACTGGATTGCATGTAGGGACATCAAGCCGCATTTCTCTGTCATGTTTAGAGCATCATGTACATTTTTGAATGCTTCATAGAGCTTTATTCATGTATAATACTCTATATGACCAAGGAGTAAAAACCTCCTATGTGGGAAGTTGTTTCTGCTCCAGAAATGTTTTCATACACATCCCACTTTTTTTGAAAGGCAATGCCTCCCCTGTGAAGGAAGTTTCTTACTTCTGCTTCTGTGTCAGTAACTAATGAGGTTTTAACATTTTAACTACATCTTGGTTTTCCACAGACCAAGTCATTGAAAAGGAGGAAGGTCCTTACTACACTCATCTTGGGGCAGGACCCAATGTTGCTGCCGTGAGGGAAATGATGGAGAACAGGTAAACTGACTTATTGTAACAGAGCCCAGTTTGAGAACTTCCTGGTCACCAAGAGTAAAAGACTGTGTTACAGCCACTCTAGTAAGAAGGAAGTTTGGTTAAGGTAGTTTAACACTTGCCCTACATGTCACACACAACACATATGCACAAAACACACAGGAACACACAGCATGCTGAAACAGGAAACCCGTAAAGCTGAGACCAGGGGGGCCATAAGCGAAGATAACAGCTTGTTTCAAATGTCTTTGCCTTTGTCACTGTCCAACCGACCGCACATTTTCCTGGAACAATAATAAATAATTACTAGGTTCAGAGAATTTACAGTAGCAGATAGAGTTAGGATGTATGAAGAGCTTGTGTAAACTAATGTAACAAGTGTCAATATGAGGAAGTCTGGTTATTGTGGTCTGACCCCCACACAAGAGCTACTGTGGTAGCAAATATAAACTCTGTGAACAGAGCCATGTGCGAGTAATGAGAAGGTGACAGTTTTTAATATTTATGTGAATACATTTCTTAGATAGTAATGCTGTTTTAAAATGAAATTGCCAATAACACCCAATAAATTAACTCCGGTATTAAGAATTCAAAGGTCTCAGTTGGTCACTGGGGATATATGAGTGTAAAATGTTGATAGTTTGGGATTTTTTACCACACCAGGAGGGATTTTTGAAGATTTTATTTTCCCTCCATGCGGAAGGTAATAACATGACTAGTCCTCTGGAACCAGTTGCCTATTCACTAATACTAAGTGAGGTTACTTTTAGCAGTTAAAAAAAACTGAGTGCATTGTGGATTTATTTTGCTGACTAAGTTTATTTGACTACATATAAATCTGTTAATATATGGGATATGATAATACTACTACTAATTACTATGATATCGGGTTTGATATTTACATTTATCCTATTGACTTCAGTCTGAATAGGTCTGGAGTTTGTTTTAGTTTTTCCATGTTTTGATGAGTACTGAGAAAAGAAAATGGAATATTATTCCATATCCTATTTTTAAAAAGTAAATAACATAAAAATAAAATTTTCTTACAAATACAGTATTTTGCAATTGTTATTATTTTTATACACATTTGTATTTGTTTTCTTTGATTGCCACATCAGAGCAGTAATAGAGCTGTATTTCTGCTTTGAAAACTTAACTCATTGAAGAATAAAAATAGGCCCATGTCACTACCTTTTTGGCTTTGAAATGGCTTAAAATCCTAATTCCAAGATGATTAAACAGAAATATGTGGTTCATAGACTGTGTTTGTTTACAATGCCAAAAAAACAAGAAATTGAAACAAATATTCTTTAAGCTGTTAGAAACAGTTCAAATCAGTGAAAAGCAAATGTGCTTTAAAAATCTGTAGTTAGTACTGAATAATTTAATCCTTATTGCAGTTTTAAATGTTATTGATTAAGAAATAGATCTGATCTCAGTTGGTCCAGATACAAAAAAAACAGTGAAAGGTCCCTTTACCACACTTCCAAATCAGAAGTCAAGTTCAGCGTTGTGAGCCTCTGGATAGTAAGACTTTAGGTAGATCTCATTTTGTCAAGAAATGTGTAAAATAGAACTAAGGATAAGGTCTAGAAATTTGATTCTTGAAGAAAATTGGTTTGAAATGTAAAACGTGACATATATTCTACACATGGATTACAGTATATTGTGTGATTGGTTTACATGCTGAGGATGACAAATGTTTGTTATCGTCCCACAGGTATGGTGCCAAAGGAAGTGCAGTGAGGGTGGAAGTTGTTGTTTATACTGGGAAAGAAGGCAGAAGCTCCCAGGGGTGTCCCATAGCTAAATGGGTATGTGATTGTTGTAATGCTCATAATCCCATAATTTTCCTCACTTTGATTGCATGTTGAAAGCAGCTGTGTATTTAAGGAAAGAGCTTCTCCCTTCTGAAGCATGTTTTTGCATGTGTGCTGTCTGCCCACCATCTGACTCTCGTCAGGTTATCCGACGTGGGAGTGAAGAGGAGAAGCTGCTGTGTTTGGTCCGAAAAAGACCAGGCCACAACTGCGACACGGCTGTTTTGGTGATCCTCATCCTGGCGTGGGAGGGAATCCCTCGAGCAGTGGCGGACCATCTTTACCAAGACCTCACCGAGACCCTCTTTAAATACGGCTCCCCAACCAGCCGCCGCTGTGCCCTCAATGAAGAGTGAATTCCTATTATCCTCTGTTCTCTTGTTCAGCTACTTCATCCTGACTGTTTCTGTTCCCTCACTGGTCTAACCTCTCTGTCTCTGCAGTCGCACATGTGCCTGCCAGGGTTTGGACCCGGACACATGTGGAGCCTCGTTCTCCTTTGGCTGTTCCTGGAGCATGTACTTTAATGGCTGCAAATTTGCTCGCAGCAAAGTACCCCGCAAGTTTCGTCTGCTCGGAGACCTTCGGGAGGAGGTTTGTGGATGTTTGCCTGCTCATTTGCAGCCTTGAAGTCTGTACCATTAAAACTTTTAGAACCTGCCACTCCCCTGTTTGGTGTTTTAATGTTTAGTCTGTGTAATCAGTGTATGTTTGATTTGTTTTATGGTATAATAAATTACAGCAGTTTCTTTCACTAAGCTGTATCTCATTTACTATAAATGTACACCTACAAGATTTTGCCTCCTAGTGGCCAATGCTGAATATGACATTTGAAGCCATTGAAAGAAAACTTTAAACAAAACAAAATGTTCAGCGGACAAAGAAAATAATCCTAAATCTGTTGTTTTATAGGAGGAGAAGATCGAGAACAGCCTTCAGACTTTGGCCACTGATCTTGCTCCTCTCTACAAAAAACTGGCTCCTGTGGCGTTCCAAAACCAGGTAAACCATTATAAAGGCATAATTATAACTAGAATTGGGGCATTTCTTCATGCTTTTGTTGACTATGTTACTTTTATTTATTTCTGAACCATCATCAGGGGTTTAGAGAATGTTTACATACAACCCTACCCTGTGAGGGCAGAGGATAGGACTAAATGGAGACAGATTATTCGCTGTGGCAAACCCTGAAGTAAAAAGCCGAAAGAGAAGAATAAGTAGCCTATAGGATGGTCTTTGGCAGTGATTTTTTTGTTGGCAATTGCAACATATTTCATTCTCGCTTACTCTCACATAAGAAACAGGAAGTGTGCTTCATATGTGAAGGATTCAAATATACGATGATGAGAAGGAGAATCGCAATTGGTCAAACATGCATTAAAGTTGCAATAATTTGATCAAATTGCAAGTTGTGCAGAATTCCCAAGGATTGACTGAATTTGCGTTAATAGTTGTGATCGCAACATCATGAAGTCCTGGAAGGACTAGACAACGCTGTGTACGAATATCTTTTTTTCCTCCTACCCTTCACAGGTGGAGTATGAGGCAGCAGGGGACGCTTGCCGCCTGGGCAGGAAGGAGGGACGTCCTTTTTCAGGGGTCACGGCTTGTGTAGATTTTTGTGCCCACGCTCACAAAGACACCAGCAACATGAACAACGGCAGCACTGTGGTGAGCATACTTCATAATTATCAATAAGTTGAGAGAACGCCGTCAGAGCTGTTATTAGGTTGTTTACTAGTAAACAGTGTCAGCTGTGCTTTGAAAAAGTATTCATATCACTTCTTTAGTTTTTGACAATTTAAACAACAAACTTGAATGTGTTTTGTGAAACGTCAACTGCTGCGTAAATGTGAACTGGAAGGAAAATTATCGTTTCCCGTTTGTTTTCTACAAATATAAAATATGAAAAGTTTGGCATTCATTTGTATTCTGCACCCTTAATCACTACTTTCTAGAACAAAATTACAGCTGCAAGTTATTTGTGACATGTCTACTAGCTTTAAACATCTGAAGACTGAAATATTTGGTAATTCTTCTTTGCAACATACTTCAAGGTCTGCCATATCGGAAGGGGAATGCCTGTAAACAGCAACTTTTTAACCTTATCTTAGTTTCTCAAATGGATTTGGATTTGAATAAACAGAAATCTGATTAGATATAAACCAGTTTTCTCAGTTTGTGAATCCCAACCCAAAAGTGGATCACAACTAATTTTTAGTGGGTCGTTGGCTTGTATCTGCTCATTAAATTACAAGGAAAAAGATCCACTGAGACTCATTTTCCATACTCCCTACAGTAGTTGGTGATCATGTTCTGTAATACAAGTTGACTATGATCATTTCACGCCATAGAAGAAGACATTAAAAGTTGCAGTGTTTTTGTTAAAATGAAACCTTGACCTCTTTCTGATGTGCTTTTTCAGGTTTGCACTTTAACAAGGGAAGATAACCGTGCAGTGAGGAATATACCTGAGGATGAACAGCTTCATGTGCTCCCACTCTACAAGATATCTGACAAAGATGAGTTTGGCCAGGTTGATGGCCAGTGGGCCAAGATCCGGAGCGGTGCTTTGCACGTCCTCTCCTCCTTTCCTAGGGAGGTAAGTGGACAGTGAAGCAGTGTTTGACATTTATGGAAATATATAAATATTATTATAGTTCAGTAAAAACTCCTTTAACCCCTTAAGCCTTTTTATATCCACAATTTTAATGCCACTCAAATCTAATGCTTTGGCAACGACACTTGGATTTTGCCTCTTTTATTGAACTCTGCCCTGATGGCTACTCTTTTATCAGCCACCCTCGAGTGTAAGGCCGTGGAGGTGGCCTAACGGCTGTGCTTAGACATGGGCTTTCATGCAGAACCTCTAACGTTGGACATTTTGCATCCTTTGAACTGCAACTGATTAAAATCGGTGTTAAGGACCCATTTTACTGTGCTATTATTGTCCACCAGTTCTAAATGGCACTTTTTTAAAGGATTTTAGTGATTTTGTAACAGCTTCTCTTAGGTTGTCTAGACTGCTTACTGTTGGGGATTTTAATATTCATGTTGATGACAAATCTGACATCTTTGCCAAGAACTTTCTTTGTGTTATGGACTCCTTTAACTATATACGGTATGTGTCAGGACCTACTCACTCCAAAGGACATACTTTGGATCTTGCTTTTACCATAGGCTTGAACATTAATGAGACTTGTACTGAGGATATTTTCATTTCTGACCATCATTATATTACTTTTATTTAATTTAAATCTCTGCCACATTCCATAGTTCGCTGTGAGATTAGTTCTTGTTTCCTAAATTCCTCAACAGCAGACCATTTCGGTGCTGCTTTTAATTTTTTCTCAGCTCAATTTGGTGATGTAGACACTCTGACTGCTCATTTTAATGAACACTGTCTTTCTGTTTTAAATAGTATCTGCCTGGTTAAAAAGAGATCTTTACCTATCTCAAATTTTACATTTTGGGTTAATGATCATATCTGCTGCTTAAAGCGTACCTGCAGAAAAATGGAACGGCTATGGAAGAAAACCCATCTTTTGTATCTCGAGGATCTCTCAGTTTCTTTTAATAATACCGTACAAGAAGCAAGGGCGACCTATTTTTCCAATCTGATTGCAAGAAGTAAAGGAAACTCCAAACTGTTTGTCAACTTTTTCTATTACATTTTACTGATAAAATTAAAAAGGTAAGAAGTAAAAATGTCCCCACCTTTACCTCGCTTAATGCCACTTTCTCAACCACGGGTTGTTATTTTAGATGGTTTTCTGCCAGTGACTTTACCAGAGCTAGTTAAGCTCGTTAGCACAATGGAGGCATCTCGCTGCTCTTTGGATATCCTACCAGCAACACTGTTCAAGAGTGTTTTTCAGTGCAATAGCCAAAGTGTACTCAGCATAGTAAATGTTTCTTTAACCTGTGGTCAGGTATCTGTTTATCTGAAGAGTGCTGTCATAACCCACTGCTAAGAAAGGCTAATTTGGACCTCTCTGATTCTAACAGTTATAGACCAATTTCAAAGCTTCATTTCTTGGCTAAAATTTTAGAAAAGGTTGTGGCCAAGCAGTTGACGTCAGCATGACGTTCTTGAGCCCTTTCGGGCTTGGTTTCGCAAGTCACACTCAACTGAAACGGCTCTTCTTCGAGTCACAAATGATATCCTGATGCAGAGTGACACAGGTAAATGCTCTGTGTTGCTGTTGTTGGACCTGACCTCAGCCTTTGATGCTGTTGACCATCTGACCTTGTTACATAGACTTGGGTATTGGGCTGGGCACTATAACATATAAAAATGTTTTGTATTTCTTGGGGTCATTTGTTTTCAGGTGCGTGTGCTGGCTGAGCCGGTGAAATCTGCTCGTAAGATAAGACAGGAAGCTCGTCTGAAGGCTCAGGCAGAGAAAATGGAGAAGAAGCTTTTGATGACTTCTCTCACTCCTGGGAAAGTCAAGTCTGAAACCCCCATTAAAGGTAGTACATCTAAATATCTGACTATTTTGCTTTTATAAGAAAATTACATTAACCTTTATAAGTGATTCTATGGTTGTGTTACAAAAACATGTTGTTTGTTTGCCCAAAAAGAGCCACAAGGCTTCTACAGCTCTTACAGAGTACCACCGAGACCCACCAGCATTGGTAGATCGCCACCAGAGAGGAATCAGCCCACTGCTTACAGCCAGAGCATCAGCAGCTACTCTTCTGCAGGGACAGGGGTCACTTCACAGAAGGAGGTCCTCCCCTCCAACCACCACAGCATATCAAACCAGTTTGAGCAGAACGGTGGCGCTGTGGGCTATCATGCAGTGGGTACCACTATGAGTGGATTACATCTAGCTTCTGGTGAGCAAGGTGCTTTGTTAGAACATATACCTCCACAGAACATCAACAATGACTATCCCTTTAAAGCTGAGTCCAACGAGGTGCACTGCTCTGCTCTGCAGAGACTGTCCCCCTCCTCCTTCTCCCCCAGACCTACCTCTGAGGGCCTCTTTAGCAGGCTCAATGGACTTCTTCGGGCTGCAGAAGGTGTTGCAGGAGAGGTCAGGCACCATGACCTCCCTCCAGGCCAGTCTCTCCCCTTACAAACTCCTCTGCTCGAACCACAAAATACAAAGCAGGAGGAGGTGTGGTCCGACAGCGAGCACAACTTCCTGGACGAGGACATAGGTGGGGTTGCTGTGGCACCATCACATGGCTCAATTCTGATTGAGTGCGCGCGCCGCGAGCTCCACGCCACCACCCCCATCCTCAAGCCCGACCGCCGCCACCCCACTCGGATCTCTTTAGTCTTCTACCAGCACAAAGCCCTGAACGAGCCGGGCCACGGGATGGCGATGTGGGACGCCAAGATGGCCAAACGGGAGCGAGATCGGGAGGAGGAGGCGGAGAAACTCAGGATAGAGGGAAGCAACAGTGCAGGGAAGAACAGAAAAACATCAGGAGGGGTGGAGGGAGAGGAGGACGAGGATAAGGAGACGGAGGAGACAAGAAGGGAAATGAATGTCCCTACACGGCAGGCTTTTACTGCGCCGACAGGCGGCGTTATCACTGTGTCTCCCTACGCACTTACACATGTGACGGGCCCTTACAATCGCTGGTCTTAGTCGGCGTGGTTCAACAGGCACACTCGAAACTCTTACACCGTGGTTCTGCCTTACCTCATTCAGCTTCACACCGCTACTCTCATCGTTATCGTGTCGTTTTTTACTGTGCTTTTCTATTGTCTGCTAACTTTGGCCTTCTTGGAGTCCGTCTTCTTTGGTGATGAGAAGGACCAAAGTTTGTTGGCTTTTTAACTGTGAGTTTTGGTGCTGGTTTTTAATGTAAGATGGTGCTTTGAAGCAAGTTGTTTTTAAACTGGTTTTATACACATGATTTAGAACAAAAAAATATGTGATTATTTATTCTAATCATAACAATTTCTATTTAAATTCTGATATAAGCCTGTTTACTGCAAGATGTCTATGATACCCTGCTCTATATTGGTGGAGTGTACTTCGGTGCCATTCTCACTGTAACCTTGGTTTAGCAACTTTGTTACTTCACATTATTTTATTTACTACAGATTGTCACATGTAGCATTATGCTTTTTCCTTCGACTGCCTCCGTCTTCTCGTGGTGGATAAGAAATGTACTTTTTCATTTCTACTCTATTTTTTTTCATTTAGATATTTTATTTCTTCAATTCACAGCTATAAATGGCATATAAAGAAGCACTTTTTTATTTTCCTTAACTTAACTTGAAAAACAGTGCAAAGGCCTGAAAATGCATGCACCGACACAGTTACTATATAGTAAATTTGACAGTTAATCATCAACCATGTTCTATTTTACAGTATTTCTGCTTATATTTGATTTTTCTTTTTTTTTTGTTTAAGCACACATATGTAATGAAATTATTTCCTCACCAAAGTAATGAATCATGAGAAACAGCAGTGGTTAGGTGGTCAGTTCGACCAGAGCCGGTCCAAGGCTGTTTGAGGCCCTAAACAGGGTTAGTTGGATTTGGGGCTCCTTTTTGCCACAATCTGCCACCACAGCTCTACTAATGCCGCCTTTTTACTGTTGTTAGCTAGCAATCTTATCATGTTAGCTAATGTTTTGATTTTGGCTTATCCAAATGCATCAGCTTTATAGGTATTCTTTTATATTTCAGCTATTTCTATCAGAGTAGCCCACCCATTCAACTTACAGCATTCACTTTTAATTGATAAAAAAATATTTCAAGTTATAATTAAAGATGGACATAGAAGTTAGCTGATGACCGAAACTGGACAACCTTTAGCTTGATTGGTGATGTGGACATAAAATTGTATCACTGCATTTTGTTGCATTTATTGCGTTGATGATAACAGTAACGATAAAAAGTTGTAAGAAAATTAATTACTGTGTTTTTCTGGCTATATTTCTTTAAAGGTTACAGTCAGATCCTCTCAAATCCTTCTCTGAAAATACGATTTACCCTTAATCAAAAAGGCTACTTCACCACAACAGTTATATTAACTAGAGCAGTTGTGTTGCTAAACAGTACACAATATTGGATTCAGTCATTGACCATTTTTCAGTGTGCACACTATTTTAAGCATCATTGGGTTTAAAACTGATGCTCTGAGTTAACCGAGAAGGACCAGAGTTGAGCTCTTTGTCAGAGAGGGACAGTAACTGTATTATTTGTAACTAAAATTTGCATAAAGTAAGGCTTTTATTAAAATGCAGAATAAAAATTCTTACCAATAGGCAAAATATTCATAATTTCTAAAATAAGGCAAAAAACAGAAGCCTTTAAGTTATGCTCAGTGAAGACTCACTCGGGAGCAGTAAGGGAGCCGAGCCAAAAGAGCAGAATCTTTGAAAAGAGATGAACTCCCGATCATTAATTAGAACTGAAGTTATAGGTAGCACGGAGGTGTAATAAGCTATTTTATAGAAAATTGTGCTTTGGTGACATGTCGAGAGGTTTGTTTAGGCTGTGAAAAAGTGAGAGAGAACAAGATTTTCAACGAATAAAAGAATGGATTTACTTCTTTGAAGTTTGTTTATCCTTTTGAGCCTCCAACATCTTTTATGCAATGTGCTACGTTTTGGAGCTGCGTAGTTTGCTTGTTCCTTGGGCCGGCTCTTGGATTCCACACTTGGAATGGCCGTCTTTCATAGGGAACAAGTGTGATTATAGGAGTCCAGAAGCTAAATGTACATTTTATTGGTGCTACCTTACAAAAAACTTTAGAATCGTCAGACGTCAACACAAAGCTTTTCCCCTTTGTTGTAAAACCACTTGAACACCATGTCGCACTCAAACAATTGCTTAAGATGTTTTTTAAAGTGCCCAGCTCTTGTGAGGACCTTTGTTTACAGATATCTTTTTACAGGGTCTCAATAAAGGAGCTAAGATTAGCTCCTGGGAATTTTTGTACCCATTAAAGAGAAGCTCTTTATTTTAGGAAAATAGATGAATGCAACTTTAGCACAACCCTTCACTCATATTCACACTAAAGCAGATGGCATTACATTTTTACCTGAAACATTTTGGTCACCTGCTTAAAGTTGGTTTTGGTGCTAAAAAGAACATATGTCAAAATACAGACACTGACTTAAACTGGTTCTAAACTGTATAATGGTGCTTTTTCTAGAACTCTGCTATGTTGTATGTTCTCAACAAACATTGTCTGTATCATTTCCTTTGTCAAATACTGGCAGACCAGGAACTACAGAAAGCAGCATTAATAGGTTTTTCAAGTGCAAGTTTAATGTGCATACCGGTGCAGTTTTTCATTTACAGTTTAAATGTCTTCCACATATAAACAGTTATCCAGCAGCTTTTTTTAAAATCTGAACCTAAATGCAAAAAATAACTGAATGTAAACTGTTTAGAATCCATTGAATTTTAAACATCACATGATGAAATAAAAATTATATTTTTTTTTTTCTCTTTTGGGGGAGATTTTGTGTCCACTTGTAACATTTTTGTAATGAGCACCAGCATTTAGAAAGACTGTAAATATGTATGTGAACCACGTTGTTTTTACTGTACTGTTAAAGGTGTTTTAGACGATGGGTGATCTTGCTTATTTTAAAACTGAAATACTGTATGTTGCTAAAAGTATATCCAGTTTAGACTTGAGAGGATACTAAATTTAGCATTCCTTTTATGGATGGCTGATCTCTTTCAGGATTGTGAAATAAAGTCATATTTATATTTTGGACCTCATCATGATTTGCTATTGTTTTTGTTTCAGTTTTCCAATTTAGCTTTATAACTAAATGCCTCGCTGATAAACCTCAGCGTGTTCATATACATTTTAACCAAAACTTTGCATACACTGTATAAAAGGACTATTTTTGTCTCAATCCCTTGACATTCAGTTCGAATACTTTTTTGTGTGTTTTAGGTCAGTTAGGATAAATTATTTTTTTATTATTATTTATATTTGCTAAATTAGAGAATATTAGAGAAGTTTACTTACAGTAAGGTCAGTCTGCCTGTATACAAGTTGTGAAAGTTCAGATGATGGTTCATAAACTTCAGATAGGTTGATTTAAAACATTATGTGGCTGCACCTTTGCAGATGTTTTATAAGGCAACGTCACAAACACAATGCTTCCTTTTGTGACATCATAGGAAAATCAAAACAAATCTGCCAACATACCAACAAGAGAAGTGTTGACCTCCATATGGTTCATCCATGGGATCAATTTCCAGATGTCTGAAGGTGCCACATTCAACTGTTGAAACAGACATATGCAAGTATAAACAGTATGGGAATGTCCACTAAATAAAGACCAATGGTCAGTCTGCATTCTCCTTCCCAAGTCTACATATGAAAGTAACATTTAAACTGATTCTGTCCTTAACGTGTTTTTCTGTTTTAAGACACTTTGATTGAAAAAATATTTCTAATTATTAACGTAAGTAATAATTTTTCTTAGGATAAAGTGCTACATAGTGAAATAAGTCAAAACAAAAGCTCATAAAATCACAAAAAGGATAAATAATGTAAACTAAACACATTTATTGGGGTGATCACCCCCCTTTGATTGATTGTGTCACTGTTCTGAATAAAGGTATCTACCTGGTTTTCTGAAAGATTTAACAGAAACAAGGCAGCATAAAGACGGGGGTGGCATGTGTTATGCAGCGTGGGGCCAATGTTTTACAAGATTTGTCTTAAAATGAGACTAACAGATGATCTAATAATAATATTAATCCTGACTATTTATAAAGCACTTTCAAACAAAGTGTTGAACAGTTACTAGAAGATGAGAAATAAAAACGATACAGAATAAAAGTACCAATGCATAAAACAAAAAGGAAACACAAATAAGACTTGAATTATGGTCACATATGTACACTGGAGCAGGACCCCATAGGTCTCTGAAAGAACATTTTAAATAGATTCTAAAAAATATTAAACAATTGCCAGTTCTAGAATTGGCTTAATGTGTTGTCTTTTTCTTGAGTTAAGTAAAATGCCTGATGGTTAGGTATAAGGGTGAAATTGACATTTTTGATCAAAATCTTTTAATTGCAGGGAAGACAACAACAAAAAACAAGGATTATAAATCAGGTGATACAAACAAAATGCCTTATCACATGTATAATGACAGATCCTCATGACTTGGCTAGTGGTGGAAAATATGATAACTTTCTGAATCACATGTGACAAAGTTGCCTCCAAAGGGCAATAACTAAGGAGGGAACTGAAATCTAGGAACTAGGCTTCAGGTTCATCCAGTTTAAAGTAGTTTTGCATTACAGTGCATAGCTCTCAGTCAAGTGAGGATAGATCCAAGAGGTAACACTACCTTTATGCAAGGTAAGAGATGTTTTAAATTGTGTTATCTCACTGTAGATTTATGATCAATGGTATCAACTAAAAGGTTCAAGTTACATTTGCAAGATGGAACATCATTAAGTCTTTTTTTTATATGGTTATTGTGAAAAAGATAAATAATGCCTGCTGTAAGAAAGCCCAGGTTCGAATCCCAGCCTGGGGTCTTTCTGCATGGAGTTTGCATGTTCTTCCTGTGCATAAGTTGGCTCCCTCCGGGTACTCCGGCTTCCTCCCACAGTCCAAAAACATGACTATTAGGTTAATTGGTCTCTCTAAAATTGCCCTTAGGTATGAGTGTATGCGTACATGGTTGTTTGTCCTATATGTCTCTGTGTTGCCCTGCAATGAACTGGTGACCTGTCCAGGGTGTACCTCTCGCCCAGTGACTGCTGGAGATAGGCACTAGCCCCCCGCAACCCTGCAGAGGATGGGCAGGTAAAGATCATGGATGGATGGATGGATGGATGAAAAAGATAAATAATAGTGTGTTTATAGGTCTGGGTATTGTGGCAGTATTTTGTGTTTGTAACAATGTGCAGAGACTTGATTTTCTCTTTAAAATAAATCACAAAAACATTTATCCATTCAACCATTTCTGACAGTAGCATTTCAGCCATAGCAAATTTTGATTCAGAATTTGTTTATTTTCTCATTTTTTTTAATTTTTCACATTATTCTAATTGCATTCTTTTTTTAGTTACTTAATTATTTTACAAATTATAATGGTTATGTTAGATTTTTTTGTCTATTTTACATACTGTTTAAGTAGAAAGCAAATAAACGTCTGCTCTTGTTTCTTGAAGGCATTTAGTCTTTAGCCTTTTGGAAGAGAGGTGTGTCTTCAAGAAACAAGATATTAATTTACTTACTAATTTTCATTTTATTTTACATACTCTAGTTTTATTTAAAATGTTGCTTGTTATTTTATGATTTATTTTTATTTTATATTTAAAGGCAGATTTGCCCTCAGATTTGCTTGTGTATTTCTTTATTTCTTGTTTAGTTATATACATTCAATTTATTCACTTATTTTTCAATATTATTCAATTATTTTAGTGACTTACACACCAAATTAGATAGATAGATAGATAGATAGATAGATAGATAGATAGATAGATAGATAGATAGATAGATAGATAGATAGATAGATAGATAGATAGATAGATAGATAGACTTTTTGTTATTTATTTTATTTTTTAAGAAATAAAACTATATGGAGCTTGATTATTTTCATTCATTAGGTCACTCAAGTCAAACTCGACCAATGCGGCTTCCGTAGTGGCGGATTGAAGCGTCCTACGGTCAGATCGTTTCTACTAGTCAAGATGGCGACATCGGAGCCGGTAAGAGAAACGAGAAACAGATGAAAATAATCGACTAATGCGCTCCGAGAGGCTTGTTGAACCCCAACTTTATCAGTTGGATTTATTAATCGAAGTTTCCACGTTGAAAGCGATGCTTGTATTTAATGTAGTTGACGCTGCTTCGCTTTAACAATAAAGGCGTGGATTAGCGTTAGCATGCAGTGCAATGTGCCTGACTTTGTCGGCAGGGAGGGACTGATTGAACGTCGTTCATTCATACTTCACACAGCGGTTTGCTTTTTTCTTACTCGACATTAGACTCAAAGTTCAGTGGAGATCATAGTGGGGACATTTTTATCTCGCCCCTCTTTATTTATTGATGCACTTTATGACGAAAAAACACGTGTGTATCGAGCTTTTAGCTAGCCTAGCACGTCTGCTATAAGTAAAGCTAGCAGCTCTCAATTGTGAAGTGAGCTTAGGTTTTACTTTTTTTTGCCATATATTATGAGATTTGCTGGTTTTCTTTGATCTGCATGTGATCAAAACGTTCATCTGGAGAGTCATACGCTATATCTGTCCTTCAAAACCAGAGCTTGAAATATATTGTAATGTAAGTGTGGGGCCTATGAATGGCAGAAGTCTTCAGTAATGTTGATATTAAAACCTTACAGGTGTCTCGAGTTTCTGATTTTTATTTAGCCGATGAGCTAAAGGATCACCTAAACTTGTTGGTCTTTTAAAAAACAACATTATCTCTTTAAATCCTCCAAGGAATCCGCGTGTCTCTGAGTTTATCCTCTTTTTGTAACTGGAGTTTATGCTAATTTATATCGATGGTTTCAGCCTTTGCACTGTGTCAATAATCTAGTTTGTGGACAAGTCCACGACGCTGTCTGTGGTGCTGAAGAAACAGACAGGTTTCAAACATTTACCCAAACGTGGATGTTTACTTAAGTCATTTCATGGTTGATATCAAAGTCCACATGGGCAGTGGTTATCTTGCTAGACATGAAATGAACGCAGGAAGATTAATAATGATAAAAAGGAAAATCTGCAATAGTTTGTTGCGTTTTGGCATGGTAGAAAAACAGGGCACCTAAACAGTATGGAAAAGTGAGGAATTTAATTGGCTTGTAAAAACAAAGAAAACCAAATAAGGTTAAATTATTTAGATTTCTTTCCCATTTTCTAAATCTATCTAAAATAAATAACATCTGTCTGTCTGTCCTTCATCCCAACTTTTTTCACTAATCTATCTTAGCCATTTATTACCTACCATTATCTATTCTTTCCCTCATCTGTCCATCTTATCTGTCATTAATCTTTCCATCTTTTATTTTATTTTAGTGACTGGCTTAGCCATCTCACTGATTCAATTGTATAAACTCAGATGTTTAAATTGCGGTGTCTAATCAAGTTGGGAGGAAAGAAAAAGAGCAAAATTGTTATTGAAAATAGTATTAGTTAACATCATCAAGTTTTTGTAGGTCTGATAAAATATTTATTTGTGCAGAAAATCACTGCTGGACACGTATTTTGTTTTCTGTGCAAATGTATGATGTGTTTGTGTGTTTATCTCTTTAGAAAACAGCTGAAACTGAAGATCAACAGGCTGATGGTCAGGTTGTTGCAAATCCTGAGCAGTATATCAAACATCCTTTGCAAAACAGGTGAGAATTAAAAACACTGACTTGAATGAGTGAATGTTGAAAAACATTTTGAGTATCAAGCTTGCTCTTTACTACTGGGATCATGTATTGCTCAAATTAATACATTTATTCCTCGTTTAACTGAGTTGGTTAATTATCTGGATCCTTCTTGTTGGTAAAGCATTTGTTAAACCTAAGTTAAAGAGCAAACAGCAAAGCAAGGGTAAAACTTGCCTGTTTCTGTGATGGGACTAAACACATTTTGTCTTTTATTAATTTAAGCTTCAGAAACCTGGAGCTTGTTTTTAATTTCTTGCATTTTAATACACATTTAGATCAAACAGTGAAGCTTAGTTACACTGTTGAAACATAAGGAGACATAACAGTCTCTTAGCTTTTAAGTGATGCAACATAATTTTCTAGGATTTCATTGCTTGAAACTAGCAGCTGCTTGAAAGTATGAAAAACATGCATTATGTTGAGGGAAGTAAAAGAACATGCAAATATGGGTGCAGTTCAAGTGAAACGGCTTTAGGAATAATGCCAAAAATATATATTTATGTAACATAAATTTTATATTCAAACCTTAAACCTACCTTCCTTTATAAACTCACCAAAAAAAGAAGCGTCCTCTGACTTTCAACAGTTTTTACTTTCAGTAAACTTAATGAGTGTAAATATTTGTATGAAAACTAAGAGAGTCAACACCATAAGACAAACTAAAAATGTTTCACAGACATGTGACTAACAGAAATAGAATAATGTGTCCTTGAATGAAGGGAGGCTCAAAATCAAAAGTACCAGTCAGTATCTGGTGTGGCCACCAGCTGCTTGAAGTACTGCAGTGCATCTCCTCCTCATGGACTGGACCAGATTTGTCAGTTCTTGCTGTGAGATGTTACCCCACTCTTCCACCAAGGCGCTTGCAAGTTCCTGGACATTTCTGGGGGGAATGGCCCTAGCCCTCACCCTGCGATCCAACAGGTCCCAGACGTGCTCAATGGGATTGAGATCCGGGCTCTTCGCCGGCCATGGCAGAACACTGACATTGCTGTCATGCAGAAACTCACGCACAGAACGAGCAGTATGGCTGGTGGCATTGTCCTGCTGAAAGATCATGTCCGGATGAGCATGCATAAAGGGTACCACATGAGGGAGGAGGAGGACTTCCCTGTACAACAAGGCATTGAGATTGCCTGCAATGACCACAAGCTCAGTCCGATGGTGATGTGATATACCGCCCCAGACCATGACGGACCCCCCACCTCCAAATCGATCCCGCTCCAGGGTACAGACCTCGGTGTAACGCTCATTCCTTCGACGATGAACACGAATCCGTCCATCACCCCTGGTGAGACAAAACCGTGACTCATCAGCGAAGAGCACTTTTTGCCACTCCTGTCTGGTCCAGCGAAGGTGGGTTTGTCCCCATAGGCGGCGTTGTTGCTGGTGATGTCTGGTAAGGACCTGCCTTACAACAGGCCTACAAGCCCTCAGTCCAGCCTCTCTCAGCCTATTGCAGACAGTCTGAGCACTGATGGAGGGATTGTCTTCCTGGTGTGACTTGGGCAGTTGTTGTGGCCATCCTGTACCTGTCACGCAGGTGTGCTATTCGGATGTACCGATCCTGTGCAGGTGTTGTCACACGTGGTCTTCCACTGCGAGGATGATCAGCTGTCCTTCCTGTCTCCCTGTAGCGCTGTCTTAGGCGTCTCACAGTGCGGACGTGGCAATTTATTGCCCTAGCCACATCAGCAGTCCTCGTGCCTCCCTGCAGCATGCCTAATGCACGTTCACGCAGATGAGCAGGGACCCTGGGCATCTTTCTTTGGGTGTTTTTCACAGTCGGTAGACAAGTCTCTTTAGTGTCCTGCGTTTTTATAACTGTGACCTTAAACGCCTACTTTCTGTAAGCTGTTAAGGTCTTAACGACCATTCAAAAGGTGCTGTTAATTAATTATGGTTAATTGAACATGCATGGAAAACATTGTTTAAACCCTTTACCACGAAGATCTGTAAAGTTATTTGGATTTGTACAACATTATTGTTGAAATACACAGTCCTGAAAAAGGGACGTTTCTTTTTTTGCTGAGTTTATATGCTTAGTCAAGATATGTTAAACAAGAGTGTAGATTGTCATTAATTTGTGTTGAAATACTACACAAAACTATTAATTTTGTTCACATTAATAAAAAATGAAAATTTAAGCTGCCCCAAAAGTGCCTTTTTTCACAGATATATCACCTTCCTTTATAAAATAAAAAGGATAACCTAATTCCTTTTCAAAATGAACATAAATATGGTTGGGTTTCTATGCAGTAAAAGTTTGAAATCTTTTTTTATTTAATCGGAGAAGGAAAATAAAATTGAGTATGAATAAAAATAATTACTTTCCAGTATTTATTCCTCATAATATGCATGTTTGGAAAATAAAGCATTTTTAAAATTGAGTTGTATTTAGATGTTCTTTATTTGGATTTGCCACACAACAATGTTTTTGATTTATTGGTTATTAAATTACTGACTAACAACTGATAAATGCACAAATAAATTGAAAATCCAAAAAGAAATCATTCACAGCATTTTTCTTGGGCTCCGACATTCTCTTAAACCAGGGTTTTAAACTTGACATGTGGTTTTTAAATTAGGTCTGGTTTAGAAGCCAGATTGAAACGGTATTGAAACTGTAATACTGGTTTTCCCAACTTTTTTCTTAAAAAATCTTTATGTAGTACGGATTAATCCCAGCTAGATTGGATAACTTTTAAATAATACAGATTTTAAAATAGGGATGATCTCCGTTGGTACAGAGCTCTAAAATGCTTTTAACCGCACTGTGAAAAGGGAACATAGTTCATAATATTTTTTTAGTTTTTCATATTACACATATAAAAAAATAGTTGGAATTCTAATTAAATTTAGGGTTCTTCACACCTATTGGATAAAACACCTTCAACAAAATCCTAAATACATTTATGTACATACGTGGTGATAATGAGAGTCGTTAATTGTGTTTATTAAACAGATCCCTAAGTAGTAATAGTGTTACTGCAGTATGAATGGGGTTTTAGTCTGTGGTATAGCTGCTGATGGGTGGGTTTAATGTAAGAGCTGTATGTGGTGGGGGCACTGAGTTCGCCTGGTGTCCCCTATCTGCCCTCAGCTCTCTCCCGGTCAGCCCCACCCCTCCTGGGAACGTATGAAAGAATAAATGCACGCATTGTACACAAAGGCTGCGTTTCTAGTGCTTGTGAGGATTTTCTGAGTTCATGCGTACTTTTGTGAGAAGCTGTTGTGTTCTGGTGAACTGAGGTCACACAATTACACTATGAAGTAAACACTTCTTTAGACAAATTTGGTTCATAATATTATATAAGTGGGTATTTTTGTGAGAAAAGCAATATGTTGACCTATGAACATAAAATTCTTTTTTTTTTTCAGATGGGCCCTGTGGTATTTCAAAAATGACAAGAGCAAAAGCTGGACGGAGAACTTGCGTCTCATTTCCACATTTGACACAGTTGAAGACTTTTGGGCGTAAGTTTGGTTTATGTTTTTATTAAAAATATCAAAACTCTTGCAAATATGATTATTATTTCCATGAGTTAAACTTTTAACCCACTGAGTTTTATGAAGACAGTTTAAGAGCATAACTAATTCCTCCCCATTTTTTCTTTTTGTTTTAATATTTCTTTATTTATTTAGATAATGTAACATCAACAGTTTGTAAACATTGCAAAGATATAAAATTTTCCCATGATACTTATGTCTCCATGTTGAATGCATGAAACTTTCCATCATAATGCAAACACATACAAACAAGCAGGTTTGTTTTGAAGTCTTTATCAGGGTCCCATGACTGCAGGATGTGTTACTGATTATATTGCTCCGATCTAATGCAAATGAGGCTTTATATGTAGGTTTGGATTTTACAGTTTTGTTGCTTAATGTTAAAAACTCCTCTGATCTTCATTCCAGATTATATAACCACATACAGCAACCAAGTAAACTCGGCTTTGGTTGTGATTATTGCTTATTTAAGGTAAATCTATTCCTGGTTTGTTTTTATTTTTTGTCAATTTGTATGAATATTTAAAGCCTACAATCTGATGCTTCTACCTTGTTACCATGTGATAATGTTTGGTATTATTTTATTCAGCTGTTTTTATCGGTTGCTTTAACCAGATAAGTAAAACGGTCGGATTTTCATACATAACAAATCTGTAAGCAGTGAAACCAATAACCGCTCCTAACTTTTTTTGTTCGTAGGGGAATTTTCTCTTGACTTTAAAAAAATATAATGAGCAGATAAGTTCATATGAGAGCAATAGATACACTGAAGTTTTCTCAGACAGTGATTGCACCTGTTAAAGGAAAACTGCAGCAGATGAGCTAAAGGCCTGGATGTAAATTTCTAGTTGTAATTGTCATTTTTTTGTGCCAGGATGGGATTAAGCCAATGTGGGAAGATGAGCGGAATAAGCTCGGGGGTCGATGGCTGATGACTCTCAACAAACAACAGAGGCACAACGACCTTGATCGCTACTGGATGGAAACGGTAACTGATGTTTTTCCCTCCTCAAAAAGAGTCCCTGTCATCTGATTGGATAACTGTCATTTGTTAAAAAAATTTAAATAAATTAAACCATGTTGTCATGCCGAATTCTATAGCTCCTGTGTTTAGTTGGTGAGTCTTTTGATGAGGCAAGTGAAGATGTGTGTGGCGCTGTGGTCAACATCAGACCTAAAGGTGACAAAATATCCATCTGGACAAGCAACTGCCAAAACAGGGAAGCCATCATGACGATAGGGTAAGAAAGAAAGCCACTTTACTCCTAACATGAAGTGCCATGTAAAAAATATTCACACCATTTGGACTTTTTTCACATTTTCTCACAATACAACCTCAAACCATGTATTTTGAGATTTTATGTAGTGGAGCCTCACAAGGTAATGGATAACTGTGATGTGGAAAAAAATTATACTTGAGTCTCAAATCTTAATTTAAAGAAAATCTGGTAATGGTTTTCTAGGCCTCTTTACTCTGATGCCCTTAAATAAAGTTCAGTGTTGGCTGTTATGCTTGGATGAGGTCATAAATCAAAAGTCTGGCCCCTACGGAGGAGTGGCAGCAAGAGAACTGCTTCTGAAAGAGAAGTTTATCAAACTATTTAGGGAACACAGCAAACATGTCGGACAAAGTGATCTGGTCTGATGAGACCGTATTGAGCTGACACTGGAAACCTCACACTGCATATTATCCTAAACACACCATCCTCACCGTTAATCATGCTGTGGGGTTTCTTTAGCATTGAATGTTAAGCTGGTCAGAGTCGATGGGATACAATTTTGTCAGCTTATAATGTTGGGCTATTGCATAAAATCTAATCAAAAAACATAGAAGTTTGTGGTTGTTATGTGACCAGGGTGAAGAAGTTACAGATATGGAGAGGGCTGCATTCTTCTGCTCTTTCTGACCATTAGGTGGTGACTGTGAGCTTCTCTCCCTTGTCTTTCTACAGGCAACTTTACAAAGACCGTCTGAACATCCCTATAAAAGCCATGATTGGCTACCAGTCACATGACGACACGTCCAGTAAGAGCGGCTCCACCACCAAGAACATGTACTCCGTTTGAAAACCCTTTCCCTGTTACAACTTGCTGTAGATTTAAACAATTACCAGTCTGCATCATCACATCATCACATTAACTTTTGAGTTGTCAACTACTATAGTGTAATTTCCTTTTATTGCAAACAAACATTGTTTATAGTGTGTACAGGCTGGCTGGAGAGTCTGGCTCAAGATGTCTTAAATGAGCAGAAGAACATAAATAATTTCCTTTTAGAGTTGAGGAGTTCTGTGAGTTATATAGTGACCTCCCATAGATATGCTGAGAACAAGCTTTTTCAGTTCTTTGAGTTGGGAAAGAAACCCCTCAACTTTTCAAGGCCTTTTGTTTTCCTCATGCTGGGTTCTCCTCTAAAAATTGTTTTTTCACTCACAAGAAAAAATTATAGACACATTTGCGTTACACAAAATAAGTTTTAAGGACAGTTTTTAACTTGATTTATCCAGGAGTGTAGAGCACGAGGTGGGCTTTCAGGTGTATCAGCATGAAGAATCTACAGTATCTCAAAGGTTTGGAAAAGCTGTGGTCACACTCCAAAGTGGAAGGTTTGGATTTAAGGCCACCTATTATTTCAGCCACGCTGGAATTGTGGAATATTGCTAGTAGTACTTCTTGTTTTGTTTTCTTCCACTTACTTTTATTTATAATGTATGCATTGCAGTTACGATGAAACGTTTTTTTTTTTCCTTTGGTTAAAGTTTATAGTGAGGACTACTGCATATAGATAGCATTTTTCCCATGTACCATACAGTAATAATGCTGACAGGTGTGCTTTTCACTGTTCTCTTCCTAACAGCAGCTGTAGATTATGTCACGCTCCTCTTGATAGATGCAAAAGAAAGATGATATTCTTTGTGAAATGATTTTTGCTCATAATGTATCTTTATTATTGGTAATTCCAGGATGTATATTACCTTCTTTCAAGTAAAGGTTAAGTGCTTTGCATTAAACTGCATCTTTGTCACTTTTGTGAAGAGTACGTGTTCTCAGAGAAGTTAGACTCTTGAGTCATGGTTTCCTCTTTGTTACTTGAGGGCAGTTGCCATCTGAAGGCATTATATTTGAGTTAAAGCAGACAAAGTATGATTAGTTTGTTTGCAATCAACTGCTCATTTGGTAATCCATTTGTTACTTTAAAATCAAAATCAAAGTTATTGAGCGGAAGGCGTTAACCTCCACAATTATTCGTAAAGATTAGTGCAAAAACCCTTTCGATAAATTGCTGTAATGGAGAATTGGTGACCATAAGACGTCACTTTTTGCTGGTGTTTGGTAACTACAGGTACAATTAAAAAAACCCAATTAGAATATCATCAAAAAGGTTTCAAACAGTTTGATTTTATTTGACATAGAGTGAAATGTTTTGAATCTTATTTTCTTGTCGTTTAAAATGATTTAGGCTTACAAATAATGAAAACCCCAAATCTAGTGTCTCAGAAAATTAGCAGAATACACCCTTTTTTTTAATAAGACATTTTTGGGGGGTGTCCCTTGGATGGCTCAGTGGTAGAGCAGGTGCACCATATGTTGAGGCTACAGCCCTCAATTCAGCTGTTCTGGGTTTGATTCCCAGGCCATTTACTGCATCTCTTCCATATTATTCTGTCCAGATACTGTTAAATAAAGGCCAATAGTACTAATAAAAAAGCATATTTTTAATTCATTTTATGTAATGTTCATATTGTGGCCTACGCAATCATGGGGAAGACACCTGACTTGACAAATGTCCAGAAGACAGTCATTGATACCCTCCACAAAGAAGGTAAGCCACAAAGGATCTTGCTGAAGAAGCTGCTTGTTCAGAGTGCTGTATCTGAGCATGTTCTTAGACATTTTAATGGACGGAAGAAGTATGAAACGGTGCAACAGGGATAATCAGCCTTGAGAGGATTATCAAGCAAAATCAATCTTTCGAATTTAGGGGAGCTTCACCAAGAGCTTATTGAGCCTCGAGTCGGCGCATCAAGAGACACTGCACAGATGAATCCTACAGAAAGACTAGAAATGTCCATGTTGCTTGAAGTCAAGTGTACAGTGGGACAAATAAGTATTTGGCAGCCACCAATCGTGCAAGTTGTCCCACAAAAAGGCGAGAGGTCTGTAATTTGCATTATAGGTAAACTTCAACTGAAAGAATAAATAAAAAATCGCATTGTATGATTTTAAAGAATTTATTTGTATATTTGTCTGTCGAAATGCAAAACTATTTTTGTAGAAGATGACATTGCTGAACAGTTTTTGTCCAGTTTTATCAAAGACGCACATCACAGCTTTTTGTAAAGACAGCTGGATTCTTGTCCTGTTGTGGCCTCCTACAGTTCTCATGTTACTCCTCAACTTAATGCCATTTTCCAACAAAACTGACATTGAAAAAAGATCCATAAAGAAGCACCTGAGATTAAATGAAATTGAAAGTATCTTAAGTAAAAAAATTGCTGAAGACCTGGCAAATATGGGTTAAAGCTAAACAGACTACAGGTGAGAATTCTTTATTTATATTCTGTATAGAAGCCAGTTTTGGGGACAAACAACAAAATCAATGTGTACAGGAATTCAAAACACATTCAGAGCTCTAAATGTCATTTTTCTGTCAAAAATCATGTGGAAAAGATAATTTAACGTTTTCAGGAGATCTCCTGATTCTATGTTTTTCCAGTCATGACTCTTCTTAAACTAGTGAGAAAAATAAGGTCTTGGCCCCAGTAATCTATGTAGCTCCTGGTGCTCTGTAAACAATGTTTTTAAATTTCAGATACATGCTGGGAATGTAATGGAAAGGACAATGACAACACCTGCAGTGGAGGAAGTTGTGGTGACGTCTGTGTTTTCAATAAGAATGAGCCATCAGAAGTCTTTGTTCAAGACGTCATTCAGCTTTAATTATCCAGTCAAACAGGATCTTTGTTAGCTGCTGGATCTCCACCCTCTCAATCTGAGAGCATCATAGTCAATCCTGTCTGTCAACACGACATGTAACGCCTTCTTAATTTTATTAACGTGCCTAAACTCATGTTTGTGCTAAGCTACAGGAGAAAATGTTTGTTAGTACACTCCACATTCAAAAAGTCATTGCACTAAAAACACGCAAGCTTAAACCATTTCAATCAAAGCAAGAAGTCAGGAAAATTCTCTGGTAGGCAACGTATACAGACCTGTGAAAAACTATTTACATCCCTGTTCACCTCCTGCTAAAGTGCAACAACAAACTGTAATGTGTTTCATTTGGATTTTATATGATAGACCAACAGAAAGTACAGCCTAATTGTGAAGTAGAAAAAAAAATACACATGGTTTGCAAATTTATGGATGGTTGATAATTGTGTTCAGCCCCTCACGCCTTCATTCCATTGACTATATATACATTCCCTATGTAAAATCAAAAGTAAACAATTATCTTTGGAAGTCTCACAATTTGTAAATAGAATGCATCTGTGGGAAAATTATTCTCCATATAACTAAAGTTGTTCAGTGAAGGCCTCAGAGGTTTGTTAGAGAACATTAGTGAAGACCAAGGTACACAGCAGACAGCTCAGGGAGAAGGGTGTGGAGAAATTTAAAGCAGTGTAAGGCTATTAAACAATATCGCAAGCTTTTAACACCTCACACATAGACCTGATGTTCAAAGATGGAACAATTATTTCACAACTGTAAGCCTACTAAATCCATCTAAGCTGTCATGCCAGGCAAGGAGAGCATTAATAAGAGAACCAACCAGGAATCCCATGGTAACTCTGGAGGAGCTGCAGTGATCCACAGCTCAGCTGGGATCATCTGTCAGCAGGACAACTATTAGTCTTTTCCATTTGCTGTGCATGTGAAAGATGTTTCTCCAGTCCAATGACACCAAAATTGAATGTTTTGGCCTAAATGCAAAGTGCGTTAGAAAAAACATCACCCTAAACACACCATTTCCATGTTGAAACATGGTGATGGCAGCCATGTACCATATTTTTTTCCCCCAGCAGAGACAGGATGGAGCGAATTACAGAGCAATCCAGGAAGAAATAACACATCCACCTTCCAGCCAGGCAGACGTACAGTCAGAGCTACAGTGGAATGGTTTTGATCGTGGCATATTCAAAGGTTCGAACCGTTGAGTCCAAATACAGACTTAAATCCAAAGAACAATCTCTGGCAAGACTTCAAATTTCCTATCATTTCAATCGGACTGAGCTCGAGCTATATTGCAGAGAAGAATGAGCAGAAATTTTAGTCTGTAGCTGTGGAAACCTTGTAGAGACATACCACCAAAAGGTTTGCGGCCATCAATTGCTTAGTGTTGGTCTGTCGCATAAAATACCAACGAATATTGCAATGAGGTTAGTAGTTAATGTGGTGTGTGTGATTTTACAAGGTGCTGTAAATACAGTCCAAATATATGTCTTGTTCTTTTGCAGTTAAAGTTTTGCGTATTTTAATAAATATAAATATATTACCTAAGAAACAGAAATGGCCATTTAAAGGAAAATCTTTTCAAGTAACAGTCAAGATCACAAAACAACAGGATACATAATCCAAGCCATCAGAGACTGAAACAATAAAATAACATAAAAAGACTATTGAACCTTCAGCCAGGGTCCAACCACTGTTGTTACTGATGTCCTACTCAGTCCCTCATCGCTGTTTGAGCTTCCCTGCTGGACCCTGGCTGCCTTATATCAGGACATGGACAATATCAAGGGCTTTTCCTCCTCGCGTTTGCTCAGCAGGTTTGAAAGCATGAAGGACGAGAAGAAGAAAAACTCCACAGCGTAGGTGAGCTCAAACATCTGCAGGTTGACGCTGAGGGTCCACTCGAACACAGCAGACAGATGGTTGTAAAAATACTCTTCCTGGACGAACAAAATGGTATCTGCAGGTTGTCAAGTTGAGGATCAGCAGGACAAAGTCAAATGTGTGATGATCACTGGAAAGATTGTTTATGAATAAAGGATTAGATGGCTTACTTGCTCTTATTCACTCCCATGCTAAACTGCCCTATGGGTGTTCTGTTAAATATTAATCCAATAAAGTTGTGCTATCTTCTTTTGTCATGCATGCTGTTGTGGTCATCCCACTTAGTAAACACAGTGGCACTGCAGATCTGTAAAGAACTTGGCGGCGACAACTCGGGTCGCTCTGCTATTTTCTGCCTTCAGAAAAATGTAACATTATTTAAAACATCACTTCACTAAACAAAGCTGATTTGGCACCAACACTCTGAAAGGATACAGCAGACAGTCACAGTGATTTGAACCACTGTCAAAGCGATGCGCAGTGGGAAGAGGAATCGTTCAAACCCGGTCAGAACACATTTCCCCGTCAGGGCAGCAAGCAGGGTGGTGTAGAAGCAGGCACACGTGAAACTGACAGCCGCTCCGAGGTAATGCATTAGTGTTACATCACCTGGCTGTGGAGAGCAGTAGCAGGTTTTTTATTATAAGAATATGGATGAAGAGCTGAATACAGGGTAGATTTTTTAATAGTGTGCAAAATGCCATCCTTTTAGCACTCCGAGTAAAAAACTGATTTGCTTCTTTTAATCCATCAAATGTTTAAACCTCTTTTTTTTTGTAGATTTTTGCTTTTCGGCTGATATCCTTGTTAAAGAACAACCTTGGCTGAGGAACTTGACTAATCAGTTAATTATTAAGTCTCTACCTATGCTAGTAATGAATTATTTTCACCAGTACAGTCTAGTTCACTCTTTTCCTTATAATGATCATGTCTATATAATAAAATAAGGCATTTGATTGGTTTTGTAGTGGAAAACAGCAGACCATTTAATACTCATGTTAATAACAGGTCTTTAAAACATAAATCTAGAATGATCTAGCATTATAAACTGTGTAAGAATCAAAATGCGTCTCCTGTGCTGAAAACTTTTAAAGAGGACATGAAGCAAATAGTGACCTCCCATTGTTTGCTCTTTTAACAGAGGTGTGAATTAAAACAGTTCAACTTTAATATGAGGCAAACATTCATAAGATAGTATCTCTTTGTGGAATACATCCATCTGAAATAAAGCCCCTGGCATTTCTGCTCACTTTGACACCACATATTTCTAGGGAGTAATGCACAACTTACGTTACAGTTTCCAGCAGCAAAGGCCCCAATGGCTGCCACCAATCCAAAGGCTAATGCAACTTTGCTCAGCATAGAGTGGCACATGTGTTTCTCCATTATATGAGCATGATGGAATATAGTGAACAGCACAACTAAAGAAGAAAGCATGGTTAGTATGGCAGATAACAGAACATGAGGTACACTGCCTTGCAAAAGTATTCATACCCCTTTAACTTGTTCAAATTTGTAAATTGTACCCTGTTAGGTTTTTAGGGGACAGAAAAACTTAAAAGTCGTCCATGATCTTAAAACTAGGACATGTATTTGTAATTAGCCATTTTCAATAGGATGCCCCTAAATTAAATGTAATGAATCAAATGCCTTCAGAAGTCATGTAATCAGTATTTAATCTCAGTGTAAATCCAGCTGCTGTGTTAAGAACTCAGATGTTTATTAGAGAACATTAGTGGACAGGCAGCATCATGAAGACAGGGGAACACAGAACATTGGATACAAAGTTAGTTAAGTTTAGGTTTTAAAACAATATTTCAAACTTTGAACATGTCAATGAGCATCTTTAATCCAGCATCTGAAAATAGATCAAGGATTGTACACCTGCAAACCTCTAACACATGGTCAGCCACTGAAACTGACAAGCCAAGCAAGGAGAGCATTTTTTCAGACATGCAGCAGAGAAGCCCATAATAACTCTGGAGGAGCTGCAGACATCCACAGCTTAAATTGGAGAATATGTTTATAGGACAACTGTTAAGACATGCAATCCACAAGTCTCCCTTTTTCAGAAAAGTGAAAAGAAAAATTTCATTGTTTTAAGAAAACTAAAAGGCAATCCAGTTTGCAGATTGCCACAAACATGTAAGAAGCAGTAGATGATTTCGTCAGATGACAACACAGTTAAACTTTTTTGTAAACACTGTGATGGAAAAGATCAACCAGAAGTGAAAACACCATCCCCATGAGGACACATAGTTGAGGCAGCATCATGCTGAGGGGAGGCTTTTCTTTAGGAAGGGGAAAGCTGTTCAGAATTGACTAGAAGATGGATGGAGCTAAATACAGCGAAATGCAGGAGAAAATCTGTTAGGAATGACAAAAGACCTGAAGCAGAGGTTTCCCTCTCAGCAGGACAACGACCCTTAACATACAGCCGGATCTGCAAAGGAATGCTTTAGATCATTCATGTGTTAAAATGGCCCAGTCAAAGTCCAGACCTAAATTCCATTTGTGGCCACGCTTGGAAATTGACACCCATCCAATCTGACGGAGCTAGTTTGCAAAGAAGAATGGGCAAAAGTTTCAGTCTCTAGATGTGCAAAGCTGACAGAAGTTTGCCAAAATATTTGCAGCAGTAATTACAGGGAGTAATAGTAAAAAGTTCCTTTCCTTTTAATTAAAATTAAAA
Source organism: Valencia hispanica (assembly GCA_963556495.2). NCBI lineage: Eukaryota > Metazoa > Chordata > Actinopteri > Cyprinodontiformes > Valenciidae > Valencia > Valencia hispanica. Next base: position 26,944,722 of record OY747711.1, read on the forward strand.
TGAAGAACTTTATGGTTGCGAGATAAAGTATGAAAAATTTTAAGGAGTTTGAATACTTTTGAAGGCACATAGCATGTAATGTCTTGAATTTTGCTGCTGAACTCACATAGAAAGGTTCCAGCGTTCATTGTTGCTGTAAAAAGCGAGCTTTCTGGAGCATAGGTCCCACTTCCACTGGAACAACAACGCTTATTTTAGTATTTATGACAACAATGAAAGTTTTGGGAAGAAAAAAATAAGACGATGTTCTGACTTTTCACCTTATTGTAGGAACCCAGCAACATCCACTGGTCTCATTCCCTCTGCAATAATATTTACCACTCCTGAAAAGAAATTGAGAACCACGATTTACCATTTAAAAATAAATGGTTAGAACACATAAATGAGACCCAACTCACCAATCACTGAGTGCACACACATGATTGTTGGAGTAGGCCATGCCATATCTGCAAAAAAAAAATTATAATAATAAATAAAAAGATTCAGATAAATGTAAGTATTTATACTATGGTGGTATTCAAGGTTTCACGCGACTTAATATTTAATATTCAGCCCTGCAGGATTTCTTAAATGAGAAATAACTTCTTTAGTTTTAATCAAATTAAAACATGTTAAACCAGCTTATGCATTTACTATGTCTTTGCAAACCCTAAACCATAAAAAGTTAGGAATATATTGTGTCTGTCAGTGAATTTTACTGCTAGAACCAAACACAAGGAAAGAAACAGCAGAAGGAGGAGGCCCCCTCTGCCACACCTGACTGTTAGAGTTTAATTATTATTAACATGAATAACAAGTGAATGTCTTTATGATTTTCTTGCATATCCAGTGAGCACACCCTGTGGCACACTAAACAAGCCAGGTCACATATTTTCAGCTCGCTGTCTCAAGGATACACGCAACTGACATCTGACTTAATTTGTGCCTTTGTGTTGATTTTGTCTGATTTAAATGACTTTTTAAAGATTGTGTGGTGCTTAATCTCCACAGAATCATGTCAGGGTCAACTGTTATAAATATCAGTCCTCCACCGTGTTTTTATTGTTTCCTATCCAAGAATATATAGTCTGTGTTATCCTCCTGGTAACCATGACGTAGTCCTGACATGTTTTCTGTGGAATTAGCCGCGTTATCAGCTTTCAAACAAAAAGCTTTGAATTATGTGTGCTCAGAAAGTAAAAACCAACAAAACTATTGCAGATTTGCCATTTAATGCCAATACACATAGAGCGGCAGACTGTAAGCTATAAAAATGAAATGTTGTCTTTTCACCAGGATGTTAAGCCATTAGAGACAATGTCAATAAAAACTTACACGCTCCATGTTCCAATGAAGGACACCAGCGATAGTGAGATGGGAAGGATGATCCAGAGCATCATGTTTTAGAGTTAAGTAAGAGGAATAAAACTAAAAACAAAGCTTCCTGGTGTCTTCAACACGCCTGGTGTCAGACCTTTTTGGAGGTTTGTGGATTCCTCATGGAGCCAGCATTAAATCCTCAGGGGAAGTTTGGTAACAAAGTCACAGACAAAAAAAACCTTGGTAATAAATAAATGTAAGGCTACTTATTAAGAAGCAGTTAGCCTAGTGTAGTTAAAGTAAGTCCTCCACAACCAAGAACACGGAGCTGCTTTATGTAAGTCTCCTTCTTTCTGTTTCTGCCACTCCTTTGAAGCACCACCTTGTTCTGGGAGAAGAGTGTTGAGAAACATGGGGTTGGCCTTCTTTCTTTTACCACATTGTTTGTTTTGTTCCAAACAAACTCCCCGTATGCTTTGTCTTGATGTGGAGTTTCTTACATTACCACAAATATATAAACATTTAAAAATATAATACATTATTACTAGATCAGGATTGTGAGATTGTCAGTTTTTCCTGTCACTTCATGATGATAAAGCTGTCATGAACCACATAAATGTTTCTTTTGTATTAGATTTGGTATTGAACACTCCAAAGGTATTATATTTTTAAGTGGTAAGTTTATGTCCTGTGTGGAAAATGTTAAAATATGTTAAGCTCTGAAAATTGAAAGTAAATTAAAGCAGTAAGTGTTCCCTTGTTAAGTTTTCCAGGAACTTCTGGACTGTCAGGTTTTTGGGAATTCCCAAAAGAAATATAAAAAACTTGCACAGTTCTCAAAATACATTCCTAATTCATTTGAAAAGTAAAGTCATTTTGTGCTTTGACAAATAGTCTGAGATCTACAGTGCGGGTCAGAATCCCTGAAACTGCTGGATGGGATACTAAAAATGTCCAATCAATCAAATTTTATTTTAACAGCACTTTTTATATAACATAGTTCTGCAAGGCTTAAGTATTAATTCAGGAATGTTGCTGCCTAAATCAAGGCTCATCAAACAGGCAGCTTTTTTTTTACAGTTTGTTATTGTTTAATTTTGGTGAACTTGCAAGAATTGTAGCCTTGAAGTTTTCTTTTTTTAGGGAACAGGAGCGGCACCCAGTCAGGTCTACTATTGCTGTAGCCCATCTGCTACAGTGCTGTTTGTTCACATATATTATTCCACATACCTTGGTTGTAACAAGTGCTGATTTGAGCTACTGTTGCCTACTCTGACATCAACAGGGCATTTTCGTCCACACTATATTTTTAGATTTTATTCTGAGAGATGGTCAAGAAGGAAAGTTCAGCAGTTTCTAAAATACTCAGACAACCCGTCTGGCATGAATATTCACAAAGATAAATCTTATTCAGAGACAGAGTTTTATTTTCAATAGGGTCCCATTTAAACAAACACGAAAGAAACAAACGTGTCAAAATTTGTGAAACAGACAATAAGCAGCAGAAAATACAAACAACAAATTACCTAAAAATATCAAATAAATAATAGCAGAGACTAGAAATAAAACATCAAAAACAGAAACTACTATCCACTAATGAGTTTGTCCTTTAAATGTGTTATATATATATATATATATATATATATATATATATATATATATATATATATATATATATATATATATATATATATATATTATAAGATCAGGCATACGTGAATTGCACCACTTGGGGTCCTCAACTTCAAAACAAACAAAATGTCGGCGCACATCAGATTGGGACTTCTGCGGTTAATAAGGGCCCGAAACAAAGCTATCTTCAGGTTTCATTTCTTTTATCGGTCTCCCATAATGTGCTACATGTGTTGTATAACTGACAAGATGCGTAGAAAGACTTGTGTAACGCCTATTATTTGCCGCATCTTTTTGTTCCTGAGATTTAGCAATCTACTTTGCTAACCACAGAACTATGAAGCAAGCGTCCTCTTTAACCAACAAATTAATCTGTTTATATGAAAACCAATTTTAAATGTTTAAAACCTTATAATTTCACTTTGTAACAGTCATATGCTCACGACGATCTAAATAGTTAACTTATTAGCTAGTGGTCAGCTAGCGTAAATAGTCGAGTTTCGTGTAATCAAAATGATTTATTGATTTGCCTTTTTTTATTATTTAACCTTCGAAACGCACAACTAAGAGCTCAGTCGTCACATATCCCAGCCATAAAAGTGTTTGACGAACTCTTCACCTTTCTACCAGGTTACCGGATCGCTCACAAACCACAGCTTTTAGCATCAGAGTCCAGAGTCACCCAGGGACAGGAAGTGCGTACTACTCAGGTCAGACACCAGCCTCGGGACACTCCTGTTGTGATCTTGTCATTCAAGTAGAAAGTGTTGATCCCTACCAAGCAGCTGGTTTTGTGACGTTTTTCAGCGAGAAACCTGTCCATCCAGACTCAAGATACTCCAAACCCAAAAAGCTTGAAGTTTCTCCCTGGGAAACCTGTGCTGGGTAGCGGTACGCAGGACTTTCCTTCTCCGAGCTCAGCTGGATCTTCATCTTTAGCCAGGTAATGGGTTTACAGCTGTACTTATTTGCACTGGTTCTAAATAGCGTCCAATAGAATAATCAAATACCACAGTAATATAGTATTCAGACTGTATTAATTATTTATATCACTATGAACAATTCTAATTACCAGCAAATTAATAAGGTGTTTTTGTTGTCTGAAGTCTATTTGTTGTCAATGATTGAAAAAAGTAAAAGAAAAAAAGGCAACTGAACACAGAGATAGCACTTTTTAAAATACACATGAAAAAGCTATCTAAAAGCATGCAGTATTCACACAGATTTAGTAAAATAGTTTGACCAGCTGCCTTACTGTTTACTGGTCCTCTTTTTGCTGCCAAAATAACCCTGACTTGTCCAGACTTAGGGGCTCAGGTGGTAGGAGTTTGTCCTGTAACTGGTGGGTTGTCGGTTTGAACCCCCCCGCCTCATTCGTCTCGGTCATTATGTCCTTGGGCAGGACACTTTACTTGCCTTGGCTACTGGTGGTAGTCAGAGGTGTTGCCTGTGTGTGGCACCCTCGCTTCTGTCAGCGTGCCCCAGAGCTGGGGTATATAGTTACAATGTTACATAGTATACGTTGAACCCAGTCCAGGAATGGAGCCCTAAAACATCTTTAGTGTTCAGTTTCTTCTGTTTGAAATGTATGCATTTACAGAACATTCTGTGTTTTGAGGCCCTTGGAGAATCAGACATCATAACTTAAGTTGTGAAAATGGTCAAAGGAGGGAACTTATACTTATTTATTTTCTTGTACATGGGAACGGACATTCTAAAGGAAACTGCATTTGTAAACCTCAAACTCTGTTGGTTTTAGTATGGATTTTCCTTTTAAAACACTGAAATGCACATTTTGTTTTAGAGAGATGTAGCATTTGGTTCACCCATTTTGTGGCCAAATCAACATTCCCGTAAAAGGCCAGAATCTGGTGTTTTGGGGCTGATTGGGATTCCCAGTCCATGGTTTTATTGGTGTGGCTCATTTGATATAATCATTTGTTTCCTCATTTTGACTCTGATAGGAAGGGGTCATCCTTTCATTGCACATACAATATAACCAGAATGATATAGTTTTGAAGATTAAATATTATTAGTAGTAGTCAGGGTTTCTGTAAAAAACAGAACTGCCTTCAGCTATGTGTTTCATGACTTTAATGTGTTTTTGTTTTAATATTTAATAAAGTACTTGTGTCTCCTTCAGGGACCTGTTTGAAATTGAGGGAGTAAAAAGTGTGTTCTTTGGCCCTGACTTCATCACTGTAACCAAAGTAAGCACTAATTATACTCTGACAGCTCATCTAAGGAAGATAGTTGTTTGTGAAGGGATAACTCACAAGATGTTTTGTTTTTACTGTCAGACTGACGAGGATGTGGAGTGGACGGACATTAAGCGTCATGTTTTAGATGCTATTTCCAAGTTCTTTGAGAGTGGGGACCCGATAACCACAGGAGCAGTGCACCATGAAAGCAGTGAGTTTTCTTTAAATTCATCATCCAGACTGTGCCTCGTATAAGCACTTCAACATTTTAAGATGCGTTGTTTCCTTTGGAACAGCTCTTTCTGAAGATGATGACGATATTGTATCTATGATAAAGGAGCTTCTGGACACCAGAATTAGGTACAGAAACTACCAACTTATCACGGTTTCGATGTATCTTTTTCAACTCAATAAATCACTGTGTGATAATGCAGAGATATTTACAAAAAAGATAAGAAAAATGTCATGCTGACAGTTTTCCTTCTTTTGTTATAAGATTCTTAATCAATCCATGCTTTTGTTCTGCACAAATTCATTGTTGTTGTCTCTTTACCTCACAAGACCTACAGTGCAAGAAGATGGAGGTGACGTCATCTTTAAAGGTTTTGAGAATGGCACAGTAAAATTAAAGCTAGTTGGATCCTGCACAGGATGTCCCAGCTCGACGGTTACTCTGAAAAACGGTATTCAGAACATGCTGCAGTTCTATATCCCAGAGGTGGACAACGTGGAGCAGGTGTTTTACTGAATAACTTCTTTTCCGCCAATTTGTTCTCTATGTGAATGAAAAACAGTGTGTACTTTTTTACAGTTAATGTGGTTGAAGAAGTTTTAAAAGTTACATTATGGGCACAAATTTCATTTGCAGAAATCACTGGTGACGCAAAGACAATTTTTTTGTATAAATTTAAGCACTTTTTTTAGCTTCACTTGGTTGAGTTAAAGAGTTCAGACAAAGAAAATAGATGATTAGCCCTTCCAAACAAATATATTTCCAAGCAAAGTTCAGTCTTCAAAAGTTGCTGCAAGAGCTTGATGAACTGAATACTTCTAGCAAATGCAGTGGATGTTATTATTGACATTTTAAGAAAACACCTCTTAATCTATAAATCATGGACTGCTTAGGACAAAGCTGAATAATTATGGTATTGGAGGATTGGCACATTAGTGGATAAAAAGTTTCAGTGGTAATAAATATCATTATGTTCAGACACAGACCTTTTCAATAAATTCTAATATTTTTAAACAGCTAATTTACTATAATAACCCGATTCACTTAGTGAAACACATTACATAAATCTATTACATGCAGAATTATATTTTAAATTTAATATTTAATAATAACAGTAATAATATTAAAACAAAAATACATTTCTTATGATCTGGTAGTATGCGGTTAATACATAAAATTAATACTCAGGCAGTATTGATGCTACAAAACGAAGTAGTAACAATTAGAAATGGCTTAGCTTATTAAAAGGATCCACCCTACAAAGTATTTATTACATTGCATGCCTTCAAAGTCTATCATTTAGTAGAACTTTACACAAAAGTAAATAATACAAAGGTGTGTTTCTTCTATAGGGGGTAAAAGTGTGACATTACAGTTAAATGCAAATAAGCCTTTCTTATTCACAATCAAAGTAAAAAAAATGTGGATAAAACAGCTGTAGAACCAATATTCATTTATTCAAACTTTAATAATAGACTTAAAGTCTAAAGTTACACAAATTAAAGCCAAACCAACTTACAAGAAATACAAAAATATATTTAAAAAAACAATAAAAGTTAAGTTTGATTAACATTGTCTTTAAGACAGAATTGTTCCAATCTGAGTAAAGAAAATTAATTATTTTTTTGTAAAAAAAAAAAAAAAATTGCTACCATTTATACTGGTTGTATGAAAGTGTAAATTTTTTGTGTGCACATATCCTGTTATTTGTGTAATAGCTACTAAATTTAATCAGTTATTTACATTTGCCTGTAATAATTTTAACACAGAAAAATAAAACTATCCTAACAACATTCTCGCACATTTAGTTTTTACATTATAAGGCATCACTGTAACAATGGCATTACTAATGTATAATCTTTTGCCCAGGTGGAAGATAAAGTGGATGAAATTAATGCTAAGGTTTTTGAAGAAGTGGAGCGTAAGCTGCAAGAATAAGAACTTCCTCGACAGACAACTTGTTTATGAACTCTGACAGAAGAAAAATGTATGCAAACACATGAGAAAACAGTTTTCCTGTTGACCAGAGTGGATAAACAACATAAAGAGAGAAAATGTTTTTCATTGTACTTCCATATTAAATGTTCTTAATGTAATTTGCTTGCACATACTGTATGCCCCTGTTCTTAAAGAAAGGTGATGTACTGTGTACTTTTTTGCTGTGATTGTTTTAAGTGTAGTGTTGTATTTATTTCTTATAAATATTGTACATTAAGAAAGAATATTTTGCTAAGATGATGATTTTTGTGAAAGTTGACAACAATACTTTGTGTCTTCCAGGAACAATTAACAGTTATTTCCATTTGCTGCTGCTTCACACATAATAAAGAAAAGTTAAAGTCTGGAAGTTAATAAGTTATTTAAATAACAGAGGAAAATTGATTAAAATATCTATTGCATATAGGGGTACCATATAAAACCTGAAAGGATATTTACATGGATTGTGCTTCACTTTGTAGTTTTACTATATCACATTAAACGTTTACTTTGACTGTTTTTTTTGTCCCGTGTTTATATCATCCCAGTAGGTTAATCATAAAAAAATTAGACACTGTTCTTTAGTGAAAGTAGCAGGCCAAGTGTGTGAGTTGCAGACTAAAGTAAAACCTGAAGAACAATCAAACAATTCATTGTAATGATAAAAACAATACATGTTGGTTTTATGTTCCTTGGAACATATTTAGATATGGTTTGATGAAGTAGAAAAACAAGTATAAAGCCTTAGAGTACATCTCCTTAATGATCTTTTCTTTTTTGCAGAAGCAAAAATCTGCACAAATGTTACAAAATTTTCTTTTTGAGCACTTATAGCTATTGTTTTATCTAGTTTGAGGTGCAGCTATAAAGACTAAAATCGTCAAGGTTAAGTTGACATTTACAGGTGATTTGAATATATATAACTGTGTGAAGATTAAATAATATTGTAAGGTGGCGTAGGAACAAACAGTATGTTGACTTGACCACATGTATCGAGGTTTACCTTCATGCGCATGCGCAATTTGCATTAAGAATCGCCAAAGGTACATCGGTGAGTGATAGTATTTTATTGAACGATTGCTTTATTACGTGTTCTGTACATTTAGTGTAAGCATAATCAATGCGCATATGAAGAACACTGTTTTTTACTTGGATTTTTAACTGTTTTAACCTTTGTCATTTACTGCTAACTGCCAGGGCCTCTAGCTCGTTATCGGACTAGCACGAGGCTAATCTGGCAACAAAGCTAACGGTCTGGAAATGCTAAGTGTTAGCCGTCTGTTTTGATACAGCAGCCCCACTGTTGAATGTGTTTCAAGGCTAAATGAGTGGCGTTTGGAAAAATGCAGACGGAGTAATAATAACATGGTGTGCAAAAAAAAGATGTATTAACATGCTCATGACTAGAACTTGCCGCGGACAAATGTAAAAATTCGTCCAATTTTTACCAGCTAATGCTACTCAACTGTCAGTTCGGGGCTAATGTTAGCTTGACTTACCGTCGAGTTCACTGCTGTGTCAGCCTTTGATAAAATTTATATAGGGCTTCCATATTTCTAGTTTAATGTTGGCTTAAGTTATGAAAAAGATACCGGAATAAAAGTAATTATTTTTTCCATTTGCCACTTTAAGCCCTGTTTATTCTTGCGAGTTTTTAACAGCTTCTTTGTCTTCATATAGCGAATACATTCTTGCAGCAGTATAAAAGTAGATTATCTAATGTTTTAAATGTTTCATACCAAAGCACATGTTTGTATTGCTGTATATCAACATACAGTAATATATAGTTTACTGTAAGCTGCAGTCCTGTAAACAGTTTGTCAAGAACTGCATATAACATGAGATATTTTGTGATATAATGCAAGCATGTAAATAAACTGAATTTGACTGAACTGAATTACTGAAACTGAGGTGCCAGTGGCAAAAATGTCTTCTTTCATACTCACTACTTCTTTTTAATACAGTGCAAATCTTTTACCGATTTATTGTGAGGCTACTAACGTTGGTAAACAAAATTGATTAATAAAATTTGTTGTGTAATAAAATTAATAAACATGGTATGTTCATTAAACTTAGATGTTTTTTTTCATTATTTAGCCTGGGAATTATCTGTTGTGGGCATAAAAAATAAAAAATTTTCACATTAATATAACCAGAGGTGGATAGAGTAGGCAAAAATTGTACTCAAAAAAGTACCACTGCCTCAACATATTTTTACTTAAGTAAAAGTACAACGTAGTAATCCAAAGAATTACTCAATTGTAGAAAAGTATTTGGTCGAAAGGCTACCCGAGTATTGAGTACATGAGTCATTGTTTTGAGATAGTCAAAATGATGTAATTGTACAAAATATAAAGTTATGTGCACATTGTAAAGACTAAAATAAATACAAATACATGACATTATTGCAAAAATAGCAAATTAGAATATATTATTTTCCCCAAATTCTTTTCAAAGAAAAACTAATGGAGCAAATACCTACAGTAGGTAATGTTTGTATGTTAGACCAGGTTACGGTGCCCCCACTAGACCTCCAAAACAAGCTCGTTCTTCATTCAGTGAAGTCACTGAGTAGAGTAGCCAGATATCTTACTCAAGTAAGAGTAGCGATACTTCATAAAAATATTGCTCAAGTAAAAAGTATGTAGTAAAAGGTGTAGTAAAACTTCTCCTAAAAGTTCTTTTTTTTTTCTTCAAAAAGTTACTTAAGTAAATTTAACTAGTTACTTCCCACCTCTGCTTATAATGAAATGATTTAACATAAAATGTTAAGCGTTAACTACATTAAAGGCCTGGCAGATATTTTAATTTGTATTAAATATGCTCCACTGTGATGGGGCAGTGTTAAAAGGAGAAAAGAAAGCAAGCAGGTATGCAAAAGAGTAGATGGCTACCTTTGTTTTAAATCCATCTTTAATCGCCTTCCTTTTGTTGATCATTTACACCAGAGATACTGGGCATGTCACAGTTCTAATCTGTTGAATCTGATGCAAATTATTTCATTTATAATTTCATTGAGTCAAGATTATGTTTTATGATATGCTAAGCATTTGTTTTAGACTTCAGTTTGTCCCATGTTTGATTTATGATTTCAGAAGCAAATTAACCTGGTAATCGGAGACGGCCCTAACCCTGAATGAGTCATGGCCCAGTTCGGGGGACAGAAGAATCCGCCATGGGCAACTCAGTTTGCTGCCACAGCCGTGTCTCAACCGGGCCACTCAGGACAGTCTCTTGACCTCAACAGCCTGCATTGTGAGTTTAACAAACCAAAGCCTCTGAGCTGTTAAAGCTCGTTCATAGGTGTCTAAGTAGTATACCCAGATATTTCCCTTTAGCACATTTTGCTTTCAGTAAAGTGGGGTGAATTTGTTAACTTTGCTGCTATTGATTTTAATTAGTGGCATGAATCTCCTAATATGAATTCATAGGTTTACAATCAACAGTATGGTGTGTGTCTGGTGTGAATAGATGCTCCTACAAAATAACATATGGCATCAGTCACCTCATGGTTGTTATTGTTATTATTGTTGTTTAACCCTTGCAGCTCTTGGGGTGCAACAGCCGTCTCTTCTGGGAGCGTCTCCCTCCGTTTACTCTCAGCAGTCAGCCTTGGCTGCAGCTTCTCTGAGTAACCAGTCTGCAGCAAACTATCAGCTGTCTCAGCAAACAGCAGCTCTGCAGCAGCAAGCTGCAGTGGCTGCTGCAGCAGCTCTACAGCAGGTCAGTCATAATAGTTGTCCAGAGCTCCGGCAGCAATCTGTCCATCTTGTCATTGTCCCACGTAACATTTGAATCATTGGCTATGTTCTTTTTCATTGTTTGCAGTCTCAGATCAATTCTGCACTCCAACAGTATCAGCAGCAACAACAGCAGCAGCAGCAGCAGCAGCAGCAGCAACCTCCCCAGCAACCTCCTCAACAACTGTATAATGTACCTCATCAGGTGAATAACTTTTGTCACATTTTTGAATTTCTGGACTAAACAGTCAGAAATATGGCAGTCAGAAGAAGAAGGTATTATACTGTACATTTCTTGTAGCCGTATAATTCAACTTAACTTTCTTTAATTCATTCTATCATGTTAATTCGTAACATTTGTATACAAGGGTTGTCAATATGCAATACAAAACAGACAATGGAGCATTGCTTTGAGTTACCAAAATGATCACATTCGGCATTTTCTCTTTTCATTTCGCAGCTTCCTCAGCCTCAGCAGGCGCTGATCTCTCAGGTAAATCAAAAGCATACAGACAATGCAAACTGTGCTTTAGCATTGTGCCATGTTTTTCTGTAAAAGATTTCTGTTGATTTTAAAGAAGAAAAAAGTTGACTACTATAACGTGTCACTTTCTGTCCTTGTAGCAAAGAATGTGTCTTTTGTGTAGAATTTTTAATAATCTGTTAACTTTTAGCCCCCCGTCGCATTGCCCACCAGCCTGAGTTTGTCCAACCCTCAGCAGACAGCCCAGATTACCGTGTCATATCCAACGCCACGTTCAAGCCACCAACAGCAAACACAGCCACAGAAGCAACGGGTCTTCACTGGTGTTGTCAATAAGCTACACGACACATTTGGCTTTGTAGATGAGGATGTCTTCTTTCAGCTAAGGTGGGGAAGTGTTGTCTTTTTCAGATGGTCTGTTGCTTAGTAGAAATTACATACTAAATATATTTCTATCTATTGTAAACTAATATATTATTACACTTTAAGTCTAATTGTACTTTTCTAACCTTCCATAGTGCTGTGAAAGGGAAAACTCCCCAGGTCGGTGACAGGGTCCTAGTGGAAGCTGTGTACAACCCAAATATGCCCTTCAAGTGGAATGCCCAACGCATCCAGACTTTACCTCAGCTGGCAAATCAGTCGGTGAGAACATTCAGAGGTTTTAGTGCTTTCTTAGAAATTTCAAATTTCAAATACATTTAGATGATTGCAGCTTTTCTTTTTTATTTATTTATCTCAGTGTCATGTCAAACAATCATATATTTAACACTAAACTTCATACTATATAGTAAAAGCTGAAGACATAAGAACATTAAATTTCAGTTATTTCTTATTAAAACATTGTAATTGTCTTTTACTTTAAATCAAATCTTACTGTTGCACATAAAACTGTTGTAAAAATAAGAATATAAAAACAAGCAACTTCCTGGAGACTGGTCAAGCTACTTTGTAGTGTTGTTGTTCCTATTTGCTTTAGTTTATTTGTTTTTATTGATCTAAGTAGATATTGTAAAATTTACTGACTGTTCTCTGGAGCATGACTGGTGTGATGAAAATGACAGCATATTTATTTTATTTCTTAATATCCAGAACAGGAACCCCCAGGTTCATTTTATACTTTGAAGATCTTACCTTTGTCTAACATATAAATACTGCATCACACGTTTTCAGTTTTATTACATTTTTATCGTGTCCTTTTACCTTTCTGACCTTTTACTGTTGTGTTCTCAATCCCTCCTAGCTTCAGCAGCAGCCTCAGCCTTTACCTCAGGCTTCCCCACAGCTCGGCAGCCTTTACAGTGAGCCAGGAATGCAACTCCGCTACACAGATATGCACTCTGCTGTGGACAACAGACAAAATGTAACCCTCTTGTCCTAAAATACACACTCTTGCTCACCCATTAGATTTTTCCTGCTGTTTCTTGACTTTGTTTTACCTGCAGTATTTATGGGCAATAACTACCACAGCCTTGTTTTTTTCTCTTAACAGTCTTTTTTTTTTTTCTTTTTTTTTTTTCTATATTTCTCCTACAGAAGCTGCTGGTTTACTGTCATTGTGGAGTGGGGTGGGTGGGGGCTAATGTCTATTTAGAAGTTGATGTAAAATTTAGTTTCTACTTGAAATGTTACTGATAAATGATCCTTTTACTTGTAGAAAAAGTTGTAAAAAAGAGTCATGCATGACAGTATTTTATAAATTCAAAGATTTCCACTCTCATCAATATTCCTCCCAGAGGGCATCTATTTCTCAAAACCTTGATTATTTCTTCTTTTTGCAAACAAATTAAAATGTTATTTTACCTTTGGATGTTTCGAATTTCCACTGAAGTTTAAGATGCAGTAATCATATCATGTGGGCTACTCTTTTCTGATGGTCTATGCCAGTGGTCCCCAACCTTTTTTCCGCCACGGACCGGTTAAATATCAGACAATATTTTCACGGACTGGCCTTTAAGGTGTGGCCGGTAAATGATAACGGACAGTATAAAAACGGGGTACTTTTAAAACTATAACAATAGACGTAAATCCAATGTGTATTCGCAGCTTTATTAACAGCCTCTCCTAACATCGAGCAGACAACATAACACGAGTAACGCTCTCTGGTCACCATGGTAACATTTAAACATACCTTTAATAATTCAAGATTTACCACAAAAACAAATAAAAAGTGCATGAAAAATCTAACTCACCACAACGCTGAATCAGTGAGAGCCTTGGGCTTTTCCCCTTTCCAAAGAAACGATCGAGAGACATTTGATTTTCTATCCATCTTGCTAGCTTGTGGGACTAATTTTAGCGGTAACTATCACTGAGCTATGTTAACGGGGATATCCGGTCATTTTTCAAAATAAAACAACGGTCACCCTCAGATAATAAATAAAACGAAAATACTGGAAGTTATTTGTTCTTTCTGTGTGGCTCGCGGCCCGGTACCACATGACCCACGGCCCGGTACCGGTCCGCGGCCCGGGGGTTGGTGACCACTGGTCTCTGGTTTTGGGCTGAATCTAAATTCCTTAAGTTACCCATAAAACTGTATAGCGCAAAAATTTACATAATAGGTCAATATGTGTGTGTATTATTAAATGTATGCATTAATAGATACAAACATTATTTGTTGTAAGGAGGAATGACAATATGATGCCAAATTTCCCAATGGTTAAACCTTTGTGTTACCATATACTTAAAAAAATATATTGCATGACATAAAAAAGTATTTAAAGTAGCAGACATAAACTTTACAAATCTTCAGATATATTTAAAGCATATCATTTATACATTAAGAGTTCAAGTAAATATATGTGTCAAAATGTAAAATACCTGATACATTTATTTCTTACTAAGAAAATACATAAAACTAGACACTTCTCTGGGCTGAGAATGAGGGATATGAGGTGACAGATTGGTCAGATTTCATAGTGCACATGAGACGCATGAGTTCAAGATAAATAGCTGTCGTTGCACTGTTTAGCCAGTTGTTGCCTACAATGTGATATAAAGCAATCCAAGATACACACCTTATTGCTAACAACACTGTTTCTTACTTGGAACAATGCAAACATCTTACAGTTCCAACACATTAGAGGTTAGGGTGAACTTTAAAGGTGTGATAACTGAGACTGAAGGGTGAAAATAAATAATTACCCCCAAAGTTTCCAGTTTTGCTCCCCACCAGTATGACCTTTCTACCAAATTTGTTCTAGGGTTATATTTGGGGATCAATTTTCTCCCACAGAACGTAATCATCTCTGGTTAAAGATTAGCCTGAGAGAGGTTTCTCCTAAAAAGAGAAACTCTTCAGTCCAAGCAATAATGGTTTTTGTAGTTATGAATAGGTCTGTTTCAGTATATATTTTTTTTAACCAGTTCTAAATAAAAAAAAATTTTGGGCATTGAATAAAGTAGAATTAATACCAGTGTGTTTTATACCTTGGGCAGAACAGCAGATGTTACTTCAGTGTGAAATGTGTTTGTTTGTTTATGTAATATGTTCTCCAAATATAAATATTTGACATTACAACTGTTATAGAAAAAAGTCATAATAGTACACTTTAGCATTGAGCTTCCTTAGATTGACATTTGTAGCATTCATTTTCAGTAAAAGCTTAGCACTGTTTGTTTGACTTCTGCTTAGAGCTAAAGTCTCCAAATTACCAAAAGCAAAAAATATTAGTACTTATAATTATGTTTAGAGTGTAGGATAAAGAATAAGAAAGAATGAAATCTAAAGCTTTTTTTCTGTTTTAGGACATCCTGTATGAAAAACCAGATATCTCCAGATCTTTGTTTCAAGCAGGCCTTTCATACTTTCTCCCAGCCTCTGTCCTCTGAGCAATCACTGATCAAAAGTTTATCTGTTTTAGCTGTTGTGTTGTGCAGTCTTTGGCAAGTTCCAGGTTCTTTCTGTTCTACCTTTTAAACATTTATTTTCCAGGTTTAAATATTTTAATGCCCTCCCCTTCCATTTTGCTATAGAGCCAGGCTCAGGCTTCTAACATGATCAAGTCGGCTCCAACAATGCTTCAGTCGCTACCTCCCCCAACCACGTTCAGTGTTCAAGCCCAGGCTCCTCCACCCTCCCTCCTGCAAGCCCAGCTTTCTGCTGCCTCTCTGGCCCCTCTCCTCCAGAACCCCCCTCAGCCTCTGCTCCCACAGCCTCCGACCAAAGGTAAAACCTCAGGGTTTTGTTGTGTATGTTTTAAAAGTTGATGCAGCATACAGATCGCTTACTTTGATATTATTTAATCATTGTAACCTTTTATTCTTGTTTTTATTTTATAGAAATGTTTTTAAAGCATTCAAGGTGTAAAAATAGAACCCATAAAGAAGTTGAATGTTTAACACTGTCTTTGTGTCATTACCTCTGTCCTTAGATGTATTCGCTGGTGGTCTGCTCCAGCCCCCTGTAAGAATAATGGCACAGCCGCAGACCCTCCGACGAATCGAGCCTCCAACTCGTTTCACCACTCGCAACGATCGAGGTCCTGAACTCATCCTCAGGACTAAAGAAGAACGCAGGTATGATGTGTAATAATTTGAACATAGCTGCTGGCTCCTGTCTCCTCTGTATAAACAAGTTAGGTGACATTTTTTAATCATTGGAGTGTTTTCATGGGGTTCTTTGGCAGAGACAGAGACCGTGAGCGGAGGCGATCTAGAGAACGTTCTCCCACCCGCAAACGCTCACGAGACCGCTCACCAAGACGGGAACGATCCCCACGACGTCCTCGCAGGGTGGTTCCACGCTACACAGTCCAGTTTTCCAAGTTCAGCTTAGATGGGTGACTACAATTTCTTCTTTGTTTATTGTGTTTAATGTGGAAATGGATCATGTTGGTATAAAATATCAAGATTGCTTGAACAATACTCACCAGTATATTCTGATGTTTTAACTGCCCTTTGTTTTACTCTCCAGCTCCAGTTGTGACCTGATGGAGCTGAGGCGGCGCTATCAGAGTCTCTACATCCCCAGCGACTTCTTTAATGCAGTCTTCACCTGGGTGGATGCATTCCCACTAACAAGACCCTTTCAGTTTAGTAACGCCTGTAACTTCCACATCTTGCACAAAGAAGTAGATCCTCCAGTCAAAAACACAGCTGTGCTGGACCCTCCTGATGTTAACCACACCTACAGTGCTAAGGTACGATATTCAATGATAAATATGTTGCATATACGCTACTTTTAAAGCCTACTGAATGGTTAATATTAAGAATATTTTGCCTACTTGTTTGTAGTAGGTTATCAAGTTTAAAAGGTTCCTTTCTTGGACGTTTTGTGTTGAATTTTTGCTAATTTTTTGTTGGAAATGTGTACTTGACATTCAGATTTTTTAAATAATCTTTTCTGTCAGAAAACTTGAAACTTTAATCCATTCAGTCCCTAAATATTAGCTGAAGAACTCTATCTGAATCCTGATCAGAGTCAAAAACAGCCTGCGATTGGAGGCTTGCATTGAAAACCACCTGGATGCTTTCTGACAGACTGGGTTTCAGTTAGATTATTGGTCAACAGTGTGTTTCAGAAGAAACTAACCCAAAGTGTTGGTTATTTGGTTCAGGTGATGCTGCTCGCTAACCCCAGTTTAGAGGAGCTTTACCACAAGTCCTGTGCTCTGGCTGAGGATTCTCAGGAAGTCAGAGACTCCTTCCAACATCCTGCTAGGCTTATTAAGGTATGTCGAACCTCTTCCATGTTTCCACGTTGTACTGGAGCTGACAATGATGTATTGATCCTATTCCATTGCTGAGTAGCTGTGTGGACAAATAATGACTGGTGTTGGCTTTGTGAAGTAAATAAAAAGATATTTCCTTGTAGTTGTGGATCCTCTGAGGTATGACTACTTCTTCTACCTGCTGACCCTTTTTTTTCTTTTTTTTCTTTATTTTCTCCCTCATTTCCACACTTTGAACCTATGTTTCCCTTCCCCATTTGAACCTAACCTTTACTCTGTGGGTTTCCTTTGTTCCCATGTCTCTTTTCCTTCAGTTTTTGGTGGGCATGCGAGGTAAAGACGAGGCCATGGCAATTGGAGGTCATTGGTCTCCCTCTCTAGATGGAGCGGACCCAGAGAAGGATCCATCAGTCCTGATTAAGACAGCTATACGCTGTTGCAGGGCTCTCACAGGCATAGACCTTAGTCTGTGCACTCAGTGGTAAGTAATGCTGTTCTCATAACTTTTTAGTTAAGCCTGTTAACATTATTTAAAATGAATCAATTTAATTCTCAAATTGTATATAAGTGATAGATTTAATCTTTTAAATATAAAATCTGTTCAATATTTCTTGTCTCTCTTCCGTATTATTATTCTGTTGCTAATTTGCAGTTTATTATCATTTGTTGTGCGTTGTCCTTTTGGGACTTGTGTGTTGTCTTGGCTCTCTCTGTGACATCCTGCTCATACATTTTGTTGTGATAAAACCCAAACGCATGGTCTTGGTGGCTGGAAGCTGTAGCCTGGAGCAGAAGACCATTACTTTGTCCTTTTTTTATTTCATCATTTTTCTACTCTCCTTGTTAAATATCTTATATATTTAACTGGCTTTCAGTGTCTCTTGATTCTGTCTCTCTATGCACAACTCTAATTTAGTGCATTAAGTGTATCCTAGGTTTAATGCAGATCGCTCATCCAGTAATTGGCTGAAACTGTATCAGAGTTGAGTTTTTGGGGTTTTCTTTATTTACTTTGTTATCGTCTGTTGCTGTTTTCAAAATGGCTGCCGTAACCTGTGACAACAGATGAAGAGCTGCAGACTGGGTCCATTTGTCTGTGCTGAGTGTTGTGCGGGAGCCGGGTCAATGTAATGATTTCTGCAATCATTCAGTGACCGGATGGGAGGGGAGTAGCTGTAGAAGGCTTGCCCTAGAAAGGCTCGCCTTTTATTCTGTGCCCTGACCACAATGTTTCTTTCCAATGCACCCTCTTCCTTTGCGACAGGTATCGTTTTGCAGAGATTCGCTATCATCGGCCGGAGGAGACACACAAGGGGCGGACAGTCCCTGCTCATGTGGAGACAGTGGTTTTGTTTCTTCCGGATGTTTGGCATTGTCTTCCTACCCGCTCAGAGTGGGAAGTGCTGTCACGGCGACTCCGGGAGCAGCTGGCTGAGAAGCTGTCGGCAGAGCGAAAGGAAGCGGATGGAGAACAGGCACTGAACCGCTAATCCTTCTCTTCTCATTTCCGCTTCTCACAGGAAGGCACAGGAATTACAAACAAAAAAACACACATCCCAGATACGCAACAGACAAAAGCACAGCACCCTACACACACACACAAACACACACACCAGTATGAACACAGGCATATTAATGTTCCACCAAACCTCACCTAGACTTCTTCTGTTTACTCCTCCACCTGCCCCCCTTTTTCCTCCGCTCGAACTCCTCCATTCCTCCATCAGCACCTCCACCTTCCCTCACATCCAGCAGACACATACAGTGGAAGCAGTGAGACTAGGTTGTGTTGTGCAGGCCCCAGTCGCAAATGGTAAAACAGTTTCCAGTTAAACATCCTTGTAATTAGGTGCCAATCTGATTCTGTGGTTTATTTGAATCCACAGATTTTATTATGTTACTTTAGATGGCCTAATTGGGCTCCTAAGAAGCTGTTTCTTTGCTAATTGGTTGCATGTCCAGTTTGTACCAGTGGTCAGTTCTTGACACTGGGACTCTTAATTTCAAAATAAGCTGGAAGCTGTGGAGCCACTTGCGTGCACATATTGTTTGTTGTAGAAATGTGTAAATTTATAATTTTTGTTTTTGTTTCTTCACATCAAATTGATATCTTCTGACAATGAAAAGAGAATCTCCCCAAAGTCTTGTTGCTTGTCTGTTCTTACTGTTGGATTCAACACTCTCATTTGGACTGCATATAGAACTTGGTTTTTCCAGGGCCGTATTTTGGACCGATGGCTCCTATCTGATGTAGACATGTAAAACTCATAAAGGGCAATTCCCCAGATGTAGAGCATGTTAGGGCTACCCTATCCTGACTCGATTCGGAGGCCAGCCTCAGTTCACCTGATGTACCCACATGCCTTTTGGTCACACCTCTCATTGATTTTTGACCTTTTTTGTGTTCCACAGATTGATTGATTGGCAGCTGGGGGAAATTTCTGTTGGTTTTTAATTTATTTATTTTTTTTAATAAGAGCTAGAGAGCTTCCCTGTGTATCCTTCAGTAGCTGTGGACTTAAACACAGTCAAGCTCACTAGAACAAGACAGTGAAAGACAGATGAGACCTTGCTTCTTGCACGGATCAACTTTGAAAGCTCACCAAGTCCATGAAATGTTTGCTGACTGCTACCCTACCTCTCCCCCCCACCCCCCCACCACCTTCTTTCTGTTTAAATAATTTTCTATCAAGGATGAAGAGGAAAAAGACGACGAAGATGCTAAGGATGTCAGCATTCCCACTCACTGGACTAAACTTGACCCGAAATCCATGAAGGTAACGTTTAAAAAAAGACGGAAAGGGATACTAGAACACTGTTCTTGTTTTATTTAAAGTTGCTTGAGAGGCACAGCATCGCTAATTTTTCGTTTGCAATATTTTTCATAACTTTAAATTAAATTTGCAATAATAAAAAACTTTTCATGTTTGCTCCCCTTGTTAGGTCAATGACCTGCGTAGAGAACTTGATTGTCGCGCTCTGAGCTCGAAGGGATTAAAATCACAGCTCATAGCTCGCCTCACCAAGCAGCTGAAGGTGGAGGAGCAGGTGGAGGAGTCCAAAGAGCCCGAGAAACCAGAAACTAAAGTCGCAGAGGAAGAGGAGCCGCCTCACGCTGAGGATGACAAAGAGGTACTTGATCAACTGTAGAGGTTCATAAGGAAATGGTCTAAAGAAGCCAACACAACAAAGTGCTTAAATGTTAAACATGGGGGTAAAGCTAGTATTTTAAAAATGATAGAAAATTAGTTTAGAGGTTTTTTTATACTTCATATTTTTCAAGTTTCTCTAATGAGCTACAAGTAGAAGGTTCAGTGTTCTCCAGCTAGATGAAGCACAGAGAGTGGTGCCGTGGGGGCCTTATCTAGACGGTCACTGAATGGAAACCAACCGTTGCTCTTATTAAAGGTCTCATTCACTAGTTTTTTTTCCAATAAATTTGCTGTGGTCTCTATTTTGGATTAACGCCGTGTGAGTCGTTTTCTGTGGGAAACTCTCCTGCTCCTGTTTCAGGAGGTTGTAGTTTGTCGGAGGAGTGGGTGTGGGGAAATATCAGGATCACGATTCTTACTCATTAATATTCACAATATGCAAATATCTCGCCTCTTATTGGCTAACAGCAATGCGACTCTTATGCTGCTTCTGAACAAATAACTAACTTAACTTACTTCACTGGTGGCGGTCCAAGACAAATTCCAACAGTTTCTTCCTCAGCTCCTCTTTCTTGAGTAAAAAAATGCAACTCTGATGTCTACATCCACAAATAACACAAGCCTGACTGTGTTCCGCCATGTTGTGGAGTTGCTAACAGTTAGCTTCCACCAGCTGAGATGCGCTCTCCTCTCTCTGGCCCCCACCATCCTGTGGGTGGTCTCAAGCCTAGGTTGGTGCGGCCACGGCTTTCTCTGATTCCCTCTTTTTCTGCTCAGATTCATTTTTATGGCTGCAGCAGACAATGGGGGTGGGACAACAGTATGACATGCAGAATACATGTTCTAGTCAGAGTGAAGGATCATATTTCGAGAAGAACGAGATTTGAATGAGACCTTTAAAGGAACGTTACACATATTAAACATGTCTGTAAAGCAGCTGACTGCAGGCTGGTTTTCTGAGCCTACACATCAAGTAAAAGCAGCCAATATCAGCCTATGTGTGTCTCACTGTGATGAACATCATGACAAAAAAGTACGAATATTCTGTGCATTAAGCACATGAAGACGAATAAATGTATTTGTGCTTGTATTAATCAAAACTAAGACAAAATAAAACTTATGTATACAATTATGATGAAATATTTGATATTTTTGCAGCAGTAAAATTAGGTTTTTAGTTTTATATAAGACAAGTAAGATCATGCTGTATTCTTGTTGTAAATCTTTTTGTAAATGCGGCAATGCTTATGTTGTCATGACGATCTCATGATGATCTCTCAGCACATACCTACTTGTAAAAATGAAAAAGTTTTCATTCATAGATTTGACAGATATTGAAAATATTAATCTAATCAGCCATTATGTGTGCTGCTTTTTTTTCACAGTGCAATAGTGATTGTAGTAATGTTCTTGTTTTCTATTATGTAGTTTAAAATGTAACTAAGCTTTAGAAGTTAATATTTACATTGTATTTTCAGTTTTTCCAGGGGAAAAAACACTTCTAATGTTTTCCTTTGACAGGATGATGAAAAAAAGAAGCTGGAGGAGGTGGAGCGTCAGCGGAGAGAAAGGCGCTACATCCTTCCTGATGAGCCCACCATCCTCGTTTACCCAAACTGGGCTGCCAAGAACGGCAAGTTTGACTGCAGCGTCATGTCCCTCAGTGTGCTGCTGGACTACAGACTGGAGGACAACAAGGAGCACTCTTTTGAGGTAAAACTTTCGTTGCCTTTTAATGCCAGAAGAGAATAGACCTCTAGTGTGGTGTTTGTGTGAAGATGGACTGGGCACATTTTTACTCCTGCAGGCTTGTATAGCGTATTGTCCTCTGTCTGCACAGGTTTCTCTCTTTGCTGAGTTGTTTAACGAGATGCTTCAGAGAGACTTTGGCTACCGTATCTACAAAGCGCTTGCTTCGCTTCCTGCAAAGGATGAGAAGAAGGAAAAAAAGGCCAAAAAGGAGGCAGACAAGAAGGAAGTGGAAAAACGTGAAATTAAAAAGGAAAAAGAAGAAGAGAGCGACGAGCCAGCAGCAAAAAAGAACAAAGAGGATGATGAGGAGAAAAGAAAGGTAGGTTTTAAAACTTTAAAGTTATTTGTCGGTTAAATGCTTAATAAGTGAAAGTAGAGTAATGAGTTATTTTTTTAACCAGTATGATGACAAAACCATCAAAAAGGAGGAGTCTCGGGATGAAGATGAAAATGAAGATGAGGGCAGCACAGCCAATGCTGAAGAATATGACCCCTTGGAGGCTGAAGACGCAGAAGATGATGATGACGATGATGATGGTAATCTACCCACATTGTCTTTCTCCTCTGTTTAAATGTGAAACTGCTTTATTTAATCTCAATTTTGGTGTTTTTTTAAACATGACCCCATAATTTAAAATTTGTCTGTTTTTCCTTTCGTGAGACAAAGATGATGAAGACTCCAACGACAGAGACCGAAGAGACCGCAGAGATGACTGCAGGTCGTCGAAGGATAGATCCTCCAAAGACAAGGTTGGCTTTTCTTTATAACTGTTAGGATCATTTTGTTACTGATGTTTGTAAACATTGTTGTTGTTTTCTGCACCAGGACAAGAAGCAGATGGTGACCCAGAACAGGGAGCTGCTCATGGCGTTTGTCTACTTTGACCAAAGCCACTGTGGCTATTTGCTCGAGAGAGACTTGGAGGATATCCTGTACACACTGGGCCTGCATCTTTCTCGTGCACAGGTGCACATACGCTCACAAAAACCCTAGATTTCTATGTTTCTGGGTGTTTCATGTTATGATTCTGTCTTTTTAAAGATTTGTATTCTAGGTATAATCCTCATGTTGATTTCTGTTTTTAGATAAAAAAGCTTTTGAACAAACCTGTTGTTAGAGAATCTTGTAGCTACCGAAAACTGACAGACAAGGGAAAGGATGAACCAGCACCTTCCTTTAATGAAGCCCACATAGAAAACCTCATAGGTAAATAGTGTGTTTTTTATTATAAAACATCCAAACTGAACACCGCTACTGATGCTAAGGGCTCTTTTTCTATTCCTGCCAGGTAACAGAGCACTGCTTCCTAGTCCGAAAGCTCGTGCTTCATCAGAAGCCAGTGAGTCTGGTAATCTGATCGTGTACAATGGAGCCATGGTCGATGTCGGCAGCATGATGCAGAAACTGGAGAAGAGCGAGAAGGCTCGAGAGGAGATAGAGCAGAAACTTATTACGCTAGATGCTAAAATGGGTAAACATTGGATTGTGTATTTCTGTTGCTTTGTAAGGAACAAGCTGAACATGACCAGTTTCTCTTCACAACAATGTTTGCGCTCAATTTAGACTTAACCATATTAGATATATCATTCTTCTACATTGTAATTTCTAACAGAAAGATGATCAAATACCACTTAAAAAGCATGAAAAAAAATGTGTGGTATTATATTGATTATGAGCAAACTAAATGTTTCTGTAGAGGTACATAGTGTCTATTAAAAAAAATAAATCCATATAATATATGACTGACCATGTCAGTTCTAATAACAAGCATCACTTCATCGCTACACTGCAAGATAACTAAAAATATCAGCTTATCACTACATTTAACCTCTTACAGAGGTTGTTTTGTTTTACAGAGGTTAAATCAAATCAAAATCATTTTTGCTGTCAAACAGACTAATATATAAAGATTAATTTGAATATATTGCATACAGAAGGTATAAATCTGGTTACTTTGTATGCAAATCAGACAAATTTGGTTTCATTTGTATAACTCCTACCACTAGATGGCAGAAAGTTCTTCCAGGATGATGTGTGTTAAATGTGTAGAGACATGTAGTAGTGGTCTACAAGTGCCACCTCGACTGGAGTGGTTTGGGGTGAATTTGCAGCTATAATCTAGAGGTGGGTTTGAGAGAAATGTAAAACAAATACATGCATAGCATGATCTGATTGCTTTTTCTTTAGGGTTACATTACTTCAAGCTTCAAACAACAGGAAAAAAACTGGTCTACCGGGATCTTTCTCTAGCATCTCAATAAAAGGACTTTAAACTGTAGGAGTTGTCGGACATACCGTTTATAACCTACTTTTGAAATCTCCATATTGGTATTTTTAAATCAAAGGATGCCCAATGTTTTAGTAACAGCCCTTTCAATTGTTAATTGGAGCTAGTTAAAGGCTGTGTTTTGTGTGTATATGTAAGACGTCCCGACACTGTCAGATCGTTGTTGTGGCTCTGCCGTATTTTATGACTCAGTGTGTTTGCTGTATCTAAGAAACCATCCCATTAAAAAGAACAAGGGTGTTTGTTTTACCTGAGCTCTCCGATAAAGATCACTCTGACTGGAGAAGCAAAAGTAATGGGCTTCTTTACTTTACTTCATTACTAATGTGGATTATTAAGCAGGCAGCATAATAAAAATACATGCTGTAAGAAGTTCTTTGGTATGAAGAACAAACTTTTTTTTTTAATAAGTTTTTTTTAAAGTAATAGTGATTATTGATTGGGATTTTTTCCCGATATTAACTGTATTGCTATTGATTAATTTGATTGTTTAAGAAAGAAATTGTCATATTTTGTTTATATAATGAGCCTACTTCTTTCAATCTTCATTTCTATGTTAAAGCAAAATTCAGTGCTGGACCGGCCCATCAACAACACTTTAACTGCAACAAATAAATCCAAAAAGTGTAATATAGTTATAGTACTGCTATGGATTAGAACTGGTAAATAAATAATGCAAACCAATTTTTCTTAATCTCTAAACAAATGTAAAAAGATTGTATCTCAGGCGTTAGTACACTGAAGCAATGGGGCATGTTTGTATGATCTAAGCTTCGTAGTCAGGTGTTTAAACTCTTAGTGGAAAGGTTGATTTCTGTTTAAAAACAACAGAAACTAACCAAATTATCCAACTTCCTTCTTATCCTGTGTTTTTTAAATTTAGGTTTAAATTTAGCAAAAATTATTTCGCTTCTTGCCCTCATCCTCAAATGTGATTTTGATTCCCAGAGGAAGATGCAAAGCTTAAAGCTCAGTTAGAGCATGCCAACAAAGGCCTAACCAAGGAGCTGGAGGAGGTGACGAGCACCCTCAGCCAAACGGAAGAGACTCTTCAAGCTGTGAAGGAGCAGAAAACCATTTATTATGACCTGATGAGCAAGTCGGCCAACTCATTGATGACCAATGTCAATGAGCTTTTGGATGTACTAAGGAAGGTGTGCAGTGGTTCACATGATGTTTATATGACATTTATATACTCATGTTTTATGTATTATCTGTAATCAGCTCACACTCAGATTGTTGTCTTTTTTTTTTCAGGATCAAGTAGGTGAATCTGCTGTGAAGGCCGCAGCTGATCAGATTCAGACGTCTCAGACGAACGGCGCTGATGAATAAATTCAAATAAATGAAGCCAACCTGTAATAATAATCTCAAATTGTATATATTCCCGGAAAGTGTCACTTGAATCTGTTTTATTAGAGCCTTTTGTCTCCCAAGTATGTGTATAATTTAACTGAGAAGATTAGATCCCCTGCGTGAAGTTGACCCCCTTTTTGTTGACCTTTCCTATTGAGTCATTTTAACCAGGACAAAGCGTTGAAGTGCTTATTTTCAAACTGACTTAGGTTCAATTGCTAACATTTCATTTAGCTGTTGCTTTGTCATGGCCAATGAAGTGCCGTTTTGTGGATTTAAATGCCGGTATGTGTGAGTGGTACTTGAGTTTAATTTTTTTTAAACAAGCAATAATGATGCTATTTATGTGTTGAGGAAATCATAGAGAACTATTACTGTCTGGATGGAGAAGGTGTGGAGGATCTTCATGTGGGTTTGGTCAAAATTCCTTTCCCTCTCTACTGTTTCCCCCATTTATGTTTAACATTCAGTTGGTAGTTCATCTGTTTGACTAGTTTAACAGGTTTCTGCTGTTTTTTTAGTTATGTTTTTTTTAACACGTATGGCTATGCATGGCTCCTGCCTCTCTTGGACCTTTGTTCTGACTGTATTCCCCCACTGATTGCTCTGCCAGTCACAGTGCATTCTGTCTTTACTGTGACAAGCATTGGCTGATTTTTCTGATGAAAGGAAACTAGACATGAACCCAAAGTTAATCTCAATGAATGTGTGTTCAGCTGAAGGAATGAGCCTGAACATTTTGAGATCCATCTCTGAGCTGTGTGTTGGTTTTGGTTGTTTCTAAGGAAAAAACAAGACAAAAAGAGGCTTGAATACATTTAATGTCCTCCAAAGTAGGTAATTTTATTTTTCTATTGAAAATGTACTCTTTGGATGTCTTGTGCAAGAGTAAAGTGGTCCTTTTAACACTAGAATGGGAGTCTTTTGTTTATCTATAAAATATTTTTTTTATTTAATTATGAAACATTTACAATTTTATTTAAGGGGAGGGGGGCATGTTGTTAATTATTCCATATAAATTACCAGAGAAAATTGGGGTTGGGGTTGGAAGACACTGCATCTCTCACCAGAAGATGGCAGCAGTATTTACAACTTGTGAAGAAGTAGGCACTGACTTTGTGAAGCTGGAGAGCTCAGAATTTATAGATTATTTTTGGAAAAATGTCCAGCCGCTTATTTCTTAATGGTTGCCAAAATTGAGTCTGTAATTAATGTTCAGTAAATAATTTCAGGGTTTTCTAAATGTTTATATTATTCTTTGGGCATCAACTATTTTTTTCCATCTTTGGTCCTTTTTACTTTGCTGTTTTCAAAGAAAATATAATTTATTCATTATTCATTCAATGTTGCATCAATATATGAAAACCTCAAGCAAGCAAAGAACTGAACTTGGCCTGGAGTTGGAAACCTTTGTAATGACATTTTTATTTCAACTACATCTTCAAAACTGACACATATTCAAACCGTTTTTGTTAATCTATTTTTCATATTTCTATCACAAGGATTTAGTCTAAAACCTTGAAACAGAAATGTGAAATAATTATACAAAGAAAAACACTTTAGGAGAGTTTTTCTTTGATGTAATGTTAGATATTTATAGAAAAATGAAGGAAAGAAAGAAACCAGCTGATGTAAAATGAGCGGTACAGTCCATTGAAAATGTTTTTGCCCTCTTACAGATTTATTTTTGTCACACTCATCATGAATTACCTGTGATTAGCAAAACATTTGATCTAAACCTAGGTGTGATTATTGCCTGGGCTGTAGAATCAAGAAATCAGCTTAATTGAAACATGATGTAAGCTTAAAGATTTAAAAAAGCAACACATATTGCATTCAATGAAATTCAAGAACAGATAAGAAACGAAGTCCCAAAGTCATTTCTGAGGCTTTGGGACTCGACAAATGAAAAGGTGAATCTTCCCATGAGTGGCCTACCTAGGAAAACTACTGTGGTGGAAAATTGTTATGCAATTAGGAATTAAGCGTATATTCTCTGTTTAGTGAATCCATCTAGGGTAAAATGACAAGGTAATTGTTCCAGCTTAATGTTATGAGAAAGATATATGTGTCAGGTCACCAGAGAGACAGACGCCGGGCCAGTAAGATTTCAGTCTGGCCTTCGGATGAGCTACTTTATGCGTTTCTATGACTCGCATGAAGCGGTTACTCTGGAGGCGGGGCGTGAAGGTTGGAGAAGACGTCTACAGAGATAAACAATGATTGCTGAATACTATTTAAGCGGTTAGTTAGAAAGGTTGGTTAGGGTGATGCACGAGTAACCCTGTCCCCTCCATGTTCTGGCCAGACATGTTTGAATTAAATACTTAAACGCCTTCTGGGACTCAAGTCTTCTTTATTATGGAAACCCTAAGATACTTTTTTTGCCATAACACTACTCTGAGAGGATTCAAGGAGGTGAACTAAAGAACCCAGAACATCTAGAGCACTGCAGACCTAACTTGCTTCAGGTAATGTCAGTGTTCATGATTCAACTAATAAGAAAGGATGCACAAAAATAGCCTCCATGGGAGAGTTCCAAGCTGAAAAACGTTGATCCCCAAGAGTTTGGACTGAAGAAAGTTGAGGTTTTTGGAAGATGTTTCCTGTTACATCTGGTTTAAAACTAAAACTTTTGTGAGTTTCTTCATTGTTTTAGCTGAAGAAATGGAGGCAACTTTTATTAAACTGCCTAAATATCCCATTTAAGTGGCTTTGCTGTTATGTGTAAACAGCAATAGTTCATTGTGTTTTGCTGCCTTTTGCTTGAGCGATTCATCAGTCAGGTTTAAGTGGCTTACAAATCTTTAACATGCCTGTGAAAATTGTTAGGTATTAACTTTGAACTGAAAATTAGTTTTTAAAAAGCAACAAATGCTCAAACAAAAGGGTTGATTGCTATTTACACTTGTACTACTTATGCTGGCTTTTCTGTTGCTGTTTTAAAGAACAGTAGGTACAAGGTAACGCTGACAAATAACCGTTTATCCAGGTCTGATGTGCGTTTATAATAGCAGTAGCAGTTTGTGGTAATGGCTGAAATCTTTATGCACATACTAAGTAGTCACACATACTGTAGATGACATATGCCGGTCATAATCTGGCACGTATGCCTCAAAGGTTTGAGGTATACAAACTAGTTGAATGACTCACATCGATTAAACAAGTGGTTTTCTCTGTTTAGACCAGAAATGAGACCAGAGGCTCTGTTCCTCTCTGTGTCTGTCAGCAAAGGTGTTATACAGATGTGAGAAAGTCTTGTTTGTTGTGCTTTTCTTGGTCAAGACAACATGATTTAGGTCTGAACTGGTAGAAGAGATAGAACAAGTTTGTTTGAGACTAACCCAAGTTGTGGCAGCAGAAAAAAAAACTCATTTTAAAATTTTATTGACTATAAAATATGTCCTAACCATTTGTCTTGTATCTCTGCATGTTGCCCTATAATGCCTGTCAATTGCAGAGGAACACAGAGCAGGGTGTGCCCCGTCGTTCGCCTAATGCCCGATGATCTTGCAAGAATCGGAAGGTAAAGACAATGGATGGCTTCTTAAAAACAAATACATGTAAAAATTGACTATTTTAAACAACTCTTCGGAAGTAATGGATCCACATGATTGGGTGTCCTTCAAAGAGTCCTAAATCCTATCTCTTCTCAGCAAGCAGCTACTTGAACTGACAGCATCAACCACTTATGATGAGAAAAATGACTAAAAAGTAGCAAAATGTAAGTTACATTACTGTGTTAAATGAATTTAAAATAATTACACTACTATAGCATTTTACACGGGGTAACTTTAACCAGTTACATTTATAAAGTAACTTACCCACTCTGTTTACAGACCGAATTGTTAAAGAAAAACAACTCTTTCTTCTAATTTAAATTGTAAACTAAATGAACTGTTTTAGTGTGGCACCTCAGGATTATTGGTGCACTCATCTGGCAGCTTCTGTGAGAACCTTCAAGAGTCCCTGCTTAAACTTCTTCACAAACCCCGAACCATGAGACAAAATGTTCTCTTTCCCATCTGAACTGTGACACCACATGAGAGATTTTAGGTCAAATCATGTATCTGTAACATTATCCCTCAAGTTGTATACCTCATTTTATGGGTGTGAGTAGATCCATTTCCGAAGAGGAATATCATCAATGTTGCATGTTGTCAGAAGAGGAGCAGGGAGGCTCCTGCCAGTCGCCCTCTGGCAGATCACTTACCTTTGAAGCTTTTATTTCCTCTGATGGGAATTGCTGTTTGTGTAAAGCAGTTTGTTCCCCACCTCCATTGGTTAGAGAAACACACAGCTCCACCCCTTCCTCTGTAAAGAACGCCTTTGATTAAAATGCCAAAAATGATTTGCTAATCAATTTATCATTCTATCCTACTTAAAGTAGTAAAACAGTTGTATTCTAATTTATTGAATTTATTTTATAGAAATTGTTTAAACTGAGATTTTGGACATAATCTACTCTGTCTTGAAGAAGAATCCACTCGAGTTGTCTTACTAATAAAAATCTGAAAAGTGCAGTTTGCCTTTGTCTTCCTTTACTGTGATACCCCTGAATAAAATCTGTGCAGCCAGTTGCTTTCACAAGTCACCTAATCGGTAAATGGAGTCAAGTAATCCAAGGATGAAAAGAGAAATACCCATTTGAAAATCCTACCAAGAAACACGGGGCAGAGAAGCAGCCAAGAGATCCACAGCTCTGGTGGGAGAATCTGTTGGCAGAGCAACTGTTAAATATGCACTCCATAAATCTGGCCTTTATGAAAGATTGGTGAGAAGAAAAGCCATGGTTACTCTGGAGGAGCTGCAGAAATCCATAGCTCAGGTGGGAGAATCTGTTCACAGAACTATTTCTCATGCGCTCTGAAGACCTTTATTGAAGAAGTCCTGTTTACAGTTTGGCACAAATCATTTAAAGGACACAACAAACATGTGGATGAAGGTTCTGTGATCAGAAGAAACTAGAACTTTTTTTTTTTTTTTTACCTACAACAAAAGTCGTGGCTAAAAATATATCTCTCTATCATCCTCCCAAAAAAACAATTCTAACAGTAAAACACGGCAGTGGCAGAACTATCCTGTGGTAATGCTGTGGCAGGGAGGCTGGTAAGAGTGGATGAGAGGATGGATGAAGCCAAATATTGGAAATCTGTTAGAGGCTGCAAAATGCTTTAGACCAGGGTGGAGGTTCACCTTTCAGCAAGACAACAACCCTATGAATACATCCAGGACCATAATAGAAGGGCTTAGGTCATAGGTTTCCAAAGTGTGGCCCAGGGGCCATTTGCCACCCTTAGAATGATGCTCCGCATTCAACCAGTACCAGTTGTAAAGATCTTTGTAAAAGCAAAAAAATCAGGGTGAAATTTTTGCAGATGCAAGACCTATAAAAAAACACACGTCCTGTAATATGAGTTAAAAGTAGACTTGGATGCATCTATTTATTACATTTAAAAAAAACATTTTCACACAAAGCAACCATCTCTGAAACGTCCTTCCTGTTGCTGAAAATAAATATATACAGTATATATATTTTAATATCTGAGACCGTATTTATGATACAGATCTACAAGGGTTTGCAGATCCCTTTTCTACAAAAATGTGATTGCTTTGTTTCATGAAAATATTGTTTGTTAAAGGCCCGGCCCTAACCAATTTGGTGCCCTAGGCAAGATTTTAAGTGGCGCCCCCTTGCATCGCAGTACAGTACTTGCATTGCTAGTGTATATATACTCACAAGAAACTAGCTTTGTTTTAGACATTCTTTTTTTAAATAAAACAATTGCACATTCAAAGCCAGTCAGCTGGGTCTATTGGAGCAACAGAAGGTCAGCTTGATGCTGCTGCATCACTGCTGGTTTGTGCTGCTGAGGTGGAGGCAACAGAGGGACAGAAAAGGAGTATGTGACACCAGTCTAATAATAAACACATGATTTAAAAAATACAATAAAATGAAATAATATAAATGAGAAACCTAGAGATAAATACATGATGTAGACCATAGTGTATAATATACAATGTATTTTTTCAGATACAAATTATATTAGTAATTCATATTAATTAAATTAATTAAATGTTATTATAATTACAATGAAATTCTAATTAGCAGAATGCAAAAAAATCAGTAAACTGCAGTATAATATTGCATATGGGAATGCTAAGTTATGCTCTAACATTAATGATGTGCACTTTAACACAGGTGTAAAGTTTAACATGATAAACAAACTTTATAGACAATATGAGCTGTAACACAGTTAACAGCTGGCGTTACAACTATGGAATTATTACTATTATTATTAATGGTATTTTGATTGATTATTACAAGCTGGGAAAACGTGAGATAATGATGCCAATGAAATTAACATTAATACACCTGCTGATTAGATGTAATATTTACACATTTGTCTGAAGGTATTCATATTACTATTTTCCATAATAATAGCGCTGGGCTTATCTGTTAGAACCATGACTGTTAATATTTTGGTTAGAACTAGCAGATAGCTATTTATAGATTAGCTAACCATATATGCTAATGGCTTATGGCATTATTGATCATCATTCTGTAACATCAAAATAATATAATTAACATCATCTTTACTGTAACATTACCTTTGTCTTTGGTGCACTTTCCTCCTCTTATTTTCTTTTTTTCCTCCCCTGGGCAGCAGATAATTTGGGACTCTTTGACATTTGAACTTTTTTTGACGCAAAAAAACAAAAACAAATGGCGGGTAAAAGAAGTCTGATTGGTGGAGGTGGTTTCCCATCCTGCTTTGCGGCGCCTCATGTTTTGTTCTGCACCGTGAGCTAAAAGTATGTGTGATCCCTTCAAGTGCCCCCTGGTTGCGCTACAGTCAGTACACATAAATAAAAGTTAATGCCGTGTAAAGCTCATTGCTGCTCCACTCGTTGAACGAAGTACAACTAAAGCGGTCAGTTTCTGAAGCAGGTCTGGAGCCTTCAGGACCCGCTGCGCCCTTAGCATTTGGCTACACGGGCCGGCCCTGGATTGTTTAGTTTGTGGTTGACTACGTGAAAAAATATAAAGACATGTACAAAGACTTTCTACCTGATCTGACTAAGCTCGAGATATCTTGCACAGAATGAGAAATACAGTTGAAACCAGAAGTTTACATACACCGCTGTCTGAAGTTAAATTAGAGCAAACTTCTCTTGTTTTAGGTCAGAATTACCAAAATAGTTTCCTCAGTATTTAGTAGCATTGGATTTGAACTGTATTACTAGAGTCAGAAGTTTGGGTATCCTTCCACAAGCTTCTCACAGTAGTTTGCTGGAATTCTGATCCATTAGCCCTGACAGAACTGGTGGAACTGAATCAGGTTTGTGGGACACCTCGCTTGTGCACGCCTTTTCAGATAAACCCACAAATTCTCTATATGATTAAGACCAGGGCTTTGTGGTGACATTGCCAAAACATTTACTTAGTTGTCCTTAAGGCACTTATGTTTAGAGTAGGGATGTCAAACGATTAAAAAATGGAATCTAATTAATCAAAGGGTAGCTGTGAATTATTCACAATCAATTATCATTTCTAAATATGACTGAAAAAGTACAATTTCTGGTGTAAATAAAGGACATAACCAGAAGCTGTTGCTCTTTTCTTTAAGGAAATACAGGAGAGATGCACAGAACTTTTGTTTTGAATTCCAATATCACATTTACATGTGGCTCTTTTTATAAATCTTTTAGATAGTTGCTAAGGCAAACTAACTGCTTAACATTTTCCGAATGTAAATCTGACCGTTTCTTGTTAATTTTAGACAACCCTTCATGGGACTATATCTTACAACAGAGTGTCTTCAGTCAGAGACTTCTCAGTTTCCATGCAAGACAGACTGCTACAGGAGATCCTTCCTGCCCAAAGCCGCCCTGGCCCTCGTTGGATGCCTGGTCTCGGCGCCCAGCGTTACGCGGGATCAGGACCCGGGAGCTGGTACAACTTGGCGTCCAGATGCTGACTGAGCCCGGCCTGGGGATGCTGTCCGTCTATTGGTGGGGCGCTGGGATGTTGGCGGTGGGGATTGGCCTAGGGCGGAGGCATCGCGTGGCGGCCGGCGCCCTGCAGTGCCGGGGGCCCCTCGTCGGCCGGTCCCTTGTCGGGTCCCTGCTGGGGGGTGGGGTGCCCCTGGGCCCCGGCTTCCCCGGTCCGTTGACCGGCCCGCCCCGGCGCGGCCGGTTGCCGGCGGAGCCCGTGGGCTGGTCACTGCTGCCCCCCGGGCCCCTGCATAGTGGCCGCTGGATGTTCCCCTGGGGTTCTCCTTTGCTCCTCTCTTGGGGGATGCGGTCGGCCCCGCCCGGGTCCGCCTGGGGCTCTGGCGGTCCTTTGGACGTCTTTGCTCCGATCTCCTTCATGTCTGCATCGATTCCTGGGAGACGGATTGATGTCTTCTCACACCAACTATCGAACACTCTTATGGAGAAACCTTATATGCACCAGCATGCTAACACACACACATAGATGTGGGGTCTCTGGTGTTTAAGGATATATTCTTGGGCTGAGGTTATCATTACTAGAGCTTGATTAATCGGTACCATGAGTTTTTCTGTGACATTGTTGTTGTATTTTATGTTTATCTATTTTTGTGTGATGTGGTTGTGTAGTTCTTAGTTCACAATGTTTGGTTGTTTTTGTCGATGTTCCTTTTTCCTGTTTTGTTTTGTTTTTCCCCCTCTCTCTGCCGTCCTGTGGGTATGGAGGCAGACTTCAATGTCTTCCTGTGTTTTCTTTGTTCCCCTTCCTCTCTTGTATTTTCAGCTCGCCCTCTCTCATGACATTTTGTTTCCTACCTCTCTTCTTCATCTTCCTTCTTTCTTCTCCTTAATTTTCTGTCTCCGTGTCCATAACATCAGGAAATAAAAACCCCAACAATTCATAATAAAGATTTTTCACACATAAATCAAGTGGAGGTCTACAGCAAAAGCTGTACTGCTCCGCTTGTGAAAGTAAATCTGTTGGGCTTCTACTTGGTACTCAGACACCAATTCTGTGCTCCATACTGCCAAACAGGACACGTAAAAAAAAAAAAAAAAAAAAAAAAAAAAGACTGTCTCCCTTTGACATTTTTTCTTGACACCTTGTTTTGTTTGTTTTTGATTAATATGTTACTGTCTTATATTGTATATTTGCATTTATGCACCGAAAAAAAATCCTAGAATTGTGAACCCTGTTCACATACCTGGCAATAAAATCAATTCTGATTCTGAAGTGCATCAGTTCCTCCTGCAGCAAAACAGCCCCACAACATTTAGCTGCCACCCCCACAGTTGGCACGGCGTTCCCAGGTTTACAAGTGTCTCGTTTTCCCCAAAATGCAATGGTCATTATGGCCATCAGACCAGAGCACATGTCTCTAAAGATGAAGGTCTTTGTCCCTCAACACTTCTGAAAGAACTCTAATAACTTTATGAGGCACTGTAGGCCTGCTGCTCCGACCACATCAGAGGTGCAGCAGCTGGAGGACAAGCTGCTGCATCTGTTCCCCTGATAGATTGAAACGACACTAATGTTTTAATATCTACCAAGGAGAAGTGTTTGTGCATTTCTTGTGGGTTTTTCATGTCACTTCTGAGAAAACAAAAACTATCTGCCACAATGAATGCTCAGAAAACAAGCCTCATTTGGTCTCCGACATGAACCACAATCCTGCGGCAGCTTTGTGCGATTGTTTGCTGAGTGGTCATTCAGACGCATGCACATGCGATGTGTGAAATTAGACCCCACCGGAAGGTACAGGCCAGGTAACCCCACGCCCAGGCAGTCACAGAAGGCTTTTGTGGCTACTTGCCCACCCCTCTTTGACCCCCACTGGTATCAATTGAGCCCCAGGTCTGTGGACAATCAGGACGTTTCATTGCAGGACCAAAGCTTTCAGGAATTGGGTGGGGGGTCCAGCAGAGGTGGTTAAGGAGTTCTAGCTCAGGAACTGATTACTTCTCAATGTAAATCAGACCTGTGAAGTCAGAAAATGCAGCTGTGGAGCATGTGCAGAAGCGTTATCAGCATAACCTGAGCTAATGGTGCAGTATTTTGCAAAAGTATTTATGTATCTCGGACTTTTTCATATTATGTCTAGTGGATAAAAAAAAAAAAAGCTACACGGCTTTTTTTCTTTTCACAAAAAAGTTCTGAAAAGTGTGGTATACACTTTTTTTTTTTAGCTCCTTAGCAACTTTTGCAGAACCACCTTTTACTACAAATCTTTAAAGGTTTATATTTACCAGCTTTGCACATCTAGAAAGTAGAATCGCATTTCTGCTCATTATCCTTAGTTCAACCTGGAGGAAGGGCAAGCAAACAGCAATTTTCAATTCTTCACACCGATTTTCAATTGGATTCAAGTCTGGGCAATGATGGACCATTCTTGCATGTGAATATAATTTGATCTAAACCATCTAGTAGTTCTGGGTGCGTGTTTAGGGTTATTGTCCTGCTGAAAGGTGAACCTACTGTTGTGTTTAGGGGGTGCAGACAGGAGTAGATGGTGAAAAAGACTCTTTAATGAAGATCTACGTCATGGTTAACAGCTCAGGAGTACAGGAACTCAGAGAAAACTGACGACAAACCAGCAAAGACATGTGAAGACAGAGGGGTATAAATACAAGGGGAAGGTAATCAGGGAGGCAATCAGGGAAACTCGGGGCAGCTGGAAACAATCAAGGACGCAAAGACAGGGAAAGACACCACACTATGACACCTACAGTGTAGGTTCTACATCCAGCCTTAATTCTTTGCTCCCTCTAACGAGTTTTCTTCCAGGACTGAACTGTATTCAACTCCATCTATCATCCCATCAACTCTGACCAGCTTCTCAGTCCCTGAAGAAAAAGCATCTCCACAGCATGATACTCCCACCACCATATTTCACTATTATTGGTATGTTCAGGGTGTAGTATGCAATGTTAGCTTTCTGCCACACAGTGTTTTTATAGGTAGACCACATTTGACCGTATTGTGTCTTTTGCTCATCTGAGATCTGCCTCCCTCTCCCTAGTGACATCCTCCATCTCTTTCTGTGGGATTACAATGTAATCTAAGGCAAGTACGGATGTAAAGTCCTTCTAATGAGTTTTGGGTCAGGCCTGGGGTCTCCTCACATTTGGACATGCCTAAAAAAAAACCCAGAGAGAGGCAGCCAGGAACCTCCCCTCCCAGACCTTCGACCAAACCTTAAACAGGAATCCATATGTCTTTCTTTCAACAATTGCTGTGCACAAATGCACTCCCAAATCGTCAGGTATTTATTTGTTAAAATTGGCCCAACTGCTTCTTCATCCACACCCCCTTGATTAGAGTAAAATAATCCAGCCAAGTATTTTAGAGTATGATGTATAACACAGTCCAGATTTTTTAGAAGAAAGTTTGAATTAGCCCTTTAATATATCTGCAGCTTCATTCAGCAGCATCCAGTCAAGGTTATTGTACAGTGCTTACACTGTGCGCAAACAGACTCTATTCTCTGTTTAAGGGCATGCCACCATTGACTGAGCAAGATTAACCACATAAAAATCTGCCACTGCTCACACACAGCCAACATAAACCAGTTGGGACTGCTATGGGTAAAAACCTGTTTGTTTGCTCTCTGCATTGTTGCCAAGCAGTTCCACCTCGCTCCAAGAACATGCTTAACATAAAATGCGGCTGGGAACTATCTTTATGTTACATTCCTAGAGGAAAAACATCCCAGTTTAACTTACAGAGCTCCCAAACTTTGTTTAACCTTTTAAAAATGGCTCCTTATTGCTTTGCTGGATTGTGAAGCAAATAATTGAATTTCCTCTGCGACAAATATAGGTCATGCAGATGACAAATGACCCAGCCTCCCAGCCTCACATCCTCTGAGATAAACCAGCCTTTTCTCACCTCTTCAACTCCTTAAGTTTACTCAGGAATCTCTGTGACCAAAGTCAAACAAACAAGTCAACCGCTCCTCTTACGTGCTGTTTGATTTTCTAGGTAATTGATATATAAGAGGCTCCATTGAAGCAGCGCTGCTTGTGTTCCTCAGCTACCTGTATGGGCCCCAGAAGGAGTGGAGCAAAGTAGAGGGGGGCCCCTGTTCGGCTGGAGCCAAAGGAGCTCGGCTTGCTTGAGAGCGGCCTGGCAAAAGTAGAAGAGCTGTTAAGGAAAAGATCCGGCTCTAAAAAAAGCTTTTTCACTGGGAATACTGGGTTACACTGTGAGAACGTTCCACGCCTGGATTTTTTACAGTGTGTCTCTGGGGAGCTAATGAACGCTTCACCTCTGTGGATGACCAGCAGAGCATTGATTGTCCACTCACAAATATTGCTACCTGCGATTGGACATGATAGACAGGTGGGACCCTACTGCAACTTTTTTATCAAGCCTGTTCCGGGTGTTAACAACTAACAAAGTTACACAAAGTGAAGCATTCACCTGAGCTTCACATCTACACTTACAGTTGGGGGAAAAGCAGATACTCCCTAAATACTACTGCATGCTGCCCTGGAGGGGTGTAAGTCACTCAATAGAATAATTTCACACTGGAAAGTTTGTTGGTCCCAGCTTGCAATCAGCAAAAACAAACATTTCCATTGTAAAACTGCGACGAAGTGAAAGCTAAAAAAGAATAACAGCAACTATAGGACAACAACGTGTGTGTGGTAAAGCCAAGGAACATTAACAGTCAAAGCGGCAGGTGCTCAGAGTCAGAAGACTGAAAACTCCAACCAAATAAATAAATCTAAAAATGTTATTTTATGTCTTGACAACACCTTTTTGCCTGAATAAACTCCCAGGTTTGGTCTGTTTTCTTAGCTTGAACCCTAAGATGTATCAGCTTCTGGCATCAGATTCCTGACATACTTCTGTCTGTGTGGTGCACATGCAAACACTAACATCTACAGCATGTCAAATACCAGCAGGCTCATCCTTTTGAAATGTGCATTTTTGGATGAGCCCAGTGGGATTCAGTATTTCATGCACACGATCAGTGAACACAGTAGCTCAGGTGGATGAGCAGTTGTCGTGTCCATCAGCATGGCCCACAGGATTGTGTGCAAAAGATTTGTCTGAAAACCTTAAGAAAACAAAGGTTAATATCAGAATTTATTTCAATTAAGCCCTATAAATAAACTTACCACAAAAAAATTATCTTTGTGGTATTAACGTTTCTGGGAAAGCCTGTTTATTTCCCTTTAATTTATAAAACATTTGTTAGGAAAATGCAAAAGTATATGTCAGCTGTGCTAGTGAAAAACCTGCCAAATGTAGCAGAGTGATGGTGTGGTGTGAAATCCCCCTCACTAGAAAAATAAGACTCATCATCATTGGAAAGCCTCTCAGTCCCAAGAGATATCGAAAGGGGGTTCTGCAACCGGCAATCCCATATCTCGAGTCTTAGAAACCAAACTCTGTCCACTATAAGATTAATATTCTCCCCTACAGAGCGGGATTCATCAGAGCCAAACTCCAGAATCTGCAAGTGAATATTATAGAACATAGCAAGATTCAGTAACAGAATAAAATGTTTGGGTTTGGTAGAGGCAGTTTTGTAAGTTTTCCAAGGACATAACTAATATATCAGACCCTTCTGCTCCATTCACAAAAGTATTTTCATTACAAACATGGCAGCATTTCAAGGAAATTAAGCTGGGTTTCCAATGCCATATGACTTATTGCTAGGAAGCATTGTTAAAACAATTTCTT
This sequence comes from Valencia hispanica, assembly GCA_963556495.2. Lineage (NCBI taxonomy): Eukaryota > Metazoa > Chordata > Actinopteri > Cyprinodontiformes > Valenciidae > Valencia > Valencia hispanica. Next base: position 26,984,200 of record OY747711.1, read on the forward strand.
TAAAAATCAATTAAACAAAAATGTATCTCCTTTTTGTGCTAACTTCATTTCAATCACAGTAAAAATAAAGCCAACTTTTTTCTTAAAGTCTGGCCTTAACCGTCATGCTTTGTGATTGTAGAGGGCTCAGGCAGGAGCCAGGCAAGATGATCGAGTTTAATGAATAAACTGAAACAAACAAGCTTACATGAGAAGGAGAACACTTACAAGGGCACGAAGACAAAGTAGATAATGAAAGAATGCAAATCTGTGGTATAAATCCTGAGAATAATAATAAATGGAACAATTAACAGGTGAGTGTGATAAACTGCAGAACAGCTGTGCAGGAGTATGAACTGAGGGACAGAGAGAATGGCTAAAATGACATAGAAACTATTTAAACAGTACAAGCATCACAATGGAAAGAACTGAGGTTAATTGAACCAAATAACTACAAAGTGAACAGATTTAGTTCTGTATTTCCTTTGTAAACATCACAAGTTGTTAAGGTCATGTTGTCCTGATCTGAGGTGATTCATTATTGGGAAAATAGAAATAAATCAAACACTTCCTAAATATCACATCCAGGTCAACAGAGGCATCCTCCAGCTTTCCGTCCAGCTTGTCTTCCTGTGTAACAGCTCTAAAGCATACCAGGAAACCCCCATGAAACATTTCCTGGATATCTGACATCACCTTGAAGGAGGGGCCGCAATATAAGTAGGCTCTTCCTGACAGCCCTATTCCCAGCTTGTGTTATAGTCTGGGTATGTGTTACTTCATATATCCTTCCCTGGCTGAAGAACACTATGTATTTTGGTCCCTTTAACGAAGATCATATGCTTTGAATGTCTTTGATGTCGCATTACCAGGGAGACTTGCAGGCTCTGCTCACTCAGTTCAAAGCTTTGCTCCTTTAGGTCCCGCTTCAATTTAGTTTGGGTCTGCCAGTAAGTTAATTTGGTGACAGGTGACACATCACAGAGCGAAGTGAAGTCTTGATGATGGTGGAGTCATAAGCCCGCCGACGCGTCTGATTCTCATTAAGGATTTTAAAAAATGTAGGCCAATAAGTGAAACATAAAAGGTGAAAGAAATAGATTTGCAACGGTTAGGGGTTCTTTGAAGAAATGAAATAAACAAGGGCAGATTATCAAGAGGCAGTGTCTAATTTGTTTTACGACCACAATTAAGTTTTCACCCCAAATTTCCAGCACAGAAAACCTTCTGTTTTATCCCCCACTGCCAGAGGACCTGAGCACCACAAGTGATTAGTGATCAGCCTTTTCCCTTCCAAACAAAGACTTTAATGTTTTCATTTATGCAATAAATGTCAGATGAGGTTCCAAAATATTAGTTATCATTTGATATGCATTACATTGGATCTGCTGAGCCTCACAGAACAGTAACTTTCCCACATTTACTCTGAACCATCTCTTTTAAATTGTTTTTTCTCATTTTGCTGGTGGGTGTTCGTCCCATTCTCATGTTGTTGCTAGTGAAATCAAATTAAAAAATAATTAGTATATACAAATAAAGAAATAATTATATTTTACATTTTTGGATCAATTGTGTCATTATTTGGCACGATTATCTGGTAACTGGGGTATTTAAATGAGTTACATTTGTTTTTAATTTGCATTTTAATCACCATCTAAAAACATGTTATTAATGAACCTATAATATACAGTTTTACTCAGGAGGTCACATATACCAGGGGCATGAATATCATATTAATTATGAAGCTTTTATTGATGCATCTGAATGTTGTTGTTTTTTTGGCTGGAGGAAATTCAATGAACTTTTTTTAAAGAAGGGGAATGTTATGGCTTTGGTATGGTGAGGGAAAAAGTGTGTGTGTACATGGTTGGCTTACCTTACGTTCAACAACTCCTCCCAGTCTCCATCGGAAAGAAAAAATTACAGCAGTTTTTCACTTTCACACAACGTCAAAGTGCAGCTGGAGACATCCTTCACACAGCTGTGATCTTCAGCATCTCCACTGAGTTTGTCTTTGTGTGTGTATGTTTATGAGTATGATAGTGTAATCCATCAGTGACCACCTTGTAAACCACAACACTATTTGAGTAGTCAGTATAATTCAGTTTTCTTCTCTAAACGAGCAGAAATCAGAGTCCCTCCCCTAAAGTCTTTTCTGCTCTTCTTCTGTGTCTAAAACTTATTAAAGCAACACATCTCAATTATAGTCCCGACTAAAGGTAATTATGTTTTATGAGAAAAACCACTATCATTATGTTTGTTTGTTTGCTGATCCTACGAAGAGAAACGCTTCCGTAGCTTTCACTTAAAATGTGCATTGATTTGTGTTCTGAAGCACTCAGGCATGCACACGTAGCTCGTTTAAACATCTATGCAGCGCAGAGACAAAAAGGGACTCTGAAGTAGACCTGCTTTGATCACTACAGCGACGGCAGAGTGCTGAAATAATGAAATTATAATAACAGAGTACCTTGACTGATCCAGAGACGTGTTCGTTCATGCATAAAGACTAAAAGACATTCTCGAAGAGAGAAAAGGTCCTAACAAGAAAAATTAACCAAAGAGACGTTGATTAAATCAGGGAAATGGGATTACAAACTTTAGTGCCTGTGTTTTTCCTGAATGTTTCTATGAATAAATTTTCTGCACTGTGGAAAGTATGTTTATTTATACATTGAGTTAGAAAACACTTTGCTATTCACTTTTTGCCACATTACAAAAACAGTGTTGAATGTATGCCATCAGGATTTTGAGTGAGTTTTACAAAAGTCTACAAATAAAAATCAAAAAAGTGGGGCAACAAGCCTTGTGAAGGAAACATCAAACATGTGGAAGGAGCCGTAGTCAGATGAGACCAAAATGTAACCTGCTGTGTGTGAAGAAAAACACCCTAAATACGTCGTCCCTCTGGTAAAACAGGATGGCGGCAGCATTGTGCTGTGGGGAGCAGTTTCTTCAGCAGGACATGGAAGCTAGGAACAGTGTAAAGATGGATGGAGCTAAAAAAAAGACAATCTGGTTACCATTCTATTGTTTGGTTCAGGTCAATGTGTATTCGTGTGTTAGAACAGCCCAACCATAATGAATTCATCTTCACAGATTCTTCCCAACCAATCCGATGAGCTTGAGCTTTTTTTGCAAAGAAAATGGGCAACAAATGTCAGTCTCTAGGTTTGCAAAGCTGATTGAGACATGCAATTGAGACTACACTGAAGTGGTGGTAATGTGATAAATGTGTAAAAGTTAAAGGGGTCCTTACTTTTGCATGGTATTATAATTTAAAGTAGTGGTATTCTGGGTATTATTTAATTCTCCAACAACTTTAAATCTGTTGGACACATTGTATTGTGTTTGTTGAAGCAGGAGGTTGAGGTGACTGAAAAATCTCCAGCAACAGAACTGCTAATGACCTTTGACATCCACCATATGATGCAGAAGGGACCCTTTCTGTTTCTCTGTTAGGACTGCATGTGTCATTGCCAACCTGACCCAAGCAAGAATGTGACACTCCCTCCAAAACACATGTAAGACCTGTAAAATAGAGGGTTTTCATTGGTGAGGAAGTCATTATTCATACATATAGGTGCACATGCAGGAATTGCATTTAGTCTCAGGAATGATTCGGGTCATATTTAATCTTGGCTCTGGGTCTGAGGGAGAGCTTTGTCGGGTTGTTCTGGTCCTGCAAGTCAGCCTCCTATAGCACGACCAGATGTTTTAGTTTGTATTTGCAGACGGGAACCTAAAGCTCAGGGCTGTGGTTCACTGAAATTATCATATGGAAAATATACACAGTGATCACGCCGAGGTCATTGGAACTTCAGCAACATCTGATACCACTTTGAAACCGGTCCAGTGCTCAGCCAGAGGAAGACATATGTATGTTAATTAAAAATCAGGGGTTGGGGTGCAGCATTTCACATCATTATTGTATCTCAGTGAACTTTGCTTCATGATAATCAGTCCTAACAGCCGACTAAACCTTTGAAAAAGACAACACTTCACATTTTGAATGCGGTTAAGGTCCTATTGTCTTTTCTCAAGCTAGACAAAGAGTGTCCCAGCATTTTTATCTGGAGGAAGCTTGCAGCATCAAACAATGGCAGTATTTCTGCAGACTTCCACGTAATGCAAACAGTTTTCATATTGTTTGGTGTGACCACACATGTGCATTATTCCCTAAATATGCTTTGTGTTGAGAATTCACCATGCAACACAAAAGTCAAACAGTGTTACATATAAAAAGATAAACAACAGTTGTTTATCATATAAATGGAATATTTTATTTAAAATCATTTTTATTTCCTGCCGACAACTTTTTGAGGAAACATTTACAGATTACGTGGGGGGGGGGATGGGAGTTTTGTCCTGCTCCCTTTCACCAACAGATTGGCACTTAGTCTTCTTATACAATATTTAAAAGGCAATTTTATTTGTATAGCAAACTTTCAACAACAAGGTATTTTGAGCTGCTTTACATGATTAGGGGATAAAGCAAAGAAAAAAAAAACAACAACAACAAACAAACAGGCAAGCATATGAGAGTTAAAAAAACATTACATGAATTTAGGATATAGTAAAAACAGCAATAAAGCTGAGGCACACACAAAGCATATGATACATGAAAACATTGCTCTACAGTACATACCATACCATATGTTTGGTATGAATTTATCCTTCTGAAAGACCTAATGATGGCCTATTTTCAAATATCTGGAAGAGGCACCATATTTTGATTCAAGATCTCCTCGTATTGTTCATGATGCTATGTAATGTAAGATTGTTCCCAGAGCTTTTGGGGGAGAAGCAAGCCCAGAGCAACACATCCTTAACAGTCAGCATGAAATTTGTTTCTACATTTCACATCAGAGCTCAGTCCTACAGACTCATCTGAACAAAGCACACAGTTCTAGTAGTGCTGAGGGAACTTAACACGTCTACATTTGCGGTGGTAGGACAGAAAAGCCTTTTTTGAACCACAATTTTCAGAATGTCTGTTGAACAGAGATTGTGGTTTCCATGTTTTGATATATAAAAAAAACAAAAAAACACCCCAAATACGAATAAGAATTGACCCAGGATAGAAGAGTTATGGGTTTTCAGCACCTGATACCTGAAACAATCTTCAGCCTGGACTGCAGCTGCAAGATGTAGTTTACTTAAATGAATTTAAAGCCCTGCTAAAATCTTTAGAGTCTAGGTCAACTGCATGCAAATGTTTCCTGATAGGATTTATATTATTTTTTGGGTAATTTACTGTTATTTTTGTACTGTGTAGCGGCTATCTTGGTCAGGTTTCCCTTGCAAAAAGAGATCTGGATGTTTTTCTCTTCCTTACCTTTCTGCTATGTGTTCTTGTTGGCTATTTTATTATTTACACACCATGGAATCAGAAATTGTTAGGTGTACCTATGATTGTGTTACTGGTAAACTGATCAAAATAACTTCGTAACATGGTATTTTTTCCCCCAGTGAATGAAGATAAGCTAAACAAAGTTTAAAGTATTCTATGTTTTTAAGTGTTAGATCAAACTGCTCCATCAAAGAAGCCTTTTTATTTCAATGATTATTTTATTTTCTAGATTTCCCAGGAGTGCTAATAAATATGGTACTTTATAATTATGATTTTTATTTTGTACAAGAATTAAATGCTAGATGTTTATATTGAAAGTAGTACTTTACTGAACATTTTTTACACATCAGTGGGTAATCAGCTTTTTAGACAAGATAGAGTCAAATTTGAAAAAAATACAAATACATTGCACGTTCAGCTTAAACCTCCTCCAATACGGTAAATAATAGACAGCTATAAATGAGGATTCACTGATCATTACTTAGGTCTTAGCAGATCAAAGATTTTTTTTAATTCATCCACCTGAGAGGGTCAGGCCACTTTGGAAGACTGGAAATCTGGCTCGTTGGAAACAGAAATATTTTGGTGGTTTAACACTTTTGCAAAGTGCTTCATCCATCCATTTTCTACACTTACTTAACTTTTTGAAGAGTAATGGAAAAGTTACCCATCCCATCACAGGACAAAAAACCATACACACCCACAGTTACACCTAAGGGTTGGTTCAGATGCACCAATTAAGCTAACATGCACCATTTTGGATGGTGGAAAGAAGCATGACAAGCCCACATGTACACAAGAAGAACATGCAAACTCCAGACAGAAAGGACCCAGCTGAGATCTGAACCCAGGACCTTCTAACTGAATTGTAACAACTGCACTGCAAATGTGGAGGCCTACTAGATGTTGGATCAGTTTCCCCAATAAAGCAATCCACAAAACCATAAATTTGTCTTTATTTGGACCGTGCGCAAATAGGATGGTGTTTTAAGACAATAAGGCAATGCAATATTTAAGGGTTCACAAACCTCACGCACAGATTTTGTCAGAACAGCATGAAAAGACCATCTTAATCAGAAACCTCATTATAGATTTGACCTGGTTACGTTTAAAATTGTGATCAGTTCTCTTAAACCTCCATAACAACTTTATCAGTAAGATACTCAAGAAAATCAGGTCAACCTTTCTCTAAATTCCTTAAGCTTCACTCTCTGTGCTTCCTGGAACAGACTGTACACAATTCATCCTGTGCAGGCTGAGGTGATGTACAGAGGAAGTGTAATATCCTGTTCCTCCAAAGGCTCCAATGCCGCACTGAGGCTCGTTCTGGCCCCATGCAGACCTTTAAGGGGCCGGAGTGCTGCTGAAACCAAAGCCTCTGGCCCCTCTGAGATATATAAAGTGTGTGTCTGTGTGCGCTTCAGGCTCTATCCCTGTTTCATCATCAGGAAAAAAGCTGGGCCTAATGGGGTTAGGAGCACGGGAGGGTATGGTTCTCATTTTAGCAGCAAATGTGCTTCCTGTGGCTGAGGCTCGTGCACTTTGTTGAAGCAGTATTTTCTTTATAGCGGAGTCATTGTTGTGAAATGCACTAAGTCAAGTTTCTGTCATGTTTATCCCTGGGAATTCATCTTTCTCATGGGATCGCTATGTCTTAAATTAACCAGTTTGCTCTGATACCAATGATAAATTATATATATGCGTAACAGTGACAAAATAAGTCATGAGGAGAAAGACGTAAATCTACTAGATCCAAGAATTTTGATGACTCATAATTGTTTTGGTATTTGAAGACCACACTCATACAGTGTCTATTAGGAAATATTCCTATAAATACTGCTGTTTGGGAAGTAAATTATTGTCAGGGAAGCAACGCCTCGCAAAAACATATTCGTAGCTCTTTCTTCCAGCATTAGGCTGTATTTAGCTGTATTAAGCTTCAGTACAGCTTCCTTGTCCTCGCTAAAGAAACACATCCCCACAGCATGATGCTGCCACCACTGGACTTTACACTAGTGTGTTTAGGATGATGTGCAGTGTTAATTTTCTGCGTTTGGTCTATATAAAACCCTGCCTAGCAGATGTAGCTCAGATTTGATACTTGGATAAGGTGATAAAGCACAGTCTCTTTCTTCTTTAAAGCATGTTGTCATTCCACTGTGACTCCTTTAAAATGGTTGAAGCGGAACTCCACCTGACAGCAGACACTCACCTGTGAACAGTAGGTGGGAGGTCCACCTGTGTGTGTGTGTGTGTGTGTGTGTGTTGGTGTGTGTGTGTGTGTGTGTGTGTGTCTGCAGCGGCAGCAGCAACATCGGCGGGCTGATGAGCCCTCCTCCCTGCCACCGTCACTCGTTCCCCTGGAAGCCGACACAAACCAGTCCGCACCCCGTCTGCTGCGCTGGCTACAGGGTTCGGAGATCCTCTACAGGAATGCATGGCTAAATCCACTGTCCATTGCGCATTTTATGTTGGAAACTCATGCTTTAACGAGAGCATTTCGATTTAGACAATGACCGCTCCCTTCTGAGCTAGAGCTTTACAGACATGTCCCACCAGCAGCGGCTCGTCCAGCTCTCCGGAGCGTCGCTCGCCGTGGTCTTCGGCCCGGACGAGGAGAGTTTACGCGCCGTAGAAGGGAAACCCAACGTCAATGCTCCGAGTGGCCAGGAGATCTTTGCTGATTTTAAAGCCCAAAACTCGCGCAGTTTCTGGAATAAGAGACTCGTTAAGGCCATGGCTGAGGTGTACTTTCAGGGATGGATGGAAAACTTGGTGCTTTTCATTCAAGGGAACGCAAACAACTTGGAGGTGCTGAGGGAATCGTGGATGCGCAGGGCTCTGAGGTCACCAAAGGGATTCATTATTAAAGCTGTTGGTATGTAATAGTTCTCCAATATTAGAACTCTCCAAGTTTTAGTTTACAGCTCTCCTAGATGCATTTTTAGTTCACACAGTTGCTAGAATCCAAAGAATTATCAACAATCAGGCATGAGAAAAAGGTGCCTGTATTTTAGGGGGCAGTGTATGGTGTCTACCTCCCATTATCTAGTATTTGTTTATAACAATGGGAAAAAAAATGTGTGAAAGCCATAAACAAAGACTAACACATTAGTAGCACAGTTGTTTCCTCTGCATTTTATTGGACGAGCCACAAAGTTCAAATTAATGTAATGGCAAAAGGCTAAGTTTTATCACAAAAGTGTGCTTTTCTGTTTGGAGGATATAATGTCTACATGATGGTACCACAGTCTGATAACCTTGAGTAAAAATATCACACTTTCATGATATCATGGTAAATATTATTGCAATACTATAAAATATAACCTAAAAATATCTTCCCAGTCTGTAAAACATGTTTCTTTGTAGTTTCTCTTCTTCTCCACATGATCAGGTCGTTTCTTTCCTTAATCTCTTTTGTGTTTGGCGCCACCTCTGTGCTGAGGTTATTATATTAGATTTCCAGCCTACCTGTCAACGTAGCAACAGTCCCTCTGGACACAAAAACCCGGGCTGCATGTCGACATCAGTAGAGAACCTTGGTAGACCTTAATGGATGATGACAATTATTTCACATCGGCTATGCGGTTAAATGGCCTCTAGCCTTACAAACAGATATGCAGATTGTAAGCTAGGTAGGTGTTATTTTAAACTTAATGAGAGTTAAGGATGGCACTCATTGAGTTTCCTCACCATGATGGCTTTTTGTGACTCCTTTATGTAGGTGAAAGCGTTGCAGACTTATTTTTATGTGTAGCAATATGTGGGGGAAGGGCAGCACTGTGATCTAAGCTACATACAGCCAGAGAAAACATCTTTCCTGATTAAAAGTACTTTAAGTTATAGGAACCGTATGATTACATATTTAGCTATTTTGAACATTTAAATTTCTTAAACCTAGATTAAAGGAAGCCATTTAACAGATTTCTTTCAAAAAATGTATTTTGTGAAATGACCTTTAGTTTTGCCCATCTTAATTTTTTGCACTAGAAAATGCTTGTAAGATGTCAGGGATGTGTGTGGAGTATGGACCCAAACGCAGACGCTGACGCAGGATGTTTATTAAAGGTGGAAGTGGTGATGATGATGATGATGATGATGATGATGAGGACGATGGCAGGAACTGAGAGACTGGACATCGTGCAGGAACGAGACAGCAGGGAATGCAGACTAGACATTAATAATGATCCGGCACTGAGTGAAAGGAAGTGATGGGTTTTAAAGGCAGGAGGTGAGTAGGATCAGGTGTGGTTGATTGGACAGGTGCAGACAATGAGGAGTTAATAGGGCAGCGTGACATAAGATTAGCCTATCTTCTAATAGACTAGTACAGATATCAGTGATATGGCTTCCCGCCCAGGTCGACGTTTTGTCATGGGGCCGACACAGCCAATTGTAGGCCTACCCAGCACGGGTTTTCTTGTTGCTTTTTTGCAACAAGAAAACCAGGGGGATGGGATCCTTCCTGTTTTGTACATAGATTCTAAATGAGGAGTTAATGTTAAATTGTTACACTTAACGGATCATCTTAAAAATACTATAAGGGCGCATAGAGGGGGCGAAATAATCTTCACAGTCCAGTGTAGCCTATTCTTGATTTATCAGTATTCCTTTGTTGACCAGTGATGAGTTAACCAAAGCTTGCTACCAAAGCTCAGTGTAATCATTCGTAATTGCTTCCATTTTCTGGCTGTGTTTTAAGGCAGAATATAGCTGAGATAAAACAATGAAGTAGGCATGTAAACCCTTTATGCAACCTCCTATAGCTTGATCTCATAGGTTGTTAATGTGGAGAGCACATGTTGCTGGAGAAAATCATGACCTTCTGTGGGTCTTAGACCTAAAAGAGTTTGATTTTCCTCTCAAAAAGTAGACCTAATGTTCAGATTTTGTGAAGAAAAAGGGTTAGATCTTGAATGTTCACAGTCCCAGCAACACTTGCATTGTAAAAGGTTATGACGTTTGATCTTTACCATCTACTTGCTGACTTTGTGCCAGCCCGTCAGCTCTGCCAAGATTGAGCAGAACACAGACAAGTCAATGGAGGAATGCAAAGACCACACAGAGGGAGACCTTGAGAGGGCGTGAATGGGAGAGGAGGGGGTGAGGCAGAGGCTGACACGCCATCCTGGTGTGAGACAGTTTGGGGCCCTAAACTTTGATTTAGCTCACAAACAAACAGCGTAAAGGCCAAAGGTGAAACTGAGCTTGCTACCATGGACAAGGACACGTACTACCTGAGAACTGGATGCGAGATAGCCATCAAAATGTCAAATTATTCTTGTTTTAAATTCACAAAAACATGAATGCTGACCCATAAGTCACCTTTAACTTGAGATGCACAGATCAGAATTTTGTGACCAAATTCCAATCTGTGATTTTTGTAGCTTTGCTCTACTGAAACCAGTTTTGACAGATTGTGTTAATTTTTATAAGAACTATAATATCAGACAGAATAAGAGCAACACTCAACCAGTTGATCAACAATCAAGATCAAGCAGAAAATCGTCAGATTCTTGTCACCAGGTGATTTCTCAATACCTATAACTTCACTTTAACAAATTCTTTGCAGCAGTTTGTATGGAAACCAGGTTGGCAGTCAGAGCCTGGTTTATGGCCTTCTGATTGGGAACTGGTCATGACTGAATCACCATGCAACTGGCTGCTGACTGTGGCTACTTATCCTGCTACCAGGATTAATACCCTCTCCATTTCACAGCCGGTCAGGGACTGTGTGGAAGTTTGACTACTAGATTGATATCAGGCAGGGAACTTAAAGACCTTGACATTGTCCTGATATAAAAATGTCAGATGCAAAACAGAAATGTTATGAGTTATGCTCTAAAGTGAATTCTCAAACAGCTCTATTTCCTTTCCCAGGACGGAGCAAGGTTCGGACGGGCTTTTACTGCCCCGCAAAGTTAAGTGGCTTTTTCAGGCGACGTAAAGCTGAAGTAAGCCAGATGTGGCTGGGGTTAGTAGACATAACTGAAGAGACCTCCAATCAAAGAAAAAAGAAACAACAACACAACCGCTTGAATATTGGATAACTTCTTGCTGGTCATGTCTGACAATCAGAGTTACGGGCCTGAGTCTGCACAGATTGTTGCTCCATCATCCATGATTGGGAGAAGTGAAGGCAGGGTGGAGGGGGGTTGTGGTGAGGTAAGCAGACAGGAGAAGGAGTTAGTATGATCAGCCAGGGTTGTTATCATTGTGGGAATGGGCCCCAGTGGTACTGGGAATGACCTCTCTGCTTCAAATCAGGTCTGCGGGGTGTTTCTCATTCTTCTTTGTTGGCTTGTCTCTTCATCCATCCTACAGAATTATGTCAGTAATGACCAGCGTGACCGTTTAGACAGCTCTAACTGTACCATGGAAAATAAGCTACAGCTTTACAGTAATCCTGGTTAGATGACATATTTATTATTATAAACACCTGGGATACATAAAGGAAGCACGAAGAGTGAGAGGGAAAAGTTTTTGTGGGACTTGTTTCAATAAATGTTTCTGATTAACTTTTATGTTAGAAAATAGTTTGATCTTTATTAAATCCAGCAAATGTCATGCTTTTATACTCCATAAAACGACTAAATCAGAGGTTTTTGTCCAGCTTAACAAACATAGAGTGAATGTGAAGGTTCACTTTGTTACAAGGAGTTAAGGGATCTGCTGTCTGTGAAAAACTGGGTGCTGGATGTGAACTTTAGCTAGATTTATTTAAAGAATTCATAAAAAAGATCTCTTAAGCCTTAATTCTGTGAGAACAAGCTTTGCAGAGTTAGGATGGTTAACTCGTCCCTCTTGGTTTCTCCCTCCATTCCCCCAAATGTACAAAGATCACAAATACAAATATTTCAAATTAGCATTCTCTGCAGGGTGCTTGGATTTAACTCTGAGATGTTCCACATTCAGAGCCTGCTGAGATGGTTCAGACGCTTGATTACGAAGCTTCTATTAAGAAGTTTGCTTGGCACAGCCTGCCGGGTGGAGGCCCAGGGGGCAACACAGCACAGAGATTATATATCCCAGCCGGCCTTAAAGTGACTGGCAATCCCCCCCCCAAGGAGGGGCTGCAGGAAGAAGGAGCTGTCTGCTTCTGTGGTTACCAGCAATGTGATGCTGTGGTGTATCAACAGGCATGGTTACCAGTATCATGTATATACCAACGTTTTAAAAACTTTCAATGTTGCTCTTCCCATAGTTTGAATTCCTTTTAATGATATGTTGGGGAAAGTGAAGAAATCACCAGAATGTTCTTCGTCTGTAAAGAGTACTGGGTAACACATCAGTGCCCCTCCCCCACCGCTTGCTTGAAAGTTCCCTAATTTTTTTCTTCACTTAGAAAAAAAACCCCAAAACATTTTTTTTGTTAAACCATTCTGCTCCCAAAAAATCCAGGCAGCGATAATGTTGAAACTAAAGGAGTGACACTCCTACTGAGCTAACGCGGTTTTAAAACTACAGTTGGTAAACTATGACTGTTGGCTGGCTACCTGAGCTGATAGCTCCACTAATATTATAGATAATATTACCTCAAGGAATTTCTGTTACTCTTTAACAATTATTCTGCACGAAAAGTAGAAAAATTAAGAAATTCACTGGTTTTTTAATTCTGCTTTGCTGTTGAATGAGTGTGACACCTGCAAGGAGAAGAGGGTATTATTTTATACCTTTCTGTGGTGTATCAGGTAAAAAAATAACTATGAGGCATGGCAAATTTATTTGTATAGTACACTTTCAGCAACAAGGCAATTCAAGGTGCTTTGAGTGATTAGGGAAAAAATAAAAGCAGCAAAAAAAACAACAATAAAAACAGAAAAAACATCTTCGAAGAATATAAGACATAGTACTGTTATGACATTCCAGCTATTTTTAACCAATTAATCAAAGGCAAAGCTAAACAGATAACATTTCAGCCCTTATTTAAAAGGAACTCTGTGTTTCAGCAGCTTTGCAGTGGTTTGGAGGTTTGTTCCAGATAAGGGGAGCATAGAAACTAAAAGCTGCTTCTCCATGTTTGGTTTTAATTCTAGGGATGCTGAGTAGACTGGAATTAGAGGACCTGAGTGGTCTGGGGGGTTGGTATAGTGACAACAGATCTTCAACATACTTTGGTGCTAAACCATTAAATGATTTATAAACTAGTAAAAGTATTTTGAAGTATTTTCTCTGAGCTACAGGGAGCCAGTGTAAGGACTTTAGAACTGGGGGGATGTGCTCTACTTTCCTGGTTCAAGTGAGGATGCGAGCAGCAGCATTCTGTATCAGCTGCAGCTCTCTGATTTACTTTTTAGACAGACCTGTGAGGACACTACTGTAGTATTCAATCCGACTAAAGATAAATGCATGAATGGGTTTTTCAAGGTCCAGTTGCGACATTAGTCCTTTAATCCTAGAAATGTTCTTCAGGTGATAGAAGGCTGACCTTATTATTGCTTTTATGTGACCCTGGAGGTTCAGGTGTGAGTCCATTACTACACCTAGATTTCAGGCCTGATCAGTAGTTTCTAGCTGTATTAACTGAAGCTGTGTGCTGACTCTTGACCGTTCCTGTTTAGGTCCAAAAATAATTACTTCAGTTTTGTTTACATTCAGCTGGAGAAAATTATGGCACATCCATCCATGCATTTGCTTAGCATTTGGATGGGTTCAAAGTCACCTAGAGACATTGTAATGGAGAGCTGAGTATCGTCTGCATAGTTATGGCAACTGATCTTATTGGTTGTTATAATCCGGGCAAGCGGGAGCATGTAGATATTGAATAGGAGGAGCCCCAGGATGGTGCCCTGGGGGACTCCACATGTGACATAGATGTGGCAGAAAATTTTTATATATCTATGAACAGGTAAAGTCAGTATGTTGTATTACTTCTTACATCTTTGAGCAGTGGTAGGGATAATTGTAGCGTATTTATTTAAAAAAAGGAAATTACATAATGGGATGCATTTTTGTTTAAACTTTTTGCCCCAATACTGTGAAAGTGTGGTATTTTTAATTGGTACATCACATTTTGCACCTTGTTATCAGACCAAGTAGGCACATTGTCATTGTCACTGTCATTTGATTCCAACATCCTCATCCCCAGCAAAGCATGAAATACTCTAAAGGTTATTTATTTTTAGAAAACCGCACATGCAAGTTTATCTCCAATTGGGACAAACTTGCATGTCCCAGTTTGGCATTGATCAGCCACCAAACACATAACTAGTCCCATCACAGGGCACCCAAGGACACACAGGACAAACAGCCATACGTGCATGCACTCAGACCAAAGGGCAGCTTACAGAAACCGAATATGCATGTTTTGGACTATGGGAGGAAACCAGAGTACCTAGAAGGAACCCAAGCGTGTAGATGGAGAGCATGCAGAAAGGCTCTGGTCAGGACTTGAACCTGAACCTTTGTTGCAAGGCAGCAGTGCTTACAGCTGTGCTACCAATAAGCCATTTAGAGATTATAGAACAGTACAGTTTTACAACCATGATATACCTTGATAATGATGTCTCCCCCACTGTTGGTGCATTTTCAAGGAAGATTTTTTTTTTTATCAGCTAACTGCTTATTTCTACTTTGTGAAATACATCATGAGTACATTACCTAAAGTTTCTTAAAAGGAAATGGTTTGTGAATTTGCACTGGAAACAACCTACTGAATCTCCTTTTGAAGTCTGAGGCACCACAATGACATTAACTAGTTGTATTATTTAGAGTGTTACCATTGTCTTCATGGCTGGGGGAGCTTGCATCCATGTTGTTAGCCAGGCTAATGAAGTTTCCTGTATCCTTCTTATAATCATTCTGTGTTGATGGCCTTTTCTTGCTTTAGATAGACATCCATTCTCACTTTTGCCATGGAAAACACTGCTTGGCATGCTGTACGCTCCTCCTCAGCTGTGACTTTAGAGGACTAGAGCATGGCTCTGCTGCCCTTTTTAAGCTTGATTTCCTTTTTAAACAGTATGTATAATTTACCTCCCCATACCATGAAGCAGTGAAACATTCCTGAAATGCTTCATTTAGTCTTTAGATCATTTACTTTGCTCACACCGCAGCAGGCCTCATTTCTGCTCTGTTCTTTACTTGAAAGCGTAGTTTTAACACAGGGGGTGTTGCCTTTCATGAGGGTGTTTGGTCAAAGTCTCAGAGCGCTCCACTAATGGTCATAACTCTTCCAGATGTCAGCTTATTAACCATGACACCCCTTGCTGAGCTCTACTGGCTCTAAATGGCCCACCCTGTTCTAACTTAGCAGCAGGGGTCAAAGGGTGCAACCTTGCTGCTAACAAGCCACCCCGAGGTCATGTGGCTTAAAGGGGGCTTTTTTCAAGGAGCAAATGGAGTAACATACATCAATACCACACCCAGGTGTTCGTTGCTTATCGGGCACTTCTACATCTTCAGCTGTAACCCCTCCGAACAGCACATAATCCAAAGTGGTCACCACTTTATTGGCCACATTAAAAAAGTGGCCATACTATTGTTTGTTGTATCATATCTGCTGAGTCTAGAGATTCATCAGTCTTCTCCCGTTAGCTCATTAGATTGTAGAATTGCGCTGCTCTGGGTGGCTGCATGTTGGAGTGGTTCCGTTGGCCAAATATTGAGCTTTGTTTTTTCTGATGTTGTTTCTTCTGTTTTCTTGAGGATGTTTGCATCTTTTGGACCTGTGTACTTTCCAGTTTTTGGTGCTGTGACGCTGGAAGGATTTTTGCTGTTAGTTTTTCACTTTTTGATAACTTGTTATGATGCATAACCATGGCAACAAAGTGGCTTACAGCCGGGAGCAGCTGATTAACATTGCAAAAGCTGAAATAATACCTCAACTGAAGCCACAAATCCCTGATGAGTTGAGGAGGCGTTGATGCAGAGCAGGAGCAAAAAGGAGACAGAGAAGGAGGAAGTTCAAACCATCTCATCCATCGATCATAATGGCCAACGTGAGATCACTGGCTAACAAGATGGATGGACTTCAAGCCCTTATAGGGACTCAGCCAGAGTATCGGGAATGCACTGTTATGTGTTTCACTGAGAAGTGGCTACAGGATCATATCCCCGATTCCAACGTCTCTCTGCCAGGCTTCCTGACTGTACGAGCAGACAGAGATCTGAAGATGAGCAAGGAAAAAAAGGAGGTGGAGTAGCAGTGCTTGTCAACAACAGATGGTGTCATCCAGGACATGTTACTGTGACGTGTCATCTCTGCAGCCCAGATATTGAACTCTTGGCAGTAAGTTTTCGTCCATATTATTTACCAAGAGAGTTCCCCAGTGTAATTTTGGCAGTTGTTTACATTTCACCTTCAGCCGTTGCAGACAATGCATGTGATGTCATCAATTTCATTGTCACTAAGCTACAGCCCCAGCAGCCCAATGCATTTGTGGCAATATCTGGTGATTTTAATCATGCCTCGCTCTCGTCTACACTTCCAACATTTCAACAGTTTGTCAGCTGCTCCACAAGAGAAAAAAAGTCCTTGGATTTGTTTTATGTAAAGGTAAAGGAGGCATACATGTCCAAACCAAGACCTCCTCTTTGACAAGCAGATCACAATCTTGTTTTTCTCTCCTCAGAATATAAAACACTTGTTCAGAGGCAACCTGTGACAAAAATGACTGTGAGAAAATGGTCACAGGAAGCTTAAGAAGCCCTGCAGGGTGGTTTTGAGACCACAAACTGGTTGACTTTTTGCCAAGCACATGGAGAGGACATCAATGCCATGAATGACTGTGTGACTGCCTATATAAACTTCTGTGTGGACAACATCATCCCCACCAGAACAGTGAGATGCTTCCCTAATAACAAACCCTGGATCACCAGTGACCTGATGGAACTGCTAAACAAGAAAAAAAGAGCCTCCAGGGAGGGGGACAGGGAATTATTGAGGAGTGTACAAAAGCAACTTAAGGCCAAGGTCAGAGACAGCAAAGGGTCATTCAGGAAGAAGCTGGAGGAACAATATCAGAGATGTCTGGAATGAAAAAGATCACAGGCTTTAAGTACAGAAAGGATTGGATAGATGGAAGTCTGGACAGAGCCAATGAACTGAACTCGTTCTTCAATATTAAATCAAATCAATCTTTATTTATAAAGCACTTTTCATACAAGAATTGCTTTACAGATTAAAATGACCCAACATAAAACTACATTCCCATCCCTCCCCCACAGATTAAAAAGCATGGTCACCGTTATACACCCCCTCCCCCCAACCCAACTTCCATGCACACACACAATTAAAAGCAACAGTAAAAAAGGACATTAGGCCGAGTGCAGAGGAACCATGCAAGGGAACGCCATCTTTTCCGGCAGCAGAACATCAACAGCAGCAACCGAGGCACCGACACAGGGCGGCCAGTGGAGACAAGACCAAGACCCCCACCTCCACCCAAGCTCCACCTGGAGAGCACCCAGGCAGCTACAGCTAATCACCACTCCCAGGGCAGAGGGCTCCCACAGAGGAAACACTGGAACGGGGATTAAGATAACAAATTAAAATGTAAAAATAAGCAGTAAATAAATGTGATAAGATTAAATAGTAAAACACTGATAAAATATAATCATGTAAAACATGCAGAGCAATTAAACAGACAATAATAAATAACAATTTAAAAGCTAGGCTAAAATAGGTTCAGTTGAGGAACTAGCTCAGCATCCTCCTCTCCTATCCCCAGCCAAACAGACATCCCACCTTCTTCTGACCCACCGCTTTCCTGTCAGACCTCAGATGTTTTATCCTTCACCTCAGTCATGGACCCATCTGATTCTACAAGTTTGTCTATAACCAAGTCAGGAGATGCTGCTACCCCGTTTGCCTCTCCCTACCACCAGTCTGTCTCTAAAAGTCAGCTGAAGAGGCAGCTGGTGAAACTGAACCGGAACAAGGCTGCAGGTCCAGATGGTGTCAGCCCCAGAGTCCTGAAGGCCTGTGCAGAGCAGCTCTGTGGGATTCTGCAGCACCTCTTCAACCTTAGCCTGACCCAGGAGAAGGTCCCAGTGTTGTGGAAGACATCATGCCTTGTTCTAGTACCAAAGAGAACTCACCCATCAGTAATCAATGACTATAGACCTGTTGCCCTGACATCCCACATTATGAAGGTCCTGGAGAGACTCCTGTTGGCCCACCTGAATAAGCAAACAAGAATGTATCAGGACACACTGCAGTTTGCTTATCATTGTGGACCTGGAGTTGAAAATGCCATCATCCACCTGCTTCAACCAACCTACAGTCATCTTGAAAGTAAAGTAAAGTAAAGTAGGCAGCACTATGAGGATCATGTTCTTTGATTTCGCCAGTGCATTTAACACAATTCAGCCTGATTTGCTTCGTCAAAAACTCCTGAAGACACAGGTGGAGCCCTCAACAATCGCCTGGATCCACGACTACCTGACAAACAGACCAGAGTTTGTGAAACTGAAGTATTCTGTGTCAAACCAGGTGGTCAACAGCACAGGAGCACCACAGGGGACCATACTCTTACCTTTCATTTTCACTCTGTACACCTCAGACTTCCAGTACAAATCAGAGACCTGTCATCTGCAGAAATACTCAGATGACTGTGTAATTGTTGGGTGTATCAGAGATGGACAAGAACCTGAATACAGAGAGCTGGTGGACCACTTTGTGACATGGTGTGGAAACAATCGTCTTACCTTGAATGTGAACAAAACAAAGGAGATTATTGTAGATTTCAGAAGAAACTGGGATAAATTAAACACTGTTTCCATCATGGGTGAAGAAGTGGAGGTGGTTAATGAGTATAAATACCTCAGAGTTCACCTGGACAACAGACTGGACTGGAGGCTAGGGCTGGGGGTAAACGATTATTTTTTTTAATGATTACTCGGGCGATTATTTTATCAAATAGTCGACTATTCTAATGACTAGCAGCTCGTCACTTTGGTGATGCCAATTGGCCGTACGCCAACACTTGTGACTAGATAGCTGTGTTCTGTTAGCTGTAAGTTAGCCACTGTTACCATTCAAGCCAGCATTATATGCTATTTCTAACTAATGTTAGCTAAACACAGCTGTTTAGTCACTAGCTACTAGCAGAAACCAAACAAAGTTAGCTCGCACCACCGAAGTGCGCAGAGGTCAACCACACGTTACATAATACACTACTAACGTTACACAAACGTGCAATTAGTTTAGCAAACATTGGCGGTAGTAACGTTAATTACTTCTGTTCCTCGGGGTCACGAGTAACAATGGGATGCCTCCGCTTCAGATGTTCCCACATAGAAGTTGTGCTGGTGTGATATGCCAGCTCCATCTTGAAAAGACTTCAAACAACTATACCTTGACGCTTATGGCTGCCTTTAAAGTAGTCCCACACCTTTAAGGTAGGGCGGCGGCCGGCGGGTTGCATTCTGGTGACATATAGAGACTTTGGGAGTGCAGGCTGCTGAGCCTGAGAGGTGGTTGGAGATGCAGTTTCGTTCTCCATGCTGCTTTGTTTTGGTCACTCAGGTGCGTGTGGCGAATGGGCGTGGTTTGACGTAAACGATTTTTTAGAAACGAGTCGTCGACATCATCTACACATCTGGAGGTGCAACAGTGAAGTCGTCTACAAGAAGGGACAGAGCAGACTCTGCTTCTTGAGGATGCTTAGGTTAGAAGGTTTGCAGCAAGATGCTACAAATCTTCTGTGTAATCTCTTCAGCCATCATCTGTTGGGGGTAACAGGATCAGAGCCAGGGACTTAAAAAGGCTCAACAACCTGATAAAGAAGGCTGGTTCTGTTCTGAGGACAACTGTGGAGCATCTGGAGATGATGATGCAAAGAAGGATTCTTTATAAAATCTAAAAAAATTATGGACAACCATGAACATCCTCTTCATGAGACTATCCTGCAACAACAGAGTGTCTTCAGTCAGAGGCTTCTTCAGTTTCGCTGCAACACAAACCACTACAGGAAATCTTTCCTGCCCACAGCCATCATGATCTACAACTCCTTAAATAATTAATTGTATGAGCTACAACAACACTTAATTTCCCTCTGGGATCAATAAAGTATTTTTTAATTGAATTGAAGACTTGTTTAGTAGATGTCTGATTTCATGTTCTAGAATTGATCAAAAAGATCTTACAGTATTTATGACAGGAAAATAACAGCAACCCAAGTAAAACTTGTGACGTTTTAACATGAAGGTGATAAAATAAAATGTGTTTCTCTCTGACTTACATTAAGATTCTAAATTGTACTGTCTAAGCTTGTTGTTTTAATCTGTTGAGTTACTAAAAATACCTTGGTCAACAATAATTAGCAAATCTCAAAGTTTGGGGACTTTCATAACTTGTGTGTGATGCTATCCTAATTCCAACTCCTGAAACAAATTACATTAAACATTTTTCCACCAGCTCACACAGACCAGTATTCTATTTTTGGGCCAGAATATTAGCCAGCCTAATTTATTGGCCAGTGGATATGTTGGTTTGCCTCTAATCCTTTCAGCAGATTTTTGAGTTTCTCGTAAGAGACTTATCTTTAAAATCTCATGTTGTTGCTGTCAAACTATATTGCATTAGTTTCTGTATTAATTATTTATGTGGAAATAGTGTGTAGAATGGTGTGTTTTGTGGTTAAACATAGAAAAAGGCTTGAATAAACCATGTCAAACTGTCTATGGACCAGTTGTTGGACATTAAAAAGCAATGCATCACATGGCAGGTACTAGATGGGAGCCCTGCTCTGAAAACTAGGATAATAAACACAGGGATCTGCTGCAGCATGAGCCCAGTTAAACAGCAGGAAATAGGTTTCATCTGCAACCAATGAATGTTATCAGTCCTGGTTAACAGTTGCTGAAACCAACTTTTATTGTGTGTATCTTTGTTTTAGTGGTGAAGTGACAGAAAAACACAGACAACTTGCAAACAGGGAATCCCAGGTTCAGTTTCAGGCTGCACTTTTATTACATTTTCTTTCCCTGGTCTCTTCATTTCCTGTCTTTATTTTCTGTACTTATCTAAGGACACCAGGCCTATAAAAATAAGTTGAAAATAAAAAAGTTCCAGATATTCACACATTGTTTGATTTTTGCCACCGCTGAAATAAGCAGAGCAAAAGTGTAGAAATGTATAAACCAGTTAGAGCTTTAACATGTAAATAAAGACAGATATTGGAACTGGGAAAGTAGAGCCAGACTAAAAGCAAATGCAAATCAGTAAAGTATCCTTGAAACACGCCTGAAATGCTCCTGAAACCTGTGGATCTAAGTCAAAACAACATCCTTGAATGAATGACAGAAATTTTAAAGTAAAACGTCAGAAACAGAGCACCAAAGGTCCAACACAAACACTATTAACAGCACAGATAGTTATGGAGATACGGCCAGGTTCCTTTTGCCCAAAAGTTGATATAAAAGGTGTACAGAACCAGAGTTTTAGACTTCAAACAAAAGGCTGTTTCAAAAGACAATGCCACCATCAATGCCCAGCATCAGTGAGCTTTTTGGTCATTCGCGGCAGTGTGCCGCTATCAGGTGTTTTTCACAAAGACTAAGTTAAAGGGGCTATATGCAATTTTCTGAAATTTAAACTCGCGACTGACACCTGTGGCCAAAAAACGGAACTGCTCTTCCTTTCTGCTCGCTCTCGCAGCGCGCGCTTGTACGTCGGTCGCTCTCAATCTTCGATCTTTTTCGGTCACTTGTCAGGGGTTTAACTTTTTCAGTCTTATGTGGAGTTACTGTTGGTGTCAGAGTTGTCCTTGGTCTCTTCTGTGTATTCGCACAATCCATTAAACTGCTTGTGAGTGTAGGCTAATTGCTGACTAGCGGTGGTGGCAGAGTGATCTGAAACATTTAACATGAACGCGCTTGACGTCACATCCGCAGACAGTGCGGGAAAATCCGACCCGACAGAAGAAAGAAAAAATTGGATACAGGCTTATAGGTGCACCCGCTGTGAGCTGACAAGGTGTCAGTGTGCTCATCGGGAGATGTTTGAGTCATAAATGTTCAAATAAAAAGGCTATTGTTACGTTTAATTTGGGGGGAAAGTTGCATATAGCCTCTTTAATGCAGGATAAAGGGGGGTGTGGGGGTGGTGTCAAATCTTTTTGCGAGCCGCTCCAAAAAGTGGCTGTACTTCACTGTCCCCGTGAACTGGCGATCTGGTCTTCAGCTCTAAAGGCCAGAAGCTCCTGGACCTCTGCATCAATCCAGTTTGCCATTTCAGCTGATACAGTTTACAAATGCTAAATTAACTCCACTTGCTTACTTGCATTTTAAATACTGTTGGCTCAACGCACAGTCCACAGATCATCATGACATCCCCCTCTGTTGCGGCCAGGTGGGATCTTCATTCATTAGTCCAGCGTTGCGGCAATATTGCGGTAATATTAATATAAATCATGCCGGCACGAATATTAATCCCTCGCCATGCTGCCACGGCACATTCATAAGACACACCGTGCTGGGAATATTAGCCTAATATGCCGCCACAGTGCGCCTTTTAAAAATACCTAAAGACTTGACTTGAGTGTCATTAATCATCTCTATTTTGTCTTTCAATATCCTCAATTATGCATCCAACCAAATGTATCTAACCTTTTTCAGGTGTTTAGTTAAACTCAAAACAAAGCGTACCAAAGATTGGTGCATTTCTAGATGGTAAATAGTGGGAATTCTTAGCTTTGATGCATTTCATTAACAGAAAAAAGTAAAAGACCTGCAGAGTGCTGATCAGAGTTGATCAATGGAAAACAGCTTGAGTCTCACCTTTTGTCAATTGATTGGAGCATCTTGACTATAATTATATTCATTGCTGAGTTTTTATATCTATGTTAAAGGTGCTGTCCTTCTCTTTAAATGCATTCTGGAACATATGTCCAAATATATTCTGTGGTTTTCATATCAGATTTTAATAGAAACTAAAAGGTCTTGCTTTAAACCTTTTAAATCTGAGTGTGGGTGAATGGGAAACACATTGCTTTGAACACCACTGAAGGCCTATACAGACTCCAGATTAATTTCTAGCTCCATGGAAGCTAAAGAGAACCAGATATGAGGTGGGGTCCATTAAGTCTGAAGAGGACTGAAGTAAAAAAAGATGGGTAATGTTGTGCTTTTAATGTGTCTCCTGGCGTTGGGATGTTTTGGTATTAGGTTACGAATAAGTAAGTCGGGACTTAAAGTTCTTTGTAACTACACACAGTAATGTCTTCTTTACTATTGTCACCAGTCTCTGCCACAGATCTGGTTAGAGTAAAAGGTTTATTTTTTTTTTTACGTGTCCTGTTTGGCAGTGGGGAGCTCAGAATTGGTGTCTGAGTACCAAGTAGAAGCCCAACAGATTTACTTTCACAAGCGGAGCAGTACAGCTTTTGCTATGGTACTCCACTTGATATATGTGTGAAAAATCTTTATTATGACTTGCTGGGGTTTTTATTTCCTGATGTTATGGACACGGAGAAGGAAAATTAAAGGGAAGAAAGAAAGAAGATGAAGAAGAGAGGTAGGAAACAAAAAGTCACTAGAGAGGGTGAGTTGAAAATAAAAGAGAGGAAAGGGAACAAAAAAAACACAGGAACACATTGAAGTCTGCCTCCATACCCACAGGATGGCAGAGAGAGGGGAAAAAACAAAACACGAAAAAGGAACATCGACAAACCAAACCTAACATTGTGAACTAGGAACTACACAACCACATCACACAAAAATGGATATAAAAATACAACAATAATGTCACAGAAAAACTCATGGTACCGATTAATCAAGCTCTAGTAATGATAACCTCAGCCCAAGAATATATCTGTAAACACCAGAGACCCCACATCTATGTGTGTGCGTGAGCATGCTGGTGCATATAAGGTTTCTCTATAAGAGTGTTCGATAGCTGGTGTGAGCAGGCATCAATCCGTCTCCCAGGAATCGATGCCGACATGAAGGAGATCGGAGCCAAGACATCCAAAAGACCCCCAGAGCCCCAGGCGGACCCAGGCGGGGCCGACCGCATCCCCGAAGAGAGGAGCAAAGGAGAACCCCAAGGTAACGTCCAGCGGCTACTATGCAGGGGCCCGGGGGGCAGCAGTGACGAGCCCACGGGCCCCGCCGGCAACCAGCCGCGCCAGGGCGGGCCGGTCCATGGACCGGGAGAGCTGGGGCCCAGGGGCGTCCCACCCCCCACCAGGGACCCGACAAGGGACCGGCCAACGAGGGGTCCCCGGCACCGCAGGGGCCGCTGCCGGCCGCCACCGCAGGGGCCGCTGCCGGCCGCCACCGCAGGGGCCGCTGCCGGCCGCCACCGCAGGGGCCGCTGCCGGCCGCCACGCACTACCACCACCCTGGGCCAATGTGACGGAGGGGAAATAGGCCCCACATTAAATGTAAGGCCCGAGGTGCGCCAGGCGAGAGGGCAGCCCAAGACCCAACCTGACAGGCAGACAAAAACATACAGACTCAGTCATACGTTCCCTCCCTCTTAAACACATACATTCTCACTAACTGACCAAGACACCCAAGAAATGACGCTGTACCCTCACTCACACACCCCATACACACTTCATGCTCCCAGGTCCAGGTACTGTTTCCCCAGTAGAGCCACCAGCCCCCGGACCTGAGAGATGGACCCCCTACCTTCTAGGACGGAAACAAGCAGACCGCCAAGGGCCCCACAGTGGCGAGGCAGCCCGACAGCCCAGGACCCCGACCAGACCACCTGTTCCTCCTCCGGACCCCAACCCCTGATGGCCCGTAGCGGACAGGGGTGTGAGAAGACCCCTAGCCTCTATCCTCCCGCTCGAGTATGGTGTTGATGAGTGTTGTTATAATGTGCATTTAAAACAGAGGGGTGGGACGTGGGGAAGGCATCCACACATCCCCCAACCCCCACCCCGAGCCCTCAGTGTCTGTATGTGGTTTAACAGTGGGCACCGGCACCAGAGGTGAAGCTGATTGAACCGCTCCCCCTCAGGATGCCGAAAAGTGTGCCCACCCCAAAGTCCCTACATGTGTGTCGCATGAAAATGTTATAAGTGGGAGTGTCTAAGTTGTATATTAAAATTGGGACCCAGGACGCCACGGGATAGCGAGGAGGGAAACCCCTCCTCGCACCCCAGTGATGTGCCCATGCCCCAAGACCCTATATGAGTGGTAAACTACGCAGATGACACTCAGATCTACATTACAATGTCACCAGGTGACTCTGAACCCATTCAAACCCTAAATCAATGCATTGACCAAATAAATGGATGGATGTGCCATAACTTTCTCCAGCTGAATAGAAACAAAACTGAAGTGATTATTTTTGGACCCAAGGAGGAACGATCAAGAGTCAGCACACAGCTTCAATTAATACAGCTAGAAACTACTGATCAGGTTCGAAACCTAGGTGTAGTAATGGACTCAGACCTGAACCTCCAGGGTCACATAAAGGCAATAACAAGGTCAGCGTTCTATCACCTGAAGAACATCTCTAGGATTAAAGGACTGATTTTGCAACACGACCTAGAAAAACTCATCCATGCGTTTATCTTTAGTCGGATTGATTACTGCAACAGCATCTTCACAGGTCTGCCTAAAAAGTCAATCAGACAGCTGCAGCTGATCCAGAACGCTGCCGCTCGCGTCCTCACTAGAACCAGGAAAGTAGAGCACATCCCCCCAGTTCTAAAGTCCTTACACTGGCTCCCTGTAGCTCAGAGAATAGACTTTAAAATACTTTTACTAGTTTATAAATCATTACATGGCTTAGCACCAAAATATGTTGAAGACCTGTTGTCATGGTACCAACCACCAAGACCACTCAGGTCCTCCAACTCTAGCCTACTAAACATCCCTAGACTCAGAACTAAACATAGAGAAGCAGCTTTCACTTTTTATGCTCCCCTTATCTGGAACAGACTTCCTGACGAGTGTAGAGCTGCTGAAACTCTGAACTGCTTTAAATCGAGACTAAAAACCCATCTGTTTAGAATTGCCTTTGAGTAAATGGTTGATGTCATATGTATGAAATGTGTTCATGCTCTCTTGCTTTTTTTATTTTTCTCTTGCTATTTTGTGTATCATGTGTAATGTGTGTTTCTTTTATGTGTTTTTTTAAAATCACCAAATCATGTAAAGCACCTTGAATTACCCTGCTGTTGAAAGTGTGCTATACAAATAAAATTGCCTTGCCTTGCCTTGCCTAAAGTGATGGAGCGGGTGGACAGAGGTGTTCGGGGATGGGAAGGACTGGGAGACAAAATGTCTTCCCAGGGAGCCAGCTCCCCCGCTGACCCCAATAGGCACCGCTGTTCACCGGGATCCACCAGGGGAGGGAGGCCATGGCACGTTCAACCCGGGGCCCACGGCCACAGCACCACCAAGCCCCACGGACCCCAAGGTAGTCCCCCCAGCCCCATCCCAGAAGGAGAACTAAACCCACCCTGACACTTGCTCTACTATCAGAACACAAAAGACACTAGACACCCAGGTTGAGTTCACTGCATGCCCACTACCTGGCCAGTCCACCCGCAGGTCCAACCGAACCCGGGGCAAACACCCGACCCCAGGTTTCTGCATACGAACTCATATATATGGTAGATTATGCTTTCCATTGCTCTTATTGTGAATCATGTGTTTAGAAAAAAAATGAGACTACAACTCCAGGGGTTGTTCTAGTTAGTCTGTGGTGACAAACTATATAAGCAGAGATGTTTGAAATCATAGTTTAGGGGCTTCTGTCACAGCCTGCTTAAGTCTTCTTAAAATGCAGCAGTTTGTTAAATAAGCCTTTATGCTGGATTTCAAACACCCATACTGCCCCTCTGCTGCTGTTCCTTTTCCCTCTCTGCCTTTGCATTGCATTTGGCAGATCCCCGCCATACTAAAGGTTTCCATGGTGACATGAATCAAGACAAACCCAACCTTGGTTTCTTTTCACTGACCATACATTTTAGCTCATGAATCTTTCTTTATTATGCTATTATCAAGATGTTTTTTTTTCTGTAACTTTCATTTCTTGAGAATAAATGAACAAATGTACATAAATGTTCGAGGATTAAGACACTTCCCCCTTCTTATTCCTACTATCTCAACCCGTCTCTTAATGTTTAAACATATTAACTCTTCTCTCAGAGGCTTAACCATCAATAGAGCTGATTAATTATTTATCTAATGACTAACATTTGGTCTGAAATACTACTTTTATTGCTGGAAATCAATCAATACAGCTGTAAAGTGATCATATACACATTACACTTTTACTGCTTATTGATGAGTTATGAACAGTAGTGTTATTTTGCTAATTATTTTGTACGTTCTACAGTGATGTTTCCTCTCCTAGTAGTGTAAATAGTGGTTCCAGGAATGAAGGACAGGAAAGAGTTTGTGTTGGTCTGCTTTTTGAGACATTTGGCCTCTTGTTGCTTTCTAAAGGGATCTTTTCAGTGAATTTATTGGGTCATTTAACTGCAACGCCCACATCTGTGTGTTGGTCTGCAAGTGAAAGACACAAACTTGTAAAGAACTTCAAAAAGCAGGCGATACCTCCTTCACACAAACACATATTGAATGGCAGATGGGAGGTCTGGTTAATGGAGGCAAAAACACTGAAAACAAAGTGGGAAGTGGTTGTGGGAGGGTGCAGGGGCATAAACTACAGCTAGCATCTACTCTCATTACACTAAATCTGACCATATGAATGTTTGACATTGTCCCGATGGAGACTTAACTTAAATCTTGCATGTACAATCTGCAGATACACTGAAGCATGCCGCTTACAAGGTCTCAGTCAATGGAAGTCGGGGAGGGGCTTCGCTGTTCATTATGTTGAATGTCGTGCTGTGTGTTCATGATGAAGGAGGAGGGTAGATTATGCTGTTGGCTAAGTGGAATCCAGAAGATTAGACGATACCAGGATAAGATAAGAGGGGGTGTGTTTAAGAGCATAAGCCTTCCCAGAGAGAGAAAAACAAAGCTGATATTTCAGATAGGTTTCACCTGCAACAGCATAGACGGATGAATCAATAGTTTCTTTTTGTGTTTTCCTATAAAACAACTAGTGTAATGCAATATTCCCTAACACTAATGCTATCAACTTAGAATTGGGATAAAATTCAAAAGGTTTTTTTTGTGTGGAAAACAAATAAAAGGAAGCTGTAATGAAGAAAGACTTCCTACTGTGTTACACTTCACAGTAAAGATACATGTCAAAATGAAACAAAATTAGAGTTTAAAGTTTTGAGTTTCAGACTGGTCAGAGATCAAGCCAATCAAGTTGGAAATCACCTATTTGATTCTGCTCACCAGCCAGATTCTCAATGCATCTGCAAAACAAAACCAACATAAACTAATATAAGATATAACATGCTTTGTATGTTTTCTGTTTTAATGAAACATCAAGTATTTGTTCCTCAAGAGCCGTTTTCAGACTCAAGTTCTAGAATATTTGCGGACAATTCCATCCGGTCTTTAACCGGAGTTGTGTTTTCAAACGCGCCACTTTTTCCCGGAACATTGCCTTTCAGCTGCTTTCACACAGCAAGAAATGTACCGGAGAATCCTGATGAATATCTGTGGGGTGGGGGGTGCGGGGGAGTGGGGGGGTTCTAGGTGGATACTACGTAAACTTAGTGCGGCGGGCGTACGTCACTTCCCCAAAAAAATGCATTATTGCAAAGATGGTAGACGAAACTGCAGATCTACTCGCAGCGCTCGTCTTTGTGATGTGTGCAATTTTGCGCACATGGAAACGCTTAAGAGACATCGATAAAGAAGATGATAGGAAAATAATGACATTTATATGTCATCAATGTGTGCGCTCACAGCGTTCCCTGCCCCTCTCCTCTTTCCCCCACCGCCCCACACCCCTCCAGCTTTCGCGGAACATTACCTGACTGTCTGAATGCAAACACCAGACGTGAAAAGGCCGCTCTTGTTACTAGGTCTTCAGCCGTAAAATTACGGGTAAAGGGTACCCGGACAAAGTCCGGAAGATTGCTTTCAGACACAAAAGCAAAACAGACGAAGTCCGGAAAATTACCTCTTTTCATGGCCTGTTTGAAAGGGGCTAAGAAGTAACACATTAAAGTAGCAATGTCCCAGTCAGGATTTTTTGTCCCCGTAATGATCATAGTCAAGTAAGATTTGACAATGACTGATACTGAGTCCCAAGTTACCAAAATCTATACATGTTGTATGGGTTGTTGAATAGATTGTACATGTTTACATTTGATCCCAACTGGGGTTTCTGCAGAACATCTTTAATATGGTCCTCCAACATTGGCTTAATGGGGTTAAAATAGCGACTATAATGTTCTAGATACATGTCACTTAAAACACACATAACTATACCGTTTCTTGTTGAAGATATTAAGCTTTACTCCTGCCATATCTGTTTTTATGTGGTGCCGTTTGCTGAAAAGCCAGGCTAATGTTAGCATGTTTTTGGCCTTTATTGAACAGTTATTTGAAAGAAAAAAGGGTGGAGAGAGAAGGCAAAGCAGTGCAGCAAATGACAAGACAACTACATCTATAGCCTCTGCACATGGTAAACCTGGTCCACCAACTGAGCCACCTAGGATTTTTTGTCTCATAACATATTTCTGTCCAGTTTTAGTTAAGCGTGTGCTGGACATACTTATAGAAATCATTAGTCTCCTGGTTTGTACATTTTGTGCTTTGCTTTCAATAAGTTGGTTGACGACAGAGCGGGTCACTTGTTATAGACAATATGGAAGCTGCAGCAGCCAATACAGTCTCTCTTTAACTGATAACGAATATCAGGTATCACTAGCAGGTAGTTGAGTTTTGTCAGAAGCTCGGATATTGATTATTCAAACATGCCTTGATCAGAACCCATATCCAATTTTAAGAATGGATGACAACATCCCAGCTTTTACCGCTTACTGGTTGAGTTTATTTACAATTATGTTATTAAATTTTTTTTATTTTTGCTTCTAAACTAGTTCTAAATTAGGTAAAGACTGGTCATTTGAATACAACACATACGATCAATATTCATTTTTATATTTAGTATAGAAATCAGCTAATTTAGGCATAATTTGGCTAAACTTCAACAATTAAATTACTATCAAGGACTTTTAATATGATCATTGATATGTATTCAAAATGTTTCAACAAGGATATCACATATCTTCTCAGAGAGAGAACGAAAACCCAGAATCAAGCAATATAAGCTCACAAGTAGGGCTAGGCGATAAAACGATTTTATCGATTAATTTGAATTCGGAATTTAAGAAGATTTATTTTTGGGAAAATGGAGATTCTCCCCCCCCCCCCCCCCCCCCCTTGGAGCAAGGTCAGCCAGTCTGTCTCTCGCAACGCGTAGACGTCAAAATGGCAACTAGCAAAGAGGAGCTTGTTCCCAAAAAAGGGACAGTTTCTTCAATTATCTGGAACTGGTTCAGTTTTGCGACTTCATACTTGGAGCAACAAACAGCACGCTGCAAAATCTTTTTGACGGCTGTTGTTACCAAAGGTGGGAGTCTGACGAATTTGTTTCAACACCAAAAACAGAGGCACTCCGTCGAGTGGGAGAAGTGCTGCTCTCTACGAGATGCTCAAGCAAGCAGCAGCTCACAAAACACAGCCAACAGACAAGGCACCATAGGGGAATCATTTTCACACTGTGTCTCTTATGATAAGACGGGTGTCCAGTGGAAAGCAATCACAGATACCAGCACAATTTATATTATGAAAGACATGGTGCATGTTTATACAGTCGAAAAGCCCGGCTTTATTTACCTACTGAAAACTTTGGACGCCAGGTATGTGCTACCAACTTTGCACACAACTTTGAATTTAGGTAGACTCCCAAAGGAGATATTAACATAAGAGTTTCAAAAAAATAGATTCTGTCATTTGTTATTTCTGTTTAAGAAAGTAAAGGGAGAAAGAAAAAAATCGGATTTGGTGTGAAAAAATCAGAGATTTTATTTTTAGGCCATATCGCCCAGCCCTACTCACAAGTCCATAGTCGGCAGGATTACTTATTGAGTGAAAATTTTTAGCATAAAAATAATGAAGAGCATGGTGTAGACATGCTCCATTTGAAAAAAGCCCTGCAATGCTAACTGATTCAGCACTACATTAATAAAACTAACGTGAATTAATCAGAGGCTTTGTAAAATTGAGAGATTTGTGCTGAGAGCTATGACCAATTTTGAATGTGATTTATTTTGTGAAACAGTGCCAGGAGTCAGTAGTGATGAGGGAATTTCTCTTGTCAGAATTGAGGGAACAGGTGTGTGAACAAGCAGGCATTAGTTCCAGGATAACCACTTTCTATGCCCAAATGACAATGACCTGTTTTATTTTTCTTTAAAAGTGAGACAATAAATACAGAAAGCCCACATTTGAAAGAGAATAGAATGAAAGTAATATAAAATAAGCCTGCAAGTTTTGCCATTGAAAATATATCAATTGGTTAAGTCAAATGTGTTTTCCATATCCTGTGATGGACTGGCGACCTGTCCAGGGTGTACCCCGCTTCTCGCCCCTTGACCGCTGGAGATAGGCACCCAGCCCCCCCGCAACCCTGCATTAGGATGGATGGGTACAGAAAATGGATGGATGGATGGATGGATTTTTTCCATATCAAATACAATAAAGCTTTACAGAATAATTTTTTTATTGAGACACAGGTGCAGCAGGTGGGTTTAGGGAAACTGGAGGAAGCGTGAAAGGGAGAGCAGAGTCTACCCAGGGACTGATTACAGAGGCAGCACCTCAAAATATATATTCTGATATTGTTAATGGATGTGTTGTAAAGAATAATGTAGATGTGAACGCATGCTGAAATAAATCTACCTTGTGAAGCAATTAACCCTTATTTGAACTGAATTGGACATGGTTAAGAAAAATATTACAATGCCTTACACAACAGTGTGCTGTTGTAGCTTTAACATGTAAGGTTATAATTACATGATCTATTCATACACTCCTGAAATCCTGAAAGAAAGCGCCATTTACTCATCAGAGCTGTACATAAAAAAGTCATTTCATTACATTTGCTAAAAGACTAACTATTATAAACAAAAATCCCATTTACACAACAAAAAAATTACCTCCTTATATAGGATAGAAGTGCAGGGCCTTTAATGGGGATTTAGGTAGCTTAACAGCAGAGTTACTCAACCATCTTTAAAAGTCCAAAACACGTATAACACCACTTGAAGAAATGTCATGGATTTCCCCTAAAAGATATGCCCAGTAAGCTTTATTCAAGATTTATTCAGATGTTTGAATCAAAAACAAAGTTGGTGTTTAGATGCCAACACTGACTAATAAGAACAATGTATTTCAAATTAATGTGCAGAGCATACAATTTTATGGAGATCTTGCTAGACTGTATGACACAACAAATCCAAGCGAGTGTGTTTCTGACATGATTTATGTTATTAAAGCCTGGGAATGATTTTGAAAAACAGAATATGTTGTTATAGTTATGGATTCAAGTGAAAAATTAAGAAGAGAAACCAGTAAGTAATAAGAGTAATAAGTTTGTCTGAAGCTCTATCTTTTAGCTGTACTGTGTGTTTCTTTGGAGCCTGCTTTTTTGTAGATAAATTATTATTATTATACATCAAACATCATATTTTACAACACTTTGCTTAAAACCGGTACTTTGTGTCTCTAATGAGATTACTTAAAATGTGCAGTGTCCAGGTCATGTCTTGAAAGTTTTCACCTTTTCTGCCTTGAATTTAGATAATCTAGACCTAGGTCGGGAACTGTACAGCTAATAGAAGTGTTACATAATGAACTGCATATTGTTTGCTATGTTTCTTATTTCTTCTTTTCTTTTTCCTGAGGACTAAACTTAATGCAATCACTCTTGAAATGGGATTCATGTGGCTCTGAGGCCTGCTAACCAACACTTCCATGTGAATACATGTGGCATTGATCAGTTTAATCAGCTAGACATTTCAGCAGAGAAAGAGGAGTGAAGGTCTTTGTCAATCATCTCTGTAACATGAACAGTCAGCTTGAAATTCTTCACCATATTCCCCACGCAGCAGTTTTTGAACCCCATAGTTGGGAAGAAATTTGTTTTGTCTATGGAAGACAAACAAGATAGCGCGATCTTTGCGATTGTGTTAAGGTTAATACTGAAGCTTGTTTATTAGAACATTTCACACACAATCAGTATTAAAGTAGTATATTTGGTAGTAATGAGGCAACTGATGGTAAAATTGAGGTTATCTATTACTGATGAACAAGAAATTGAGAAAGAAAATGCTATATATTTACCTCATTCTGTACTTGAACTACAAATGTATTGAAGCATTTCTTCTTTATTTTCTATGTGGTTATAATGTTTATTCAATGATCAAGCACTTCCTGTTTCCGTAAGGGTTAATGTGATGTGGCACAGATACCCATTATTGTTAGCCACTCTAGAAAATGGGAAAAACAAGGAAACGTGCTGTTCAAGTAAGCCAGATGTGATTGGATATGAGCTTTGGAGCTTTGGAGCTTTTGCCTTAACTTACCCATATCTACAGTCATTATAATATGAAGCAAAGCTGGTTGAGGACTTCTGTGTTTTTTTTAGGTTTTCATGCCACAGTGAAGAGGACCTTTTGACAAAAAATGAATAAATAATAATAATAATCTCCAAAACTTACTGTTAGAGAACTGCAGCAAAGGCTGGCATCAAATCTTGATAACAATAGTTTATTTGAATAATTATTTTTCTTTCATTTGCAGGGGAGCCAATTATTGTGTTACTGTGATGAGATACAGTTGCAGGTCAATTCTTATCCTAAATATTATAGATTGACAACATCTTGGATATGCAAGTATAAGTCCCAATTAAAGCTCAAAAAACACTTTACATATTTTGTGAACTGAAGCCCAATGGCTATTAACTGTCATTTGGTCTTTCTCACTATATATATATATATATATATATATGTATATATGTATAGTGAGAAAGACTAAATGACAGTTAATTACCAGGGAGTTACCAGGGAGGCGTCCAGGAGGCATATATATATATATATATATATATATATATATATATATTTTTTTTTTTTTTTTTTTTTTTTTACTAAAAAAAATGAAAGTGTTTATGGGTTCAGGACAACCTGACTAGAAAGTCACTGAGATTTACAAAAATTTATAAATATTATTTTTAAAAGGCATATCTTTAGGAGTACTCCAGTAATAAACCAGAACTTTAACTATGGCCTTCTTTTCTTCTTGTTTTCCTGTTTGCCCAGTTTGATGTTATACCTGTATGGATGTGTTGAACTATTCAACAGAAATTCTATAAACCATATTGCTTAGCATTTTATCCCAATACAACCACACATTTAAAAATGTTTATTAGACATTTCTTTTAGATTTTATGTGACAAACCAACATAAATTGGCGCATAGTTGTGGAGTGGAAACAAAATGTTACATGGGTTTTACATTATTTTAGATACAAATCTGAAAAGTGTAGCTATGGTGTATTCTGTCCCCCAGACTAACTTTCCAGATTAACCTGTCCCTACAATTACAGTTGCATGTATTTTGGGGTATATTTCTATATGTTTTGCACATCTAGAGACTAAAAATATTGGCCTCCTCCCGGTAGGACGTGCCTGAAACACCTCACCAGGGAGGTGTCCAGGAGGCATCCTGACCAGATGCCCGAGCCACCTCAACTGACTCCTCTCGATGTGGAGGAGCAGCGGCTCTACTCTGAGCCCCCTCCGGATGACTGAGCTTCACACCCTATCTCTAAGGGAGAGCCCAGACACCCTACGGAGGAAACTCATTTCGGCCGCTTGTATCCGTGATCTTGTTCTTTCGTTTACTACCCAGATTTCGTGACCATAGATGAGGGTAGGAACGTAGATCGACCGGTAAATCGAGAGCTTCGCCTTTCGGCTCAGCTCTCTCTTCACCATGACAGACTGGTACAGCGCCCACATAACTGCAGATGCCCTACCAATCCGTCTATCGATCTCCCGCTCCATTTTTCCCTCATTTGTGAACAAGACCCCCAGATACTTAAACTCCTCCACTTGGGGAAGGACCCCATCCCCGACCTGGAGAAGGCACCCCACCCTTTTCTGGCTCAAGACCATGGCCTCGGATTTGGAGGTGCTGATTCTCATCCCAGCCGCTTCACACTCGGCTGCGAACCGCTCCAGCGAAACCTGTAGATCACATTCCGATGAAGCCAACAGGACCACGTCATCTGCAAAAAGCAGAGACCCGATCCTGAGGCCACCGAAACGGATCCCCTCAACACCTTGGCTGCGCCTAGAAATCCTGTCCATGAAAGTTATGAACAGGATCGGTGACAAAGGGCAACCTTGGCGGAGTCCAACTCTCACCGGAAACAAGCCCGACTTACTGCCGGCAATGCGACCCATACTCCCGGAGCACCCCCCACAGGGCCCCCCGAGGGACACGGTCGAATGCCTTCTCCAAGTCCACAAAACACATGTAGACCGGTTGGGCGAACTCCCACGCACCCTCCAGGACCCTGCTGAGGATGTAGAGCTGGTCCAGTGTTCCACGGCCAGGACGAAAACCGCATTGTTCCTCCTGGATCCGAGGTTCGACTATCCGTCAGACCCTCCTCTCCAGAACCCCTGAATAGACCTTACCAGGGAGGCTCAGAAGTGTGATCCCCCTGTAGTTGGAACACACTCTGTGGCCCCCCTTTTTAAACAGGGGGACCACCACCCCGGTCTGCCAATCCAAGGGAACTGGCCCCGATGTCCACGCAATATTGCAGAGCCGCGTTAACCAACACAGCCCCACAACATCCAGGGCCTTGAGGAACTCTGGCCGAATCTCATCCACCCCCCGGAGCCTTGCCACCGAGGAGCTTTTTAACGACCTCTGTGACCTCAGCACCAGAGATTGGAGAGCCCAACCCAAAGTCCCCAAACCCTGCTTCCAGATTGGAAGGCGTGCTGGTGGGATTGAGGAGGTCTTCGAAGCATTCCATCCACCGACCCAAAACGTCCCGCGTCGAGGTCAGCAGCACACCATCCCCACTGTAAACAGTGTTGGTGGCAGACCGCTTCCCCCCCTGAGATGCCGGATGGTGGACCAGAATCACTTCGAAGCTGTACGGAAGTCATTCTCCATGGCCTCTCCAAACTCCTCCCACGCCCGAGTTTTTGCCTCCGCGACCATCCGAGCCGCACTCCGCTTGGCCTGCCGGTACCTATCAGCTGCTTCAGGGGTCCCACAAGCCAAAAAGGCCTGATAGGACTCCTTCTCCAGCCTGACAGCATCCCTTACTGCTGGTGTCCACCAGCAGGTTCGGGGGTTGCCGCTGCGACAGGCACCGACCACCTTGCGGCCACAGCTCCGGTCAGCCGCCTTCACAATGGAGGCGCGGAACATGGCCCACTCGGACTCAATGTCCCCCGCCTCCCCCGGGACGTTTTCAAAGTTCTGCCGGAGGTGTGAGTTGAAGCTCCTTCGGACAGGAGACTCTGCCAGACGTTCCCAGCAGACCCTCACAACACGTTTGGGCCTTCCAGGTCTGTCCGGCGTCGTCCCCCACCATCGGAGCCAACCCATCACCAGGTAGTGGTCAGTGGACAGCACAGCCCCTCTCTTCACCCGAGTGTCCAGAACATGCGGCCGCAGATCAGATTAGACGACAACCAAGTCGATCATCGAGCTGCGGCCTAGGGTCTCCTGGTGCCAAGTGCACATATGGACACCTTTATGCCTGAACATGGTGTTCGTTATGGACAATCCATGACGAGCACAGAAGTCCAATAACAAGACACCACTCTGGTTCAGATTGGGGGGGCCATTCCGCCCAACCACACCCTTCCAGGTCTCACTGTCATTGCCCACGTGAGCATTGAAGTCCCCCAGCAGAACAAGGGAGTCCCAGGCAGGAGCACTCTCCAGCACCCCATCCAAAGACTCCAAAAAGGGTGGGTAATCTGATCTGCCGTTTGGTGCATAAGTGCAAACAACAGTCAGGACCCGTCCCCCCACCCGTAGGCGGAGTGAGCCTACCCTCTCGTTCACCGGGGTAAAGCCAAACATACAGGCGCCGAGATGGGGGTAACAAGTATGCCCACCCCAGCCCGGCGCCTCTCAGCGGGGGCAACTCCAGAGTGGAAGAGAGTCCAACCCCTCTCGAGGAGACGGGTTCCAGAGACAGAGCCGTGCGTCGAGGTGAGTCCGACGATGTCCAGTCAAAACCTCTCAACCTCGCACACCAGCTCCGGCTCCTTCCCCACCAGAGAGGTGACGTTCCACGTCCCGAGAGCCAGCTTCTGCAGCTGAGGATCGGACCACCTTCGGCCGCAGCCTTCGGCCGCCGCCCATCCGACACAGCACCCGACCCCTATGGCCTGTGGGAGACAGGTGGTGAGCTCATGGGAAGGGGGACCCATGTAACCTCTTCGGGCTAAGCCCGACCGGGCCCCATGAGTAGAGGCCCGGCCACCAGGCGCTCGCCAACGTGCCCCGCCTCCAGGCGTGGCTCCAGAGGGGGGCCCCGGTGAACCGCATCCGGGCGAGGGAACACTGAATCCAATTTTCTTTTCCGTCATAGGGGTCTTTTGGGCTACACTTTGTCTGATCTCTCACCTAGGACCAAATTGCCATGGGTGACCCTACCAGGAGCAAAAAGCCCTGTCTTGCAACAGATTCTTAATCAGATTTAGTTCTGGACTTTGAGTCTACATGTTTTAGTGTTTGAATATTTGATATAAACAATTCAATTGCACCTCTGGCCATATATTTAGGGTCATTGGATTTCTGAAAGAATTACCTCTACCTTGGTAGTTGTTCTGTCAATAGATTCTGCGCTATGGATCTCTCCAGCTCCTGCAGAGTAACCATGGGTACCTTGCTCTGACTGCTCTATTAACATCCATCTAAAACCTTTAAAGAACAGCTGCATTTAAAGTGAGATTAAGTTAGCCACAGACAGGATCTTTTTACTAATTAAGAGGTCTTAACAAAGTTGGTTGCTGAATTTTATTTATATGTAAAAGACTTAAGGGGGCTGAATAAATTAATGCCCATATATATTACATATACGTATATATGTAGTATTTTATTAAGCATGTTGATTGTTGACCATCAATGCTTCTTTGGGGGGCTCCAGTGAAATGCTGCTGCCTCGCTTTAACACAAGTCCCATCCTGTTTTGACTCTCAAGCTGCTATTCCACCCCTCCCATTATGGATCAAGATTATGTTGCCATGGCACTCAGCTGGGTATTCATGCAGGCTATGACAAAGGGTGTAATGTTGGATTCCCAGTTTTGAATTACAGCAACACAGAGGTCCATTCCCCCTGGAGAGAAGACGGTTACAGCAGTGACCCTCCCTGGCAGTCACGCCTGCTAATGTTAGATTCATTAAACCCTAATCCTCCATGGGCATGTTCTCTGTTACACCACCTTTTCCCCCACAAATAAAAGTGTTTTTTAATGTTGCTTGAAGCTATTGGCATTTTTTCTTCTCCAAAAGGCACAGGTCGTGTTTACAAGTATCTGAAAAAGTATCCTTCTTGAAACTACGATCATTTTTAACCTGCTGAAATTAACGCTGCAGTAAGAGAGCACTGAATTACTTTTTCCCAGGGATAAAGAGTTTTTTTTGCTCATATCTTAGTTGAGCCTCAGACTCTTGAGAGTGGTAAAACATTGCTGCTTTATGTGCACAGTCTGCCAGACATTCCTATAGGAAGTTAATAACAATGAGGAGCTAAGTCAGCAGCTTTAATTCATTGCTGAGTGCAGCTGCTATACAGATATCTCTGCTGAGGTTTAGGCAGCTTAATGCCTTGTCTCAGCTGAGGGAGCGCAGATGTTTTCTTTCTTTTTTTTTTCTTTTACAATCCCTCAGGATTAGTTTTATAAAGAAGTAACCTTATCTGTAAGCCTTGTGAGCTTTAATAGAGCTTGCTGCACTGATATTTTATTCTACTGACTTAGTGTGGCGTATTTCTTATCTACGTTTCTAATTTAAACTGAAAGCCTGACAATTTTTGTGACACCAACAAAAGAGTGGTTATGGTGCCATTTTGACACATTCATAAAAAATTTTTATTATTATATAATTTTATGCATGCATGTGATTATTCAGGCGGTGCAAAAGTATTCATGCCCTTTGAACTTTTCCAATCATCATTTTATAACCATGAGCTTCAGTGTATTTTATTGATATTTAATGCAATAGCCCAATACTAACTAGTGCATAACTAGAAAATAATTGATGGTTTCCAATGTCTTTTACAAATAAATATCTGAAAAGTTTTGTGTGCATTTGTTTTGAGCCACCTTTACTCTAAATCTCCCAAATAAAATCCAGTCCATCAAAGTGGCTTTGTATAACTCACTGTAATTGTAATTTATTCTCACTATAAATAGAGCTTCTCTTTGAGGAAGTTTGTTGGAGAACATTACTGAACAAACAGCATCATCACCAAGGCACAGTCAGACAGGTCAGGGGTAAAGTTAAATTAAATATTTCAGATCTAAACATATTTATCATACGCTAGAATGGCCCAGTCAAAGTCCAGACCAACATTGAATTGAGAATATGTGGCAAGAGTTGAAAACTGATGTTTATATACATCAAATCCATCCACTCAGACAGTGCTTGAGGTATTTTGCTTTAAAAATGTATGTCGTCAGGTGTTCTGAGCTGGTAGAAATATACTCTAAAAGACATGTAGCTGTAATTGTAGCAGAAGGTGGTTCTGCAAACTGAGCCAGAAGGGCAAATGCACACCACATGTTTTAGATTTTTATTTGCAGAAATACACATTGAAACCATGTATGTGTTTCCTGCCATTCCAACACATCTATGTCATAAAATCCCAATAGCATATAATAGCGGTTGTGGTTGTAATGTGAGAAAATATGAAAAAGTTAAATGGGGTGTGAATACTATTGTCTTCATAAGAGCACCAATGAGCCTTAGACCACACCTCCCGGAAGCTTCACTGTAGACCATCAACAATACCATATTTAGTTTCTCCAAACCTACTTTAGAGCAAGTAAATAACTGAATTTCCCTTTGGGGATTAATAAAGTATTTCTAATTCAGAAAAGATCTCCCAATGAGGGTCACCTACTATTGGTTTCCAAGGCACACTTTAATATGCTTAATGTACTATTATTGCTCATTTTACATATTTTTGCTACATGCATAAAATATTCTGATTTCTTTCTCTTTAATCTTATTTGAATAATTATAGTCAAGAAAATCTGACAACACTATTGTGAAAC
This sequence comes from Valencia hispanica, assembly GCA_963556495.2. NCBI lineage: Eukaryota > Metazoa > Chordata > Actinopteri > Cyprinodontiformes > Valenciidae > Valencia > Valencia hispanica. The sequence goes on from OY747711.1 coordinate 27,024,710, forward strand.
TGAAAGATTTTTAGACTTTTTGCTGTGATCTGTCAGCACCAGTGTGTTTAGTCATGCTTCACCAGGGCACACATTTGATTAGTTGTATATTTTTCCTGCCTTGTCTATAAGTGGCTCAAGTGTGAGGGCTGTAAATGTTTAGTTTACATCAAGTGTGAGCTTGGGAATGTTTTTGGTAAGCGGCCCTGGGGCCGGAGGGGAGAATCACTCACTGTCACACAGACACTGCACATTTATAAGCTTTATTCTAAATCCAGTTTTTACAGACATTTTCCTCCAAACGACAACTCCAAAACTAAAAAACAGACAAGGAAACTTGTGAAAAACAAAAACAAACTGAAGGTCCATATGGTTATGTGTTGGGATTCAAATATCTGTGTGGTGTAGCTGATTAACTAAAACCAATTTTCCAGTCTTGTGGGTAAGGTTGTGCACATGCCTTCAAGAAAAATGTTTGAAGTAACTCAGTCCCTGTGCTAATCATTCATCAGCAGAACAATCTGGTTGGTTTTAGTGCTTTTACTGGTTTCTTGTTAGAATATCAATGGTCTTGATCATAGTGACCTTACAGCAAGAAGTACACAGTTACTAGTTCAACAAAGCAGCATGACTTAAAGCAAATATAGCTGTTTATCTATATATTATATTATCTTCAATGCAACTAAATACTCATTCTTATTTTAAACATTACAATGTGAAAGAATCACTGACCTTAAAAATATTTTGTTTTACTGAGAATATGCAAAATACATTTGCAGTTAAAAAATTATTTTTGATTACAAGTCCTCTGATTTGCAACATATACAAAACTTAACATTTCATTCAGTTCCAAGTATTGGTCTTTGTGGACATCTCCATTGGATTCCTTTTCTCTCAGGAATTGAGATTAAACTGATTTGAATCCTCTAGTAGAAAAATGGTAAAGAAAAAGATACAAACCAAATTATCCATCCCCTTGTCCATTCATCTGTTGTTCTATTTATCTGAGATCAGTTCACAGAGAAAACCCAGACATCACTCTCCTCATGGGACATCGCCAAAAACAACTAGTTACACTTCCCAACTAAAACACTACTTGGGATGGGCCCTAGTTTCCTTTACAGAGTCCTCAACTAACCCAAACGTCATTGCCTTTCCAAATTGTTTCTATGTTTTTGCCTTTACAACTACAGAAAGGGCAGTCTTTAGATCTGCCGGTACCTGTCTGCTGGTTTAGAAGTCCTCCTGAGAAAATCAAGATCCACAGGCATTCTACTTCAGTTTGTAAGACTTTATCATCATTGGTGTCAACCAACTGGTCTTTGTGTTGTCCTCATAACAGCACCAATGAGCCAGACCACAACTCCCGGAAGCTTCATTGGAGACCATCAACAATGCCCATTCGTATTCAGTTTCTCCAAACCTACTTTAGAGCAAGTGGTACCACCTTCAATCACTGCTCCATTTCAGACCCATAAGGCCCCTCCAGGTGACCACATGGAAGTTTAAGTCCTCAAGGAAAACAACAGAATCTCCAGATGTTTCATTAACTGCATTTCATTAAATATTAGTTTGGAAGTCCAACAGAGTGTTTTTACTGTAACAGGCTGTACTGAGAAAAAGTCTCAATTGTCTGAAAAAGCATAAACACTACTCAATGACTAAATTGTTTTTTCCCCATATGTGAAAACCATGAATGTTTGTTTTGGTGATGCAAAGTTTCTAAAATGTCTGATTGGATTAAAAGCACTTTCTTTTAACGATGCAAGAACTTTGATGCAAATGTCTCATGAGTGTCAAACAAATTAAGCAGTCTCTAACATTTTAATGTGAGATGTACATACAAAGAAATTGCTTCAAATTATTTTCCTAGTGAAGCACTTCTATGAGCTTTCTGTGTGTTGGCAACATGTGTGTAAGTGCTGCTCCTGGGGTTGCATGGCTGTGTGATATTGGGGGCAGGATATCTGATCTGCCCAGCAGGCGGATCTGTGGTCATTTCTGTGGGAGTTGGGGAATTCTATGGTCTGTCTCTGTATTGTTGGAATTTCAAAAGCAGTCAGGCACGGTTCATATAACTCACACAAATAGACCACCACGGTCATGATTTAGAGGGTGGTTAGGACAAGAATGTCAACTTTGGTACTTTTAGTTGTTTTCACTGGCAGCACCAGTTGGAAGGAGACCTTCCCTGACCCAGGTGTGTTTATATTTCCTGAAGCAGACCCCACCTGTTTCACCTAATCCTCAAGGTGATGTGTGTTTGTTTCAGGTGACCTCTCCCCAGTGCAGATGTCCCCTGTTCATCAGTCGCAGTTCATTCCCTTGGCTGAAGTGCTGTGCTCAGTCATCTCCGACATGAACTCTGCCCAAATAACCGTCACCCAGGAGGCACTAGTCAACTACATGAGCAAAGCCCATCCAGGTAATTAATAAAATATTTTCTCTAATTTTGTGTTTTAAAATGTATTTAGCTGTGTGAAAAATTAGGCTACCCTACAGCAACCTGAAAGAAAGACCCATTGAACTGTTACAAGGTTAAATGTCCTAACTTAGTTAAAAACTCAATTAGAAAGCAGATTTTTGTTCAAAGCTGTTATTTTTTGTGGTTTACCTGTAGCTAAATCACTTTTTATTTCAGAAGTAAATTAAAAAAAGATTAGACGATATGTGAAGACACTATGTTTCAAATGTTTCCCAAAATATAAATTATTTACTATAATTATTACAATAAATTAGCTAAAAATTTGTTTAAATAAAAGAATGAAAATGTAAATGTAATCAGTCGATATGATATGTATTACGATACAGGGAAGACAATACCATATATTACGATATATTGCTATACTATGAATAAGACAATATCTTTTTAAAACTGAATTTAACTGTAGAAAAACTGTCACAGCATTCTAAAGACCCCAACCTGTTTCATACTCGAACACATCCAGTTTTATTACTAGATCTAGTTGATCCACTGGAACATAGAAGGTGAAAACAGCCACAAACTACCAGTCATAATTTTAATTTTACTACAAAAATGACTGTCATCATTAATGGTTCCATTCAAATCCAGGCTACAAAACAATATCCCAAGCTTTAAACATATCACTGTTGCGCGGATCTGTTCATTTTTCCGATCCCCAATCCAGCTATTTTGTCAGTGTCGCGGCCGATATCCTAATATTGGATCGGTGCACCCCTAGTAAATATATTGATGTTTGTGGTTGTTAGATGACAAAAGTTCAATGGGTATGAATACTTTTCTAAGGCACAGCAATTCATTTGAAAGTATTGATTTTGGAGGGAATGGTATCCTAGCTTTGTTCCTGTTTTAAAATTACCTCAGCTTGTGCTTAATTTGATCGGTACCCTTAGTTACCCACTGTCTGTCACAATCTTCTGTATTTCTGTATCTTAGGGATAACCATTCCCACTCAGGACATCCTCTACAATGCTCTTGGAACGCTGATCAAGGAGCGCAAGATTTACCACACAGGCGAGGGCTACTTCATCGTCACGCCTCTGACATATTTTATTACCAACAACATGGTCAGAGAAAAGAACTGGTGGACCTCCGGTTCAGCAGATGACCCTCCTTTGGCCCCTCCTGTTACTTACCTTCTGAGCAATGAAGTCTGTGTTGAGAGCACTCAAACAGTCCCTGTAGCCCACTGCAGGTCATGCAGCTGTTTCAGCCCTCACCAAAATTCCCCCAACACCGCTGCCACAACTGAAACAGCCACCATCCCTCCCTCCACTGTTCCCGACCAGCATTCTTTATCTGTGTCCATAAGCGAATGCACTGGAAAAAGCTTAAAGTGGCCCCGGGCGTCAGATCATAAACCCTCAGTGCACCATCAGTCCACTTCCACAGCTGCTGATTGCCAGGCTAGTGAGATCAGCAAAACAACTGCTACTACAAACGCCACAAATCGGAAAGAAAAGGATAAACCTGTAAGGAAGTTTGGTCTCAGCTTGTTTAAGAGGAATGGTGGCAAGAAGGAAAAGCCAAAGAAGGAGTATGCATCTTTTTCAGGCCAGTTTCCTCCAGAGGAGTGGCCTGTAAGAGATGAGGAAGACTTGAACAACTTGCCCCGAGACCTGGAGCATGCCATCATCAAACGCATCAACCCTGAACTGACTGTGGACAACCTGTCACGGCACACAGTCCTAATGAAGAAACTGGAGGAGAGGAAGGAAAGGGGAGTGGACAAGATTCTGGATCGAGGTCTGGACAGTGAAGACAAAGGAGTCGACAAGGGAATGTCAACCGACATCCTAACCTTCTCCAAACACAGGCATCACTACTTGTCTAAAGCAGGTGGAGGGAAAAGATCATCTCAGAAGGTTTCACGCAGCAAGAGGAGGGTCCACTCATCTCGAGAAAAGCAAAGGGAAAGGGACAAAGAGAAGCTTAAAAGCAAAGCTCCCGTATGTTCCGACATTTATCCAGATGAAGAGGATTTGATTCCAACGCGTCTCACGGGAGAAATCCCTGCTGACGCTGCAGTTCAGATGAAGGAGGCTGGGAATGCTGAGGGAAAGTGTCTCTACAAGAAACGCATTGATAATCCTTTCCAGACTCATCAAATCAAGGATGCTGAGAACATCAACAGGGAACATCGAAGACGAGAGGTCAAAGAGGGGAAAGCATCTGGGTCTGGAAGAAAGGAACGAACCAGTCACCGCTCCAAGTCATGGGACCCTCATCGGGCAAAACTGATGGCAGCAGATGGAGAAAATGGCCAAAAATTCCCTTCGTATGAGGACAGATACGACTGTGACCATGAAAGGGACTTTGTTGTTGAACATCTGCTGCAGCCAGACAAGAAACTCGGTAGAGAACTTGGCCTGGACTACAGCTCGGGATATCTACATGGCAGCACACTCAGGATAGACGACAAAGTTCGGCATCAGGATGAACAAAGCAGCAAAGAAATCTGGGAGAGAGAGAGCAAAAATGGATATTTTCAAGATGTGCAAGAGTACAACAATATAACAGACCAGAGCAAAATACAGGAGGACAGTCTCAGTAACATCCATGGAAACTCCAAAATGAATACTGTTTCATATCAGCCTGTAATAAACCCTGCACACAATCTAGATCTGCCATGGCCCAAGCCCTCTTTACAGCATAAACATTCCCTCCGACTTTCCTCTCAACAAAGAGAGGATATTCCAAAGCCAAAGGATCTCTCCGTCACTGCTGAGGATCAGCATGAAATCCAATCAGCTAGTACAACCATTAGCCATAGAGAGGTTCTGGAACTGAACCCTGAAAGCACACTGCTAACAGCAAACAGTGATGGTTTAAAAGAGGATGACTGTAGGCTCTATCAGACAGTGGATGGACCAGAGGAGGAAGATGCCTGCAGCTCCTTGTGTCTGAACACAGAGGAGATGATTGATTCAAATGATTTCCGAACTGCCGCAGCAAACTATCACCAGCTAGTTTACAAAAACCATGAATCTAAGACACATCAACATTCCTATTACAAAGTCATGTTTCAACAACCGCAACCTGCCTGCAAACAAGACTCAACAGATAGCACTTTAAAAGATCTAATACCTCCCACAAGAACAACAGAAAGCAGCAGGAGACTGCATCATCAGAAAACTAGATCGCCGATGACATACTGTGAGCCAAATCCTGGGAGGGGTCAATTGATCCAGGGGGAAAAGAGGTTTGGATCTATTGTGGATGCAAGCTGTTTAGAGGCATGTGAAGGTATAGACAGCAGCATCTTTGACTACTGCCAGGCCACCGAGCTCGAATCGGACTCAGAGACTGTCCGAAAGTCAGCCGACGAAGGAGACGGCAATTCTGTGCACTGGGCTGTGGATGTGCAGGAAGGGCATAAGGATGGCTTTAATGAGAATGGTGTTCCTCAGACCCACAAGGGCACCCAGAGCACACCGATTGGGACCAGAAGAGCAGATGAAATGGTGGAGAACCAGAGCATCACTGGAGACAGTGGTATAGATTCTCCTCGGTGAGTGCCTATCTTTATGTTTTCCTGTATGTTTTATAAAAGTAATGAGAAATTATTTTTGCATTTCCTTGCAACACCTTTACTCATCGATACGGTGTGAAGGCCACTGAATTCTAAGGCACATACACATACAGTGTCCTGTTAAAGTATTCACACCTCTGGAACTGTTTCACATTTTACCACATTGGACCACAATTTTTATGCAATTTATTTACTATTAAGAAAGTCATGAAAGTTGATTAGAATTGAAGGAAAGATTAATGAAGTTATAACTCAAGGCAATTTTTAGGAGGAAAAAACTGTCAGAAACTGCAAAAGAGTTGAGACTTAGGCAGAGGTCCACCCTCCAGCTGGACAACGATCATAAATATACAGCCAGAGCCATAGGCTCAGTATGGTCATGTCTCAGAATGGCCCAGTCAAAGACCAGACAAAAACCCAATACAGGACAGAATTCAAACTCATCCCTGAGTCGACTGCAACTTTCAGGGGTGTATTTTCACACCTGAATCACATATGTATGTCATTAGCAGGACTCATTTGACTCAGGTGTGTTGGCTTAAGGATGCATCTTAAAGTTCCAGGACACCAGCCCTGAAGGACTGAGGTTTGACACCCCTGCAATAGAGCATCTAGCAAAAATTTATGGTTATGTACCCACTCCATCCAGTCAGATTGAGTTTGAGCTACTTTTGCACAGAATAATCCATTAAAAATTTGATGGATTATTATAATAAATTTGGATCTAGAAAGCATTGACTCAGGGGTGTTGCATATAACTGCACTTCACACTTTTCAGCCAAAGCCACATATTTTCTTTTAGATTTATAAACATGCATTGCTTTGTAATGGTTTGTGCCATAAAAGACAAATAACTCTGAAATTCTAAAGTGACAAAATGTGAAAAATTCCAAGAGGGGTGAAAACCTTTGCAAGGCATTGTACCCTTCCAGATGTGCGCCCACACAGCACGGGCTGCTTTTCTGAAGTGCCTTTGGCCAACGTAAACACAGAACTGAGGTTTGTTAACCCTGAGGTTGCATGTCTGTGGTTGGCCTCACTCCCAAAAAGGGGTTTCACTTTTAAGGTAAATTGCAATAAAGCTGAACAAACACCTTTTGGCCAATTATAACATCCCATGTTTGAACAGAAGGGAGTCATTGCTGATAATTATGTGTAATTGGTGTGCACCACTTAAAAACTCATTTTAAAATCGAAGAGAAAGAAAAGAGTTTCTTTCCTGGCATTGAACTCTCTGTGCACCTGGTTATGTGGCTAGTGTGCTGAATGGTTAACGTGTCACATTACCAAAGTGATCATTTTCTGGCCCTTACAGGACCTGTGTCAGTCTTGCATCGAGCAACACTGTTATCCTTGAAGGTCTCAAGAGAAGGGGCTTCCTGCAGAACCTGGAAAAGCTACATTCAAAGAGCAGCACCATCCGACCACAGAGCTCACTGCTACAGCTAACTCCTGTAATGAATGTATAGCAGGGCCTTGTTAAAGCAATGCAGATGAGTCTTCTATTACCTGGATAAAAAGGCTTAAACCACATGCTTGATGTATGGAAAAAGGATAGAGGAGGGTTTGCACTTTGCTGCCTATCTCCACATATCGACACCTATGACATCACAGGTCTGTGTAAAAATGTATATTGAAAACAATTATTGTAAATAGTTTTGGGAGGATTCTGCTTAGATATATCCAGACTTACTTGTGTTTGTGCTGTTATATAGTTTGTATTGTATGCAACATAAATGCTGTTTTTTTTCATTGTCTGATTGGTCCAGCTGTGTAGAAAATCAATAACTTACCCTAGTTTTTTCTTTTGTCATGAGTTATAAAAATAAAATTATATATTCACCAAGATGTCTTTTCTTCCATAATGTTTATAAAAACAGCTGCCAGACTTAAGGTGTTGTAAAGTTTAACTAACTTGGTAACTGATTTAATATAGGACTTTTAAAACAACACTTTACATCTGCTGATTAAGGATAAGCAACTCTATTCTAATCAGATTTTCCCTTTTGGTTTCATGGGAGCAGCATTAAATACTAGTATCAAAGAAGGTGATTTAATGCATTACATTAACCATGTAAATGGTTTTCTTCCTTGTTTGTTAGTTTGTCCAAAGCACCCATACCTACTGTTGATGACGATTTAAAAGCATTGTCAGAGTAACATTTCAATAGGCCAGAACACCACTGCCCTTTTGAAAACTTAGCATCTTCTATAATTAGGAAAACTATTCATTTCCCTTGAACATTTTTAATGCATTAGCCAATCGAATGTGGGCAAGGAGGGCACTAATCAGAGAAGCAGCCATAAGACCCATTGTGACTATGGAGGAGGTTCAGAATTAATTTAAAAGGGAGAATCTATCAGATAGGTACTTCAAAACTTGGCCTTTGTGCAAGAATGGCATTATCAGTCAATCTTCTTTTATATAGCACATTTCTAAGAACCAAGGTTGACCAAAGTGCTTCACAGCATTAAAAATAAAAGCTAAAAAAACTTTGAAAATAGCAATCAAACAATAAAACTGAAGTAATCAAACAGATAAGCTAAACAGAAACCGGGTTAAACAAGAAAATAATAAAAAGGGGTATAATGCCTTTATGTGCCAAATGCCATCCAAAATAGGCAAGTCAATTTAAAGAGAGGCAAATTGGTGATGCTACAAAGCTCCAGGTGCAGCACGTTCTAGTTTCTGACCAGCAACTGCAAGAGCGTTCACCTTATGTTTTTAACTTCTTCCATGGGACCTCTAGCAGATGCTGTCCAGTAGAGGGCAAGGTCCTGCTAAGTTGATAATAAAAATAAAATCCCCCTTAAATAAGACCGAGCAAGACTATGTGTTGCACTAAAGACGAATTATAAAAGTTTGAAGTGAATTCTGTATTCATCTGAGAGCCAGTGTAGAGAATACAGGACAGGTTTAATGTCATGCTTCCAGGTGTTTCAGCAGACGAACAGCAGCGTTCTGAACAAGTTGTATGCAATTTAGTAATGTTTTGTTGATACCAAAATAGAAGGCTTTGCAGTAGTTGAGCAGAGAGCTGATAAAAGCATGAATAGCTTTCTCCAGGTCAGAAGTTCAGAGCTGGCAGAAACTTGCTCTGACAACAGAGTCAAATTGTTTATCAAATTTGAAACTGCTGTCAAACATCACACCAAGATATCTGACCACATGGTTAAGGTGGAGGGCCAGAGGATCAAGATCTGGGACAATTAACTGGTTATTAGATTATTTGAAAGGAGAAAACAGAATGCATTCTGTCTTGCTCTCATTTAAACAGCGGAAATCGTAAGACCGCCACAGTTTAACTTCCTCTCAAGCACCTACGGATGGATTCTAGTGCCCTTGCTGAATGTAGCAGAACCAGCAGATAGATTTACAGGTCATCTGTATACAAATGAAAAGAGAGATTATGGTAATGAAGTATTGATCCCAGCGGCAGCATGTAGAGGGGAAATAAAACAGAGGCCAAAATGGATCCCTGGGGTGTGCAAGAGGTCAAAGCAGAGGAAAGGTCGTTAATCATAACTTAGATGGTTCTGTTTGTAAGGTGGGAATGGAACCACTGCAGTACCAGACTCTGCAGGCCAACCTGTTGTTCCAGTGGTTTCAAAAGGATTGAATGGTCAAGTATCAAATGCTGCAGTGAGGTCCAGCATCACGTCATTCTGCACCTTCAATAAGGCAGATTCAGTGCTTTGCCGAGTTCTAATTCCTTAATGAAATTTAATTTTCCCCCCCAGAAATGGGAGCAACTGAATAAGCAAAATTTTTTTCTAAAACCTTTGATTACAAAGAGATACTGGTCTAAAATTGGAGGACTGCAGAATCAAGATTAAATTTCCTTGAACAGTTGGTACAGATCTGGAACTAAAACAGTTATACATAAATAACAGGAGATGGGGTCCAATCGTGTCAAAAACCTAAGTAGATGAGAGGAATGTCCAAGGGAAAGTTGGACTCAACTGCTGGCTTAAAATATTTTTGAAAAGGAAAGCCATAACATGTTGATGCTTTTCTTCTGCATGGACAGGGGAGCTGCTAATAACAGGTTTATCCTGAATTAAAATAAAACCTAAAAAAGATGGCGAAGCCTCCCAATTGCTAAACAACCCTAAACATGCAGTTAGACTTACAATAGGATAGCTTAGCTCAAGGCATATTGATCTGTGGGTTAGTCCCACTTAAATCCAACTGATCTGCAGCAAAACGTAAAAATGTTCACACAAACTCTCCATTCAGTCTGATTTTCTAGCGATTACTTTAGTTTAGAAACTTCTTTGCAGTTGCCGTGTCTAAAAGTTTAAGAAATGTAAATACTTTAGTATATTCTAGTCACACCAGCTGCAAATCCAATCCTAAAATCAGTTTCCAGCTGTGAAAAAACGTAAACTATTCTGTTAAAGTGAACGTACGAACATAGGTGATTCCCCAAAAGTTTTCCTCACGTATGCAATCACAGCTTTTATTGCTCACCTTGACTGATTAAATTCTTTCTTAAACTGTAAGAAACTCAAGACCAACATGTTAGCTAAAAGAGCGACACCATGTGGTTAAACAGTTTAAGTGCAGGTGCCAGAAAATATTACTTGTATTTTAAATCCAACTTGAAATAAGGCTTTTAAATTACTATATTAAATTTAGCACTACTCAGGACGGCATTAATTAAACACCATGAGAGAGTCAACAACCTTTATTTATCCATATATGTGCCACTCAGATGGGGAAGATGTGTTACAGGGTTTGCCCTTAAGAATAGTCTATATGGATCTTTTACACCATTTTCTCTATGAGGCCATTGACAAAAATCAAGAGTGGGGGGAATAAAACAATATAGTTGTAACAGTGTAAACACATAGCAATATACATGAAAGCAAAAAAGGTGACAAATTAAAATGTAGGGAAAGTTAATATGAATAAGAACTAGAAAAAAAAATCCTGATATCCCTAACTTCTCAATTAACATCTGGGCATACATTTCTACATTGCATGCAATAAGGCACCTATCTAACACAAGGAAAAGAACTATGCTACAGTGTGACGCACAACTGTAATCAAAATAAGATATTGCTCACCAAAATGTTCAACTCTCATAAAATCCCATCTCATTCCCTTTCATATAACCCAAGCCATATCTAAAAAAATACGTCAGTTTGTAAAAGATATTTTACACAGAAGAGTAAATAGAGCGCAATCCATTGGACTTCAGAAAAATCTTGTAAAATGAGATTCTCATGTTTTAGTATACACAACTTTTTTTTTGTTTTAGATCAAACAACGAAAGTTTGCAGGTCAACAAGAATATGTGTTACCAATAACTATACACAGATAATTAGTTTTCCAAAGCAATAATGTACATTTGGATCTCAGGTGAAGTTGAAACAACACAGTAAATAATTAGGACACGGGGCATGTTGCAATATGCTACCCAGAAGGTTTTTATTTTCTAATATGCATTTCCTTATAGCTAATCTGCATGTCAGAATAGACTCAGGGGGGTTTCAGCCAGTATTGCTCTCTGTACAGTTAATGAAGCCGTGCTAAACCACCAGAGACAATAAAAAAATCCAATCTCATAAATATACAAGATGGCTCATGTTAACGGAGCCCAACTTCAAAAACAAGCTTCATGGAAAAAATTTTCTTTTTGTTTTTATATCCAACACTTAAAACAAATTAAAGTAAGAAAATAAAATATAACTGTGAAGACAGAGTGATTCTTGCTATCAAAAATCTTACCTGGAACAACACACTAGTTAACTATACATATATTAAAAAGAAAATCAAAAAGTATCTACATTGGATTTTTTGATATTTGCTTCATACGAGTTAGACAACTGAAAAAAACAAAAACAAATCAAATGGGAGGCAACATTTCTTATTCAATTGTATTTGACGTTTTCAATAAAGTCGCCGCTGAAAAGCAAATGTTACATAAATGGATCTCTTTGAATAGGTGAGTGTGAAGCATATTTTCCCAAAGTTAACATTTTACCGTGTAGATTTTTAAACCACATTTGTTTTTCTTTTTTATTTAAAAAAAACAGTTCTGGATGTTCTGGAGCGAGTGAAGCAGAGTCACAAGAAATTCCTTCACTATATACTATACCATCATGAAGCTGCACAAAGCCTTGGGTTCAGTTCAGAGTTGCACAGTCTTTCAGGCAGAGTCCCCATCTTTTGAATATATGTCAATTATTGTCCATTTATTCTGAGCTGCTCCACTTAACCAGAGCAATACACAGACATGACCTCTGTCTGCAGAAGTTGGCCTACCATGTTCTGTGGTACTGTGATACAGATGTGACGATTTGGGGAACAGAAACAAATGAAAAGTAGTAATGTGGACACAGGGCTGCCTCTAAGGGTGGGGCCCTGGTCTGTGATCTACATTGATCCTATGATGTCTGGAGAGAGATGAAGAATGGTTAAAGCCTTTTCCGCAGTGAGAGCACCTGTAAGGTTTTTCGACAGACAGGATGAGCTGTTTTGGGAAGGCATTGTTGGAGAAAGCCTTACCAACGGGGATGGCGGTGTATTGCTGCGGTTGTGGTGTTTGTGGCTGTGGTGACTGTGGCTGTGGCTGTAGCTGTGTCTGCAGCGGCGAGGCGAGCCCCTGCTGCTTCTCCAAGTGAACTCTCTGATGCCTTGCAAGAGAGGAGGAGTGATTGAACTTTTTGCCACAGTGACCGCAGGTGTACGTTTTTCCATCCGAGTGGACTCTCTGGTGCCGTGACAGGGAGGAGGAATGATTGAAGCCCTTGTCACAGTGGTGACACATGTACGGTTTCTCTCCTTCCTGGAGGATTCTTTGCTTTGGAGGTGAGACGAAAGTAATGGGTTTCCCCGGCTGAGGTGGAGAAAACACTGGATTCTGCAGGTGGGTCTTATTATGGCGAGACAGGGACGAGGAGTGGTTGAAGCCCTTGTTGCAATGTCTGCAGGTGTAGGGCTTCCCCCCAGCGTGGACTTGCTGATGCTTCTTCAGGTGACGCTTGCGGACAAAACTCTTCCTGCACATGTTGCATTTGTAAGGCTTCTCACTCGAGTGAATCCTCTGGTGCTCCCTCAGAGTTGCAGCGGCCGCAAAACACTTTGCACACTGTGGACAACGGTGGGGTTTATCTCCAAGCACGACTGCTGCGTGGGTCTTTTGGTGTTGCTTCAGGTTGGAAGTTGTAGCGAAGCCTTTACCACACTGGCCGCAGGTATATGGCTTTTCACGTGCATGGACCTCCTGGTGCTTCTTTAAATGTCTTCTGCGGACAAAACTCTTTCTGCACTGTGTACACTTGTATGGTTTGTCTTCAGAATGCATCTTCATGTGTTCTCTCAGTGTTATGGCAGCTGCAAAGCTCTTGCCACACTCTGTGCATCTGTGGGGCTTGTCTGGCAAATGAATCATCTGATGAGACTTAAGGCTGTAGGCATCAATAACATCTTTACCAATGAGGTCGACTCCTGGGGGAACATACGGCTTTTCTTTCATGTGAATTTTCATGTGCTGCTTGAGGCTGGCTTCAACAGCAAAACTCTCCCCACAGTGGATACAGATATATGGGTTGAGGTCCTTATGGATCTCAAAGTGTTGGTGAAGATCAGCAATGCTGCCAAAGATCTCCCCACACTCGTTGCACTGCAGGCCATGAGCTTCATGTATGATCACACCATTCTCAGACTCCACTGTCAACTCCCCACCATGATCAGACTCCATTTTAACCACATGCTCGCCGTCTGCCTTAAGCAGCACCTCTCCCAGCAAAGTCTCACCCGTTTCTGTCTTGATTTCTGCTGCTGTGAAACAATGCATGTCAGCATGCTCCACCTTGATATAGTCATGGTCTGTCTCGGCAACGATTGCATCCACACACGTAACGGTCCCAAGTTCTCCCCCGAGTCCTTGGATCTTCAAGTCTGAGCCGTGGATCTCCAATTCCAATCCACGCTTTTCCTCTGTCATGATTTCCGTTTCTGCTCCATAGTGAAGGTCGACATGGCTATGGGCTATGACACACTCCGACCCAAGTGTGTCAAGCCCTGCCGTGTCACATTCAGTCTCTGAGTCGGCCATAAGAACACACTCCAGCCCCACGGCCTCCGTTTTTTCTGCCGGGTGATGACCAAAGAGAGAATCGGGGTTTTAAATGTTTTTCTGCCTGCACCGGTGCTCTTGCCAGTGAGCTAACCTGAAATGAAGAAGAAGAAAAAATTGACAAAAACAAATAATGTTCCCTCTGTTGAAATGGTCAAAACACAATCCAGCAAATGTTAAGGATCAATTTTATTACCTTCATTTTTCCACTACTTCTTTAATTTTTGCACCAATGTGAACCAAGTAACTGAATATTATCACTGTACATCGTCTACAAGGTTATTATAAATTTTTATATCTGTTGTGAGTTTAATGAAAAGCATAGCTCAGTTGAAATGACCCAATATTCGATGCAGGGTTCCAAAGATATTGTAGCCCACAAAATATTGCATCCAAGAAGTATTTGCAATAAAATATTAAGCAAACTAGAGACTATTTCAATCAAGAATGTCGTTACATTTTTTTAAAGCTTCACAAAAATACTTATACATTTCTTGTATTATGCACCCCTGATGGGATTGACAGATTTACACATCCTCGCATCAATATTTAAAGTTTTAAATATTTTAAGTTTAAAATGTTACACCAGTTAATCTTTATTAAATGCACAGCGATATGATAATGTAAGAACTAAATCAGACTTAGGAAATTTTGAAAGACATTTTTTAAGGGGTAACCAACAAGGACCTTCACCACCACTATCTGATTAGTTTCATTGATACTTTCCCTACTGTGGAAACTGATAAGATATCAAAACAGCAGCATGATGCCCACAAAACCATAACAGTTCTAGTGTAAGGGAAATCATGAGTAAATGCGTTTCAATCTAATTAAGACTCTACTGCGTGTAGAGTAATACACTTTACATAATATGGAAATAACACAACTGAACAAGCCAGGTGATGCCTTTGCTGGCTACATTAGCTATACTCCAGTGATAGTAAAACAAAGGTAAACCACGCAGCTCCCGTATCCGTCTTAATCCACAAATGATCCCCCAAATTGGCTTTTCTGACGCAACCCTATGTGAATATATTAGTAACCATATGGAGATTTAATCAACGGATTCATTGTTATTAAACATTTACGTCGTTACCCTTTCTAGGACGGCTACAAATGGCCTCCATAGCCGCTAGTTAGCTGGCTATGGTGGAAGGGCGACTGGTTACCGACTAAACAGCATTGTGTTAGCTGCTAATGGGTTTAGCCAGCTAACTAGCGGGAAGGAAAACACAGATGCGTGTGTTTTGGTTTCAGGGCTTCAAATGCGATGAATACTTACAATCAAACATGCGGTCAAACCTAGTATATAGGCGCAACTTACGACGACGAAGAGTCTCGCAGTGCGATGATTACCAGGCCATCTTGTTGTGCCACACCAGCACTTCCAGCTAGTCTAAGATGGCTGCCGGGGGCTAACGTTATCCGCCTTAGCTTCCGTCATACACTATATATCTGAACAGGGCGGACAACAATCACAAAACGATGCTAATATTGTAGAAGAACTCACGCAGACGATCCAAAATAACCATTAGATGTCGACGCTAGCACACCTTTGATGGTTTTTAGGCTTGGGAGTGGATTTAGCACGCTAAGACTCACCTATAAACGCAAGCAGGAGGTGGTTAGCTGAAACAAAGATGGCTAACTGGAGAGGGACGCTGCTGTGCGAAAAGCCCGGGAAATAACGACTTTTGGTCACACAAGAGAAGAAACATTCATTAGACGCGGTTAAAACAAGCTCCTGGACTTAGAAACGAACCAGACAGTTTGTAAAGCGATGCGGACTGAACCAGACTGACCGAGTCGGGAGTCTTTCACTGCGGCAGTAACAGAACAACCCCACTTCAATGGCGGCCTTGATTGTGTTAGCAGCTATCGAGCATGCATGCCGCGGCTACATAGCCATGATGCCCAGCTAAAAATCCAGCTAATCCAGTTTGTTAGCAAGGCTAAAACATCCGTAAACATTAAGACTGACATAAATTCACATTGCAAGTCGCTGGAGTAGAAGCTTTATGAAACATCCACCCGTGCATTTTAAAACTACATTGTATACAGAGACATAAGCTGTGGTTCCTACAGAAATACAGATTAGACTACAGGCGTCATTGAGATTTTAAGATGATATTCTTTAAACCTTAGTTTCCGGGCTGGTCCGCTATTAGGACAATACTGTTACGATTATCGCAGGTTAAGGCCTGTATTTTTCCACCAGTTGTAAACGGCTGGTCAGCTATTAACACCCTATACGAATAGTATTCAAAGGCACTCCACCGGATTATATTCATCTGACCACAGCCGCCCATCTATCAATAAAGAAATTATGCTTGAGAATAAATTGCATTTAAAGGATTAAATGTTCACCGGGATTAACATGATGAAGAGTTAGTATACAAAACCTTGCACATACACACCCACCTTTCTGTCCTTTTTACTTTCTGGCTGTTGCAGGCAGAAAAGAAAGAGAATCGTCTGGAGATTTAACACACTGGTTCTGATGAGAGCTTTGCAAGTTTTTCAGTGAGTCTCGTCTAACTCTACTCTGCTCTGCGTGTCTTCGTTTTCTCTCACTGCCTGTGTGTACAGCTGGCGCCACTGCTCATCTGGCGCCAACGTTGGACCTCCGACTCACTTTAGCGAAAGCAACTATTGTCGTTTCATATCAGCACATAAACCATCATCACCCCCTACAGGCTGGGAGTTGAAATGCAGGGGATTTGCTACAGCATTCTCGTGTAATGCACATCTGATCTCAACCTTAGCGGATTAAATAGTAGATTCAAAGTACTATTAATTGCTCTCTTAAGAAAAATTAAGACTTCAATATCTGGCAAAATATTTTCAAGGAAACGGTATGGTTTTTCTTTCAATTTAGCTGGCCATATATGGACGTGGTAAATACTTTATTATTGAGTTCAACATATAGGTTTGCAATAGAAGTTAGGAATTCAGAAGATTTGCTTTGAAATTGTGTTAGGTTAGTAATTAACCAAATTTCATTATTGAAAACGAGTATAACATGTAAAGAATAGATAGATATAGACAGACTCAATTGGAACATGTGTCGAACCAATTGATAACATCAACCAATTGGAGGTGTACATAAGCTCATCATTGATATAATTGTTGCTTTCATATTCGACTGTAAATGATGCATCTATAATCTTGTTTTTTTTCTTTCAGAGTGAACTGATAACACTAAATCCCTTCAGCTGTTTTAAAAAACAACAGTTGATTCAGCAAATAATAAAAAAAACTGTTGGGTCCACAAGTTTGAACGTATTATGTTTTGTCACTTATTCACAAAGAGAGAAAAGTGAACATATAAACATCCCCCACCCAAGGCTATTTAGATAAATAGGTATTGGCAATGGGCTGTGAGACCATACACTTGTAATCAATACTTGCTGACATGGCTTTTGCTGGATAAATGACTACTCTTTTTTATTAGAAATGTTGTGGTTCTTTTCATCGGTTATTTGGCACAGATTTAGCTTCTAACCATAGTCCATAAATCTCCAGTGGAATTGAAGGGTGAATCACTCCACAGGCTCAATGTTAACCTGCTTTATTAATTCCAAAACCAGTTTTAATCTGTTTTTTTGGATTATAGATCTCTTGGAAAACCAAGTGTGTGAAAGTTTCAACCAACTATCTGTTGTTTTGAGGGGAAATTGTAGAAATATTCCACCAATATCATTAGCAGTAAAATATACCCCGAGCATGATGATATAATAACCATGCTTGAAAGATTTTGAAGTCTTTCCAGTTTTAAAAGCCTCATCTTGACTATTTTGTTTACAGTTCATCCAGTTCCAGCCAAATTTATTCTTTAAGTTTGAAAGTGTTAAAAGTGTACTGAAGCAGGGGCATCTTTCTTGTTTGGAACCATTTCAGTCTATGCTGATGTTCAGCGGACGTCATTGCTATCAGTGACACCTGTGTTCCAGCAGGCTACAGTTTATGACATATTTAGGCCTTGGGGGTTCTCCAGTATCCATTAGACACCCATGCAAAATTTTGGGGGGGCATGGTCAGATGGTTGACATTTTAACATAATTAGGTATTGCAACACCTGGATGATACCAAAAACATCAAAACTGCTTTTGGAATATTTAAAGAAGGCTAAGATTGAGTGTCTGATTCAGTTTAATTGTGCTTAAAAGGGCATATGTGTGTGTGTGTGAATCAACCAATCTAAATAAAATCTAACAATTCAGCAAAGAGGAGTGTTGCCAAAAATCTTGCTATGATCAACTCAGAAGTGTGTTGATGAATATAATGCATGTGGTTCTTTTCTGCAACTTGCTAAGGGCCATACAGCAAAATATTAATTCGGCTGTATGTAGGTATTTGAGCTTATATTTATCACGCTTACCTTTTGTGGATAAAAAAAAAAAAATCCCAGTAAATTCAAACCGGTGCATTCCTATTCTTCCCTTTTAAATTATTTACAGCGATTTCTTGCATTACAATTTCCCTCTGAAAAAAAGACTACTAAAAGCACAAAATTACTAAGATGTTCTTACTGAAATGAGTTTAAACCTCAGACAAGAACTGTATTGACTCACATATTTGAGACATAAAGCATTTGCTGGAGATGTAATCTACAGATACGTTTATCTGCTTTGATATTTACAAGAAGTAATCACTAAAACAAGGTGAATGACAAATAACTAAGAAACTAACTAACTAAGAAGTTCTCCATTCTTTTATAATTTCCAGTTAAAGGGATATTCAATTCAATTCAATTCAGTTTATTTATATAGCGCCAATTCACAACAGATGTCATCTCAAGGCACTTAACAAGAAGTCATTTCAATACATTTATACAAACATTCCAATCAGTTAAAAAGTTTCCTATTTAAGGAATCCCAGCAGATTGCGTCAGTCATTGGCGTGAGGTTGGGCCCCGTTGATGCAGACTTTCCAACCACAGCAATCCTTCAGCAATCCCTCATACTGAGCAAGCATGTAGCGACGGTGGAGAGGAAAAACTCCCCTTTAACAGGAAGAAACCTCCAACAGAACCAGGCTCAGTAGGAGCGGCCATCTGCCACGACCGTCTGGGGGTTTGAGAAGACAGAGCAGAGACACAGAAGGGACAGATGATCTGATATAAGAGAACTCTCTATGTTACAGAAAGTAGAAAGTTGATAACAGGACACAGTGGATGTTCAGTTACTGGGGGGATCATCCCAGTCGATGCCCCTCGTCCAACAGGGCATTGCAGCCAAGCAGGATACCAGACCAGGTATATCTTCTATGGAGAGAAAAACACTGAGAGAAAACAAAGTTAACAGTCGAAATAACAGAATGTACTGTAATACAACTGGAGAGTCGTAGGAGAAAAGAAAGTAGCAGAGGGAAGAAAATTGGTAAGTCTGTCCTCCAGCAGTCTAAGCCTATAGCAGCATAACTACAGAGATAGCTCAGGATGACCTTAGCCACTCTAACTATAAGCTTTATCAAAAAGGAAAGTTTTAAGCCTGGCCTTAAAAGTAAATAGAGTGTCTGCCTCACGGACTAAAGCTGGGAGCTGGTTCCACAGGAGAGGAGCCTGATAACTAAAAGATCTGCCTCCCATTCTACTTTTAGAAATCCTAGGAATTACAAGTAAACCTGCAGTCTGAGAGCGAAGGGCTCTGTTAGGAACATAAGGAACAATTAGATCTCTGATGTATGATGGAGCTTGATTATTAAGGGCTTTTTATGTAAGAAGGAGGATCTTAAATTCTATTCTGGATTTAACAGGGAGCCAATGAAGGGAAGCTAAAACAGGAGAAATGTATTCCACCCCTTAGCAAAATTTTGTCTGTTGGAATCTTCCCCTGAGTTAGATAAGTGAGAAAAAAGCATTTTGTAACCAGCCCAGTCACCTGATCTGGCAGGAGTCTGTTCACTTTAGCTTAGCATAAACAATGTAAGTGAATGGAAGCAACTAGCCTTTTGTGTGCAAAAGTGATTAAAATGACTCAATAATGATCTTAATTATTCCTGGTGAACTCAATAATCATATCGACTGCAAGTGAAAAGTAAGAAATAACACAAATGAATTGCAGGAGCCGATTTAGACTTGGGACTAGATCACGACAAAGCACCACTGTAAGCTGCCGCTGTAAGGCACAAGGGCATGACGCAGATGTCACAGAAGTTCCCTTCTTCAATACGCAAACACAATTCTGGAAAACATCCGGTTGCTGTATGTCTTCGGCTTGTTTTCAAAACCCTTTGTAACAAGTAACAACCATTTTCTTAGATTTGTAACAATAAAGATAAATAGATCTTTATATATGTCTATGATTGTAACTACTCAAACTATGGCAATAAAAATACAAAATGCTTTTTTCTCGCTTAGGTCTATCTAACTCTGGGGAATATGGCAATAGACAAAATCACGTAGGCTTATTTACTTACTTAGGGGTGGAATATCCCTTAAATTGATCCATATGTTTTGTGTCCTAAATACTCTTGGTTCTTTTATCAATCATTTTATATAACTGTGTGGGATTTTTCCAGCTTGCTAAGTAGCCTTTTAGCACTTTTCACTGGACAGTGTTATGTCATTCTTAAGTACAACGATAATATGATTTCAGAATATTTTTTAGAAAAGAGTTTGATTTGTATTAAATTTTTTTGTCTTTCAATTGAAAAATATATATTTATTACATTTTTCAATACAACTTTATTGTGGTTCTTTACTTTCCAATTCTAACACTTGGAAATGGCTTATTTCTTCCCTTGTATGCCAGCTCATCGCCTCAACAGAAGAACATAAAATTATCAATATCTGCCACTAGATGGTGCAGCTTCTCCATTGGCTTTTTTAGGAACTGATCTGGATCTGTCAGCTTGACGAGATGAGAAATAAATTTTTGACTAATAAAGTGTGAAACAAATGCTAACCATCCCTTATAGCTGCTAAATAAAACTATTTCCTCTATGTCATTGAGTTTTATTTTGAAAATGATTTTCTTTTCTCACCTTTGTGCCAGTTTCATGCTCTTGTGTGCATTTCTCAACCCTTTAAGTCCAACCTGGAATACTGGTTTTACCTTGAGAGTATACCACATAGCAAACATTCTGTCACAAAGAGCAACACTCTCATAGTTTCACTGGAGCAGTTCACTTTGGGAACTCAATTATCCATACTTGATCCTGTTTATGTGTAATCTTTCTTTAGCCATCAACCTGAGCAGATTAATTTAAAGGATAACACACTGATCTCGGGGTGATCTGCCTGTGGATTTTATTTTTGGTATCTTATCTGTTGGATTTATTTTTTCATCTTTAGGAAAGAAAATGTCTCAGTCAGGCAGTCTGGACTTAGACAGATATACCAATTTGGACAAATCCCGCCGGTCAACCGGTCGAAACCAGACCAGGCAGAAGACCAAGGATGGGGAGGTCCTCTGTGACTTCTGCACTACAAGGAAGCAAAAGGCTGAGAAATCCTGCCTGGTTTGCCTGGCGTCGTACTGCGAGGAACATGTGCAGTCACATTATGACTACCCCACCCTGATGAAGCACAAACTGGTCAAAGCTACGGGTCAGATGAGAGAGAAGGTCTGTGCCCAGCACGACAAGCTGTTGGAGGCCTTTTGTCGCACTGATCAGACATCAGTCTGCGTCCTGTGCATGATGGATGAACACAAACACCATGACACCGTCCCGGCTGGAACGGAGAGGACCGAGAAACAAGTGAGCTTTGAACAGAACTTGTCATTTCATACTATGAACTCAGAAAATACTGCATATGTGTTTATATTAGGCTGAACATATTTTACCTTCCTTGTCTTTCCATTTTTATAGAAACAACTTGGTACAACACTGCACAAATCTCAACAAAGGATTGACCAAAGAATTAAAAAGTGGCAGGATCTAAGACAAGCAGTTGAATCAGTTAAAGTAAGTAGAACATGTCACAGTTATGTGACAGAAAGTTTTTCAGTTCTGAAATGTAACTGTTTTCTAATCATTCAAATGTATTTCAACAGCACTCTGCTCAAACGGCTCTTGAGGAAAACGAGCGGATCTTCACTGAGCTCATGAATTCTATAGAGAGGAAGTACAATGAAGTCAAAGAGATGGTCCGCTCCCATGAAAGAACCACCGTGACTCAGGGGGAGCTACTACTGGACCGCTTGGAGGAGGAGATAACTCTGCTGAGGAAGAGACACACCAACCTAGAGAAGCTCTCCCGCACTGATGATCACATTCACTTTCTGCAGGTGAGGCGGATCTGCTCAAAGTAAAAGTATGAATTTAGAGGTCAGAGTGGTCTATATGCTCATCTTTGTAGATTAACTTTTAATGCTTACCAGAGCTGGCAGTCTCTGTCGGGCCCCTCTGGATATGAAGACCTCAACAACATCAGTGTTGTTCCCAATTATTCATTTGATGCAACCAAGAGAGCCATTGCAGCACTGAAATTGCAAGTGGAAGAAGTCAGCAAGACAGAAATGATGAAAATCTCGGGAGCAGGTGAACATTTTTGTCTATTTTTCCTCATTAATTTCACCCAAAACCACATAGTCTTATGAGTGCCCTGTTTTTTCCTTGACTTTCATAGTGAAGGACGTGTACATCACGCAAGATGCAAAGGAGGTTGAAATAGAATCAAGAAGAGAATCAATTGTGAGCATTGATGCAAGGATCGGAGAAGAACCACGGATAAGAGAAGACTTCTTGAAATGTAAGTAACTTGAAAAGAAATGCAGATAAATTAAATTCTAGCAGTAAAATTACACATTTTGTAACATCTGACTTGAAAAGGCCTGGTCTTATTGTTAATCAACATCCCTTCACTTGACAAAAGCATGAGTCCACAAAATCAAATGACTGAAACTTGCTGAAAGGTACTCAGCTTGCTGAACCGGTTTATCCATGTGTTGGAGGTCGTACTTACAATTCAGATTCAGTGAAGCAACACAGGTGTAGCTGGTTTTGTTACACCATCATGTAAACATCCTAAATTATGCCACACCCAGTTACACTCTAGTTCTCAGTCATTTTAAATCTGATGTAAAATTTTACAAAGCACCCTCTAGGACCCAAGTTAATATATATATTTTTTCATTTTAGATTCTCACCAGTTGACTCTGGATGTGAACACTGTCCACCGGAACCTTCACCTCTCAGAGGGAAACAGAACAGCTACAATGAAAAATGAGCCTAAAAACTACCCTGATCACCCGGATAGGTTTGACCACTGGCAGCAGGTGGTGATTTACAGCTTGAATCCTGTTTTATTTCATGTTCATTTCTAATTTTGCTTTGGGTTTTTGATCATGTTGGTGTTTTTAATATCTTTGACCTTTAGGTATTGTGCCGAGAAAGTGTGTATGGGTCTCGTTGTTACTGGGAAGTGGACTGGCGAGGAACAGAGATTGACGTGGCCGTTACCTACAAGGGAATCCGCAGAAAAGGAAACAGCAATGACTGCAGTCTTGGCTGGAACGAAAAATCATGGAGTTTGTACTGCTCTGAGTCTAAGTTCACCTTTGTGCACAACAACAGAAGCAAAGACCTCTCTGCCCCTGTGTCCTCCCGGATTGGCATCTACCTGGACCATGGAAAGGGAATACTGGCATTTTACAGCGTCTCTGATGGCATGCGCCTTTTGCACAAAATTCAGACTGTATTCACGGAGCCCCTGTACCCTGCCTTTAGTGTGTGGGGCTTTGGCTCTTCTATAAGGCTGTAGAGAAAAGCCAGAGGATCAGATGTTTTAAATCATGGACTATTAATATTCTCAATATTTATGGAAAAGTTTAAATATAGTGTAAAAAATTGATTCTATTTTATGTTTTATTTTTGAACTCACGCTGTTTTGTTTATGTGTATGTATATTTTTTATTTGTATGTAGGAAAATTATTTAAAAAATAGCTTATCACAAATTTCTTTTGATATATTTTATCATAACTTTTATCAAATGCTGTTATTTATGGGTTGTTTAATGTGGTTCAGCTATGTCAGAAATGAAAATGATCAATACTGTTGGAATACTTTGTTTCTGTTGTGTCTGAAATATGAAAGTTGAAGAAGAGATTTTATAGGTGCACAGCTTATTGTCACGTTACGGTTATGCAGCACCATACAGTAATATATTTCATACATTTATTGCTGGAGTTTTTAAAATCTCACTTAGACTTCCTCTTCAAACAGCATTTATTGAACTTTAAAATCGAAGTCTTTTTTTAAAGAAAACCATAAAGGGGGAATTTTTTTAAATATTGGTCTTTGGTATGTCGTCTTTAAGTGGAAACATATGTATTTCGATTTCCAAGGTTAAAAAGTCATCAACAAGCAAATAAATAAATCATCACATTCTAGTCGTTGCACCTTTTTGGGGTTGTTAAAGGTTTTGTAAACTTTTAACTTATTAAGAAAATTACATTAACCACCCTGTCATGTTAATAGAGGGACCAATTTAATCTACACCTACCATGTATTCAAATTGTCTTTTACTATTTTTTTTAAATCAGATACTTACATACACTGTATAAAAAAACACATAACTTTTTACCCTTACAATCTGACCTCAAATTGTGACCAACTTTACTCTTCCACCTCACCCCCATCTCCTTCATCCTCCAACATAGCATTAAATTGGCATTAAATTGGCCCCCAGTAATAATGTAAAGAACCTCTGCGTTATTTTTGACCAAGACTTGACATTTAAATCCCATATTAAACAGGTTTCTAGGATTTCCTTCTTTCACCTCCGGAATATTGCTAAAATTAGAAACATCCTGTCCAGTGATGCTGAGAAACTAGTCCATGCATTTGTTACCTCAAGGCTGGACTACTGTAATTCTTTACTATCAGGAAGTCCACAAAATGTCATTAAAAGCCTTCAGTTGATCCAAAATGCGGCAGCAAGAGTTCTGATGAATATTAAAAAGAGAGATCACATTTCTCCTGTTTTAGCTTCCCTTCATTGGCTCCCTGTTAAATCCAGAATAGAATTTAAGATCTTTCTTCTTACATACAAAGCCCTTAATATTCAAGCTCCATCATACATCAGAGATCTAATTGTTTCATATGTTCCCAACAGAGAACTTCGCTCTCAGACTGCAGGTTTACTTGTAGTTCCTAGGATCTCTAAAAGTAGAATGGGAGGCAGATCTTTTAGTTATCAGGCTCCTCTCCTGTGGAACCAGCTCCCAGCTTTAGTCCGTGAGGCAGACACTCTGTTTACTTTTAAGGCCAGGCTTTAAACTTTCCTTTTTGATAAAGCTTATAGTTAGAGTGGCTTAGGTCATCCTGAGCTAGCTTTGTAGTTATGCTGTTATAGGCTTAGACTGCTGGAGAACAGACTTACCCATTTTCTTCACTCTGCTACTTCCTTTTCTACTACTACTCTCCAGTTGTATTACAGTACATTCTGCTATTTCGACTGTTAACTTTGTGTTCTCTCAGTGTTTTTCTCTCCATAGAAGATATCCCTGATCTGGTATCCTGCTTGGCTGCAATGCCCTGTTGGACGGGGGCATCGACTGGGATGATCCTCCCAGTGGCTGAACATCCACTGTGTCCTGTTATCAACTTTTTACTTTCTGTAACATAGAGAGTACTCTTATATCAGATCTTCTGTTCCTTCTGTGTTTCTGCTCTGTCTTCTCAAACGCCCAGACGGTCGTGGCAGATGGCCGCTCCTACTGAGCCTGGTTCTGTTGGAGGTTTCTTCCTGTTAAAGGGGAGTTTTTCCTCTCTACCGTCGCTACATGCTTGCTCAGTATGAGGGATTGCTGAAGGATTGCTGTGGTTGGAAAGTCTGCCCAACCTCATGCCAATGACTGACGCAATCTGCTGGGATTCCTCAAATAGGAAACTTTTTAACTGATTGGAATGTTTGTATAAATGTATTGAAATGACTTCTTGTTAATGGCCTTGAGATGACATCTGTTGTGAATTGGCGCTATATAAATAAACTGAATTGAATTGAGTAAACCAGCTGGTACATAAATTTCTCTCTAAAATTTCAGACATCATTGATACCATTGCTCTAACTAATGTTAAAGTAGTCTTGAGTAGAAAGAAGTCTCCATGGACTAGGGATTCACTGGTACGTAGTGAAAAAAGGGAGTGTCGACAAAATGAGAGGAAATGGCGGAAAACTCAACTTCAGGTTCACTGTGAGATCTACAAAGACAGACTGAACAGATATCAATTAACTTTAAAAGATGCAAAGGAATTGTTCTTTTGTGAAATCATAAATAGAAACATCAATAATGTGCAGTCTTTATTTACAACAGTGGAAAGACTAACTAATCCTCCTGTGACAGTAGCCACTGAACTAAATTCCACCAGGGCTTGCAATGAATTTGCAAGCTTTTTTACTGAAAAGATTCTGACAATTAGAGGGTCAATCTGTACATCATTGTGTACCAAACCCATGCCCAATCAACACCAATGTAGAGAAAATGTCTGAATTAAAAAACTGAAACCAAAAAAACCTTAATGAAATCATAACCCAATTAAGCCCCTCCTCTTGCTGCCTCGATATCTTACCCACAGTTTTTTTAGAAAGTTTTTCATGTCATTAGGTCTGATCTGATTCAAATAGTTAACTCATCCCTCCTGTCAGCAGTTATCAAACCACTACTAAAGAAGAATAACCTGGACATCACGTTAATGCAGAACTACAGGACAATCTCTAATCTTCCATTCATCAGCAACATTATTGAAAAAGCTGTGTTTCAACCGTTAAATAGCTTCCTAACAATGACCAATATGATATTTTGACATTTTTCAATCTAGTTTTCTGTGTGCACCACAGCACTTTTCCCAGACACCACAGACTGCCCTTGTGAAAGTTTTCAATGACATCCACATAAATACATACTTAAGTAAAACCACAATACTGGTACTTTTGGACCTAAGAGCAGCATTTGACACAGTTGACCATTATATATTACTGAAATGACTGGAGAGTTTGTTTGGATTCTCTGGTTCAGTACTTAGCCGTATTAGTACTTAGAAATCACATGTGGGGTGCCCCAAGGCTCCATTCTAGGCTCCTCCTATTTAATGTCTACATGCTCCTATTAGCCCAGATTATAACAACCAATTAGATAAGTTACCATAACTATGTAGATGACACTCAGCTTTACATTACAATGTCACCAGGTGACTTTGAACACTTCCAAACCCTAAGTGAATGCATTTAGCAAATCAATGCATGGCTGTGTCATAGTTTCCCTCCTTGCTGAATAGAAAAAAACCTGAAATAATTATCTTTGGCCCTAAAGAGGAATGATCAAGAGTCAGCACACAGCTTCAGTTAATGCGGCAAGAAACTACTGATCAGACCTGAAATCTAGGTGTAGTAATGGAATCAGACCCGAACCTCCAGGGTCACGTAAAGGCAATAACAAGGTCAGCCTTCTATCACCTGAAAAACATTTCTAGGATCAAAGGACTGATGTCACAATAGGACCTTGGAAAACTCATCCATGCGTTTATCTTTAGTCGGATTATTACTGCAACAGCGTTCTCACAGGTCTCCCTAAAAAGTCAATGAACCAGCTGCAGCTGATCCAGGACGCTGCTGCTCATGTCCTTACTAGAATCAGGAAAGTAGAACACATCACTTCAGTTCTAAAGTCCTTACACTGGCTCAAAAAGCAGACTTCAAAATAATTGTAATAGTTTATAAATCATTGAATGGCTTAGCACCAAAGTATGTTGAAGACTTGTTGTCACTCTATCAACCCCCAGACCACTCAGGTCCTCTAATTCCAGTCTACTCAACATCCCTAGAATTAAAACCAAACATGAAGAAGCATCTTTCAGTTTCTATGCTCCCCTTATCTGGAACAAACTTCCAGACCACTGCAAAGCTACTGAAACACTGAGCTCCTTTAAATCATAGCTGCCTTTGAGTAAATGATCAATAATAGCTGGAATGCTATATGCTTTAATGTATCATATGCAGAGGTGGTTAGAGCACCCAAAAATTGTACTCTTGTAAAAGTAAAAAGTAGCAGTCCCAAAAAATTACTTGAGTAAGATTAAAAAAGTATTTGGTAAATAGGTTACTTGAGGACTGAGTAACATTCGATCTAATATTTTTTAAATGATGTCATCAGAAAGACAAAAATATAAAGTTATGGGCAAATTCTGGTATTTTAAAGTATAAAATGAAAAAAGGGTACAAATAAATAACATTATTACATAATACATTTTTTAAAGCAGTTTTAAGTCATTTTTTCAATATAATACCAATACTTACAGTAGGTAATGAATAAAAATATCTTAGAACAAGGTAAAAAGTACTTCCGGTGATAATATAAGTTGTTTACTAAATATTCACTTGACCTCAAAATGCAACAACAAGCTTAACAGACAGAAAATTACATTAGAAGACCAAAGCTTGTGTGGAGGTCTCCTTTATGGTGTATTTTTGGTTAAAAAATGTTTGCTCTTCATTCGGTGAATTTATTCACAAAAAGTCACTCAATTAAATGTAACTGAGTAAATATAACTCGTTACTAACCACCTCTGGCTATATGTTAGGTGTCTATAATGTTGTGTTTTATGCTTTTACTCTTTTATTACTGCTTTTATTGTTCCCCTAATCACCCAAAGCACCTTGGATTGCCTTGTTGTTGAAAGTGTGCTATACAAATAAAGTTGCCTTGCCTTGCCGTGCCTTGTTTTGGGAAAGTTATTTTGGGACAGTTAGTTTTGTATTTGCTAAATGCTGAAAAAGTGAGGAATACAATGAAAACATTGTCACTATTTTTTTTAATTCAGATTTTTACATGCATTATTACATTTTAAAGTGTATGGTCAGCCATTTGAGTATCATTCAACAACCCTCTTAATTTCGACCCATACTTCTTGACAGAACTGATGTAACTGAGTCAGGTTAGTTGGTAATCTTCATCACACACACCTTTTCAGCTGTGCCTACACATTTTCTATGGGATGGTAATTACGACTTAAGCTTGGTTTATACTTCTGCGTCGCGTCAGTCGCGTAGGTTACGCCGTAACGGCCGTACCCACTGCTGTGTTTATACTTCTGCGTAGGGCTGAAAGCGTCGTGTTGCGGTTTCATTTTCAGACCTGCAGGTGGCAGTAGGCTGGTATCGGTCGGCAAACTCCACAGGGCGGAGTTTTTCTGATGGTTTGCTTATGTTTGCTTCAGTTCCGGCAAGTATTTCCTTAGAACAACGATGGCGGCCGACTTGGTGCAGTTTCTCAACGAGATTGTGGAAGTAGACGAACAAATTATCCTTCTTTTGAACACTTTGCAACGCAAGCAAATGAGAAGACGGAGACGTAGAGGATGGTACGTGCGTACGTAATCTCACTGACCAATCACAAGGGAGTACTTCCGCGTCTCTGCGTCCCGTTGCCGGGCTGCACGTCAGGTCCGAGGAGGTGCACGTCAAGCCTCTGCGGACCTACGCAGAGGCTACGGCGGTTACGGCGTACCCTACGTGAGGGACACGACGCAGAAGTATAAACCGGCCATTAGTTTATTTTATTTTTTATTTTATTGAACATAGTACAAAACAAGAAATGGTATACATTGAATGAAATACAAATTTTAGAAAGTGATTGCCAGAGGGAACCAATAAACAGACAAAATATATGGAATAACACATAGAAACAGTTGTGTGTGTGTATATATATATATATATATATATATATATATATATATATATATATATATATCCATATATAAAAACACATATATAGAGAAAACTGAATTAAAACGAGAAACAAATATGGAGAGGCAAATGAGAAAAAGGCAAAACATATCACTTATCTAAAGTAAGGGGAAGAGCTACAAGTTTATTGTATATCATTACTGATTTTTTTCCTTTAAGCAATTTTAATGAATCTAGATACAGTTTAAATTCACAAATAAAGATTCTAAGTTTAGGGGGGACTTTTATGTATTTATATTTATGTATATTAAATTTTGCAAGACAGAGAATTAAGTTTATGCAGATTTCTTCCAATTTATTTCTAATCACTACCCCAAAGGTAATATTATCAATGGTAAATGGTTCTAATAATGGGAATATTTTTTCTAACCATTTGTGTAGATCCACCCAAAATACCTGTATATATGGACATGAAAAAAATAAATGTTCCGTGGTTTCAACGTCATTATTACAAAAGGTGCATGTGTTATCATTAATTTTAAAGCGTAATCTGAGTAATTCTTTAGAAGGATAGATATCATTCATTATTTTAAAATGAGTTTCTTTACTCTTCGGAAAAATAGGGAATTTTAAATATAATGTCCTAAATATCTTAACTGTAGCATGATCAAATCTGTGCAAGATGTTATTTTTATTTGGTTTTTCGGTATAAATATTACAGTTTAAGATCTTTCTCAAAAATGTATTGTCACATTTTTTATCTAATATTGAGATTTATTTTATTAATAAGGATGGTAGTTGTGAAGTAATGCATTGATATAATAATATGCCTTTTATTAAATTAATTAATCCCAATGGAATAGCTTGGATAAGTTTGGTGTATACTGACTTAGTTGGTCTGAAATTGTACTTTTCACAAAGGTACTCATAATTAAGAAAATTACCAGAGTTGTCCAAAATACTAAATACTGACCAAATATTTCTCTCATGCCATTCATTAAAAAAAAGTGATTTGTTTCTATGCAGAATGTATCTGTTATTCCAAAGGGTGATAGAGTGTGGTGAAAAATTATGAGTAAAGATCGTTTTCCAATACAGAAGAATTTATTTATGAAAGTTTGATCATTTAACTGGTAGTTTGTTAATAAACCGGCCTTTAGTGATGGCCACTTCCAAGCATTGACTTTGTTGTCCTCAAACCACTTTGGAACACATTTGACCGTATGCTTAGGGTGGTTTTCTATTTGGAAGACATGTTTATCCCTGAGCTTTAACTTCCTGGCTGATGTTTTGAGTTGTAAATTCAATATTTACATGTAATGTTCTTTCCTCATCTGATTTGTGAAGAGCTATGTAATCTGTCTTTTTTTGGTTGATTATGGAGTAATGGCTTCTTCCACTCTGAGTGGCCTTCCAGCCCAAGTGTCTGGAAAATTACACTCGCTTACTAGCTTCAGTCAGCATCTTTTCAAGATCTTCTGCCTTTTTTCCGGGGTTGATACAGACATTTTCATCAAAACATGTTCATCTTTAGGACACAAAAATAATCTGTCTATAGGTTACCTGTTACAAAACCTGTAAACGTCTGCCTTTGGAGGATGCAATAAAAAGATTATCAAAACTTCTCTCTCTCATTAGGAAATAGCAATAATTCTGGCAATCCTAGCTGACCTAAAAAAGGAAACAGTTTGTCTGATGTAATGTCAGACATTGAGGAAAATATTTTTTGCAAATGTTTGTTCAATATGTAAACTAATGAAACTAGTTTCTAGTTTCAACTATACTGTATATTATCCTAGTAAATAGTGAGGTTCTCGGATGGTATTGGTAAGATTCAGTCCCTCTAATCAAAACGTATCTTGTTGCTCACATCTTAAATGAGCAGAAGCTCAACTAACCAGAAGGCATAACTGAAAACACTGTTATCATCATCTAAGCAGAACTAGTTACATTTTTGGTTTTATTATGTGTGAGTGAATTAAAGTGCTGAGAATTTTTTTTAACAGCCTAAAATCTTTTAACTTCCTTACCACGGTCTCAAATTGTAGCTTCAAAGTCCAAAATAATATTCAGAAGCAACATGAGAAATGGCTTAATGTACATTAAAGCTTTTTACAAGTACTTTTGTGTTTTCCCTAAAAATAAAAATAAAATCTTGCCTGAGACCACAAAGTTGAGGGAAAGGATGACAATGCTGTATCTTCTGTTAGTCAAGCAATTAGGAAATTCATCAACAAAAATTGCTGAAGTCACCACAGGCATAGGGCTCAGGATTGCAAGGTGCTTTGTAGATGCTGAAGACTTGCAAGGATATTGAGCAGACTGTAGAGAAACGGAAATACTTAAGATGTAAGGCAAAGTAATTGTATAATTTCACTTTTGCTTCCTTGTTTCCTCCTCACAAAATGTATCACTGGGAATTTTCAAATAAGCATTAATGAAAACTAATACATTCTAGAAATAACTGAGGTATACTTATCTACTTGAAATTTACCGTTTTGGGTAACATTAAGCTTCATTAGCAGAATTTCTTTTTTTCGCAGTGCGAATAATAACACATTAGTAATGCAGTCTCATATGGGCTAAGGTCTTGTTTAGACCTGGTATTAACCTGCATCCTGCCTGATTCAGGTAAAAGTAGAGGACTTTAAACACAACCATTTGCTCCAAGCCTTAAAATCCACCCTGAGGGATTAGATCTTGATTACTTGCTTTGCATGCACAAAAATGCCATAGACACATCCTTCAGTAGGCTATTACTTTTTGGGGTAAATCATTGGTAAAATTTCACTGTTGGATTGAAAGTAGATTTAAATAAATACCCTCAAACAACACATTTCACCCGTCTTTACACTAAATAAACAAATAAATAAATAATTTGATGGATAACATGCAACAGATAAATGATCTTATTTTGCTGAAAAGACAGTTGAAACCCCTCCCGAAATAATAACTACAGATATTGGGTCTATGCAGGCTCTGAGAGTTTCAAATGAATCCAACATCAATTAACGTTCAGCTAATGTTTCAACCTGTAATTTAGAGTTCATTCTTTGGATTTCAAAATTAATATTTTTATGTGAATATTCACATAGAAATTCCTACTCGAACACATTACATTTTGTGACTGTAGCATGACAACCTCTGTGAGCCAAAACTTTAGCTTTTATAGCGGTGTTCACAACTGACAACTTACTTAATCAAAAGCATTTGATTGGCAGATGTTCCGTTTTGTTGACGTTGCAAATAAGCACACGTTTCCTCCCAAAGATTGTCCATGTGTGTGTCGTTATGTGCACCAGGGGGCAGTGTTAACCAGTTATGTTCGACAAAAAGGCTTCTTTAAACTGATTTTCACTCGCTCTCTCTCTTTCTTTCGCACTTGAAATTAGACACTTTTCCTGACCGGGCATTCGTATTTTAACAAATGTTCTTGTTTGATAAATTCCAGATTTTCGCGAAAAAAACCTACAAAATTGTGTTTTTTAGCGTGTAAGCTTTTTGCTAGACCGCAGATATATTTGTGTCTCATTGTATTCAGTGTAAAAAAACATTGGCAGACTAGAATGAAGCCTAACCTATCGGACCACGCCCACTCAAACGCCACATTTATAGTTGGGCGGAGTCAAACAGCTGGATCTTCTGGGGTGTCTTCGGGTCTCGTGGCAGCGATGCAGTGAGCGGCGCGAGCTGTAGCCTACGGCACGGATTTCAAGGCGAAACGATCTACGCAGCCGCTGCTCAGGAAAAACACAGGAAAAAAGAGATTTTAAAGCAAGACGGCATCTTTTGGCACTTTTTTTTGGGAGGGGGGGAGCAAGGAGGACACGTGGACGGTCTCAAAGTTTCTCCAAGACTTTCTGCAAAACCTCGCTGGTCAACGGAGACTGAAAGTGAGTAATCATAGCCACATATTTCGCTTTGGTGGAATAAAGAAATAGGTGCATGCCTAATTAATTAATTAATTATCTTAGGTCTGCACCACAAAAAAAAGGCAGCATCATAGTTTAACAAGTTGAACGATTTTGTGCGTGATTGCATCACATTTCACCCAACAAAGAAGATTAGTTTAATTTGTATTGCTGATTAGTGTGTGATAAGGAGCTGAACAATCTTGACCAAACTCACTGCCTGCCCCCCTACCTCTCTCTTATTCACCAGCTCAAAAAAGGACACATCTGTCCCATCTGCCAAGCTTCATCTTCAGGAAAATGAATCAGTGTGTGACAATGCAGAGCCTATTCACCTGGAGGTAAATGTTTGTCTGCTACCTGAGAGGATATTCCTGGGCTGGTCGAAGAGGACGGAGAGGAAAAGGATTTTTCGGAGTGGTCCAAAATGTCTCTGTGGATGATACTGCCCGTCAGTCTCCCAGTCCTGAGCATCACTGGGATATGGGTTGTGTAAGTCTTTTTCCTTTTCTTGACACTTAAAGTTCCAATCCCTGTAAAAAAAAACATGTTTTAATATACAGAAAAGTCACTCAATTTTCCATTTATCATGGTTGATTGGGTGATTAGTAGGTCAAATGCTGAAGAATCTTATTTTGCCCCAAGATTAGTAAATCCATCAAAATGGAAAACTCCTTCTTTTTAGTATATAAATGCATCAACAAACAGCACATGCTTTAATGCACCAATTTTAAGTGTAATAAAAATCAGATAACTTCAAAGTAAGTATTGGAGTGGTGGTATATTTAGCTGGATATTTGCTGTCTTTAGGATGGTCTGATTTTGCCTAACTTATGACCGGTTGGTCAGATGTATGGTATTACGGGCTTGGTATTGGTTCATTTTTGACAGGGTAGCCAGAATAATAAGACAGGTGTTTATGCTTCTATATTTTCTAGCATCATCAAAGTAAGTCAGTAAGAAACTTAACCATGTACTTTATGTAATCCTCTGAACTTAATCTGAATCTAATCAAAATCCTGTATTCCCTCTGCCTATAGTCAATTTTTGACAAAACAGTTTGAGTGATGGAGTACTTCAAGTATAGCTACCAATTAAATGTCAGTTGTGCGTGGCACATTTTTTATGTAGGGGAATTATGATAAAATTATGTTTGGGATTTTACTTTAAAAATTGTTATATATAAATATATATATATAAAAATAATAATTCCCCTCTCGCCCACCGTGGGCGGTTTTTTCCCCTCCATTCCAAGCTCGGGTCCTCCAGAGGCCTGGGAGCTTGAGGGTCCTGCGCAGTATCTTTGCTGTTCCAAGTACTGCACTTTTCTGGACTGAGATGTCTGAGGTTCTTCCAGGGATCTGCTGAAGCCATTTCTTCAGTTTGGGGGTCATTGCCCCGAGTGCTCCGATTGCCACGAATACTACTGTCACCTTTACCTTCCAAGCCTTCTCCATCTCCTCTCTAAGCTCTTGGTATTTCTCAAGTTTCTCATGTTCCTTCTTCTTGATGTTACCATCACTTGGTATTGCCACATCCACCACAACGGCTTTCCTCTGCTCTTTATCAACCACCACAATGACCGGTTTGTTCGCCATTACCATCCTGTCTTTGCTCGGTGATTCTCCACCACCTTTGGAGGTGTTTCCCACTTTGACTATTGCTGTTTCCGGCCCACACTCCACACAGATGTTTCTGTATACTATGCCAGCGACTTGGTTATGGCGTTCCATGTATGCTTTACCTGCCAGCATCTTACACCCTGTTGTTATGTGCTGCTGGATTGCCTCAGATGAATCTTTTCACAGCCTACACTCTATCTATATATATATATATATATATATATATATATATATATCTATATATATATATATATATATATATATATATATATATATCTATATATATATATATATATATATATATATAAACAGAATATTCCCAGGGGGAAGACAGGAGTAGACAGTTGTCATCTGAAGAGCCATTTTGCCATCAGTTCAGCTAAGTGAAAAATTAGTTTGATTTTTGCAAATTTCAATTTGTTTTGATTTTTGAATAAGTGCTCTGTGTGCATAATAGTACAGGCTTTGCCTTTTACAAGTGTAACAAGCTGATATTAGCTGGTTATTTAGTCAAGCTGTCTACGTTGACCAAAGGTAGTGGTAAAACAGGACCCCTTTTTTAAAGTAAGATAAGGAAAGGTTTGGTAGCTCTCTTTTAGCCAGCTTACTGCCAGTGTGCAGCAACGTGTGAGGATAGGTTATTACTCTGTGCGTCAATCAGGAGGAGAAATCTCCGGCCACTTCGACACTCTCCCTGTCCTCGCAATAAAATGACTATGTACTGTGGGAACAATATGACGGGACGATTTTTGAGGATTTGAAACCGGAACTTTTTACAACATTGCTGCACCTAGATGTCGTTAACTATCGCGTACCTATCGAAGATGCTTAGAAAAAAACAAAATAAAAGATAGATCTGCTGTAAATGCTGAACAAATACATGTTTATTCCTTAGTTTCTCCTGTCTTAAAGCAGAGACACTCTGCATATTTACCCTGAATTCCTCGTAGCCATGGCATTTTGGCACATGGATTCAGTTTCTCCACGAAGAATCTGGAATTTTCACCTCTCTTATAAAAGTCCAACATGAAGCTCTGCAGCACAACTTATTAATCTTCAGTACAGTGTTTGAGCAGAAATGCAACCCAGAGGGCATAAAGAATGAATATGCCTCTTGATTATACTCGGCCTGGCATCTCTTCTCTCTGGCCTGTCATTTGATTGTGAGGAGGAATGTAAACCTCCAAGGAGAGAAGGAAACAGATGGTGCAACTTTGGATTGTTGTTGTACTGTATCCAAGCTCTGTGTTGCATCAGTGATGAGCAGCCAGACTGCAGCCCAAAGCTGAAACTATGCACGGCTGTTTACGTTTGTGAACGCTACTGTTAGTCCGATCAGGAATGTGTATCTGTGAAAAATGTATGTTGCCTAAAGAGAGCTTAAAAAAGATACAAGCAATAATCAGTCGCCTTGGCTTTTGTTTTTCAGCTAGAAAACTCACTTGCAGTGTATTTAGATGCCAACACTTCTATGGATTGTTTGCACAAACTTTTCCATTAACTCAACAAGTGTGGCTTGTTTCTAAGAGAAGTCTTCAGGCTTTTTCCAGAATTGTGGAATGTTGAAAGACGTAAGATATTGCATGACTCCCTGTTTCTTTGTGACAGTGAGGTAAATTGTAGAAAACAGTTGAATAGAGTGTGGGCAGAGTTTTCTTACAGCATCTGGTGACCACGCAGAGTGTATAAAACTTGTCTGCTTTTGACCACCAGAGACAATTGGCTAAGCTTCATCTGTTCACTTTTTATGGGTTAGTTTAAAATGGCAGCATGACTTCACTGTACCCAAAGGCACTTTTTGCAGATGTCTACATTTTCCGTTGTTTATCAGAACATAGTTTGGTAAAATTTTAAAAAGAGACTTGTTGCATCTGGTTTAGCTGTCATTTAGCTGCACTATAAATGTACCCATAGTGTATTCCTCACACCCTTTTCCTGGTTTTTGTTTTTACACAGCTTTTGAGAATTTTCGCGGCACAAACCAGAATTTCCACAGAAGTTTTGGTCATGTTCCAAGTTTAGTCCTGAATAAGGAGAAAAGGCAACCTTTTTATGTTGCTCACAGCCATGTAATTACAGTGAATGACTGCTGCTGTGCTTTGATACCAATTATATAAACAAACCTACTATTACTTATCCTCCTCCAAACTCAAAATGCTCTGGTTTGCTTCAACAAACCCCCTAAAACTGATTATATTTAATCTCCTCTTTGAGCTACAAAGAGGCTGTTTTACCTTTTTAAGCTGAATAATATTCTCTCTCTAAAGAAAATAAATATGTTATAACTTTTGGCTTTTAGAGCTGTGTGTTTCTGTATTTTTGTAAGATATTACAGGCATTCATCATTATTATTTATCGAGAAAATAACTGTATCTGACGTCAACATTCTTCGGTGTGACTATTCTGTGAAGGCCTCAGAACAGACCTATGTTGCAGAACATGAATAAAAAAACAGCAAGAACCAAAGCAGACTGGCAAGGTTGTGGAGAAGTTTAAAGCGTGGTTCGATTATAAAACAATATTCCCAGCCTTGACCGTCTCACGGCGCGGTGTTGAATGAAAATGAAAAGAGTATGTCACAACTGCAATGGCACCAAGACATAATTTTCCGTCTAAGCTGAAAGACTGGGCAATGAACACCTTAATCAGAGAAGTAGTAAAAAGGCTCAACGTGACTCGAGATGAGTGTCTTAAATCTACACCTCAGGTGGGAAAATCTATTGAGGGGACAAAGTTTTGTCATGTAGTCTAAAAATCTAGCTTTTCTGGAAGAGTGGGAAGAAAACCCAAATCAACCTTGTTCAGTTTCTGCAAGCCATAAAGGGGACACAGCAAACATCAAATCGGAGAACCAAAGAAGGTCATCTGATCAGAAGAGACCAAACTGAAACTTTTCATTCCTACAAGCTATGTGTGACTGAAAACCAACACCTCACATCTCCATGATTACATCACCCACAATGTGACATATAGTGATGGCAGCATTATGCTGTGGGAAAGCATTTTTGTATAGAGGCAGGGAAGCTGGTCAGAGTGGATGAGAAGAAGGATGTGGTTGCAATTTTCAGCTGTCCAAGCTGCATCCAGTCAGTCCCAGTTGTGTGTTTTAAAAATCCCATCTAGTGTCTGGTTAGGTAAACAACAATAACAAA
The DNA here is from genome assembly GCA_963556495.2 of Valencia hispanica. NCBI lineage: Eukaryota > Metazoa > Chordata > Actinopteri > Cyprinodontiformes > Valenciidae > Valencia > Valencia hispanica. The sequence goes on from OY747711.1 coordinate 27,063,110, forward strand.
TCTCTTACAACAGTTGGTCCAGTTCAGTTTAGCTCAGGTTATTTTAAAAAATGGGACACTAAATGTTAATGAACACTTGCATGTAAATACATGAGATTATAGCTAAGTGGCTCATTTCTATATGTAGACCCACTGGCAGGTTGCTGTTATTAAACACAAAAAGAATAAGAAAATATAATACTATTAGGTTAAAAGTCACCATAAAACCTTAATATTACATGCTTAAATATAATAATGTTGACATTTTTGACTTTCCAGGAACACTGACCTTAAAGCTACATTGTTTAAGAACTTCTCTCATCTAGCGGTGAAACAACCAACTGAATATGACGTTCTAGCCCCACCTCCCCCCCCCCCTTCCGAGCGCGTTTTAACTCCTACGGTGGCCGTTTCATGCCAAGGTTAACATGGCTTCCAGTACTACGACTTCGTCCAGTGTTCCTTCCAGTCATGAGGTTACTTTAGAAAACTACATTGCATTTAGTTATATAGTCAGACATCTGCCGCGTCGCGAGTGGACAATCTCCCTCTGGCATTCGTCACGGTGCAATTGAGTTTAGCCAAAGCGCGAAAGGCAGAGCTAGAATTTCCAGGAATGTCCCTCGTTGGCAAATGTATTTGAAAGATGGAGGCTCAACATGGATTCAGCCATCGCGTGACTCGTGCGTATGTATTCTGAATAGCAGTTTCTACACTTACGAGAATACTTTCATTAGTAGGTGGAAGTAATTACACATTAACGAGCACATATTTTTGAAAGAACAAATGGGTTTTTGCCAAGAATTACCTCAAAAAAATGCACAATGCAGCTTTAAGATGTTTTCTGAAAAAAGTGAGAAGTAGGAGTTCCTGTATAACATTACTCTGAACTACATTCCAAGTACAATAAGAGAAAGTGAAGTAGCTTGACCAATAATGGTTTTCCGAATGGTATTAGTCACCCCCAGAGCCTGCCCTTGCTCATTTACTAGATGTTTTTTGAATGAATTGTTGAAGTGAAGCATAACCATGAAATATTTTATAAACCTAGAGAGAGAGAGAGAGAGAGAGGATATATATATATCTGACTGTCAAATGACTGTCAAATGGTGCAATTTCGGTTTTTAATCTAACACTTGTTTATAAACAGAATCAGACTGTTATATAAACTGTATTACAATTTGTCATATGGGTTGTATTCATGGCATCAAAGTATAACTAAGCACTCCCGGAAGTTAAACAATTTTAAATAAATCTAAAATTAGACAAATAAAATTCTATTATTTTCACACTGTGTTATACAGGTTGTTTGAAACAGATTTGTGAGTCAAAAAAGAAACATTTAGTATTTGAATTCTTGTACTATTTCTATTTTTCACCTTTAAGGAAAATAATCGACTCACTGTCAGTATTTGTCTTTCTTGAGAATACATGCAGTTTTGGATATAATAAGATAAGTGATTTCTCTAAATCCAGTTACTAACATTACCCATTGCAGCTGTTAATTCTAGTCCACTGGCTATAAATGTACTGTATCTGAATAAAATAGAATGAGGTTGGTGATAGTAAGAAATTATGTGGCTTGGTGCAAATTTAACCTACGACTTTTAGACTGCACGATTATTTTAACCTGGGAAAGTTTTTCATTTGGCCATTCTGGGCTATTGTGAGTGCTTGTTAACGACATAATGTCTCTGTCCTTTTTAAAAACTGCTTCATGAGTATGATACTATCAACCTCTGAAAACATTCCTAATTGGTGCTTAAACTCTTGCTGAACTACATCTGTGTTCACAAATCAGGACAAATGGTCTCCATCTCAGAATAGCCCACCATCTTTAGCCCTGTTTGTCAGTTTGGGTGAATGAGACGTATGTAATATGACAAACTGACAGTTGCATTTCCTTCCCGCGTGTCCGCTTTTTCCCCTCCTGGGAGGCCCAGTCTAGAAAAAGACGAACTGATCAATTAAAGATGCTGGTTTCAGCTGGGGTTGAATCACATGGTAAACATCTTAGGATTTACACTTTCCCACCTATGCTCTTGATATGAAGTAATTCACCTTATCTGTCGTACAGACATGTACAGATCATTCCTCATTTGCTGTTGCAGAAGAAGTGAACGTGCACAGACGGAACAGACAGAACAGCTGTGTGTGTTTGTGCCAGCAAAATATTCTACGAAACCTTGGAGACATCTTTATCAAAGAGGGCTTTAAACATCAGCCTTAAATATTATCTGGATCACTTTGTGTTTCCATCCATCCATCCAGCCAGCCAGCCAGCCAGCATACCCTCACAACACGTTTGGGCCTTCTAGGTCTGTCCGCCATCCTCCCCTGCCATAAGAGCCGATTCACCACCAGGTAGTGGCCAATGGACAGCTCCGGCCCTCTCTTCACCTGAGTGTCCAAAACATGCGGCCGCAGATCAAATGAAACTACAACAAAGTCGATCATCAAGTGCACCTACGGACACCCTTATGCTTGAACATGGTGTTTGTTATGGACAAACTATGACAAGCACAGAAGTCCGACAAACAGACCACAATTTGTGAGACTGAAGAATTGTGTGTCAAACCAGTTGGTCAGCAGCACAGGAGCACCACAAGGGACCGTACTCTCACCATTCCTTTTCACTCTGTACACCTCAGACTTCCAGTACAAATCAGAGGCCTGTCATCTGCAGAAATACTCAGATGACTCTGCAATTGTCGGGTGTATCAGAGATGGACAAGAGGCTGAATACAGAGAGCTGGTGGACCGCTTTGTGACATGGTGTGGAAACAATCGTCTCACCTTGAATGTGAACAAAACAAAGGAGATGATTGCAGATGCAGAAACAGGGATAAGTCAAACAATGTTTCCATCATGGGAGAAGAAGTGGAGGTGGTTGAGGAATATAAATACCTCGGGGTTCACCTTGACAACAGACTGGACTGGAGGCGCAACAGTGAAGCCGTCTACAAGAAGGAACAGAGCAGACTGTACTTCTTGAGGAAGCTTAGGTCCTTCAACGTTTCCAGCAAGATGCTGCAGATCTTCTACAAGTCTGTTGTGAAGAGTGTAATCTCTTCAGCCGTCATCTGTTGGGGTAGCAGCATCAGAGCCAGGCATTAAAAAGGCTAAACAACCTGATAAAGAAGGCTGGTTCTGTCCTTGGGACAACTGTGCAAAATCTGGAGATGATGATGCAAAGAAGGATTCTTCATAAAATAAAAAAAACTATGGACAACCCATAGACCACAGACCGGGGGGCATTCTTCCCAACCACACCCCTCAAGGTCTCACTGTCATTGCCCATGTGAGCATTGAAGTCCTCCAGCAGAGCAAGGGAGTCTTCGTGAGGAGCACTCTCCAGCACCCCCTCCAAGGACTCCAAAAAGGGTGGGTAATCTGATCTGCTGTTTGGCGCATAGGCGTAAACAACAGTCAGGACTCATCTCCCCATCTGTAGGTGGAGGAAGGCTACCCTCACGTTCACTGGGGTGGACCCAAATGTACAGGTGGCAAGATGGGGGAAAACAAGTATGCCCAACCCTGCTCGGCGCCTCTCAATAAGGGCAACTCCAGAGTGGAAGAGAGTCCAACCACTCTCAAGGAGACTGGTTCCAGAACCAGAGCCGTGCATCAAGGTGAGTCCGACGATGTCCAGCCGGAACCTCTCAACCTTGCACACCAGCTGGGCTGGTAGCTGAGGATCGGACCGCCAAGGTCCCCACCTTCGGCCACCGGCCATCTCACATCTCACCCGACCCCTGTGGCCCCTCCCACAGATGGTGAGCCCATGGGCAGGGGGATGTCACCTCTTCTGGCTTAGCCAGTGTGGCCCACCTCCAGGCCTGGCTCCAGAAGGGGGCCCCGGTGACCAGGGTCCAGCCGAGGGAGCAGTGAGTCCATTTGTCGTCATCATCATCTTTTGGGCTGCGCTTTGTGAGATACCTCACCTAGGACCTGTTTGCCATGGGTGACAGTACCAGGGGATAAAAATCCCCAGACAGGTTAGCTCCTAGGATCATTGAGACACACCAAACCCCTCCACCGTGATAAAGTGGCAGCACATTAACATCATCAGAAATAATAAAAATGTTTTATTAAAAGTAAATATTGATTGTTTGTAGGACTGAACTTAATACTTACATACACATACACATACACTCATTGGCCACTTTATTAGGTACACCTTGCTGTTGCCTTGCATTTTTGTCTTCAGAAATGCTTTAGTTCCTCGATAGATTGATTCAACACGATGAGATTTTGGTCCATATTGCTCAGATGACAACACACAGTTGTTCCTGATTTGTCGACTGCACATCAAGATGTGAATCACTGAAGCATTTCTACTGTATCAAACTAGTCTGCCCAGCTGCTGCATTTTGGATTATTTTCTTCTCTGATTATTCTCTGTAATTCACAATTCTCTGAGTCACTTCCTCTTACAAAGTCATTTATATTCCACTTTCTACCTCATTCTAAAGCTCTGTCTAAACTTCAGCAGTCATCTTTACCAAGTCTAGATGTCTAACTGAATTGGGTTGCTGAAATTGGATTATCTTGATTTACTGTTTGTATAAGCAAGCAAATGAACAGGTGTGCCTTATAAAGTGGCAAATGAGTGTATATTAATTATGTTTACATTGAGGTCTGATACAGATCATGCACTTTTGTTTTATGATAAACCACAGTTTAATTCATAAGCCCACTAATCATCACTGCTGAGTGTCACTTCGTTCATTTATATATATAAAGCCTAATGAACTAATATATAGTTAAGGCTTCAAAGACTTTGACCTCGTCACTGTAATCATCCTGATTTCGTTTGAAATGCAGCTACTGATTTTCAAACCTCTGGTCACTGAACTTTCCCTGGATGTAGCTGGTCAGTAACCACCAGAGCTGATAATGACTGTTAGTCATGCTTGTTTTCCTGAAAATTATCAGTATTTACACTACTTGAACTCTTGAGTTCTGGACTCCGATAAGAGATTATTGAATGTCGGGTCACCTGGTCCTACAGGCTGACCTGATCAAAGTTAATTTAAGGTCCGACTGCCAGAACTTGATTCTTGTTTTGTGTAATAAGTTTATGGCAAGGCACTTTTATTTGTATAGCACACTTTCAACAACAAGCTAATTCAAGGTGCTTTACGTGATTAAGGGGTAAAATAAAAATAGCAGTAAAACACAGACAAAGCATATAAAGTAAAAACAGCAATAAAACAAGAAGCACACATAAAACATATGATACCTTAAAGTATTACTCAAAGGCAGCTCTGGATAAGTTTTTAGTTGTGATTTAAAAGAACTCAGTGTTTCAGCAGCTTTGCAGTTGTCTGGAAGTTTTTTCCACTTTAGAGGAGCATAGAAACTGAAAGCTGCTTCTCCATGTTTGGTTTTAATTCTAGGGATGTTAAGTAGCCTGGAATTAGAGGACCTGAGTGGTATAGTGACAGTAGATCTTCAACACACTTTGGTGCTAAGCCATTCAAGGATTTTTAAACTAGTAAAAGTACTTTTGAAGTTATTCTCTGAGCTACAGGGAGTCAGTGTAAGGACTTTAGAACTGGGGTGATTTGCTCTACTTTCCTGGTTCCAGTGAGGAAAGGAGCAGCAGCGTTCTGGATCAGCTGCAGCTGTCTAATTGACTTTTTAGGCAGACCTGTGAGAACGCTGTTTCAGTAATCAATCCGTCTAAAGAAAAACGCATGGATGAGTTTTTCAAGGTCCCATTGCGACATCAGTCCTTTAATCCTAGAAATCTTCATCAGGCGATAGAAGGCTGACCTTGTTATTGCCTTTATGTGACCCTGGAGGTTCAGGTCTGAGTCCATTACTACACCTAGATTTCGGCCCTGATCAGTAGTTTCTAGCTGTATTAACTGAAGCTGTGTGCTGACTCTTGATTGTTCCTTTTAGGTCCAAAGGTAATTACTTCAGATTTGTTTCTGTTCAGCTGGAGAAAGCTGTAGATTTTAAGGACTGATGTCTAAAAAAACTCCTTTAGAAAAAATAAAACTAATTTAAATGCAAATAATAGAGATAAAAAAGGCTTAAGGCCAGTTTCTGTGGATTAGAAATCAGCAGTAAATTATTTATAACGTTTTTTTTTTTGGCTCTAAAAATAAAAGTGTATATTTTTCTGTCAATGATTGGTGCTCTTTAAATAATATTATGTCTCCACACTATCTTGCTTTGTCTGTTTCATGTCACTTTCTGCAGGGTCAATGTTGAATATATCTGTGGGTTCTTTTGCCATTTTTTGGAGTACTTGTTTTGGTCTCTGTATGTTTTGATAATTTTTTTACTCAGATCGTTTAGAAATAAAATGTCTTGGATGACAGTGTACCTGATCAAATTATAAATCATCCTTCCCCAACTCCGGCTATTCATTTTGTGTCTGTTTTAGATATGCCATGGCCCTTTACAACCAGCACGTCTGTCCTGTGGATAACTGGTACGTTGCTTCTTCTTTCCTGTATTTTGGTTCATTATGATTCTGTTGATCCATACATACCCACTGCTTACCTGTCACTTTCTATTTGTGTTTACTAAGAATACGGTAGTTACAGGTAGACCTACCCTGAGGCCTTTTTGTTCTTAAAAATTACCTCTTTTTGTTGTTCTTTTCTTTTACAGAGTAAGACTGGTGGTAGAAAGAGTCATTAGCTGTTTAATTAATCAGGCTTTCAGTAGAGGCAGCATTGTACTGATATGGTGCTTGTCGCTTGCCAGCTATTGTTTTAAAACAGGGTTACCTAAATAAGACTGATAGGTGTGCTCTTAGTTGCTTAAGTCTGGAGTTTTTGGGACTGAGAATATTTCCAAATGGCCACATTCATGTTGGCCCTCTTTTACCCAGTGAGCAGCAACGTATGAGGGAGGGGTAACACTGTGGTACTCCATTCAGCCAGAGAAAACTCCAGACACACAGGTACTTCCCCTTATATCCAGTTAAAAGGGCGTTAAACTGTGGGAACGGTATGATGTAACGTTTTAGCAGTTTTTAAAATGCTTGCTTTTAGAAGCAATTGTATACCTTATATAACAGATAGTAATTTTAACTGGTTTTCTTAAACATATGTTTTGAGTTTCTTAATTATCGTCAGATCAAGGTGTGACTATACACCGAGTGACACTTCTGAGGAAGGCAGCAGATGCTGTCGAAACATGTTAAGGTAAAAAGAAAAGCAACCTTGATCTGTCAATAATTAGGAAACTCAAAACATATGTTACAAATAAGATAGAATGGACATCAGAGTGATATTAAAAATGGTTTTCTTGAAATTGAGATCCAGGTAAGACCTGCTTATGGTGCTCCATAAGGTTTTACCATGGCTTCTATGCAGTCAATACAAGTGGGCCTCATAATTAAAGCCTATTGTGAACCCAGGCTTACTTGGTACCTATAGAATGTGAGCCAGATCCTTATGGAGCCCACAAATAAATCTCTTTAAAGGAGCGAAAATATATTTTTAACGTTGCTCCATTGTTGGCACAAGTGATATCCAAATAATATTAATAGTAATGGAGATTAAATGATTTATGTTACAGGTTGTACAACCAGTCATGTGAAGAAGAGCTACATTTGCAGAGCGGTCCATCCTTTTGCTGCACGTTAGATAATGTACCTCTCATCAGGTAAGTGAGACTCCCACCCTGTGCGATGGGACCCTTGCTGCTCCCATGCCTCTGTTGGTTTTACTGATTAAAAACAGGAACAACGTCCCATTGTCTCACTTGGCTCCTGTCTGCACACTGTTTACAAAAAAAAGAAAAATGATTGAGAGACCGTTGTCCTGTGTACGTTCTGAAAATAAGTTGTGGCTGAAGTATCCTGTCTGCCACCGTGGCAGTTCAGGGGAACACTTAAACCATGTAAACACGGATGCATGCTAAACGTGCTTTTATTTGGAAGGAAATCAAGACACTCATATTCCTGTTTGACTCTTAGCCTCTTGAGATTTTAACTACAAAGGTCAGCTTAAACATACTGGTAAATACAGTGGATTGCACAAAAATCTTTATTTAAAGCGTAAGGCCTCTAAGTATGCAGTATGAAATCCCTAAACTATTTTAATGTAAAACATCAAACTAGTGCTGAAAAGGAATTCTTGCTCTGTAATCGAGCTAAACTGTACGTTCCAGAAGGAAGGATGTATGCGAGTGGCTTAATAAAGCAGGAACTCATCCTGAAACAGACCAGTGCTCCGTGTCTCCTTGCTTCCTGATCATACATACACTTCCTATTCCTAGAAAAAGGGCGAGGAATGCAGTGGGGGAAAAGTCAAACACTTCGCTACGGGATGTGAGGGATCAAGCTTTCAGCCTGACTGTGTTCAACAAGCACAAACGCAGCCATGCGGCATATTTTATTTCACAGAATGTTGGAAATGGTGAACAGTGTGCACATACTGATTTAAAGGTTTTCTTTGCTTTATTTTATGAACTTTTTCTTGCAGTAAATGTGGGACTCATCCGCCAGAGAGCTGCTTTTTCAGCCTTATCTGCAGCACAGGCTCCTTCATGGGTAAGGCATCCTTCTTATCATATAACATGCATCTTATATAATGCTGCTTTACAGTGCTTTGCTAAAGATGGAAACCCCTTTACTTTTACACATTTTGCCATTCTACAAACACAAAGTTAAAGTTTGTTGGGATTTTATGTGACACAACAACAAAAAATCTTATTTGTGAATTGAATGGAAAATTATACATGGATTTCATTTGTTTCCGTGTGAAAATCTGTCAGCATTTTGTAAAACTGCTTCTCTACTTATCTTTTTTGCACACCTAAAGGCTAACAGCTTTTCGGCTATTCTTCTTTGCAAAATGTCCCAATCGTATACACAGCAGTGGAGTGAATAAATATTAGTTATATTGTGAATAGATTCTCCCTTTTAAGTTGTAGATCTCTTTAGCTCCTCCAAAGTGAAAATGGCAATCTTTGCTGCTTCACTGATTATGCTCTTTCCCAGCCTGTAAATAAAGATGGAAGGCAGTGTCTTGGTAGGTTTGTTGGTTTATTTAGGGATGGGCATTCGATTAAACTGTCTTCATCGATCATCGGGAGAATTAACGATCGATTTTCGATTAATCATTGATATCTTTATATTAAAATTCAGTATTCATAGGCTATATTAAAATGCAGTGAGAATAGAAAATAGCGTGTTTCTTCATTGAGATCTTCATTACAAGTGGGACACCTCTTGTGGCAGTTAAACGGAATTAGTTTACAGTATTTGCACAAACGAAATATGCGCTATAAGCAGCGGAGCCGACAGCTAAAAGATGGTAGCTACTAATGAACACAACTGACGCTCTTATTTTTTTTATATTCCAAAAAAGTAAAAAAAAAAAGTCATGTTAAACAATAACTTAATTAAAAAAAACATATAATTCTCATAGGTCTGATAGTTTTGTGTTACATTGTTACATCAGATTAAAGGGCATACAAATGCATGCCACACTTTTCAGGTTTTTATATGTAAGACAACCCCATAGATCATCTCATAGTTATGTACAACTTTGAGATGGTCTGTTGCAAACTCCCTGAAAATAGGTTGATGTTCATGGCAGTAACATAACAGAGGAGGACACTTCTGCAAGGTGCTGTAGGTAAACACAGTCCAGATTCATCAAAGACTTTTCTACACCTGAATGGTGCAAATGAATGATTCTTTGTGTTGGTATCAAATAAGTATAAAGGTTTCCATAATGACATTGTCAGCACATGTCTAGCAACAATATGAAGAAAAAACCCAGCTTGTAACCGTTGTGGAACTGAACGAAGCAGAAATGAAAGCATGCTTTAGTTTCAGAGTAGTTCTAATGCAGAAATATACGAAAGTGTCCTTGTGCACATCCAGAAGGGACAGTGTGTATTCCAGGAGGCACAAGGAAAACAGACGTGATATAACAGAACAGACAGAGCTCCCATGTGCTGCTCTGCATGTCTTCCGTTAGTCTACACGTGCTGTTGCCCGGTGCGCGCTGGTGGTTCTGACTTCCCTGATCTAGTTAATGTTTCCCAGCTGTGGATTGACTTGTTCTGTGCATGAGTGTGTGTTTGCACACACGCTGGTATCAAAAGGAGGAGAGAGCTTTTTTTCCCCCTGTTCCCATGTTCATTTCTGACTGGTTGCCTCTGGACCAAAGTAAAACAGTTTACTCCTGCGTTGTTTAGATCCAGATTATAGTTAGAGGCTTCTTTGTCTGTTTAGACTGAGACTGCGTATAATGTGCACTTTGCCAAACAGAAGGTACCAGACAGTTGCATATTAGTGTGAAGTATGCACAGGCAGCAGAGAAAGACCAACATGTTTGTTCAGTTCATTGGGTCAGTGCTCATCACTGTGTAACATAGAGATCTTGGATGAGTGCGGGCTAATTGTACTTTGGTCATTAATAATGACAAAAAAAATAAACAACACAGAATGTTTTGCTCAACTCTGACAGTTCCCATCTTGCTTAATTCAAATGTAAGCCGGTCGCAGTTTCACGTTGCACCATGTATGTTTGCCAGCTATGACGACGATTTCTTACACAATGTGTCTGCAACGTAACTCTGATGATGCCGGGTTTAATGTTACCTCTAACGCTTCCACCTTTATCTGCTGGTAAACAATGATAACTTCATCAGTTCCCTTTAGAATTTCCCTTTTTGATCAGGACCGCATTGATGGTTTTGAAAGAACTGTAAATATTCTAAAAGCATAATGTCATGCTTTTCTTCACCACCTAAGCTCTGTGACTGAGAAAACTTCTTTAAAAACTCAGAATATGCTCTTTGTGTGGAAATATATTTTATTATTTGCTTAATCTCACTTTAATAAAATAAAGATTTCAGTATTTTATATAAATGAAAAAAATAGAAACCTAGTTTGATATGTGGGTGTAACTTTTCATCTCTCAGTAGAGTCTTGTAGATGAACTAAAAAGTATCTTTTTTTTCTCACATCAATAAAAGTGATATGAATGCTAGACTCTGCTGCACTCTTCTGCTTAACATACATACGGGTCAGTGCTTAGTAACTACAGTTTTAAAACAGCTCAGTGTCTGGAAATATTTTCAATCAGCTGAATTTGCCTTTTCTTTTGTTTGAAGCCTTCCATCACATAGCTGACCAACATTATGCAGTAACAGGTGGGGGAGGGACATTGCTATTTACTGTGCTCCAGTTGTAGGAATCATTGTAATGATATGAAACCAGGATAAATCGCTGTCTACCCTCCTGATATACTTGTTAATGTATGTCCTCTCTTTAAAGCATCATTCAAGTTATTTGTGTTCTATGGAGCTCTTTAGTGAATCTAAATGAGAAGAAAGTAAAAAAGCTGTTTCATAGATAGTAAATCTCTCGAATCAAGATATTGGGGATGTAATACGGCAATATATCGTGATATTTTATGTCACGATATTGTATCGATATTCAAAAGCATTATATCGATTTTTATTTTTATTTCATTTATTAGAATTTGAATGGCACTATTAAAGATGACAGTAATTTTTGTAGTAAAATTTAAAGGTATGACTGGTAGTTTGTGGCTGTTTTCACCTTCTTTGTTCCAGTGGATCAACTAGATCTCGTAATAAAACTGGATGTGTTAAGTATTTTATATATATATATATATAATTGGAATTGTTCTGTTGATCCCACCACATGAGGAACCAATAAGTGTGTAGTAACTGATCAGCCAATACCGTACACTGGTGCTCAGGGTTCAAAGCTGCATACCAGTCAGGATCTTTGTTTAGACTCTTCATGTTCTTGCTTTCTCTGCATTGTTATATACTTTTATTTTCCTCCAATAGTCAAAAGACATGCATATAAGGTCTCTGTTTTGATTTTTGTTTTTAATTAAAAGGTTTTTTTAATACATTGGCAGAAATAAATTAGTAGACATTTCAATCTGGTTATTTTTTCTTTTAAATGTTAAGAAAACCTACCAAAGGGTTTTTTGTTATTAGTTATTCCAGGAGGTACCATTCCTTCTATGCTCCCTAGAGATGACTCACTCACTCACTCACTCACTCACTCACTCACTCACTCTCTCACTCACTCACTCACTCACTCACTCACTCACTCACTCACTCACTCACTCACTCACTCACATTTATAAAATAACTCACGCACAAAGACGAACAACAAATCAAATAAGCACATATCCCATTTTGATGAGTTTGGACAAGGACAACTTAGTTTTACTTTTTTATTGCATGTCTGTCAGATTGATGACAAACATGCAATTGATTGCTGTTGATTTTATTTGATATATTGTTTAACATATGAGAAGGAAATTTAATTATATTAAGACGTTCTTCTATTTTTTTTATATAAAACAGAAAACAACAACTTGTATTTCAGTTGAATAACACATATTTTACAGCACCCATTTAAATTTAAAAGCTTGAGCATGGTGGATTTGTTTGAAGATTCTTTTTGTATTTGCTCTTTTCTGGCAAACCGTGAGAGATTCTCAGTTTTAAAATTATTTAAGTATATACACATGTATCTTTGTTTTTATTGAGGAAAAACTTTGAAGAAGCTGTTATGTAGATTGTCACGAATTATTGTGGTAGAGTGCAACATGTACATCTTCTTTCCATCCAAAATGCAAGATGCAGCTTTATCACAGTGCTGGACCTTAGCTCTAACAATTATATTGTGATAAAGTCTTACTCTAGTAGCATTCAAACCTGATCAGTCGCATCAGAACCTACCAACTAGTACGTGTTTCTGGTTTAAATCCTTCACCCTCTAGATTATGTTGGGTAAACTACTGGCTTAGTCTGTACATAGAATTATGTTAATACAGGTTGTAAAGCAACTCATTATGCCTATGTAAAAGTAGGCTAAATTGGTGTGGTATGTAGGTCCACAGCAGCCTGTTGTAAATAATCAGTGCTTAGCTTGTTAGCCTATTGATTTATGTCTTACTTGGACGACTGCGCCAGCTGCGATTGGCTCAGGGTCAGAATCAAACGGACTCTGGGAACTGTATATTGCCTCAGAACAATTCTTCTCCTTTTCATTCCAGGTTCAACATTTCTGCCAGTGTACACACATGATTTTTTTCCCCAAATACAATGCATGCTTTATTTCTCTGCCATACCTGCTGTGGTACAAAATGCAACAGAGCGTTTGAGCTGAAATATCATCCCTTATATGGGGACCAGGAGGGCTTGTTTGACTAAACCTGCGACTCGTCTGACTTTTAGCTGAAATATACACCTACATGTGTGCATTATTGGTTTGCAGTCTTTCCTTGCTCCTGTTGGGTTGTATCCATTATGCTACTCCCACATGTTGCAACACGACTTTACATGGATGAGTAAGTTTGATGTGTAAGCAACTGTGTTTTCGATAGCAGTGGACTTCCTTCCTGAGTTTCCTGACTTCAGAGAATGGGAGCAAGAACTGGAAAGGTGCTGTGAGGTGGCAGAGTGTTAGAGGCTGTGGGGTTGTCATGTGTATCTAAAATTATTCCCATTGTTGAGCCATCAGGAAGCAGTCATCCTGACCCTGTGAGGAAAGGTGAAGGTCAGCTACACCGCTTACTCATCAAAAATCTATTCTGGACAAAATAATTAACTGTTTGTGTATGTATATACTGTATTGACTTCCATTGATTTTACTATGCCTAACCAATGGCCGCTCTGCTTTTTGACTACGTGTATATGTGTATATATATATATATATATATATATATATATATATATATATATATATATATATATATATATATATATACACACGTGTATATGTATATATATATACATATACACGTAGTCAAAAAGCAGAGCGGCCATTTGTTAGGCATAGTAAAATCAATGGAAGTCAATACAGTGTCAACACAATTATAGCAAGACAGGAGTGTGTGTGTGTGTGTGTGTAGTACAGACCAAAAGTTTGGACACACTTTCTCAATCAATTGAAAATATGTGGCCAGGTTTTGAAATATGTTCAGTCATTGAGACGCTGACTCAGTTCTACTAAAGCTGCAACAAAACCAAACAATGACTAGTGATGACAAAACTTTTACTTTCGTTAAATTTTTTGATCACCTTTTGGATGTCTAGACTCCTTGTACAGAGATGACAGTTGCCACACAAATTTAGTCTGTGACACATGTATAAGATTAATGTCAAGACATGAGGACCTCCTTGTCTCTTTTAATTCCTTCAGCTTCCTTCTTTCCACTCATCTCCAGTGTCATGCTTTTACCAGGAGCAGTCAGCTTTCATCAAACACCAGCAGTGAAGACTGAATAAAGATGAATCAGGCAGGGGTCAGAACAACAGTAAGCTCAGTTAGAGCCCGTTTGCAAATTGTCTCTCAACTGTCCCAAATACTGTACATGGTCTTTGTTTCGTTTCCCCTTTTAATGCAAGGAGACTTGCGTCCACCCCCACCAGTGTGTCTTGCATATTTTCCCGCCCTTTCCTATGACAGTTTTGTTGGGGGGCCTCTCTGGGGAAAGAAATGCGTTTCCAAGAACTTAATGTGTTTTTTGGCTGAGCAATGTGTGAGTGCGTGTTTCCATTAAATTAAATCCTGTCACTGTATATTGTAGTCGGCCATAATAAACCAAAAGATGCCAGTTTTTCTTATTAAGCCTTCAACTTTACTTGACACAATGATTAACCTATTTATCTGGGTTTATTTCTCTCTTCTTTTCTTAGTTGTGGTGATTGTGTTGCTTCGCTATGCCCATGTTATTGAGAAGCATCAAAACTGTGTTCTCAACACGGCGAGTCTGTCCACAGGCTGGATCTGTGCCGCTGGACTCATGATGGTGGGAAACTTCCAGGTAGGAAACAAAAACATAAGAAGAACCACATTAAAATTACAAACTTTCTTTGTGACTGTAAAAACCCCTTCCAGTTCACACTAACAGTTGTTGTCCGAAGCTTTCATATACTCTTATCTTGGACATAAATTTAACTTTAATTCTAGTCTTTTTATGATTTATTTGTGGCAACAGATATTAAAGCATGGCAATATTTATTATTGAAGGTAAACATTCTTGGATTACTATTTAGTAGTCAGCACAATCCATCTGGCAAAATTTGTATTGAAGAAGCTACTACCTCTTTTGTAACTGTAGAAAAAAAAGTTCACAATCTGACAGACAAGAAACAAACAATTTGTAAAAAAAAAAAAAGATGTACACCATAAGGGGTTAGTGATCCTTGAGTTGGCATCCTATTTGTCTGATTCAATCGTCCAAACTTAAGACGTTTTTAAGGAATCTGGATTGCCTTTAATTAACTGTTCAAACTGGTCAAACCTGAGCTGGATTGTTTTACACTGAACAGGGATTCTTTGAAGCACAGTTTGTGATCTATTAAACTGTTTCTCGTTCTTGTTATCAAAATGGCCTCCTCTCATCTCTACAGATGAACTTTGCCTTACATCCTTTGCTTCTGGCATAATTCTGGATATTTGACCACAACTCTTGACAAAATTGGAATTCAATAACATTGACTGTGTCCCTGGAACAGACCCAGCTTTTTGATCATAGTCCACATATTTCGGCTACAGTTGAAGTTGGGCCTTTTGCAAGGCTAGTGTTTTAATTTGCTTTTCTGATCATTGTCCTGTCAGAGCAGCCACATTTGTCCAACATTTTACTATCCAATGTTTGATTTGAGGTGAAGTTAAATAATTTGGAGGTAATGCTTCTTCATTATTCTATCCACCTTGTGCAATAAGCCAGTTTCAGCAAAAAAACCCACATCATGATGCAATCACCTCCATGCTTGACTAAAGAGACACTGTTCTTATGTTTGGAGAAGTGAAGGTGATATTTTCAAATGTCGTTATTGTGGCCAAGCAGCTAAATTATTGTCCAATCTGACCATAAAATATTTATCGTAAGCATTTTACTTTAAAATTTGATCTTGCAGATGCCAGATTTTGAAGCAAGTGCTTCTTTCTATCTACACACCCTCTCATTTTATAACAATATAAAACTCAGTTCACTGTGGACATTAACACTGCTGTTTCAGCAGTTTCCAAATAAGCCTATTTTTGAGTCATGATGGTTCCTGTGTTTTTTTTCTCCTGAATGTCAACACTTTATTTTTTTTATCTGAGCGTTACAGTTTGAACCTTCTTTCAGACGTTAGTAAAGTCAGAATGAGGTACCTACAATAGTTTGAACTGTTTGTTTTAGAATCTGCTGTTTAAAGCTTGTTTAAAATCTACAGTTCTCTTTATATCTTCACTGAGTTTGTTGGAGTTTTAAACCCTGATTGTGCTGCAAAGACAAATATACCATCATCACTCACCCGTTTGGTCAAAGTCATTCTAGGAACTTCAGTACTACTTAGTAAAATATTTAGGTGACTGTATGTACATATCATAGACTTTTATACATAATTTTCACACTGAATGGATAAGAGAAATTCAACCGTTTTAATGAAACATATGAAGTCACATCTTCTTTTTCAAAGTCACTGAATTTGTGTGTTGAATAATCTTTGTTAAATATGACATACTGTATAACATAGCTGTATGGCCTCTTAGTTGGCTTTGGTTGAAGAAGTGAAGGAAGCAACCTGATCTCCTTCTTTGTAGATATCTGCTCTCTGGGAAAGAATTTCTTGATGTTTAAATATTTGGAGCCCTGGCCAGGAGCCTAGACTGTGTGTGTGTGTATGCAGACTTGTATTGGTCACGTTGTGGGGACATAAAATGTGTTCACACACATAGTTCGGGAGGCTGACTCCATTTCTGGGGAGGTCCGGTACACATGAATTCAAACGATCAAATCCTCTCAAAGTGATGACTTGATTAAGATTAAAGCAAGGGGTTAGGGTTATGTAACTAGTAGCTTGGCTGAGAGTAATTTTCCAGAAGGTCTGGTTTACCTAATGTTTAAGTGGTGTTGTTTCTTCTTGGCAAAGGGAAAGATAGCCTTGCATGTGAAAGAGAGTTACAGGAACCATTAATGATGCATTCTTAGTGTTGCTCTAAAAATCAACTGGCTGAAATAGGGAGATGTTTGAGATTAAACCATTTAGTTTGATAGTCGTGCTTTGTTTGGTTGCCTCCAGCTTTACAAAGATTGTGAAATAGCTGACTGTTCCTGTGAATTTGTGAAAAAAGGGAGAAGTGACTCATGTGATGAGAAAAAAAGCCTCTTCAGTTTGTAAAACTAGTGCCAAAACAAAGCTTGTCAGTAAAATTTTCTGTTTTGAATATTTTAAACAGACTTGATGAAAACAAGAATGATTATAGGTTCATGACTATACAGACCAACAGAAAGCAGTGCATACTTTTGAAGTGAAAAAGAAAGGGACAGATGGCCAGATGACAGATGGCAGCATCATGCTGTGGGGATGCTTCTATTTAACAGACACACAGATGCTGGACTCAACTACGCTACAGAAGTTTAAGGTTCACCTTCCAATAGAACAACAACCTTAAACATACAACCGACATTTTAATGGAAGGGCTTATGTTAGAACTGCACATTACACTAAATCACAGCAGTAATTGCAATATCAATGTGTGCAATGTTGCAAGGACTGTTGACATCAATTATTTTTATTATGTACTATATTTTAGGTGCCACGCCTGCAAATTGTGCATATCAATACTCTGTCTAGCCTGTTTGACACACTTTCAGAGACCCCACAAACACATTTGATGTGTAATTTCAGATTCTAAAGAATGTGGTGGAGACATTGTGATGATGGACAAGAAAGACAACCTTCAGGAAAGAAGCTTGTCATTGGTTAAATTCAGTCACAGTATTCAGCAATAGTACTTCAATGAAAAGTTTTCCTGATATTGTGCAGCCCTAGTTTTGATCTATGCATATTCTTGCCTTAAAAGGGTCCAGTTAAAGTCCAGACCTAACTCAAATTAGAAAGTAGGTAAAGATTTCAGACTTGAGATGTGCAAATCTGAGAAAGACATACATAGATCTGGAATTTCACTGAAACCTGTTTCTACACGATATTATTGACTAAGGTGAGCTAAATATATATATATATATATATATATAGTACTCTTCTATCAGTCCAACAGATGTGTAGATGTGGCAGTTTGTGTTCACCTAAAAAAAGGTTGCCTTTACTCTCTTCCCGCTTCTCCTGTGAGCTTTCGTTACTGCAGAAATGGGAGGAATTTACGGGAAGAGCCAGGGGGAAATGAATCATCAAGCAGGGCCACATGCAGAGTAGTTAGGCAGAGAGGGCTCTTTGCATTTTCTTTTATTTAAAACAATTCAAATGGATGCAATAATCAGTGCCTTAAGATGCTTAAATGAATAGGGACTCTGTGGCAAAATAAAGCCAATACCCAAATCTGAAATGTATGGAAAGACTGGATCATTCTGGTAAAAACGTACAAGTTGGATAAACACGAGAAAGCAAAACGAAGTGAATGAAAGCATCAGAGACAGGCACGTGTTTATTTGCATTGCTTCAGTTGATGCACGTTTGTTACATAAGCTGTGGTGTGGCCATAGGGGCTTTTCCTGTACGGTGGTCTAATTGTTCAGGAAAATAAACATAACTTTTTAGAAGACAGAAAAACACTTTGTCTTTGTGAAAGCTGCAAGACAAGAAAACTAGACTGCTGTGCGACACCTTCTGACCTTCTTTAAATTGAACTGGTGCTGTTCTCCAAACACATTCAGCCGTTTGGTACAGAGAAGGAATAATACACTTTCTAAAATAAGCATTTTAAATGTTTCTCTGAAAGTCTGGGTTAAAAAAGTCTTGTAATCTTGTATTCGTTATGATTTCAGTTCTAGATTCTTGACAAGTGATCAGGACATCAGGTGTGTTGTTAAACTGCTGAATTTCTGTTGAGTTTCCCTTCTTTTCTTGTATTTTTGTTTCCACGAAGTAAAACTGAAGCTCACAAACGCTGATAAACTGCGCTTGTTCCCACATGTTTGCAGTCAGTTGCTACATCACTGTTTACCAAAACGCAGTTAGTCGGATTCACATTGCAGATCTGTCTGTGTCAGTCTGCAGGAACGTAATTATCAAAATGATCTTGTTTAGTCATCGAGTCATGTTTTACGTAATGACAAAACACTCCACAGGCTCTTGCCTTGAAGGTTGAACCAGCCGTTAAAGGAATATGAACAGTTTCTTTGAAAAATTCATGTTGGTGTAAACTTTTAGCTCAGAAAATGAAGGGATGTACTCACATTTTCCATTAAAAATGAAAGCTGATTCTCTCGAGTGCTCAAATATCAAGAATTACGCAACAAATCCAGCCTTTAATTTTAGTAAAACGATTCAATGGGAATGGACATCCCACATTGGGAATAATAATAATAATAAGGCAAGGCAAGTTTATTTGTATAGCACAATTCATGTTACAAGACAATTCAAAGTGCTTTACATAAAACATCAAAAGCATTACAGCAGAAAAAGCAAAAGTACAGGAATAAAAACCATAAATTAAAATTATAAAAAAAATCTTAAAAGAATAATAGGAAGAATATGAATAATATGAATATAAATAAGAATATGAATATGAAATTGTGCCTCAGTTTCATAAAAAAGTAAAAAGTTTTGAGGGTTTTTTTGGGGCGATTTTACATAAGTTGATTAATACAGCTTTTACATAAAGGCTATATGCATAATTAAGTAATGACGGCGCACTCATACAAAGCATAGGGCTGTTTTGTTTTGATATCTGTGAGATTATGTGAGATATGAAATAATTTGTAGCCTAACAGAATTTAAGCCTACAGTGCCTCCCTGTACCAGGAGTGTATGAATGCAATTCAACAAAAGAAAATAAGATTTATAAAAATAAGTGATTTATTTAGTAAGTCCCTTGAGTAAACCCCCGCTTTGTTAAAACAGCTTTTTTAAATTTTTATTTATATGTAAAAGAATATGTATCTGAGATTTATATTCTGTGCTTTTCATGTGGAATAATCTGGAAATTTATGGATTTGTAATTTCCAGTTGAATGTTCAGTATGCACCGGCCAGGTCAATGGCTTTGAAAAAGAGAACTACTTGACTTCTAGACTATTGCTCTAATGAATCCTTGGAATTACTGTATGGAGTGCAGTTTCTCTAGATCTCCTTTAAACACTGAGCACTAATTTATTAATCTGTCTGAATTAGCAGGATCCTATAATTTCAGTAAGGCTCCAATGACCCTGCTCTGTTCTCTGATCAGAACCTCTGTGTGTGCGTGTGACTTATTTATTTTATTTTGTACCCATCGGTGGGAAGCGTGGTCACATGCTACTGAGCCAATCTTTTGTGTATTGTTCTTTCTGACTCTTGTGACCAGCTCTCTGTGGTTCAACACTGGCATCTCCTACATGTTTTATTCCTCTCTCCCACTTACTTTAATACATGAGCTGGGTATCTTTTTACTGTATTACTCATCTGAATAAAACCTGTTTTTCCTTCACTCCCTCTCTCATCTGACAGGTGGATAATGCCAAAGTTCTCCACTATGTTGGAGCAGGCATCGCCTTCCCCACCAGCATGTTGTTTGTGTGCCTGCAGTCGGCGCTGACCTACCGACTGGCCAAAACCCAGGGGGAGTACTACTTGGCCCACCTCCGGCTCTGCATGACCCTGCTGGCCTTCGTAGGCTTGGTGCTCAGTATCCTTTTTAGCCAGGGGTAGATGGCACCCCACAAGTACTTCAGAATAGTGATATGTAGTGGAAAGGTATTACTGTACATCACCTTGACCAGACCATCAACACAGTGAAACATGGTAGTGGCAGCATCATACTATGGGACTGTTTTTCTGTTCAAAATTGATAAGGTGATGGATGCTGGTAAATACAGAGTTATCCTGGATGGAAATCTGTGAGAGTCTGCTAAAGACTTGAAACTGGGGCAGTAGTTCATCTTCCAGCAGGACAACGACCCTAATCACACAGTCAGAGCTACAATGGAAATGCTTGAATCAAAGTATATTAATGTGTTAGACTGGCCTAATCAAAGTCCAGACCGAAATCCAGTGGATAATCTTTGACTAGTTTTAAAAATTGCTGTTCACCTCAATCTCTCTCCACCCTTTCCGTACTTGAGCTGTATTGCAATGGATCTAAATGTGCGAAGCTCGTAGAGAGTTACTGCAAAAAAGACTTTAATGATTACTAAAGGTGGATTTATTACATGTTGATTAAGGCTGCTTAATAGATGCAACACTTCAGATATTTATTCGTAAGAAATTGAAAACCATTTTCTTTGCTCATATTTTATTAGAATAGACTAGAACAGAAATGTATTTTATTGTCCCACACTTGGGGAAATTCAGGCTTAACAGCAGCAAAGTGATAGATTCACTCAAAGATAAAAATATCAAAAACAGAATTATGATTACTATACTATACATTAAGAGCAAAATTACAATACAAAAATACTGTGCAGTTATTAAAAATAGCATACTCGGATTCGCAACGAATGCACAACTGAGCAGAGTATTTATTTTGTGCATTTGATACAAACATACACTGAAATGTGTGGGTTTAACATGGCAAAATGCAGAGTATGAATACTTTTGCAAATCAGTGTAAGCAAACAAAACCCTGATTTACATGGCAGTGTATTAGTATAGCTTCAACATTTTTTTTTTTGTCTTGATTTTCCTTAACCACATTTTTCAGGCGGTGTGTTTTTCTGCCAGGAAAGTTTTGTCCTGCAGCACGCCGCGGCCATCTTTGAATGGGTGTTCTGCGTCATCATTATGCTGTTTTACGGGACGTTCGCCTTTGAGTTCGGAAGGATGTCAGGGGACACCATGGCGGTGCTGGCCCGGGGAGGGTCCCTGGGACCGGCTGGGAGAGAACTTAAGCTGGAAACGCTGGTTGGAATGGGAGGACAGTCGCATCCTCACCAACCTGAAACCATGTCCATACTGTAGCCACTTCCCTAAGCTTTGCTGTCACTTTGTTTATTCCTGTTGAACTCCGGTAGTCGGATGAGCTGAGTTCTGCATCTCTGGACACATTGATGTGACGCTTCAGAAAAAAAAAAATGCCAGTGCAGCAGCTATTCTACAGCAGAGAGGGTATAGACCTGCTGCTTACCTTGTACTCTGTCTGCATCAGGATTTGTGTCTTAACTTGTTTGCATTTTGCACATTGATCAGGTGTGACACCCAGTTTTCCTCTAACTCCCTTCTGCCTTTGTCGACCAGAGGAAGCATAGTTATTTCTTAATCAGATAGACAGGAATGTACTGAACAAGTCCAGTTTAAACTGTTTCATGTTGCTGCTTTGGACTATTTCAAACCCGTCATGATGCTTTGATTGAATGCAGAAAAAGGAGAGGCTGCTGGACAGCCTCGGCTGACAGTATTACAGTGTTAACCCTGAGAAACAATGTGTGGATGTTACAAAAGGCATGCAGAAGTGTTTCAGACAACCCTGGAGCAAGAACAAACCAGCACTCTGCTTTTTCTAATCATTTACACCACAGCTAGGCAATATAGTATCCATTAACGCTCTATTCTACAAGTATTTCACCTCATTTAAACAAAATGTCCTCTACATTTTGTATTTAAGCCAAAGATAAATGGATTGCAAAGCTAAAAAAAACAGAATAGATTTTTTTTCTGAGATTTTTATTTGACCACGTTTTAATAGAATTTAACTATTTTTTGTTTAGGATGCTATATTGGTGCTCTAATGTCTTATGCAGCTGCACATCTGTATATCTATAACTATTTTACAAAAAGTTTTCCTTGGTACTCATGCCCAGAATAAATGGATATTTTATTTCTGTATACAAAGTATACACCTAGTGCCTTACATGGTTAAATTCAAGACCTGAATTTAAACAAGTTTCTTTTGTACACTAGATTGATATTCAACTCAGAGTAATCCTGCATTTACCTGTTTATAGAAGAATAGGGAAAAGAGCATTAAGTGACCAGATGCATACAAGCTAATTCAAGCTAGAACGTTTGGTTTATTGGGTTAGTAACGATATGTAACACGTGTTTTTAGGTTCTAACAAAGGGCTGCATCCTATTATTCCCCGTTAAGGACGAGAAGAATGTCTTTTTTAGTTTACATCTTGGTTTTGTCTTTGTAGCTTAGAACATTACAACGAATCAGACTCATCTTTCTGGGATGGCTGAACTGAGGAGAAAAAGGATGAATTAAAAAAAAATCGAAGGGATGATTTTTTTACAAAAGAATAAGCCTGTGTAAATGGTGCTGCGAAACACAAGGGGGTTATCCTACCCTTTTGCCCTATGTTTGGCTGTAATATCTGATCTATTTATGCAATAGGACAGTAAGATCACTCATTGACAGAGAGGAGGGCCATGTGAGTGCCAGAAATAACTGCAGAAAAATGCAGTTAGATAACTAAAGAGAGCAAAGTTACTGTTTGTTTTAGGGGATCAGTTTGGAAATCAGAGAAAGCAGGGGCCTTACTAACTCACTTTAATAAGTGGGCTCTTGACAATAGTGCCTTAAAGTACAAATGGCCTCATGTTGCCTTAGTGGCAGTATTTTGGTAGCAAATCTGTCAAGCAGTAATTGACTTTCAGGCTGAATGTAAACTTTCAGCAGACCAGACCTGGAAAAACCCCTGCGAATGAGCTGGAAGGCAGAAACTATCCGACCGCACTGATCACCTGCTGGTCAAGTACAGCATAGCATCATTTCATGTTGAGCTGTATAACTCACAGCTCACCATTCACAAGTCAAAAAATAGCAGGTCTGTTTTAAATAATTACAAGCTCTCCTATATCCTCAGCGTGCTCCTTCTGGTTTTAGTTTGTCAAATCATCCAAATTTACAATACTTTTACAATATGCATTTTCCTAACAGATTGCAAAAAATCAATTTTAAGTGTTTAAAGACACTTATTTGTTGTTTCAGGCATCACAGGACACTAGTAAATCACTTCTCTGCTACACATTCTCTCCATTCATGTCACCATATCTACTCTGTTGTCTTGTTTATGGATCTATTGGATCTTTGCACTCAGGAACCTCTTCAGACACCAGCTACAATGTTTAACTCAAAGCAGAATGAAATCTGACTGCTTCTACCTTCGTGTTATGTCATAAAGTGTAGTATAGGTGCTGATTTTTCAGTTGATAGCTATGATATAATAGATTTCTTTTGTAAATCAAGACTTTGATGTAAAAAATATGTAGCTGTAATTGTAGCTTGGGTAACTGCAAGATGCTCAAGAAAGTGTAGTTATATTGCTTCCTTATGCAATCAGTAGATCACAGATGAGAGCATCTTGACTAGCTGATCGGATCCTGTAAGCCACATTAAAATCAAGCATCTGGTACCCCATTTGCTCAAAGGAAAAAAAGCGCGTCATGTGCCTTATGTGTCATATCAATAACCAAAGAGTTGTAGGCTGCAAATTCTATTTTTGATGCAAAGTGGCATGATTGTTTGCATATTGTAATGCTCAATAAATAAAAACTTTGAAAAATCCAAAGTGTGAATTTGTTGTTGCCTCCAGATTGGTCATAAAACAGCAGTTTATATCTAAACATCGTTATGTTGTTGTTGAAAGGTGAATTTATGCAATAAACATCTACTGAATATTAAGATTAATCTTCTTTTACTGCAATGCAGTAATACTGGCCATAGTAATATTTTGATCAGTAACGTTAAATAATTTTTTTTCCCCTAATTTATGTCTTCTGACAAAAATCAGAATAAAATGTGTCAAAATAACCAAAGGCTAGTAGATCAAGGGCATATCCACACAACTTACAATAAATCATTTAACCATTTAGAGTGACTGACGGGTTTATTTGATCCACTGGTAAAGACCTGTAAAAAAGTCTTCAAATAAATTCAGCTTTTATTGCAAAACTCATAAGATTTTTGAAAAAGAAATTGGTTTAATTCATTTAGGAAGAGCAGAAAAAAGAGGGAAAGACATGTTGCAACTTACCAAGTGATTAAAGGTCAGAGAACTTAATCCAAAACAGCTATGTTGAGAACTATAGCCTTCATTAATGGTGCTGCTTCTCTACCACAGAGCAAAAAAGCATCCAGAAATAATGGTTCTTTAAAAAAATCACTGTTGGCTTAGTTACTGGCATCCATGCGGTCATTACTTTCTACAACCCATATTTGTGAACAACACCCACCTGGTCTGTTTGGTCAGATAAGACTAAGATTTAGCTTTTCAGCAACCAAGCACAAGGGTATATTTAAATCCTTCTGAAGTTTTGTCAAAACCATTCATCTATATTTGTGATTCTAGCACAAAAAAGGCTTTCTTATTTCTTGCATCACTCTAAAGGAATTGGTGGATATTTATATACAGAGGTGGGTAATAACGAGTTACATTTACTCAGTTACATTTACTTGAGTAACTTTTTGAAAAAATGTACTTTTGGAGTAGTTGTACTAGACTGTACTTTGTACTTTTTCTTGAGTAATATTTTATGAGGTATCACTACTCTAACTTGAGTAAAGTTTCTGGCTCGTCTACCCACAGCGCGTAACTTTACTGAATGAAACTGAATGCTTGTTTTAACCAAAAATGCATGTTGACTTACACACACAGTTTATGTTAAAGTGAGACCTCTTGTTTGTAGACAAGCTTCACCATTTTGACGTTGTTTTCTATCTGCTGAGGTCTAACATGTATACATTAACTACTGTAAGTATTGGTTTCATTAGTTTTACTAAAAATAGATTTGGAAAAATGTTTCTTGTCAAATTTATTTTACAATGATGTCACATATTTCCATTTATTCTAATCTTCAGAATTTGCACATAACTTTATAATTTTGTCCAATTATTGTACATAATTTTTAAATGTTATCTTACAATCTCAAAACAAGTACTCAATACTTGAGTAGCCTTTTTACCAAAAACTTTTGTAGTTTTATTTGAGTAATTTTTTGGATGGCTACTTTGCACTTTTACTTGAGTAAAAATATGTTGAAGTGATACTTTTACTTGAGTACAATTTTTGGCTGTTCTACCCGCCTCTGTTTATATAACATGGGATGTTATGGAGACCTCAGTGCTAAGTTATATATATTTACCCCAGGGTAACAGAAACCATGAATTATTTAAAAAAGCAGAGTATGAAGTAAAATAGTTTCAGTCCGTTAATTTTAAATGGATTGCTAGAGATACCAATGTTTGTGTCGCCATAATTTCTTAACGTGGGACCTTTTTTCCCTCTGAATGAATGAACTCAAATATATATTTTTTTGTTATTTTATCCTTTTACACAAGGGATACCAGTAAATATCAGGAAAGTAAATTAATTTAGTATTTAACGGAATGATTACCATTATATTATTACATTTCTCTATCACCCCCTACAAAATGAAATAGTTGCAAAAAAGGCCAGACAGTTGTTTACATCTTTCGTCCTTTTATTGTTTCATTATTTACATTGTCCATTTTCTCTTCCCATAAAGCTGGCAGAGATTGATACAGATAGTTGACACCTCTATTATATACACATTGTTGGCTGCAGATGAAGACACACACACATGCACTTAGTACCTCTAGTCTTTTCAGAGGGATTAAGTTAGATTAAACAAAAAGGAACACTCAAAATTAAAATGTCTGAATCCCCTTCAAGAAATCTTCCTCCTTGTTTTTCTCAAAATCAAAACGATTTAGAGGCATGACTCAGCTTGAGACTTGCAGTGAACTCGACAACAGTCAAAGAGATTACATGATGCAGCACACTCTCACATTCAAATTCAGCTAAAAGGAGAGCAGTCTGAATAAATGAAGGGGAACTTACATCTGCAGCACAGAAGATTAGGCAAGATTTGGAAATAAATTAAGACATGGATGGTCCACTAAATGATTTAGTTTCAGTTCTGTGTCACAAACATTCACAAAGCAAAGTTCAGTTTTTGATAATTTCTTAAACCGAGTGACCCTCACAGAAGATAAAGATCATCCCACTGCTCGGGTTTTTTAAAAATGGAAAAAAGGTTCCTGTAATGGTTAGACAGCCAAAAACCTATAGAGAGTAAAGAAAATATAAGACTGCAATGATATTTTTAAACTGGCTCCACTGTGTTTTATTGACCTCATGTGCTGTATGATAATAGTGCTCATAGCTACACAACTCAGAAACAACATTGAGGTTATCACAGAAGCACTGAAACAACGAAAGCAAATCCTTTAATTTGAGTTGTGACATTAATGTAATGGAAACTCAATTTTTCTGAATTTCTGTCAGAAGCACCTTGTTAGTATGATTAGTGGAAATTGTTTCATCTCATTATACTGCCCACTAAAAATAATATTTCTCAGGTAGTTGCATTAAAGTTTGTTTGTTGTGAAGCTGGTTTGATCATTTCCGTTGGACTGCCCATATATTTTAAAACTCTTCCCATGAAAGAGTCTCCTGGCATTTCAATTGTCCATTAGCAACTTGAATGCAGGCTTATTTTTTCTTACTTTGGTTTCAGTGACCCACTTAGACCTTATGCAGGCGGAGATCAACCAATGTCCAATAAAAAACTAAAGGTTAAACTTCTGGGAAAGCTTCTAATATTTTCAGTTCTGTCCAAAGGAGGTGAAATTGAGTTTCAGTGAAGGCAGTTTCACAGGTTTCTAAAGGCTCTTTGGTCTGAATGGGTCAAATGTGCATCTGAATGAGTCCGATATTACAGTCCATTAAGAGGCATCTTGTTCACTCTCCAAGATGGTTCATAAGGACAAGGAAGGTGGAGTTATTTAATAGACAAGCTCCTTAGGAACTTCCCAAGAAAACTCTGGTCGTCCAAAGTGGCCATATGCAGCTGTCTGCTGGTAGATTGGCCTCTTCAGCTGCAGATCCCTGAGGATGAAGAAGAAATGCAATACTGATTAAGATTAACCACATTCAGATTTCAACCATGTGGAGGCAAGACAACACAGCAGTAAGGCTCTTATTTGCACCTAAAAATGTTTTTTTTGCTACATGGCAAAACACCCAAAGCCTTCTAACCCACAGCCAAGCATTTAAACCTGACTTGTCAAGAAAGGCTCATATCCATATAGAAATCAAGCCAAACAGACTAAACATGGCCAACATTTCAAATTTAGAAAAATAACAAAGCTGGATATAAATAACGTTCTGATTCTAGCTACCTTATAGTTAACTGAGCATAGTCTAGACATTGTTGGAGATTTCTGAGTAAAATTGAAACCCTAAACCAGAAACATGATTCTGAAGTAGTGTATCCAATTTGAAGCTTCACATAACAACCCCATCTGAAGGATTATAGTTAACCCTGAACTATTTGAAATGAGTTCTCCACAGAACCAGTCACAATAAAGACTGCTCTATAAAGTCAGTGAAGGGCAGATGCCATCAAACTTTGCAAGCCAAAGAGCCATTTTGCAACAACCTATCTAAACCATTAGAAATAGATCCATTGTCATATATTGTCTGTGCAAGCTCATCTTTGTAGGGTTGTGGTCATCAGTCCATCACTAGACACAGAACCATGCATGCGCAATTCAGAGAGACCAATTCACCCTGTGGTGACCAAAGTTGATCAATTTCAATTCAATTCAGTTTATATATATAGCGCCAATTCACAACAGATGTCATCTGACGCAATCTGCCGTGATTCCTTAAATAGGAAACTCTTTAACTGATTGGAATGCTTGTATAAATGTATTGAAATGACTTCTTGTTAAGTGCCTTGAGATGACATCTATTGTGAATCGGCGCTATATAAATAAACTGAATTGAATTGAATCTCAAAGCTCTTTACAAGGAAAATCCTTTCTGTACAATCATACAAACATTCCCATGCAGACCACAGCAATCCCTCAGCCATCCTTCATACCCAGCAAGCATGTGGCTACAGTGGAGAGGAAAAACTCCCCTTTAACAAGAAGAAACCTCCAGCAGAACCTGGCTCAATACGAGCGGCCATCAGCCACGGCCATCTCATTGTTCGAGAAGACAGAGCCGAGGCACAGAAAGAACAAAAGGAACTGTTGTAAGAGTACTTTTTATATTAAAGAAAGTAAAAAGTTGTCCATAAGGGCTAGTGTACTGCAAATTGTAGATGTTATAATCTGTCTGAATAAACAGACCTGAATCAAATGAATGATTCATAAACAGGCCTCTGCATAGCTAGGAGTGTAACACTTAGAAAATAATTCAGCCATTTGATTAAGCTGTGGTGAATCAAGGACACAACTAAAACCTGCAGCGTTACGGCATTTGAAGACTGCAGCTTGCAACCTAAAATGCACATTTCAGGACTGTGAGAGGAAGCCGGAGTACCCGGAAAGAACCTACACATGCACAAGGAGAACATGCAAACTTCATGCAGACAGACCCCAGGTTAGTATTCAAACCCACACGCCTCTGGCTAAAAGATAACAATGCGAACAGCTAATGTCTCTGTCATAAAGTCAAAGAACCACAATTTATTTTAGTTTTATTTTAAGGTTTAACAGCAAAGAAAAACATATAACTTGTGAAACAGATGAAAAAAACACACCTTCTTTATTAAAATGAGACCAGCGACTACCAATGAGTCTGATAGTTTCATATTTATGTAAAAATTCAAGACTTGACATCTCCAATGAAGAAACAGCAAACATTATGTTAAGTATTTCCAAGGTGGAAGTAAACACCTAAGATGTAATCTGTCTGTTATGACTCATTTTGGGAATTCTAAATGTTTTTTGGAAGGAAATCAAACCTGGAAATACAAAGACATGCTCTTGTTTTCCTGTTCTGAATAAGCAGACATTACATAAAACACTTAAAAGAAATGTGAAAGTGAATATTTCCTGTTTCCTTCATATTTAAAATCACCACTTCCATAACATATTTTTGAACAATGTTATTAGGAGCCACTGTGGAGGGTCTAAAGAGCCACATGTGGCTCTGGATCCGGTTGCAGACTATTACTATGTGGAAAATTTACGTTTAACCGAAATGATGACAACTGGCACCACCTAGTGGTGTCACAAAAAAACAAGCCGCATTTTATAATACTCTGGCATCCTAAAACTTCTTAGTAGGTCTGATTTCATTACTTTTTAGTTACAGATTACTATTTCCTATAATTTTACTACGCACTGCATTCGTTTTTACGTATTAGTTGAGACATAAAAAAGAGGAAAGCTGAAAGATTGGAGATGCAGATTTTTTCTCATTTGCTGATACAGATTTCAATGTTGATTTGATGCCTGACCCGACGACCAGTGTTTTGGGTTTTATGTTGTAGTTACTTGAAAACTTAAATAAGTTATATTAAACACTGTGCTATTTTTATCTGAAACATTAGAAACTGTGTGAGTACCTGACTATGACTCCTGGGCGCAGATCAAAGTTCTTGTTGACAATCTTGAGAAGTTCTGACTCTGTTTTCTTGGATGAGCCGTATGTGAACAGGGAAATGGACAGAGGATGGGCTACACCAATAGCATAAGACACCTAAAAAGACATAGAGATTAAAATACATTTCATCAGCAGAACTAAAAGGGATGTACAGAAACAGAACTGGTACTGGACACTCACTTGAACCAGAACTCTCCTGCACAGTTTGGCTTTGACCAAAGACTTTGCCACCCAGCGAGCAGCGTAAGCAGCAGAGCGGTCCACTTTTGAGAAGTCTTTGCCGGAGAACGCCCCGCCGCCATGAGCTCCCCAGCCTCCATATGTGTCTACAATAATCTTTCTGCCTGTAACACCTGCATCACCCTGATGGGTAGCAAAAGTAGAGCATGAACAAAATAAATCCAGCAGTTCATTTTTAAAAACAATCAGTTTTGTAAAGAAAAGGAGTTTGTCTCCAGTTTTAACCTGTGGTCCTCCAATGACAAAGCGGCCGCTTGGCTGGAGGTGGTACACTGTTTTGTCGTCCAGATATTTAGCGGGAACCACAGCTTTTATCACCTAGTGGGAACATTTCACCAGTGAATTTGTACATCTGAATTTAACCCCAGAACATGTTTATCTGAACCCAGATGGGGAGTACCTTCTCCTTCAGGATTCTCTTCTGCTCTTCCAGAGAGATGCCATCGTCATGCTGGACAGAAATAACGATGGTGTGAACTCTTTTAGGCACCACAGCTCCATCCTTCTGGTCATAATGTACCGTCACCTGTAGGACAACCTCAAAGTCATTTGTTTGCATAAAGATGACATTTGCTTAGAATCTTGTTTATGTGTCATATTCTCCACTTGTAGAGTCTTAGGTCATTTCGTAGATGCAAAATAATAAAACAGAAGTGTGTTTTCTGAGGCAATAAATTGATTTACACAATCAATGCAGAAATAGACTTGTTTTAATATAAGACTGCCCTGAGGCATCACAGCATACAATGAAATACTTAATTTTCTCTTTCCCTTTATTCATTTTTAAGAAATTGCTTAGCTATATTCACCAAGTTGGTCTTCCCCATAGCAATCAGCTACCCATCTATTCATATTTTGTAAGGATGTTGTTGTGAGAACATGCCCAAAGAGGCCCAGAGAGGAGGAAAAAAATAATTTCAGGGAAAGACAAGTTTAAAGGGAAGGAAACTTGCAATAATTCAACAGACAACCCAACCTGTGTTTTAGAGTCAGGGCGCAGCCAGGGCACTGTCCCATTGCGTCTGAGTTCAGCCATCCTTGCGTTAAGCTTATGAGCTAAGACGATGGTGAGAGGCATGGACTCCTCTGTTTCATCTGTGGCGTAGCCAAACATCAGACCCTGCAGAGCATGGACATAGTCAGAAGAAAGGCATACTAAATGAAATTATATTTATAAACTTCGCACAATGCCAAAGTCAAAGTTGGAGCTCTTTAGACAGTGGCTAATTCAGTCATGTTACATGTGATACTAGCTACATGAAACGGATTTTTCTGTTTAACATTTATATTTCAGCGTTTCTGCACTTCTATAAAAAATATTTTATTAACGTGTCCTGTCTGGCAGTGTGGCTCTCAGAATTGGTGTCTGAGTACCAAGTAGAAGCCCAACAGATTTACTTTCACAAGTGGAGAATTACGACTTTTGCTATTGTACCCCGCTTGATGTATATGTGTAAGAAATCTTTATTAGAAATTGCTGTGGTCTTGTTTCTGATATTATGGACACGGAGACAGGAAATAAAGTGGAAGAAAGCAAGAAGATGAAGAGAGGTAGGAGAAAAAGTTAAGAGAGAGAGGGTACGTTCAAGATACAAGAGAGGAAGGGGAACAAAGAAAACATCCTAGTCCACCTCCACACCTGCAGGACGGCAAGGAGAGGGAAAAAGCACAACAACGAAAAAAAAAAATCAAACAATGCAAACCGAGAATTACACAACCACAACCCACAAATAGATGTATAAATACAATAACAGCGTCACTAAAAAGCTCTTAGTACTGATTATTACAATATTTAGTAATGCTAACCTGAGCCCAAGAATGCATCTGTAAATACCATAATCCCCACACCTGTGTGTGTGTGTGTGTGTGCGTGTACGTGTGTGTGTGTGTGTGTGTGTGTGTGTGTGTGTGTGTGTGTGTGTGTATGAGCATGGTGGTACATATAAAGTTTCTCTATACAAGTGTTCAAAGCTGGTGTGAAGAGCCATCAATCCGCCTCCCAGGAATCGACGTAAACACGAAGAAGATCGGAGACATACACATCCAAAGGACCCCCAGAGCACTGGAGCCCCAGGCAGACCAACAAAGGGCTGACCGCACCCCCCAAGAGAGGAGCAGAGGAGAACCCCGGGGGAACATCCAGCAGCTACACTGCAGGGACCCGGGGGCCACAGCGACAAGCCCACAGGCTCTGCCAGCAACTGGCTACACCAGGGAGGGTCCTAAGCCCGGAGACCCGAGGCCTGAGGGCACCCCACCCCCCAGCAGGGACCTGACCAGAGGCCAACAGGGGCCCCCTGCTGCCGCCACCAGGCCGACATGCCGCCACCCCGGGCCAATCCCCACAGCCGTTTCTGCACTTCCAACATACAGTAAACCCTCTGGCTTGGTTAGCTGATTTGATGAAACCTAACAACGCAACCAATTTTAGAAATCTATGACTTTGTGTAGAAGTATTCTCAATTTCACCATATTTTCATGTTATTTAGACAAAAAACTTTATTATATTCTGTCTTTTCAGCCAATTTGTGCTTGGAGGAAAGGATTTAAATACTTTAGAAGGTGTTCTGCTGAAGGTTTTGCATTGCAGTACTAAGTGATCTTTTATTTTTCTCAACATAACTTTGACATCAAACCAAATGATGTACATTCTTGCATCAGTCCCACCTGGTCTCCTGCTCCGATGTCCTCTTCTCGTCTGTCAATGTGGACGCCCTGAGCAATATCTGGACTCTGCTGCTCCAAAGCCACCAGCACGTTGCACGTCTTATAGTCAAAACCTGTGGATGGAAGCAAAGTAACTCAGGATTAAAGTCACTAAAAACATAAGTCCTCTGTCCTGCTGCTTTATGTGTCATTTTCCTCACCTTTTTCAGAGTTGTCGTACCCAATGTGTCTGATGGCATCCCTCACCACCTTCTGATAGTCCACATTGGCCCGAGATGTGATCTCACCACAGAGCAGCACCATGCCGGTCTTACACACGGTTTCTGTCAATCGCAATGAACACATCCGATTTAGGACGATCTTCTACAGGGTCTGTGCTGTTCAATCTGCAGGCTTCGGGGTGGCTGCTTCTGGGATTAATATGGGTGCCTACACCCTCTCCCTTTGCAAACACTTCCATTCTATAACTCCTGACAACATCTGCCTTCACTTCTGTGCACTCATTCATGCAGCAACATGTAGACATTCCCATTCATACAGATCTATGCACACACATGTATTGTTGCTATGATGGTCAATCAGTACTTTTACATCAAAATCAGGCTTTGCGCAATAGTCAAGCTAATACCTTAACCAGAATGCGAGCCTTTATCCCAGTTTACATGCCACACAGAAAATCGAATGAATGAAGTGTGTGACTCTGCAAATTTAGGTGGCAACGAGCTCTTTGTGCTGGCATTCTTCCAGTTGGCAGCAGTGAAGCAGACAGAGTAAAAGCCGGATTTGTATAATAAGCGTAGAAATGGACGATAACAATGCAGCAGCACAGTACATTTTGTAAGTACTGTACTGTTTGATTGTGTTAGACTCACTTTTGCTGCTGTGTTGTTATCTTACGGGTGTTGTTATTACCGCTTCCGCGTTCTTGTAACTTCCAGAAAGGGAAGTGGCCAGCTAAACCTCTGCTGTTTACATGTAGAGAAATTCGGCTTCCTATTGCATTATTTAGGTGTTTTAGCTCGATTAATAGAAGGCCAGTGCGATTCAACTCCAGTCGGACTCAGGCAATAATTCGGTTTTCTCTAACTGCATGTAAAAGCACTGTTGTCTTACAGGACCCACACAATCTCCAGCTTCTACACCCCACCCCTGCCTTTTCGTTTTTGTCTCTCTGTATTTGTTTCAGCTGATCCTCTTTGCTGTCTGATCAAGATGCAGTGTGCTGGAGCTGATTACGCAACATCCCAGTGTAAAGCAAATCTGCCCCAGCACAGTACAGCAACCCAGACCCATAACTCTGTTTGTCTAATTTGTTGGGACAGGACTCATTGATAAATAAAACAAAAGAATAATTTACTTTAAGTCATCAATGTAAAATAAGAAGTCAGACTTGAAATCTAGTCTAAACTTTGTAAGTACAGAGTTTAAGTTCTCAGCTAAACTGACCTTGTGCTATCTTTGTCAATAATAATACTAAAGCTGCTGTTACACCTATTTCACCACGCATGCTTTGATATTAGAAAAAACATGTATTACATGGGTCTAAACACAAAGAAATGAAGGGGATTGTGTCGAAGTTTTTGTCCAATCATGTCTCTGAAATGTGTCGCTTTAGTTGTGTTGTCGTTCTGAATATTGTGCGCAAACTGGGATTAATAGGATAACATTCACAGTGTTCTGTTGCATCATGACCAGGTATTTCACTTTTCTGCTATGTTGTTCTTTTCATATTAAATTAGCAACAGCCCGTCTGAAAATCTATGAGTGCTCCCAAGAGATCAGATGATTACTTAGCAGAATTATTCAAAAGGTTCAACATGCCAAGGTGAGCAAAGCATTTCAATTGTGTTGCATGAGATTATGTGGTGCTATTAATCGGTCATTGCTGCGATATTTGAGTCGGTGTTGGATCTGATTTGTTGCAGTGTTTTTGTCACTCTGGCCTAGCAGGTGATACTACTTTGCTCCTGTGTTAAATGTATGAGAAGGCAATGTGAGAGATTATTTTTTCTATATCATCGTGTCTTCAGTAACAGATAAAATAAAGGCTGATACAAATGCTGTGGTGAGGGTAAATACTGGATATTTCTATGCATCTCAGTTTTATAAACATGACATGACATAGATGAAAATTGTAGTTGACTTACCACAGGCCACTTTAGCATCTGGGTCCTGCTTTAGATGTGCGTCCAGGACAGCATCACTGATCTGGTCACAAATCTTATCTGTGGTCAAAGTTATACAATTTAAGCAAAAGCCATTATTACCGCCAGCGAAATCACATGTTCGGAAAGTAAATAAACTGAGATTTCAAGTCTTTTTGTTTGACAAACTCTGATCCTTGTTTTGTAAAAGCAAATAAAAAGTTGTTTGTTGCAGCTTTATTAATGTAGGTCTTGTGTAATATAGTGTAAATTATATATATTTGTCTAAGAGCTCATGCATTATTCTTTGAACCAGAAGATGTTTTGTGTTGAGTGCAGCAGAGGGGGACAATGCCTCATGAGCCACCCCATTCATCCCACTTTGTCATCCCGCTGAAGCAATGCAACAAACAGGTTACATCAGAAACAACCCCAACATCTGGCTGGATGGACTCTGCAGGAGCCCAGCATGTCGACAGTTTAAGGACACCATAGAAACTTTGGACACAAAGTTTTATTTCATGTTTGCTCAAACTGACTAAACTTTGTGGGAACATTGGAAAAATAATCATTATGTGTGGGAACAGTCCAGACTTAGAGGTGTGTTATCAGCTGCTGCTGCTTTCTATGAAGATCGCAAACTTCTGTGAATGAAAATAGTGATCTACTAGACACATGTTAAACATAAAGGTGATCAGAAATTTTTAACATAAAACTGGGGGCTTAATGTTGCACATGTGGTTTACCACAGAGCTGCATTTACTGATTATTGATTCTGCACAGAGGACTTTGTAAGATTACATATTTGTGGAAGGATTACAACACATTGACAGGGGGTGGAAGAGTGGCCTTCACTCACAGCAATGTACAGGTCAGACTGAACTTTAGCTTTCTTTTTTAGGCTCCAATTTAAATTAGTTTTCCCATAAATGGCATGGAACTCTGACTTTTTTTCTTTTATTGAGCTAGCAACCGTACACCAGGTTGCTACACATGCATCTGCTGTCCCATAAGTGAAAGATGATTGGGTCGTAAACACATGTTGCTGTGAATGAAATACCAAACACGCCTTAAGAGTAAAGGGCCAACTCTGCAGAGTCATTTTGAATGTGTTCAATCTAAAACACCACAGTTTATTAGAAATTGCAATTTTCAAATGTATAAATTAACTTTTTTAGTTAAAAATAGATATTTGACAAATTATAAAGCTTACTTAGCTTAAGAAAATCAGATTTTATTTTCTGCACATGTAAAGTCAATTAAAGACTCACCAGGATGTCCCTCTCCCACAGATTCTGAGGTGAACATGAAAGAGCCGTCGTCCAGTAAATCACTCATTTTTCCTGCAAGATCTGTTACTCTGCAAGGTTCCTTGATTTCCAACAGAGACCTGAAGGCAGCTTAATATTCCTGCTTCTTCTCTTCACCAAAGTATTGTGGAACTGAAGTCACAAGCCCTGCAGCCAAAAGAATGTCTGTCCTGCAGAACTCCACTTCTGAGACCACATGGGTCAATATATACGGCTGAGGGGGACACGCACAAACGCACACACTTTCTGTCACTCACTCACTCTCACACACACACGCACGCACACACACACACACACACACACACACACACACACACACACACACACACACACACACACACACACACACACACACACACACACACACACACACACACACACACACACACACACACACACACACACATATGTCACGTGAATCCATGGTACAGTCCTCTCCAGGGGGGGAGTGGATGATGGGTGGGAAGTTCAGCCCACAGAAACAGCTTGTTAACCGTTTGTGTACAGCATGATGCTCCAGTGTGTGTTTGTGAGTTTGAACCTGCTTTGGCTGCTCTACTTCAGAGTGGGGGATCCTTCCTGGATATAGCCATGAACATCTCCCCCTGATGGGAATCCCCTTCCTCATCACACCAGTAGGAAAGCTCCTTTTTCAAGTATTTTTGACTCAGCTCTTAGTCTTTAGTTATAGTTCTCTGCATATCTTAGACATTGCCTATTTTGAAAACCTTTCTTTTTTATTTACTTGTTTCTTTGTTGCTTCTGTGTTCTTTTCAAACTTCTTGGTTTGAATCTTAATCATTTCTCCTGTTGAGTTGTGTCTCTAGTTTGTTTATATTTCTTTCCTTGTTTCCTACATTCCTTCTGTATTCTATCAACTATTTCTCCCATTTCCTCAGTTTAAGTTCAGTCACTTGCCTTCTAATCAACCACCTGCTCCATGTTCAGCAATCAATTCTCCATCATAAATATCTCTCGGTCAAACAGCTCTTTGTCAGATCCTCCTGCGATGCCACCAGCCTGTTTCCGTGTGGGCCCATTGTGTTGTATTATTTTGGATTTACCCCTGGGCTTTAGTTTCTGTAAGATGATCACATTACTGTATGCATACATTTGAATGCGTAAATTATTGTTGAAGGTTTAATTAGATAGTTCTATTGGATAGAGGTTTATTAGATAAATAATGGCTGCATGTTAATATCTAAAAAAACTAATTGAAGTTTCTGCATACTGTCCAAATCTTTTTCATCATTTGTACTTATTGGATCTCCTTTTTCTTATCAGCTTACTTCAACTATTTACTTTCTCTTAAGGTTGAATCACTTAAAATCACAAAACTTATTGTGACAAGTTCTTTTTAACATGCATTCATACAAATATGCTCATCTAAATGCTTTCAAAGATGAATGGTCTTCTTCCTGATATGCTACTGCTTGTGAAGAGTAAGTCTGTAGAGGAATGGTAAGATACCGGTATCGTAATATTGTAAGTATATAAAGTATACAACATCAAAGCATTTTACACAGAAAGTATTTGCCTTTTACCAAAGTCACCAACTTATGCATGTGGTATTATGCCTGATATTTTCAAAGCATGTGGAAAGTGAATCATCCAGCATCATATAAAATATACATAAAAAACACCTAAAATTAGTGCTTCACCTCTATATTACAATGCTGGTAATTATCAGACACAGCCAGTAATTAAGTTTGGAGCAAACAGTCATCTGTTGTCGAGATGCTGTCTTCTATCCACCCCAGCCTAATGCTCTCGTCTTCACTGGCGACTGTAGAATATATTGAGCCATTTCCTGACAGAAGATCAAATAATGAAGATGTATCTCTCAGATATTTCTCTGGCTTTCAGTTGACTCACAGTGTCTGTTTTTGTAGAAAACCACAAATTTTCCAAGGCTGCAGGTGAAACCTACAGAGATGTATGAGCGAGAAGCAGACTTTTGGAGAGTCAGTCACAGCTTTAGACCTTATTTTGTGTTAACAATCACCATTGAGTAGAGATATGGTGCAACTCAAAAGCAATCACCACCTTTGAACTTGTTCACATTTTGTCACAGCTATAGGTTTCATTGTTTTTATTGGGATTTTATGTAATAGATCAACACAAAGTAGTGGCTACATGGTTTTGCAAAATGTCTTATAAATTAACATTTGCATATAAAGGATGCTTATACACTCAGTTCACTTTACTCTAAAACCTTTAAATAAAATTCATTGAATACAATTGCATCCAGATGTGAGACGGAAAGGGGAAGGCGTTTAGGGGAAAGAAGAAGAAGAAGGTGGTCTGGGGAAACGAAGACTGAACTTTTTGACCTACATAGACAATAGTATGTGAGGCAAAACATTTACATTGAGAAATTGCCATCTTGGGCTGCACAGTGGCGCAGTTGGTAGCACTGTTGCCAGGTTCGAATCCCAGCCTGCGGTCTTTCTGCATGGAGTTTGCATGCTCTTCCTGTGCATGCGTGGGTTCTCTCTGGGTACTCCGGCTTGCTCCTACAGTCCAAAAAAATGACTGTTAGGTGAATTGGTTTTTCTAAATTGCCCTTAGGTATGAGTGTGTAGTTGGTTGTCCTGTATGTCCTGTTTGCCCTGCAATGGCCTGGCGACCTGCCCTGGGAGTACCCCGCCTCTCGCCGCGTGACTGCTGGAGATAGGCACCATATATATATATATATATATAAATAAAATATATATATATATATATATATATATATATATATATATATATATATATATATATATATATATATATATATATTGACACACTAAAACTTGTAGATTGGACGTGACTAAAATGAAAAAAAGTTTAAAAAAGGGGTTTAAAAACTTTAACTGATCCCTCTTGACTGTAGCATAAACAGAAAGGGAGACCATCTCTCATTTTCTCATCTGGGTCTAAGTTTAGTTGTGGACAGCCTTGTGAAATGAGACAAGAATTTTAAGTAGTTGTTCAGAGAGAATAAAACATCACTTTCTTCATGGCTTAGGGCCCACTATGAAACAGATGTACCAAAAAATAAAAAATAATGTGGGCCTTTTAACATTTTTCATTAAAAAAAGGTTAACACTGATTTAAATTTTATTTATTTATTTAAGGAATTATATAAATTTTTCTTTTACATTGATAAGAAAAAAAGATTTTAACCAACGGGCCAAATAATACTGCTTAAAGTGTGGGGCGACAGTTGCTCAGATGGTAGGAGTTTGTCCCTTAACCAGTGGGTTGCTGGTTCAAAAAGCCACTCCGTCCATCTTCGTTGTTGTGTCCTTGGGCAAGAAACTTCAACTCCCTGCTGGTGGTGGTCAGAGAGCCTGGTGGAGTCTGTGTGCAGCAGCCTCGCCTCTGTCAATGTGGCCCAGCTGTGGATACACTGTAGCTTACCATCACCAGTGTGTGAATGGGTGAATCTCTGAATCTAGTGTAAAGCGCTTTGGGGTATTCTGACTGAAAAAGCACTATACAAATTGATTAACAAATCAGACAATTTTTTTAAGGTTTAGGGGGTAAATGAGAGTATTTTGGCTATTTTGAGTAATTGCTAAAATAAACTTTCAAGAAAAATCAAACAGAAACAGAGTGAAATATAATATTACAGAGATAAAAGCAAAACAAGAAAAAAAACAGAAGTAAAAAAGTAATTTTAATTTCCAGTGACATTTATATTCTTATATTCTTCTAGTTTTGCATAATTCTGATGTTTGAAAAAACTATATTGCAATGAATTATATTTTTAGTCTTTAGTTAGCTTCTGCTTTCAGTCAAGTTCTGTTTAAGTGGAGCTGCCTGTACTAGTGTTTGTTTCAAGGGAATGAGAGCACCTGTCAATCATATATCATGACAACACTTCATGTTACATCCATAAAACAACAACTTACTCAACTTTGACAACAACCAGATCAGCCTCGTAAGAAATGAATAGATATTATGTTAAATTATGCTGCATAATATTGTTAATTTCAGCGTGCTGTGTTGAAGCCTATTAACACAAGAGAACTAGTTTGTTCACTTATTAGAACAATGGCCTTTTACCTGCTGTGCTAGCTATGTTTTA
Organism: Valencia hispanica; assembly: GCA_963556495.2. NCBI lineage: Eukaryota > Metazoa > Chordata > Actinopteri > Cyprinodontiformes > Valenciidae > Valencia > Valencia hispanica. The sequence continues at coordinate 27,103,808 of OY747711.1, forward strand.
CAACAGCACTTTACTCAAAGAATTGGTCATAAAGATGATTAAAAACAGGGAATGATTTATACAGTGTTATATATTGAGAATCAATGCTTTTATAGTTTAACTGGTTTGTCAATAACTCATTTTAAATGTCATGAGTTTGCCATCGTTATTCACTGTTTTCTGTTTTGATACGGCAGAAACAAAGTAGAAATAGAAAATGTTCAAGACTGCACAGTGGCACAGTTGTTAGGAACAAGATAGGTCCTGGCATTCTTGCATGGAGTTTGCATACTCTCCTCATGCATTTAGGGGATCTCTCCTGGTACTCTGACTTCCCATCACCATCATGTTGGGTAACTGGCTTTTCTGAACTGCCTTTCGCCCATTGACTGCTGGAAATAGCAATCCCCCAATCCAATCCCCCACCACCTGTCAGAAAGATAAAGTGGTTATGCAGGATGGAAAGATGGAAAAAAAATCATTCATTACTTCTTTAGGTTAGTGGTAATTATTTTTAAGTTCATTCTTTGGGAGTCTGAACTACAGACATTAGTCACAATGTTTTAAGTTTGAAACTCAAGCCAGTAAGATGGATCAAACTCAACCCTGTTGTGTTAAATCAACCAAAGGTCAAATTTTCACTCAGGACTGACTTAACATAACAACCCAAATTGTGTAGTTTTTAATATGGCTGTTTTTCTGTCAGTGCAGGACACCAAATGGTTACACTGCTAACAAGGAGCTATTTCTTTGAGATTCAAGCATACCTCTTCAACTGAAACATTTCGCCAATATATTACATTTCAGAAGGTCCAGAGCGTCATAATTAACAACAGTCACAGATGAAAGATAAGAAACTCAGTAGAGGGTCCACACAGCTGATCAAAACTACACACACTTCTTTATTTGCTCAATTTACTTGAACAATTTTTGTGTAAACATTTAAAAATCTTAATGTTACATACAGTGCCAGTTTATACATATGGATTCACCCACTAATTCAAAGAAAAATCTTTAGGAACATCTGTTTAAACATGTTGATGTTGCTGTGTGGACTTTTAATAGGGACTTTCCAGCTGTTATCCACAAGTGCACTACAGGACAGAAAGAGAAAAGCATCGTACAAACAATCAGAGGTCAATGTTGTTTGTGTGTCAATGTAAAAAACCTCAACTAGATAAAACTACAGAGGACGTGAAATTCCCGTCTGATCCTGAAGAGAGCAATTGCCTCTGGATGGTATGTCTCTGTTAGAGTCTGTTTTTACCTGATTCTAATTTGCTACTGTAGGATAAAACACAGACGAAACACACCGGTTATGTATGCAAACATTAAACACCCTCTAAAACAGGGAATACGCTGTGCATCAAAGCACCTGTTAATGACTGACAGGGGACAGGACTTTTTTTTTCTTTTACTCCGACAAGATTATTCTAGTCAAGCTGAAAGATTACTGATATCAGAGTTCAGACAGGCTTGAAGTCTAAGGATCACGAGGAGGGTAAAACTTTATGTGCAAAGAAAGAATACACCTAGTTTTAAACAATTATTGCATTAATTCCAGTTAATACTGTTTAGTTTTATCAATTTAAACCAACACGCAAAATTATTCAGAACCCTTTAACTGTTTCACATCCTGTCATGTTACAAACACACACCTCAATGTATTTTAGTAAAGAACATTAGTGAACAAACAACATTATGTAGACCAAGGAACACATCTGCAGCAATGCTTTTTATTTTGCAGGGAAAGGGAAAATGGTCAGAGTTGATGGGAAGATGGGGTTAAAATCAAGGCAGCTAAATCATTGAATGGTTTAGCACCAAACTATGTTGAAGATCTGTTGTCAAAATACCAACCCCACAGACCACTTAGAGTCTTCCAACTCTAGTCTACTAATCATCCCTAGAATTAGAACCAACTAGAAAAAGTTGTATTTCCTGCGAAAATGCAGTGTGAATGCTGTAAGCTGAATTTATTTGCAGAAAATGGCTGAAGTATTTGAAGTCAACTGTAGAAGACTTGCTGAAGTTTAATAAACAGCAACAGCAAAAGAAAGAAAAATAGTGTGCCAACCCTACCACAAAGAAAACTGTCACATCAAACTAAAATGCCATTGTTACCTAAAATCAGCTAAAATCCAAATATTACCCAAAATGCTAGTAGTAGCATGTTGAGAAACAGTAACATGTTGGTTAAAAAAAAAAACTTAATCTATTCAGTAAAATAAAAACAAGCTATAACAACAATATTACTGAAAATTATCTAAAATGCTAATATTAGCTAAAATACTAGTGGTAGCATGTTGCCAAACACAAATATGTTGGTTAACAATAATTCAATCCATTCAGTATAATAAAAATAAGATTAAAGGGAAGTGTTAGCTAAAATTAGCTGAAATGCAAATGTTAGCTAAAATGCTAGTGGTAGTATGTTGGCAAACACTAACATGGCTCTAAACATTAACAAAATCCATTTAGCAAGGTAACCTTAGCTGTTAAGCCAAAATTAGCTTAAATGTTGATACTAACTGAAATACTAGTGTTAGCTTAAATGCTCCCTAACTTTATCCTTTTAAGTATGTTAAAATCTTCCTAAAATGCAAATTTTAGAGAACATTACCTAAAATGCTAATGTTAGCCTAAATGATGATTTTAGCGTAAATGCTAGATATAGCATTTTGGTAAACACCAACATATTGGTTAACAGTAACTCAATCCATTCATTATTTTAATTCTTGCTGTTAAGTCAAAATGAGCTAAAATTCCATTGTTAGCTTGAATGAGCTTAATTGCTATGGTTAGTGAAAAGACTATTGGCAGCATGTTAGCAAACATGAACATATAGGTTAACAATAACTCAACCCATTCAATATGTTAAAATCAACCCAAAAACCTAATGATAGCTAAAATTAGCAAAAATGCTAAGGTTAACTGAAATGCTAATGTTAGCTAAAATACCACAGATAGCATGTTGGCAAACACCAACATGTTGGTTAACAATAACTCAGTCCATTAATTATATAAATTTTAGCTGTTAATTTAAAATGATGTAAAATCCCATTGTTAGCTTGAATTAGCTAAATTGGTATGGTTAGTAAAAAAAGCTATTGTTAGCATGTTGGCAAACATGAACATATGGGTTAACAACAACTCAACCCATTCAGTATGTTAAAATCAACCAAAAAACCTAATGATAGCTAAAATTAGCAAAAATGCTAAGGTTAGCTGAAATGCTAATGTTAGCTAAAATACCACAGATAGCATGTTGGCAAACACCAACATGTTGGTTAACAATAACTCATTCCATTAATTATATAAATTTAGCTGTTAAGTTAAAATGATGTAAAATCCCATTGTTAGCTTGAATTAGCTAAATTGCTATGGTTAGTAAAAAAAGCTATTGTTAGCATGTTGGCAAACATGAACATATAGGTTAACAATAACTCAATCCATTCAGTATGTTAAAATCAACACAAAAACCTAATGATAGCTTAAATCAGCAAAAATGCTAAGGTTAGCTGAAATGCTAATGTTAGCTAAAATGCCACAGATAGCATGCTGTCAAACAATAACATGTTGGTTAACTTTATCTTAATCCATTCAGTTTGTTAACTTTAGCTATTAAGTCAAAATTACTAAAAACGCTCATGTTAGCTAAAATGCTAATGTTAGCCAACATGCCACAGACAGCATGTTGTCAAACACTAACATGTTGGTTAACTGTATTTAATCCATTCAGTAGGTTAACTTTAGCTATTAAGTCAAAATTAGCTAAAATGCTAATGTTAGCTTAAATGCTAGTGTTAGTATAATGGATAACAATAGTAAGTTAGCTAACAATATCCTACTTCATTCATAATGCCTAAGATTGCCTAAACACACAAGTCTGTGTAACTGCCATTTAAAAGTAATCACTGTTTTCCAGGTGTTGGAACAGTAAAATGGCCACTGTTGCCTGCCTAGTGCCTGAAGTATTTGAAGTCAACTGTAGAAGACTTGCTGAAGTGTAATCCACAGAATCAGCACAAAAAAGAAAAGTAGTCTACCAACCCTACCGCATAGAAAAACTCACAATTAGCTAAAATGCCAGTGTTACCTAAAATCAGCTAAATTCCAATTATTACCCAAAACGCTAGTAGTAGCATGTTGGGAAAGACAACTATGTTGGTTAAAATAAGACTTATTATACTCAGTAAATTGACCACAAGCCATAACTCCAATATTATTGAAAATTATCTAACATGCTAATGTTAGCTAAAATGCGAGTGGTAGCATGTTTACAAACACAAACATGTTGGTTAACAATAATTCAATTCATTCAGTATAATAAGAATATGCTTAAAGGGAAGTGTTAGCTAAAATTAGCTGAATTAGCTTAAATTTTGATACTAACTGCTATACTAGTGTTAGCTTAAATGCTAGTGGTAGCATGTTGGCAAACAGTATCATGTTCGTTACCATAAACTTAATCCTTTCAGTGTGTTAAAATATTCTAAATAATTATATGATTATCTAAAATCCCATTGTTAGCTTGAATGAGCTAAATTGCTATGGTTAGCAAAAAAGCTATTTGTAGTATGTTGGCTACCATGAATACATTGGTTAACAATAACTTAACTAATTCAGTTTGTTCAAATCAACCCAAAAACCAAATAATAGCTAATGTTAGCTAAAATGTTAATGTTAGCTAAAATGCCACAGATAGCATGTTGGCAAACACTAACATGTTCGTTACCATGAACTTAATCCTTTCAGTATGTTAAAATCTTCCTAAAATACTAATATTAGTGAACATTAGCTAAAATGCTCATGTTAGCTTAAATGCTAGAGATAGCATGTTGGTAAACACCAACATGTTGGTTAACAGTAACTCAATCCATCCATTATGTTAATTTTAGCAGTTAAGTCAAAATGATGTAAAATCCCATTGTTAGCTTGAATTAGCTAAATTGCTATGGTTAGTAAAAAAAGCTATTGTTAGCATGTTGGCAAACATGAACATATAGGTTAACAATAATTCAATCCATTCAGTATGTTAAAATCAACCCAAAAACCTAATGATTGCTAAAATTAGCAAAAATGCTAATGTTAGCTTAAATGCCACAGATAGCATGTTGGCAAACACTAACATGTTGGTTAACTGTATCTCAATCCATTATGTATGTTAACTTTAGCTATTAAGTCAAAATTAGCTAAAATGCTAATGTTAGCTTAAATGCTAGTGTTAGTATAATGGATAACAATAGCAAGTTAGCTAACAATATCTTACTCCATTTATAATGCCTACAATCGCCTAAACATACAAGTCTGTGTAACTGCCCTAAAAAGTAATCACTGTTTTCCAGGTGTTGGAACAGTAAAATGGTCACTGTTGCCTGCCTAGTACCTATCAGACTGTATTGATCATCATATTTTACAGAGTAATCAAAAGTACTGGTGAACTGATTTGTATTAAATCTACAATTTGTTTGAGATATTTTACAATAACCCTGAAACCTCAGTTTTACAGTGGAGGCCATAATGTATAGTAATTCTCTTTTCTACCACAAGAGGGAGCGCCACCTAAAGCCATGAAAAGGCCTGCCATTTTTCGACCAATCACACGCCGGCTCTCACTGGGGGAGACAGCCTAAGTGCAGCACCTCACTTATGTCTCCTAATTTCTCAGCCGTTTTAACAGGTAACGCAGCTTCCGAACTACTCTTAATAACTTAAGAACCGTAAGGCGTATCGACGTCACCAAGGTACTGTTTTTATCGGAACGGATAGGGGAACACATAGGGGAACGCTCTCAAACCACTCAATTTGTTGAAAATATAATATTGCAGCCGTAAAATGATGTCAAATATGTTGATAAATTTGATGGAAACATTAATCTGTCTTTCCATGGTCCCGAACTACATCCTCTTACTCTGAAAATATAAGGCCTATCGAAATTATTCTTTCACGGTGAGTATCAGCAGGCTTTGATGAAGAATCATGGTTCGTTTCATGTGTGTACCTCAATCTGTCTAGGAGCAGTGATTTTGTAAAAATGAGCATGATTTTGCCATTTTTCAATCTGAGCCATTTTAGCAAAGAGCAGATTTGTTACACTCGAACAAACAAAACTTATGGAGAAACAGTAACAGGTATCAAAAAAATTGTTGAATCATGAGCGTCAGGAAGGTCTGAAGTTATATTGGCACAAGGCTCATGTTTCTGCGTCGCATCGTTTATGAGATATGACTTTACGAATATGAGTCAGAATCCAGCTGTCCTCTGAATTTTTGCTCAGTCCCAATGCATTCCAATGGTCCCTCCTGGGTGCGGCCACTTTGCTTTGGGTCGATTTGCCAAAAAACTGTAACTGTCACATACATTTTTGTGACATTTCCTGAATGAAAAATTTAAAACCTACGTTTTGATATATAATATGTGCAGAAAGAGTGAAATATGAGCGAGTGAGTGGAAGTTGTTCGTGGAAAAGGAGGAAAGTGTAAAAGTGTAATTCTGCTAGTGGGCCACTCTAGCTTAACTGCCATGCGCCCATAGCAACGCATGTATTTTCAGAAATCTGATCATTTCGGGACCAGAAACTTGAGGAACGATTGTATGAAACCTGTACAAGTCAGGAAGAAGCCGAGACATACAGTAATAGCTGAAGAGTATGACTTCATTTTAAGATTTTAATGGTGTTTCTAAGTGGAAGTATGTGGAAGTAGTTAGTTTCGCAAAACACCCGAGATTTAGCGGAATTTTTGAGGTTTTCCATTCATTTCAATGGAAGCAAAAAAAGCATAAAAAGTTGAATATTATAAAAAGTATAAAGGTTATGAATACCTAAAGATATAGCCGGAAAGAGCAGAATAAGCAGAACAAGTGAAAAGTTGAATGGTTAAAATAGCACAAAGTTTGCAGAAGTAGATGAAGTTCAAAAAACGTACAGAAGCAACCAGAAGAAGGTAAGAGGATCCCAAGAGTGTGAATGTCTACAGCATTCAGACTAAATACGGAGAAGCAGCTTTTAGTTTCAATGCTGCCCTTATCTGGAACAAACTTCCAGACCACTGCAAAGCTGCTGAAACACTGAGTTCCTTTAATTCAAAGCTAAAAACCAATCTGTTTAAAGATGCCTTTGAGTAAAGGATTAATAATAGCTGGAATGTGATGTTTAAATGTGTCATATGTTTTGGGTCTCTAATGTTGTATTTTATGCTTTTACTGTTGTTCTCCTCTAATCACCCAAAGCACCTTGAATTGCCTTGTTGTTGAAAGTGTGCTATACAAATGAAATTGCCTTACCTAGCTTTGCCTACCTAAAAAGACTTACAAACGTGACAAACGGATGTCGATGTCAGACATGAATAACCTGAGCAAATACAAGATGCAATTTGTAAATTATGATTTTATTTATCAAGAAAAAAAGTTATTCAAACCGAAGTATCATTTTTTTTCTGTCACAACACTGATGTTCAAGGTTAACAAATACTTGTGCAAGGCCCTTGATACTATTTTGTGTGATGATAACATTGACAAGTTTCAATTTTAAAAAACGGGTCAGGGGCCTCCTGAGAGTATGCCAGGCTGAAGCTTGACAGAACAGGACAAGATAAGGGTCCGGGACCTCAGGGGCTGTTAACACCTGTTAGTCTTTTCTCAAGTTCAAGGACACTCAATTTTCACCCACAACTTCCCTCTCTGGGCTCTGAGTTCTGGCATCTAACCAGTTTCATCTGGAACAGACAGAGTAAGAGGGATCGCACCAAGCCTGCATATAAACTGTATGGTTGAAAGACTGAGGGGGCGATTGGACGTGTTATATAAGTAGTTAGCTGAAAAAAAACAAAAAACAAAAACAAAGGATAAACTTACAAACTGACACTGGTGTTGTCATAATCTTGGTTATTCTTTCACAGCTAATCAGTTTGGTTTGCGAATGGCTTCAATTGCATTATAAGAAGTTGATACGTTAACCAATGCCTTTGAACAGAAACTATTTACAGGAGGTGGGGTGCAAGTCCTTTGCTGTGATTGGCTGTTAGCCTCTCAAGCCCACTGCCAAAGCTGATCTGTTCCAAATAGTGACTGAGTGATTAAGATACACTCGAACTGCATCCTATCAGATATATATATATATATATATATATATATATATATATATATATATATATATATATATATATATATATATATATATATATATATATATATATATATATATATGATTTTTTTTTACTTCATCTTTTGAACTGTTTGATGAACCACATGCAGAAATCTCCCCTTTTCAAATTCTAAATCTTACAGTGATGTATTGTATTTCAAAGTAGATGCTTCAAAATTGTTTAACAAGTTAAAGCGTTAACAAGCAGATCAGCCAGAGGGAGTACAGCAGCTGGGCTAAGGGAGTGTCACACTATCCCATCTCTGTTCCAGCCCATTTTGAACCTTCAGCACATTCCTAAGTGAAGCTACCATGAATGAATGAAATATTACTAATGTATAACTCCTGTAGTGTGCTGTCTTCTCAGACTTTGTAAAGGAGCGATGCAGCAATAGCAAACATCTATTCCGTCGACTAGTTTACAAAAGATAGTCAACACAGTTAAAAGTTTAAGTTGTGTTACTAAAAAGAAAAATATTAACAATGAGGAGGCAGACTATTAATGTACCTTTAACCTGTTACACACCGTCCAAAACCATTGACCCTTCTTTACTGTACTAAACAATGTTCTTATCAATGGCTTGTCTAATAAAGTTACTATCTTCACTGTTTGCGATTGTAAAAATGGTCATGAATAGAAAACAGAGCTTTTATTTGAGTAAGAAAAACACTCCAGCAATCTGTTCTCTTAGATATAGTGACTCAGCTTTTTAAAACTAAATAAATTAAAGCTGAATAAGTATTTTTCTGAACCTTTTGATGAGTAAATGGGCTCAGACAAATAGTTAGATATGACTCATAATATAAGGCAAATAACATTCAAGGCCTCAGGCTCAGAAACCAGACTCACTGTCTTGCAACAGACTCAAGGAAAACTGAGAGGCTTCACGGAAGATGATTTAATTTTAGTTATGCCTTTAGCTGCATCAATAGATAAAAACTGAAACTGAAAACATTGCGTTTAGAACATGGTAGCAGGGTTCCTGTTTAAAGCCCTTGCAAAAGTATTCACACCCCTTAACTTTTTGACAATTTGTCCTTTTACAAATCAAAACTCTAATTGGATTATTTGAGTTTAGTTTGTAAACTAAAACAAACTAATGTAGAACTATGAAGTAAACAGAAAAAATACATGTCATTTATGAAAGGATCTGATTTGACAAAGCCAAAATGTAACTTTTTGCATTAAAAAAACTGGGGGACAACAAACAAGGCACCTCTACAAGAACATACCATTAACATGTTGACACATGATGGTAGAACCGTCATGCTGTGGGGATGCCATATTTAGTAGGGACAGGGGCGCTGGTAAGAGTTCAAGGGAAGATGGATGGAGCAAATACAGGGCAATACTGAAAGAAAAGGGTTTGACACCAAGGTAGAAGTTCATCTTACAGCAGGACAGCAACCCTAAACATACAGCTAGCTCTACCATGGAATGGTTAAGATCAAATTATTTTCACTTATTAAAATTAATGCTCACAGATGGTCTCCATCCAATCCAGCTTAGTTTGAGCACTTTTTCCAAAGAAGAAGGGGAAGAAAGTTTGGTTTCTAGATGTAAAATCTAACTGAGACAGGTGTAAAAACCTACAGCAGCAAAAGGCAGATTCACAGAATATAGATTTAGGAGAGCTGAACATTTTTTCAGATTTTTATCATTTCAGACTGCTTTGTGTTGGTTTATCACACAAACAATTCAATGGACTGCATAAAAATGGAAACATCAACAGAAGCTTTGCTTGTGAGATACGTTTCCTTGTGTTTTTGGCAGAAAAATGACATAAAATCCTGACAAAAAAAAAAAAAAACCATACATGATAACTTGTTTTCTCATAGGCTTTTTCATAAACATTGAATATTGTACAATGATTTTTGAGGTGTCGTTGTAGTTGCCTAGCTGTATTTGTGAACTGTACATTCCCTACAGGTAGTAATTTTAACTCAAAAAAAAAGATGTCTTGTTAGATCAAATTTGATGAAGGACCTTTGTCTGTCCTAGTAAACTATTAGTCCAATTGAATATTGTAAGGTTTGATTTATGTTCCTAATAGTCTTCTTAATTTGTCAAAGCATGTTATTAATAACCAGAAAAAAGGTAAACGAATAACACTTCTTATATTTGAAGATCAGAGATCTTTTCTGTCTTTATACCTTCTAGACTTCCAGCAGAGGTCAGTGTTCCTCCAAATCTGATTTTAGGGTCTCAGCAGCTACTTAGCTTTCTTCTGCAGGCACACTTACACCATTGGATATCTTATCCCTTTAAATCTACTGCATAATAACAATAAAAATTCATGCTCACGATGATTTGCTAAAATCCATTATTTTTGTATTTTTTTCTAGGTAATGATGATATAAGGACCATTTTGTTTAATAACGTTAACATACTTCTGCCAGCATAAATTACAAAAAACAAAAAGCAAAAAACCAAAAAAAAAAGAAATATCTTACCTTGAGAATGCACCACACAAAGTCCGGGACCAGCTCACAGCAGCCTTGGAAAAATTAATAAGCTGTTTTGTTCACCTATAAGCAATGCTTTAATTTAATTTCATCAAGTATAGAGCTGGTGAGAACATTGACGTTAAAATGAAGGTAAAGCTTGCCTAGTTTTGTCAAGATAAGTGCATTGTGAATTCTATTTTTGTTTTCATAAAAATGTATAAATATAAATTGGGCTATTCTAGCTATTCTAGTTAAGACGAACTCGGTCACATTTTACATTTTCCTTAGTTTTGAAGTCTTTAATGAAACAATTATTGTTTTTGTTTTTGTAAATTCAAAGGTCAGCTGCAAAATAAGGTAAGAAAGTATTTTGAATTTGATAAACGTAGTAAAGTGGATAACATTCATAAAGCCAATTAGCCCAATGTGTGCATTTTATGTATTAAGATCTTCTGGATTCATTGTAAGACCATGGTGTCTCTGACTGAGGACCTGAAAGCACGCCTCTTTGCTGCAGATTTCATCAGCTCCATTGTAGACTGGTTCCAGACCAAACCAGAACAGAGCAACATGGAAGTAGGCTTCTGGAGAATATGAGCTTGACAGCTGGAGGACATGGAAAAAAAAAGCAGACTTGCTGAATTTCCACCAAGCCAATGTAATTTTTACTAAAGCCTTCAGTTAAACACAGTAGTTATCTATTTCCCAAACAGGGAACCTCTGGAGGCAATTTGCTCCACTGGATTTTATTTAGTGGTATCAGAATAAAGAGGGCTGAATGTTTTCAGATTTTTATTTGCAAATAATCTTACACCTACGCATCCATTTCCCTTCACTTCATAGTTATGGGTTAAAATTCCCCAATCAGGTTTTGTAGTAATTTTATAAAATGTGTAAATGTTCAAGAGGCCGGAATAGTTTTGTAAGTCACAGTAAACATGTTTAAATGAGACAGAAGCTTGCGCATATCGTATATGCACTGTATTTACAAATGTCTATGCAACTTTCTTCTCCTTTGGTTTAATGGCGGCTCACAAACTGTATATAATAGGCTCTTGTTTCTTTTCTTCGTCACACCTCGACTTTTCCAGCCATCTATTCGATTAGTTTGTCTGTGCCGCTGGTCGTTTAGTAACCCTGCGCCGGGTTTGGAAGTCTGACCGAGGCGACGTTTCATGACGCGTCATTGATATTGGTGTGTGAATATTAAGGTAAAAATAAACTCCTAAACGTAGCATTTCTGTTGCCGTGTTGAAAAATCAGCGTTTCTTCTTGCAGGGTTTGCTACTTTTTAGGCCAGACTCGGTATAAAACCAAAGACTTCATGTCGTTGCGCTGCCGTTTTGTGCTAATTTATCGACGCCACCGAACCTGTCATACCAGTTACAGCTTGACTGAGTAGGACTCCAGGGGGAGAAACTTACTGAATATAAAGCAACATTTGATATCAAGGCAGTTTAAATGGTAACCTCTAAAGTCTTTCAGGTAATGCTGTGGGTTTAATTAGGCGGCAGGAGAATGAAGGTCATTGACTAATTAGTGTCTGAGCGCTTATTTACCTGCTTCTGTCAGCTCATCTTTAGCTTTGCATCGGTCTACACGTTAACGATCAAGTTACAAAAGTGCTCAAGGACAAATATATATATATATATATATATATATATATATATATATATATATATATATAGTGATTTTCAAAACAGACAATTGACGCGTTTGAATGTCATTGTTTTTTTAGATTATGTGGTTGTCACGTGATGAATACGTCTTCGCAGCATTTCTGAAACTATTTAAATAATTTACCTATATAAAAACGAGCCGCCATTAAATTTTCAGGCTTCACAAATATTCAGTTTTCTCATAAAACCAGTATAAAAATATTTAAATGCAGAAAACTGTTTTTAATAATATCAATGTTAATAATAATAGTAATAATAATGGCAGTAGTTGTATAAGTCACATGTTAATATTAATGCTATTAATACAGTCAGTGTCTTACAAAAGTCTGTTAAAATAAATGAATAGATAAATACAAAGTTGAATAAACGTCAGTTTTTTCATTGTTGCATAAATGCATATAACATTGTTCAATCACTTTATATCGATTTCCGCATCTAATCAGCTTTTCTGGGAGACTATCTGCATTCCACATTGTGATTTAACAATGTTTGCCCACTATGTCTTGCAAAAGTTCTCTTTATTTATTAAAATGTGAGACCATCTTATGTCCCCAGCCCTTTTTCGCGCAACCCTCACACATTGTGAGATTTAGGTCGGAGGTTTGACTTACCCAGCAAAAAGCTTTGGTGTTTCTCTCGTGTTGATCTTCTTTTGAATTAGATGTACACTTGGTGATGATAAAAAAAAAAAAAAAAATCTCTCCTCTATAAGACACCATAAGGTTTTGGATCAAGACTTGGTTTTGAAACTATTCAGAAAGTCAACCACCTTGACAAAACTCCAGTTCTATCTGAACAAAAGTAACCACTGAGCATAATGCTGCCACCATCATGTTTCACTAGGGGTGTGGTGTTGTGTCGGTGGTATGTTTATGCTTAACATACAATTTGGAATAATGGGCCAAAAGTTCAAGTTTGGTTCCCTCAGACCACAACATAATCCCCAGTGTTTCTAGCCAGACCTGGGTGTTTTCTTTTGTCTTGTAACCAACTCCTTAGTCAAGAAATATGGAGAATACAGGAGACTGTCATCACATTTAGACACCAACCAGCTCCTTCAGTGTTGCTGTTGACCTCTTAAAAGCCTCCCTGTCCACTTTTAGTCTTGCCTTTAATACATTTTGGAGAAATGGCCACTTTTTATGATGTCACTTTCTGCTCAAATTATTAGTTGTCTATTAAATTGTTTAAATACTATTCTCCTGACAAATACTTTTGCCCGGTCAGATTCTTTTGGGTAACATGTCTGCAAACTATGTCTTTAGCTAAAAGGCAAATGTAAAGAACATCCTACAAGGACAGCTACATTTTATTTCAAGTCAATTAGATCCAATATAATTGATGACAGCTGTACAGTCAAGAAGACTGAATGCTGAAACTGAAACAAAAAGTGCTCCAACGAAGTATTAGGTTAAAGGTGTGCTCATGCATGGAAAAATATTATGGCAGGCTTTTCTGTGTTACTGTACATTTTTTTCCTCTAATTAATTTCTATATCTTACTATTTTCATTTAGAGCTGACATTTCAACAAGGGTGTGTAAACCTTTGAGATAAATTGTGCTATTGCATATACTGTACATAATGATTATTTAAATGTTTATCTTATCTTATATGTTACTATTTTTTCGCCACAAACATGCATACATGTGCAAACCCAAACATGCCCACAAAACTACAAATCAAAAACAGACCTACTTTCTATAATCGCTATCATTATTTTGGTTCCTACCCTAGAAACCAAAACTCCACATCGTCTGGTCGTTGTTTAGAAAATAACAAATAAATAAATATTTCTAACATGGAAGAACATTTTAGGGCAGGCTAGTCTCCTGGGGTGAAATAACACATGAGTAATACCAGCTGTTGAGATATGCTCTAGTGTAGCTGTGATCAATGCTGTGTGGCGTTGCATGTAGAATTTAGACTTCCTTGCAAATAAGTCTCTTCCTTGTGTCTCAAGCATCTCTATTGGCTGCTGATCTTATCTTATTTTCCCCCTCCTTTATCCTGTAAGTTATAAACCCCAGCGACTCTAATGCATTTTCAGCTATTTACCGTTTCACACTGGATGAGCTGAAGCACAAGTAAGAGGGGATTTTTTTTTTTTTTTTTTGCCCTTTGATAACAGAGATAAGTTAGTGAGATTCTTATGTCTTAAGTTGTTTAGATAAAGGAGCCAGTCTTGTATCATAGTTTACTCTAAAGTAGATTGATAGAAATGATTGTACCGTTTTATTGTTTTTGTTTCTGTGCATTTTGTGCTGATGAATGCAGTTAGAGTGCAGGAAAAGAAGGGTACTTGCAGATAGAGGACATTCACACTTTACCAGCATCAAGAAAACAGCCACAAGTTCTATTCTTACCACTGTTGCATTTTTACCACAAGTCTGAGGTCTGTGAATTGTTTCCCTCCTTCTTAGTCTTACAACTGTGTCAAATGAATTGCTACTAGAAGGTGAGCCTTAGACTGAACCGTAGCTCAGTTTACCCTGCTTAGAGAAAGTCTTGTTTTCTGTGTCTTCCAGTGAAATCTTGAGGGTGTGTGTAGTAGGAGGCTCAGACTTTTTCCACCATGCTGGCTCTGTCCAGATGTTCGGCAGCTTTGAGGTGGAGGCTTCCCCTGCGTTGTTCTGCCCTCCCTGTGGCAAGCCCCTCCATCACAGCCGGCCCTCAGTTACTAACAAGCCAGCTTGCTCAGTTTTACCAAAGCAAAGCAAGAGCAAGTCCTGATCCAAACAAGATCACCTCAGGCAAGAACATATCTGACTCCTGCAGCAATCAGCTGTTCTCTGTAGCTAAACAAAACCACAGTTTGGTAAATGTTTGCAAACATTTATGACCTGGGTGTAATGATTCCTGAGTGTTGTCCTACTTGGAAGTTCTAGCTAAAATTGATGCCATTTCATGTGGCGCTTGTTTTATTTCTTCATTTTGAGTTTCTGCTGATGTAAGAAGTCTTTGCAAAGAGAAAAATATTAGGTTGGCACAACTGATGAATGAATATCTTTATGTAAATAACTTGATTTGTTCGTTTAAAACGGGTACATTTCAGTTCAACAAGGCAAATAAGGGTTTTCTGTTGTGCAATACAAAGGAAAACGGAGCGTTATCTGCCCTAAATGGCTTTTCAACAAACAGCAGCCACTGTCGGAATGATCCGATGTGTGGCTGCGCTTTATAATCTCATAAGTGAGGTTTAGATTAGAGTACCGTGAGTTATTGCTGGCAGTAACGACCACAATAACACTCTGAGAAAACATGGATCAAGACAGCTGTCACACATGGAGTGGGCATGCTGGCTCATGTGGATGACCCAGCCTCGGAGAGATTTAGGTTTTTATCATCAGAAGAGATAATCCAATGAGAAACTTTCTCTGCATGGAAACATTGTTGCATAAATGACTCTGCAAAACAAACAGCTGCAAAAAAAAAACCATCCCCAAAACAGAATTTTGAAGCAGCATTGATGTGTTTTTTCTCTCTCATCATCCTTTTGCTGTGTTTTGCTGCAGTGTCCGGATTGGAGGGGGAGCTGCTTGGAATGGGGATGTGGTCACTGGGTCTCGGGGCTGTCGGAGCTGCCCTGACTGGGATCTTCCTGGCCAACACCAACTTGTGTCTTCCTAAAGGTGCAAACGCATCACTGGAACACCTCGAAGATGCTGATCTGCGCTCGACCACAGATGGTAGGCTGATGTCAAATAAAATGTAACTATGTAAATCAGCAGTGTAGTTATTAAATATTTCATTTGCATGCTTTGAACATACCTTTCTTTCAAATGTACCAGGGTTGCAGATTTTCATTTTGACATATATTTGTGTTAATATTGACCAATGTATCCACAATATACTGTGCCCGTCAGAAGTATAAATGGAAATATCATTGCACAGCAACTTTGGGGGTGCTTAATCATGTATTTACAGTAAACACTTATTTTGCCCAGGGTGGAATGATACATTTTTTTTACCACAATTAAATTTTTAGTGCAGATATTTCCTAATCCACACATATTCAAATTATACATTCTAGGGCTGCACAATAGATCCAGCCAGATTAATGCCAAAAGCTTGTTGATGGCTAGAAAAACGTAGTTTCTCTGCTACGTTTATCCAGGTATTAGTGGGGTGTATGCAAATATTTAGAATTTTGACCCTATGGGGATTGTAGAAAATGCAATAAAATTTCCAACTTTTGTGACCAACATTTGGTTTTAAAATTCATTCAAGGTTTTGGGTGTATAGTCATACCATGCCCCCCCCCCCCAAAAAAAAGCATTGTTGCATACTTAAAATCCTAACATCAATGACGCTCATGCTGATGATTATGGGGGGGAATTAAAAAATTTGATCATCAGTCTAGACATAATAGACATAATTATTCATTGTAACGTATAACTTAAGTCTTGTGGTAAAGAGTGTTTTGTTTTGTCTGCAGATGCAAAGGTTATAAAAGCAAAGAGCCTGTGGGAGAAGAATGGAGCTGTGGTCATGGCCGTACGGCGGCCTGGATGATTTTTGTGCAGAGAGGTAATGTTTGAGACTTGAGGTTCCTCTGCTTATATACAAAGCAGTTGTTAGTCAAATTTTTCCTAATTTTTATCTATGTGCAGGAGGCCTCTGAGCTGTCCTCTCTGAAGCCCCAGCTGGAAGAGCTCGGGGTCCCTCTGGTCGCTGTGGTGAAAGAGAACGTCGGCACAGAGATCCAGGACTTCAGACCGCACTTCGCTGGGGACATCTATATAGATGAGAAGGTTAGCAGCGGTGCCTCAAACATCATACTGAAATCCTAAAGTTTTGACAGTATTTAATGTCGCATAACATTTTAAAACCAGCATCTTAGCAGCGCAGTTAGTATGACTAACTTTTGATAAAATGTTCCCAAAATCAATATCAGTCAGATGAAGAGCATTTGAACCTCAGTTTAAGTCTTGGAACTAGATTTAGGTCTAAGCTCCTTTTTTAATGTTTTCAATTTTATTCTTTAATATAAATCTACTTTAATGTGAAGTACTCTATTGTAGATCCGGCTTAATGTTTGAGTCTGTGTTATGCTGGAAGGTGAACCTTTAAACCAAGTTTTTTTCCATAGGATTTCCCTTTATTAAGCTCCATTAATTTCCTTCCAACTCTGGTCAGCCTCTTTGTCTCTGGTAAGGGAAAGCATTCCCACTGAATGATGCTGCCACCACCGTGGGGATGGTGTGTTTAGGGTCATGTATAGTTGTTTATTTTTCCAGCACACATATTGCATGTAGGTTAAATATTGAACCAGAACACTGTTTCCCACGTGTTTGCTGTGTCCTCTAAACTTTAAACAGGTCTTCTTATGTTGTTTTTTTCAGCCACTTTAGAATTAGAATACTCTAGAGCTGTAATCGGCCCTTAAAAGTTTGGCCCGAGCCCGAGAGAATTCAGCCCGAGCCGAAGAGCATATTTTGATTGACAGTTTATTAAAGCCCGAACCCGATTCCAGCCCGACATTATTCAAAAGTCACACATCAGGGTTTCCGCTAGAAAAGAATGGCACTGGACAACGTGACCGGCAGGTTTTCAATTTAGTGGACATTTTACTTTTTATAGGGTGACCATAGTCTGAAAACCCAAAAAGAGGACCTTGGCAGTGGCTGAGAGAATAGTAAGATCTTCAGCTTTAACCACTTCTGTTGCGTAAAAGTCGGTCTTGCCTGCATGCGTTTCTGTGTGCGCTCTTGACCGCTCGCTCTAGATTTCCGAAGATTGTATCTGACTTGTGGGCATCAGGGAGCTGCTATATAAATTCAGGAGACTTCTGCAACTTGAGATGTCTGGTAATAGAGCATTTACACTTCAGCATTTTCTGTCTGAGAGCGCAGAGCAGCAGTCAGAGCATGTTTTCTGTTTTGATCTGAGAGGAGTGGGCTGACGCCTGGGTCTTTCACATCATGATGCATGCGGTGTGCATGCAACATCTTGACAGGTAGATCGGAATAATATTAGTGGCCCAGTGCAGCGCTTTATTATAAATATTCTTGGCCTGTAAAACTGAGCAAAACCAGGACATTTTCGGGAATTTTATTAACACCATTAGTTCGTGCTAATGAGATGATCAGCTGACCGCTAAAACCCGAGCCCGGCCCGTGAACAATGATAGAAATTAAGCCCGAACCCGTCCCGTCCCGACGGGTTTGGGCAAAGATCTTCAGCTCTAGAATACTCTGAAGTTTGTTGTTGTAAGGTGATGAAATGAGGGCATGAATGCTTTTTCAATGGGTATCGCTAATCACAACTATTTGATTTCAGAAACATTTCTATGGACCACTGCAGAGAAAGATGGGAGGGTTAGGCTTTATCCGCCTTGGTGTGTGGCAGAACTTTATTCGCGCCTGGAGGTCTGGTTACCAGGGTAACATGAACGGAGAGGGCTTCATCCTGGGAGGAGTGTTTGTCATCGGACCAGGAGATCAGGTAATCTGTCCGCCACCTGAACTGCACAGATTAATATCATGTGGCTTAAAAAAAATTAATCCTTCTTCTGAACCACGTTTGGTGTTTTACAGGGAATCCTCCTGGAGCACAAAGAAAAGGAGTTTGGCGATAAGGTGGACACAGCAGACGTCCTGAAGGCTGTGCAGAAAATTGTGCCAGTGAAATAGTGTTTGTAGCATTAGACCAACGACAGGAACACTGGTTTAGATTATAGCTGAAATGAACAAGTAATTTTGAGTTGAGTTGTGGTCAGTGTGTGTTTACATTGACTAATATGGCAATATACCTCTGTCTTTTGCAAAGTAATTTGCTGTTGGATATGAAATTGAGCACAAAGGCACAGGACAGCATGAATGTTTATCACAGATTTGCTTTTCTAATTATTGGTAATTCATCAGGTAAAGTAAGGGACTTTCTTTCAGGTACATTAGGAATCAGGTACAACCATAATAAACAGCATCACTTGAAAAAGATCTAAACCACCTACTCCAGTCTAAAGGCTTGATGTCATATTGAAGTGTAATTTTAATTTATCAGTCCTTCATATGTTTCTGGTGCATTTCTCATGTCTTTAGCATGTAAAAGTTCAATTTGCCTGTCCTTGTCCAGCATCTAAATGTCCTCACCTAATGGAGACAGCAGTGTCTGGTCTGTGTGTGAAATAATGACAACCTGACTCTAAACTCAATGCTGAGAGGAGCAGGTTTGATGCCCACACACACACACAGGTTCAGCTACTGTCTTCATGCGAAGGAGTCTTTGAGGAGCTCAGTGCAGGGTTTTTACTTGTACGAGTGTGTTTTAGTGCATGAGCGAGACGTGTACTGTTTATACCTGCACATGTGTGTCCTAGCTGTAGATGAATAAATCACTGTATCCAAGGGGCCCTTGTGTATTCATCTTACTGCAGCAATAAAAGTATTTAAAGAGTACCCTGCTGTGAAAAAGTCGTATAAAAATACAAAGGTTTAGATTTGTCAGCTTTTCAAAAATGCTGATCGGACTTGGGCTAGTATATGTTCATGTGAAAATGGTAATATTGTATGCATTTAGTTGAAATTTGTAGTCATCGCAAGAATCTAGTTATTCAGCTGTTCTTTGTACTTCTGATGAGCCCACAATATCAAAAAAAAAATGAGTAAAAATAGCTCATACATTCCTTTTAGTTAATAAATCTAATCAAGTTCATCATGGCTATATAAACATATATTGCTCTAAGTTTATTTCAAATTTACAATTTGTTTAGGTACCTTTGGATGGGACACCAAAATGTCCAAACCCCAGTAACACTGCTTTGTGAAAATATTCTAACCTCAAGTTTTTTACATTTTGTCATGTAAAAATAACAATTTTCTTTTATTGGTATTTTATGTAACGGAAAAGTGATAAAGATTAATTTGTTACAGATAAAACTAGTATCTATTCAAGCCTTCAGAGTTAAGACTTTATTCAACCACCTTGTACTTCCCCTTCACCACTGTTTTATTTTTCTTAAACTGCGAATTCATTCTGTGTATAACAGGAATGGTTAAAAAAAATTAACTACTGAAAACTTTTTTTTTTTTACTCGATTTGTAAAGCTTTATATACGGTGGCTATAGGTTTAAGAGCAGCTATGCTAAGTTAACACATCAGTCTTCAATGTGACAAAAAATGCTAGCACGCAAAAACAATTTTGCCAAATTTGTTGGGCATTGAAAATTAACTTGTTTAAAAATAAAACAGGGTTACTCAAACTCATCAACATTTTTGGAATTTGTGTATCCTTGTTTTTTATGTTTAATAGATGACATGATTTGGTGAACTACATTTGAGCCAAATGGTCCATCCATCTATCGGTTTTTGCACTTTCCATATGTAAAGGCTAATCACTGTGGAATCACATATTTCATTAAAAAGAACAAAAAGCTCTGGAATTCTCAATGAATTTTCAATCACAAATCTGAAAGTCGGACATGCAAAAATGCATAAGAACTACATTTGCCTCCTTGCTTTAGCACCTTTTCCTTCATAGCACTGGCTTCACGTATTACAAATTCACTTCGGTTTCAACATTTGTAACATCTTTTTATTGCTCTCAGTAAAATACATCTTACATCAAGGTAACATTTTGAACAATACAAAACGGAGGAAGAAAAATGCTGTGCACCAATACTGACAGGTCTAAATGTACATATAGAAAACTAATAACACTAATGGAGTGTAACAAGAATATGGATTGTCCTTACATTTGTGCTTTCAGCAGTCAAAGCATGCAAAACCGAAGTGAAAGTCAGAGTCGGTATCAAGTGTTCAACAGTGTTTTTGTTAAACAAAAAGAAAATTGGGATTTATTGATTGCCTTGACAGTCCTTTGGGATTTTCTTACACATTTTGGTGTAGAGTGCTGCACTGTTCAAAGCTAAAACAAAACTGCACTAAGAATTTCTTCCTACTCTAGAGTTTTTAGCCACCTTGTCTTTGGATGCAACAGGCTATCATGGTATAGTCAGATGTGTAGGATTATTTGTTCTACTCCTATTAACCTGAACTGCAGAAAGTCTTCATTGATGAGCAGTCAAAGTAAGCAGAATTATCGTTAAGCCGCCTCATAATCATTCATTAAACATTTAACATATAGACAACATTCAATGCACGCTATATAAAAGCTGGTTAAAGAGCAAAACAAATCCACTAAGGTCCAAAAGTTAGCACAGCAAAGGGTATAATATAGTGCAGTATCACCCTTAATAGGAAATGACAAGGTAACACATCCACACTGTTGCAGCAACAAGTTTTTATCACAAACCACTGCTGTCCTGTGTCCCACCTTCACAATCATATGATCGATTCAAGCGTTTAAAGGGAAGACACAAACGTAGCCACTGTCTGTTGTCATGGATGAAGCATGTGATAATTACATTAAAACACAGAATCTTCAAGGTTTTATATGATAACGTTCTTACTAAACTAAATTATCTATTTAATTTTTTTTTACATTCTGGTGTTTTTGAGTGCATAAAAATATTAAATTCCCAAAATATACAATTACCTACAGATGCATCATCATACATTAGAATCTCCTTTATAATCATTTCAGTAAATCAATAAAAAATAAATAAAACTCAGGTTACACAAATTCAGAGTGACATGTATGAAGTGTTTACTTCGGTTAACTTTGATAAAAAATTTTGAGGAGAAAGTGGAAAACTCAAAAATCAGTTTCTTAGAAAAAAAAAGAAGGATCGTAAGCGCATAAATGGCCATGTTATGGTGGACATCATCATGAGCAAGTCTGCTCGACATTACAGTTGTCCAGCAGACAGTCACTGACACCCACCACAAGGAGAATAAACCACAAAGCGCAGTGTTGAAGAAGTTGGCTGGTCAGAGTTACATTCAAGCATATTAAAGGAACATTGAGTGGAAGGAAGAAGTGAACAAGCAGCAAGGACAACCACGGTCTTGACAGGGTTGTAAAGGCCGTTCAAGTATTAGAATACTCGCAAGGTGTGGATAAGAATCAGTGCTTTAAGAGCCACAATATACAGATGTACAAGAACATAGGCTACAACTCTTGCATTCCTTGTGTTCAGCCACTCCTGAACCAGGAACAACGTCAGAAACATCTTACTTGGGCTAAGGTAAAAAACAAACAAAAAGAAAACGATGGGACTTTTGCTCAGTGGTGGAAAGCTGATTTCCTTTTCTAAAAGGCGTTGCCCTCACTGCCAAAATATTATTACCTGCTTTAAAGACCATGTTGTCAAACTTTGATTCCTTAAAACATCAGCAGTGCTACAGGCAGATCTCTTCCATATCACTCTAGTTTGATGCTGTAATTCATGCAAAAAGAGCCATTTCTGTGCAAAGATCAATCAACTCAAAAGTGATATTCTAATTTATTAAGATGCACCTGTAAATCTTTAAGAAAACAGTAGCATAGTTGCTAGAATCCCCTCACCTTTTTCATCAGTTTACAATAAATGGGTAATTGCACAATCACGAACCTCACTACAAACATAGCCTGTACAGTCATACTGTCACTATATATATATATATATATATATATATATATATATATATATATATATATATATATATATATATATATATATATATATATATATATATATATATATATATATATATATATATATATATATATAAATAAAATATCTACTAGTTTTAATTTATTCACAACAAACACTATGGTGACCCATTTACCCTCACATACAACATTGTCACTATGTAATCACTCTGGATAGCTGCTCGAAGCAAGTACTGTGCACATAATCTTTATACTTTAAAATTTGTTACATTTACTAATTTATTTTGGTAGAACTGAATCTCAATGGCTTAAGCAAAACTCTCCAGACAGAAAGCCCACATTTGCACAAAAAAAAACAGTTTTACTGTATCTTTAATTGAAAAAAAGGAAGAGAAAAAACAAGCGTGCACTGTTTCGTTTTATAGATTTCAGGTCCCTATATGTTGGTGCCTGGAATCTGCATTGAATTTAAACATAAAACTAAGATCTGAGTTGAACAGATTAGAGCAGAAATGGTTGTTTCCTTCCTGTTAGTGACATGCAGATAACAGCACAGCAACAAAAAGCTGCTGTAGGGTTTCTGCAGAGCACTATAAACTACACTCATTAGATTTCAGTCATGAATCTAAAGTATGTCCACATGTACCTAAAGTCTTAAGTACACTTTAAGGAGAGTTGAAGAGAGCTGCACTGGGTAATGAGAGGCAATGTGAAACGAAACAGGAACTCACATCAGGGGATTTTTAGGAAAAACAAGAAACAGATGCGACCGTTTTACAGTTCGTGTGATGTGTCCACACTAGGGTACAGGAACCTTTATAATTCACCATTTATCACTTTGCTGCTACTAAATAAATTCTGTCCTGATCTGTAAAACCTACATGACAAAAAATATATAGTTTATCAAATATTATAAATACCCACAACATAAAATTAGCTTGTTTTATGGTGAAGAATAAGAATTCTGTCATGTTAGGTTTTGGAGGGAAGTCTCATATTTGTGAATAATTAAAGGAAAGCACACCTGGTTATGGTCTAATGCAATTAGTCATTTTGTTGTAGAGATTCTTAATACTATTAGTATTACATTTCTATTTAAACCACTGTTTAGTTCCATGTTCATTAGGCTATTAAGAATCACTGGAGAAAGCCTATAGAGCCACAGTTTAAAAACCCCAGTCAAAACAAAAGTAACACACAAGGCAACAATATATTCAAGAGGAAATCGAGACAATTACCAGGGAAAGACTTCATTTAAAATGTTTATATTCTATTAGGACTTTAAATGTAACTTGAAGAGCGCAGGAGTAAACCATCAATCAGTGATTATTATCACCATTATTATGTTCTCAATCAGAGGACAAAATAAAATCAGAGGACAAAATAAAAATACAAGAATTGAACATATAACAAAATCAAATGACTGCAAAAGCATAAATAAATGTTTTTATACAGGCTCACTTATGCCTTTGATAATAGACGTGTGTGTGGGTGTGTGCTTGGATGTTGTCTGCTCATGTGCCTACAGGCCCTTGTTAAAGTAGACAGTGGTGGTGTCTGGACTTAGCTGCCGTATCCTCTCCTGCAGATCTGCTTCCAGTCCGCTCACGCTCATGGAGCTGCAAAGATATGGTTAAATATTACTCTAAAGTCAGCCCACATTAGATAACCCTTCACTAGCAGTGTATAGGGTGCCAAAAAAGTTGCTGAATGTACCTTTTCTGGGGGAACAGGGCGCAACAGAGAGGAGTTGCAAACACCAGGCTTCAAAAAAGAGACAAAGGGATTTTTTAGATCAAATTTTGAGGCATACTCAGAGGAAATAAGCTGATTTTACTCACCACAGACCAACTAGCCCCACTTGGACAGGAGCGTTTAAAATTGGGAAGCGCTACAAAAAAAAAGAAGTAAACTTAGATTAATTTACATAAAACATTGTGTGTATCTGCTCTGAACAACAACAACAACAAAAAATGGCAGTGATGCAAACACTGGGTTTTATGGCTTCAATCTTTATAGATTGTTTACACATTAGTAATACATACTGAAGAACCATTAAGAATTTTAGATGCTTCAACAACTTTTTTTGATGCAAATGCATCAAATTTAAGAAAAAAGTTGCTATTTATATAATACATCTTCTTGAAACCATATTATTACATTTTTTCACGATGCTTCAATCATGGTGGAAAATAAAAAGAGATTACAAAATTGTGTCTGAATTTTTGTCTTCTTTGTCCACTTTGTATTCAAGGTCATGCTTGTCGGAAAGTGTGTAAGTAAACAGACTCTCTTGGGTGAGCAGCAGTCCCTCACATGGATTCTATCAGATGCTTCACTGCTGATTAATCATTTTCCAGATGTCCCAAAATAATCGCTATGAGGATTCAAATAACTTTTCACCAGTCATCTGCAGCCTAACAGGAGAATCTGGACTCCCAGAGGCCTTCTTTATTCCAGTTTCATAAACTGGAAAACACTCTTGTGGTTTAGAATATTTCTAGCTGTCTTGCAATTGAAATTCTTTTGATACTGTATACAAAATCTTTGTTGTTGTCACACAGTAAGGTTGTTAAGCTAATAAAGTTCTGTACAAAACATAAAATCAATGTAAATCAGTCTGCAAATAATCTAAAAACAAACACCAACCATAAAATTTGTCACTGGCAAACCTTTCTACCATGTCGTCTAGACTATAGAAAGTCATGTGCCTACCTTCATGAAAGCTCTCTTCTCCAGCGCATTCATTATAACAGGAGGAATGGCTGTGAAAAAAATAATAAGAATGAGTCAAGGAAGGTCTTTAGTCCAGTAAGCAACAAAAGTAAAAAAGAAAACCCACTCCAGAGATTGAAATTCTTTCATCTCCCAACATCATTACAGTTGAATATTCATTTGATCTTATCAAAGCATGAATAATCTTCTGTACATGGCATTAGCCCCTAAGTCTCACAAAGAATAAGCTCAGCTGTTTCTATTTTGCTTTAATCCACTTGCAAAACTCTGGCAAAAAAGCCATGTTGACATTCCTGGGCCTGTGTATCGGATTTTTATTTAGACTGCACCAAAGATGTCAAGTCAGATATGAGGGAAGATTTTGTGCCTCCCACCCTACAGAAAAAAGTTGCATTCTTCTCTCAAAATAAATCTGTTTTGCACTGAACCGATACAGTGTCATGGAAAAGTATTCACAACCTAAACTTTTTTAAAATTTTTTTTACATTTTGCAACATTAAACCATAGGATTTAAAATATATTTTGAGATTTCATGTGATAGATCAACAAAGTAGTACAAAAAGTCATGAGATGGAGGAAAAATGTAATCAATACTTGGTAGAACAATCCTTCCCAGTAATCACGGGTACACATTTTTCTTTGTATTCTTTGCAAAATAGCTCAACCTCAGTCAGATTGATGGAGAAGGTTTGAACAACACAAATCTTATTTGGATTTAGGTCTGTATTCTGACTGGGCCATTTCAACACATGAATTCATCTATCTAACAGGCCTCGTGTTTAGTGTTGTCGTTATGCTGGAAGGTAAGAAATTAGGCAGAATATAAATGCATGCCACACTTAAATAAAAATCTTTAACTAATAATCTTTTTCCTTTCAGTTCACAGTTATGTTATGTACTACTTTAATGTGGCCTATCACACAAAATTTCAATGAATACATGTGGTTGTAATGTGACAATATTTGAGAGAAAAAAGGATGTGAATACTATTATGAGGCCCTTCATGCAAAACAGAGCCTAAGTATTTCTTCCGAAATATCTTATTCTTAGTTAATACACTTTTTAAATATGAATATAAACTGTAGCCACTATAATGGATGAGATATAAGATTAAATTACCCATTGCAGGCACTGCCATGCCAATCCTCGACACCACCACCTGAACGATGGCTTGCTTGGCAGCATTGGGAGATTCTCCTAACCTGTTTCCATTCTCATCCATCACAGGTATCCCATACTTCAGCTCCCTGACAGAAGAAAACAACAAACAGGCTGAGGCAAATGTTACAATTTCTTAAAGCTTCTAAATAACATAGGAAATGGTCGCTAATACTCTAGTGATTTCACCTCTGTCTCATGAAGGGAATATTAATACAGTTGGCAGCAGCAACAGCAGCAAAAGGGACGAACCGACTGACGATTGGAGGGAGGCGCTGCAATGACAGGAACAAAGACTGGCATCACATTCTGGAACCAGATCTGCTGGATTTCATTCGTCTGTCTATTCATGTGAACAAGAAGTATTACAGTAGCTAGAGACTTGAGTCCCAGTGCGGTGACCACGGCTCCTGTAGTAGCACTAACGTAGGCGGCACCAAGCTGGCTGCAAGAGGAAGAAAAAGTCAACAGATCAACTTCCTTTTACAATATTATTACAAGTCAGAACTAGCTGATAAGCGCAGCAAAGTGTGAAGACCACAGGACATAAGTATACAACAGACAGCAAATAAGGTGCACTTACATTGCACGTTTAGAGAGTGCAATGTGAAATAATGCATCTAAATACATTGTTAAAGTAGAGAAAAGAAGCCTTATATTTCAGCTGGTGTAAATATCAATTTACATGTTTGGATGGCACATCTCTGCTCTTCCAAACTGGATATATGTTTGATGCTTTTCTGAAGTCAGTATATGAGCTGTCTGCATGTTTTAGCACAATTAAGTCATTATCCAACTGCAGGCTAACCTGACATAAGAGGGCAGTCAGTTACAAGTATCAGCATGGGGTCATGGTGACATGAAGCCAAACATGCTTAACAGTGGAACATAAAACCACTGTAAGGCAGAGAACAGCAGCTCCCACATCCTCCTTATAGACAGAATACTTTAGAGGGGAGGAAATGAATGATCTGGAAGAGAAGAGAGAAGACCTCCCTACTTCATGGTGATGGGAGCGTCTCCACTGCGGTTGGTGTAATTGACAACGGCGTTGAAGGACTGGTTAACCCACTGCCAGAACACAACTGCTGGAGTAGTCCTAAAAACACAAGAACAGCGGCAGCGTGTTAGAGGAAATGAGGGTTCACCGTTTAAAAAAAACAAAAAACAGAAACACTGCAACCAAAAAAAGTCTGAACACAAAGTACATGATGTAACATTATAGCTTAGAATAAGTTTCACCTTAGGAAACCCTTGTAAAGTATTCATAAAATGTCTGCAGACAATATGCATTTACAGTTTGTGCACAAATTAAATGTTTCAAATATTCACCATTTTAACATTCACAACTATGCATTTACATAAGTGAAATTATATAACCATGATACACTTTCAATCAAAATGATATTTTCTCATAACAGAACAGATTTCCTCTTAAAACACTTGCTGTAGACTCCAAGCTGCACTCCCTAATGCTTCTGCGTTACAGCAGACAATCACCATCACAACTTTAACATAATCACAGCTCTTCTCTCAGTTTACATGGCACGTAATATGCAATGCACACAAGTGCTACTTAAATAAATTGAGCTAATACCCAATTTATCAGCCTTTAGCAGTAAAGTTTGTTTGATGGAGACAGGAAGGAGATAAAGCCGAGGACTTGATAACATCTACAAACGGTAAATAATGTTGCGTCATCATTTTCTTGGCAGTATGCACAGCACGAGTCAGTTCAGATTTTAATTTTACCGTGAGGTTTATGGCATTAAAACGATTCAATAAAACTCAAAATATATAAATTTAAACAAATAACTATCAAGTTTTCACACTTTCATCTTATTTTTTTCAATGCCAACATTTTTTCAGTGCTGCTGCTTTTCAGCTTAATTCCTTTGTCACCCTTTCCACATTGTGCACGTGCATGGGGGCGGAGCTTCAGAGTCGCAAGTCACTTGTTTTCAGTTGTCAGTGAGTCGAGCAGTTTTACGACCTATTTTCTAAACCAGCAGATAAAGGGCGCTTGTAGTTCTTTTATATATCTTTAATTCTAAAATGTCCTCGTCTTACAGCAAAATCCACTGCTATAACTCTCTGTAATGTATATTTTGATGTAACATTAAAATGAGTTACCCTTTGCTTTCTTTCTTCGGATGAACCGTTTAAATATTCAGAAAGGAACTGACTTACGCAATGCCATGATAGCTAAAGACTCTGCCTTCTTAACCATAAAGTCAGCCCCAGTGGTGCGCATGAATTTATCTAAATCTCATACTTTTTGAAAACCTTTTAGTTCTGGGAACAAAGAAAGGAAAAAATTGGCCTGTTTACCAACATATTTTAATATGACTAAGTGGAATACCTCAATAAAACCAAAAACAGAGGAAGTCATTACTGCCTAGAAACAGCAGCACTTTTTTTAAGTGCCCCAGTGGCTTCTAGATTTTAGGAAATCATTAACCTTAGTACATTCTCAACAAAGAATAATAAAAACAAGATTTTATTTATCATACCATTAATTTGTTCAACTACATTTATAAACATTACTTAAACACCTCCAAACTACATACATAAAAAGTGAACTGTGAAAAACTGCTGTCCCCTAGTGGTGAATCACAAAACCTACACAGTGGCAGGTACTGTATGTAAAGGCAAAATCCCTATTTAGTAATAACCCACAATATATAGTGCTAAAAATATATATATAAAAAAAAATTTCAAACAAAACAGAATCTGAAATCAAATAAATGTGGTTCATGTGGTTTAATTAAGGCTTTATAGTTTTTGGCTCAGTTTGAATGAGACAAAATTATTGTCATTTGTAGCCAGTTTTTTTTTTTGTGACATGTAATTGTTGCTGTTGCATCAATAAAAAGTTGTAAACTCAGTCAGTCATCAGTATTCAGATGTGAGTGTGGCATTTTTGGTTCTTTTAAGAGGACTTTCACTACATACGGATGAAACTTTCTATTTTTAGGTGCTGCTGTATCCATTGTCATAGCTGCCTGTTTCTTTAAACTCATTATTTCAAATGAACTTTTGTGGGTTTTTGAATCAGTGATTTCTCTATCAGAACCTCTGCTGTACCTGTAGAAGGTGAGCATGCAGCCTGTGATGGACATGTTCATTGGCACCTGAGCAGACATCCGGCCAATCACGAACATCTTCTCTCCAGTGTCGGGGTGGAAAGCAGAGTCGTAAATGTACTTGGCTCTCCAGAGCTCATCCTCGGTCAGGCCAGGAGTCACGGTCCCAGCTCTGAAAATGGCAGAACAGCATGTTAAAATGTTGTATTTTAACAGACATTTTAAAAAGGTGGAAACAGAAAAACATTCAGGTTTTGCTATGCATCTTTATAACACATTTACTCCACTACTGTAAAGACATGCGTTGTAGCACGAAGATCAGGTGAAAGCTAGATTCAAATCATGCCTCATTTAATTGACCACTTCAGATTCTTGACTCCATCACCTCACCTGTAGTTCTCTACGATTACTCTGGCCTCCTCCAGAGTTTCAGAAGACAACAGGACATTCCTGGGATCTGTGACCATGAAGAAGTGTTTGGCGCGCCCCATGAAGGTACCCTGGTCCCATCTTGGCTCCTTAATGTTTATGTTGAGCGACAACTCCCCAGACATCCTGGCTCTTCTCGGATCAGTAGCAAAAATTCCAATTATTTATATCTTTAAAAAAAACACACACACAAACAGAGCCAAAAATATGGTGTAACAATTTCCACAGATTTCTTTTATATGGGTAGATTCTAATAAATATTTCTAAGAATTAATTATACACGTTTACACCTAAAAGACAGCTAAATAAATGTACCTACTCAACAAAATTACTTAAATTTGATCTAATCCAGTTTTTTACTCAAATTGATTATCTAATTACTAAGTTAAATTAGAATGGTTCTAAATAGTCTGTTTTATATTGACTGAAACTTTAGACACAGAAAATCTGTGGCTTTATAACGCATTAACCACATGGAGGTAAAAAACATCATCCAAGAAAGTCACCTTAAAAAAGTGCTTGATTTTGAACATTTTAACGCTTCAAGAACCCTCATAATTTTTCTGTTGCACTCAGGAGTTTTCAATCACAAATGTATTTTTTTATAGCATGTTGTTTTTTTGTTTTTCTACCATATTAAATTAAATAATAACGATGCCTGTTAGTTAACTGGCTTTTAAGAAAGTACAAGGTTGGGGTTTTTAAAGGTGAGTTAAAGATAAAGGGAACATATGGCAAAGAAAATAAATCCCACTGGAATTTCTATTTGTTATATTTTGTGCACAACAAAGAACAAAGGGGTATCAAAAGGATTACTTACATTTAAAAACATTATTCAATGACAACATTCCGTCTTTGACAGGTATTAAGAACTACTTTAACAACATACAATTTTCTAAAGCTTATAAATACACTGCCTTTCAACATTACTGGCACTCCTGCTAAAGATGTGTACGAAAGTCCTAAACTAAATAGTTGCAAAGGAGACTAGGAGTATTTTTAGTTGGCACTCTTTGCTACAGTTCTCCAATGGTAAGTTTTTTAAATTTTTATCAATTACTCTATATTCCCATCTACCAAGTGGAAAGGTAAGCTAAGACAAGATAAAAACAACCTTGCTTCCAGTTCCCGATGTTGTAAACTTTTTAAATACTGATCTAACTTTAAGTGGACAAATCTGGATGAGCAGCTATTTTCTTTTTATCATTTCCAGACTTAAAAGGATCAATACACAAATGACCCCAATAGAGTGGTATGTGCTCTTGTCTTTCCCGTTTTAAAGAGTGGGGAATATCTATGCACTAGAGAGAAATTAATGAATATATTTGTAAATTAAGATTTCTAGCCAGATAATATGAACTATATTTGTTTGGAACATAAAGATCCACTGATTTTTAAATACACTGGTGCTAGTGAAGCAGTACAAACACACGTGTCCAGCTTTCAAAGAAGAGTTAGAGGTCTAAATATACAGTATGACCATAACTGGTTTAAGAAGCAGTTATTTAAATGTACAGGAGCAAAAATACAACTGCCACCGAGATAACTTAAGATCAACTTGTTATCCTCTTGTTGCATTGTTCTATTTTGTTTTACTGTGTCCTTGACTGTTAAGGACTTTGGTCACCCGTATGGTTGTGTTTTGAAGTGTTACATAAATAAAGGTGGTATGGTATGGTAAAAGGCCCTAGGAACAACAAATTGGCAGCTTTTTTGCTCTCATTAAACACTGAAGTCAAACACAAAACAAAAAACGGGAAAATAGGAATGAAACTGCACAAAACCACGATGACACAACCGGGTGACAGATGGAGGAGTCATGAGGAGCTACAGCAATGTAGCTTTCTAGCATGGTAGCTACACCGGATCCAACACGCTGGAGTGCACAAACAGTGCATCAGGGGGTTAAATCAAATTTAATCCCCAACGTTTAACGTGTAAAGATCACATCATAAAAGAGATTTCATTAATGTAGTTTAAAATGAGCATTTCCTAACGATACTGAGCCAGCTAGACCGGTTGGTTTACAAGCTAAAACCATGATGCTAGCACTTCAATTAGCGTTGGTAGGACACATTTCACGACGGAAAATATGTGAACCTAATCGGGCTATGATAGAAAATATTCAGAGAAATAAACACCGTCAGATCCAAAACACACCCGGTCCAAATACTTTGATATTTGAAAATGTATGACCTCTCAATATCACAGCACTCACCGGGTGGACCTCTGATGCCTTATCTGCTTTTAACAGTGTCGTAAAATACTCAGTTCCCAGTGGGAACTTCCCACAGTTGATTGAGAAGTAAATTATATGTTGATAAAAATCCTAACTATTCCAATACCTCATCAAATAAGGTTGCATTTAAGCTTCAGCAAGTGTTTTAATGCAACGATAATGCGACGCTACATTGCAAACACCAACAAATACGCACCTATATGGTTGCAATTGATATGTTGTAACATAATGTATATTTTTAATGTGCAGAAGTAAGCAAAGATTTTAAGCCCCCAAGTAAATAGAATATTATCGAATAAAACAAATATATAAATAAGACAGTGGAAATATAAACAAAAATTGTTTGAGGGTCAGTGAATGCAGCACCTTTATGACACATAGCCGAAGTGACACCCCGAGGGCGGGGTTAGCTGAGAGTGGGTGTGTGGGTGTGCGAGAAATGGCAATGTGTGATTGGTTGAAACACTACATAAATATACTTGCGAGGTCATTTTATTTCATACTTTTTGTGAAAGTTACTTTGAAGCAGTGAATTAGAAAACAATGTTTATATCAACCTTAAGTTATGGCTTTTGTAAACCATACAAAACGTTTCTTTTTTTTCTTTTTTATTAAAGGGCTGATATAGCAAGGAAA
This sequence comes from Valencia hispanica, assembly GCA_963556495.2. Lineage (NCBI taxonomy): Eukaryota > Metazoa > Chordata > Actinopteri > Cyprinodontiformes > Valenciidae > Valencia > Valencia hispanica. The sequence goes on from OY747711.1 coordinate 27,136,840, forward strand.
ATAAATTAACTGAATGCGTATTATAGTTTATTTTCAAAACAACAGCTCCTTTTTAAGAAGACATTTTAAAGATAGTCTAATAATGAAATTACAACGTTGGCCACTAGGTGAAGTTGTTCACCCATCTTCCTGACGTCTAAAACATGCAGTATAGCGCCGTGTTTAGCCCTAAAGAAAAAAAATATATATATGACTCCTTAAAATAACAAGGTTAGCTTGGCGGAAAATTGGACATTCATACTAGTTATTTGAATGTTTGTTAAATTAAAGTAGGCAACATAATAATGACTGCACCGCTGGAGAGGCTTATGTAAAGAGCTTACACCTCTTAAGACAATAATGGTCACCTGCAGAACAAATGAGGTGGCACTAATTCTCCGTAGGTGTCCGCTAATGCGTCATTGAGGCAGACCACTGAACGCCTGTCCGAACACCTGCAGCACAACACGGACACAGCAGGTAAAGATGTCATGCTCTGTTGTCTTTGTTTTGATCATGTGTTTTTCCCACGCCTCTAAAGAAATGAATTTAGACTAAAGTTGAAGTTTAACTGTATGACTTGCTGTGGTAAAGAGGCTGATATTATTTGGAAGCTGTTTGTTTTTGTGCACCACCTCTGAGTCTCTGTCCATGGTGCTGAATAAATACAATAACAGGTGTTTAGGAAACATATTTGATTGCACGTTACGTTGGCTTCATAGAATGTTCTTCTTATTTTTATTGACTATATGGAAATGTTTACATCTACAATTTCTGAGAGTACTTTCTCATTTTAGTTTTTTTTCCCCCCTTCAGGTTCACAGGTATCCATTTAATTAAACATGACCTTGGAGGAATCACCGGGTATCTGCGACTTCTCTGCAGACAAGTCCAGCTTCTCTGGTTCACAGTATATAGAAGCAGAAACAAGATGGTTTCAGAGGAGGCCTGTGGAATATTTTAATCTTTCTACCCGCAAACATTTGGATCCCTTCCTGGAGTTTACCATTTATTTTTAGTCACTCGTATTTCCATGTTTTTTTTATTTATTTGTAGGATCCAAGGTTATTTATTTTTGTGACTTGTGCTTAGTTCTAAGAATTATTTTGTTTTCCACTTTTTTCTAATTCGTACTTGGAGTCTGATAGAAGTGCCAACTTCACTTCCAGCCACCTTCAAAATTCAGTTAATGAGTTTGGACCAGTGAGTGGAAGCCACTACAGTTTTCACCACTGCTGCTCTTCTCAACCTTTCCCCAAGTCAAAGGCTGCCCCTCCTCCTCCTTCCTGACAGGCGAAACCAGATATTCCAGTGCCTGGATGACTAAGAAAAGTTTTTCCAGGCCTACTCGATGGCTGGCTCATTTCACCCTCCTACCTGGAATGAGATGACAAATGGAGATGGGCACCCCCACTTCATTAATGGAGGACAGGGTGGGGGATCCCAAAGTACCACGCGCTACATGCTGAAGAAACAGCAGCGCCACAGACGCAGGTCATCCTCTCCTATGGGCAGGGTCATTCTCATCAATGCACCTGTTGATGGTGAGCCCTAAACCTGGTAACTGATAACTATAACACAATTTTTGGGGCTGGAAACTGATAGGTTAGTCAGGCCTTAAATTAGTTTTGTTTAAATCAGATCACTACTGAACACTGAAGATGTTAGAGTTGAAATTACTTGAAGGAATATTTTCATCATCATTATCTTTGAAAATAAACAAATACTGCCAGGTTTTTTCCTATTCATCAAAATTATGCATCAAAATTATGCACACCTACTGTTTGTGATTAAGCATCTATCAAAAGTAAGTTATTTGATGCACTTTTTTGAGTGTATAAGAATTTTAAAAAAAGATTAGAGAGATATGCTTTGTAATGCTTAGTTTTGAACATCTAAATCATAATTAGCAGGCAAGACCTCAAAGAAAATTGGAAATTTCTATCAGCCTGGAAAAAGCTATAGATAGATGTTTATGTAATGTTTCTATTAAATTCAAATTCAATTAAATTAAAAAATACTTTTTTGATCCCAGAGGGAAATTAAGTGTTGGTATAGGTCATATAAATAATTCTTTAAGGAGTTGTTATAGATCATGATGGCTGTGGGGAGGAAACATTTTCTGTACCGGTCTCTGTTGCAGCGAAACTGAAGAAGTCTCGGACTGAAGACACTCTGTTGTTGCAGGATAGTCTCATGAAGATGCTCAGGGTTGTCCATAATTGTTTTGATTTTATGAAGAATCCTTCTTTGCATCATCATCTCTAGACATTCCACAGTATTCCCCAGAACAGCCTTCTTTATCAGATTGATTAGCCTTTTTAAATCCCTGGCTCTGATGCTGCTACCCCTTCTGATGGGTGAATATATTACACTCTCCACAACAGACTTGTAGAAGATTTGCAGCATCTTGCTGCAAACCTTGAAGGACCTAAGCTTCCTTAAGAAGTACAGTCTGCTCTGCCCCTTCTTGTAGACAGATTCCCTGTTCAGTCTCCAGTCCAGTCTGTTGTCAAGGTGAACTCCGAGGTATTTATACTCCTCAACCACCTCCACTTCTTCTCCCATGATAGAAACAGGGTTTGACTTATCCCTGTTTCTTCTGAAATCTACAATCATCTCCTTTGTTTTGTTCACATTCAAGGTAAGACGATTGTTTCTACACCATGTCACAAAGCGATCCACCAGCTCTCTGTATTCAGCTTCTTGTCCATCTCTGATACACCCAACAATTGCAGAGTCATCTGAGTATTTCTGCAGATGACAGGTCTCTGATTTGTACTGGACGTCTGAGGTGTACAGAGTGAAAAGGAATGGTGAGACTACGGTGCCCTGTGGTGCTCCTGTGCTGCTGATCACCTGGTTTGACACACAATCCTTCAGTCTCACAAACTGTGGTCTGTTTGTCAGGTAGTCGTTGATCCAGGCGATTGTTGAGGGCTCCACATGTGTCTTCATGAGTTTCTGACGAAGCAAATCAGGATGAATCGTGTTAAATGCACTGGAGAAATCAAAGAATATTATCCTCACTGTGCTGCCTGCTTTGTCCAGATGACAGTGGGTTGGTTGAAGCAGGTGGATGATGGCATCTTCAACTCCAACTCCACGGAGATAAGCAAACTGCAGCCGGTCCTGATACATTCTGGCTTGCTTACTCAGGGGTGCCAACGGGACCTTCATGATGCGGGATGTCAGGGCAACTGGTCTATAGTCATTTATGACTAATGGGTGATTTTTCTTTGGTACTGGAACAAGGCAGGATGTCTTCCACAATACTGGGACCTTCTCCTGGGCCAGGCTAAGGTTCAACCTTTGTTGCAGAATTCCACAGAGCTGCTCAAAACAACCCTGCAGGGCTTCTTCAGCATCCTGTGACCACTTTCTCACAATTCTTTTTGTCACAGGTTGCCTCTGAACAAGTGGTTTATATTCTGAGCAGAGAAAACCATCTGATTGTCGCAAAGGAGGTCTTGGTTTGGACATGTATGCATCCTTTACATTTGCAAAAAACAAATCCAAGGTCTTGTTTTCTCTTGTGGAGCAGCTGACAAACTGTTGAAATGTTGGAAGTGTAGACCAGAGCGAGGCATGATTAAAATCACTAGATATTGCCACAAATGCATTGGGCTGCTGGGTCTGTAGCTTAGCGACAATGGAACTGATGACATCACATGCATTGTCGGCAATGGCTGAAGGTGGAATGTAAACAACTGGCAAAATAACACTGGTGAACTCTCTTTGTAAATAATATGGACGGAAACTTACTGCCAAGAGTTCAATATCTGGGCTGCAGAGACGACACTTCACAGTAACATGTCCTGGATGACACCATCTGTTGTTGACAAGCACTGCTACTCCACTTCCTTTTCTTTTCAACAGTCTTTTGGTACTTTTTAAGAAAAAAATTTTTGGGTTAGTAAGATGTAAATCAAGTAAAAGTGTCTGCAGTCTCATTTAGGGTTTAAGCCATATTTAAGATATGACTACACCAGCAATCAATAGATTGTTGTTGCACTTCGTTATAAAAATGTGTCAATTAATTGTTTGTGCTTACAGTTTTACTTATTTATGTTTATGTAAGGTCAATTTTTTCGTGTTTTCTCAAACTAGTATAACTGTAAATCATAAGAAATATACTTTCTTATTTCTGTATTGGTTTTCAGGGGGAAATGTGCTTAATTTTTTAAATAATTTCTTTTGATTTCGGAGTAATTTTTAGCATCACAGCTAATTTTTTCCTTCAAACTGACGCAGGGTTCCTTTTCAATATCCTTCGGTTTTTTATTGTGTTCTGCTTGACTTAGTGTCTGATCCCTTGTCGATCTAAGTATGGACCACACTATTACACTAAGACCTGTTGTTCTTTTTATCAATAGTTGACTGTGCAAACATGCATGTCAGCTATATGGCGGTTTTGTGTTTGTAGGAGGAGACGACTGTGAAGATCTTCATACCGTGACAGTCAATAAGAGCCCAGATGGGCATCTTGGCTTTAGTGTCCGTGGGGGCTCCGAACATGGACTTGGCATATTTGTCAGCAAGGTGGAGGATGATAGCTCTGCAGGTATAGATTTAGTGTGAAATGTCATTGTTTTTTCGTGTATTTACATCAAGTTGGCGTGTTTTGTTTACATGTGACATTTTACTTTTGTTTTTCATGCTGAGTTTTATCCGTGTCTTCAGCACAGGCTGGGCTCTCTGTGGGGGATAAGCTGGTGGAGGTGAATGGGGTCAGCCTGGAGAGCATCACCATGAGCAGCGCTGTGAAGGTCCTGACAGGCAACAACAGACTGAGGATGGTGTTGAGGCGTGTGGGAAAGATCCCTGGCATCCGCTACTCCAAGGAGAAGACCACATGGTTAGACCACTGAGATACCCTGCACCCTAATATGAAGGCTACAGTACATCATTAGCTACTGTAAACACTTTTGAAATTGCTCATTGAAATACCAAACATATCCATATAGGTACTTTGAGGATCTTTAAATTTTGTCACCTTAAAACTGCAACCTTCAATGCATTTTATTGGGATTTTTCGAATGAGGATAGCACAAAGTAGCGCATGCTTGTAAATTAAGTGGGTGGGTTGGGAGTTTTTATTTTCAAACTAAAATCTGAAAAGTTCTGCATGGATATGTATTCTTCCCCTTATATTCTTATAAATTACACCACTTGTTTTCAGAAGCCTCCTAATTTGTAAATAGAGAGCATATGTGTGTGATATAATCTCAATTTAAGTACATCCGTTCTATGAAGGCCTCAGAAGTCAAGGGGAGCTGCAGAGATACAAAGCTTATAGGATAATCTCTTGCTGGGACATTAGTGCACTTTATAAACCTTGCCTTTATGTAAGAATAGCAAGAACAATGCTTTTGTTTTGAGGAAGAAGTAAAAGTCTTCCTTTAAAGTCTGCCCTTAGCAATGTAGGAGACACAGCCAACACATGGAATAAAGTGTTCTGGTCAGATGAGACCAAAATGGATGTTTTCTGCCACCCAAAATGCTATCTGTGGAGGGAAACTAACTAAACACACCTTCCCATTTGGAGGCAGCATCATATTGTGGGGATCCTTTTCTTCATCGGGGGGCAGATAAGCTACTCAGAGGTTAATAGAAATATTACAATATAGGACAAAACATGGGAATGGATAAAAATGTTGTTACAGTAATAATTGCATTATATATTCCTCGAATATTGACTCTGTGGGGCTGGATACAAATGTATATTACACTTTTCAGATTTTTACTATTGAAACATTGTGTTAAACATGCTTGCTCATCATTCCCCCACACTACATAATTATGTTGTACTTCCTGTTGGTCTATTACATAAAATCTTTATACCATATAATGAAGTTGCTGTTTGTAATGTGCTAGATGTGAAAAAGTTCAAGGTGTATGGATAGTTTTGCGATTCACTACATGATTTTGTACTGGACTGGACCCTTGGTGCTAGCACTTTTAAGCTTTGTGTGGGCCTTTTATGTGAAGCTTATCACTTGTCTAGAGCTTACACTGGTTATCTCTCTTTTGGGATATACTGTATCTGGGTTTCATGTGGCAGCACTGGATGGATTACTGCTGTGACCTTTATGGCTTTTTGATTAACTGATACTGATGGCTGTGAGTTCAGTGGATCAAGGGCAAAGCTGAGGATATCTTTTTCATATGTGTGTAGGGTGGATCTAATTCACAGACGGATGGTGGTGGAGGAGAACAGTCGTGCACCGTCAGTGGCCAGCTCAGACAGCGCTCTCCGCCGGATTGTACATCTCTTCACTACATCAGACGACTACTGTCTGGGGTTCAACATCAGAGGCGGAAAAGAGTTTGGACTGGGCATTTATGTCTCAAAGTATGAACACAAAACCAAAACTGAATCATGTCTTAGGGCAGTTTTTTTAGGACATATTTTATCAGGGTTATTATAGTTACACAAACTTGAAGGAAGAAGGTTAAGCTACACATTCTGATTTGCTGGATTGTTTTTAGATTCATTTTTGTATTTGATCAAACCAACCATGACCCAGTTACAAAACCATAACTATCTCAGTGTATACTTAAATTACTTGTTTAATATGAAACATTATATTTATCATCAAAGTAAGACCTACACTCTGCGTATTTATCAACTTCTTAGCTTCTGCATTTATGTGCTCTTTCTTCAGGTTGGACCCAGGTGGGCTTGCAGAACAGCACGGCATCAAAATGGGTGATCAAATCCTTGCTGCAAATGGGGTGAGCTTTGAGGACATCACCCACAGCAATGCAGTTGAGGTCCTGAAGAGCCACACCCATATCATGTTAACCATAAGGGTGAGAAAAAATGTTCCAGATTATAGTCATGTTAAAGGTACAGTACGTAACTGTTTTTTCTCACTCTCTGACATTATGTCCCTATTTTAGGTCAGTTAGGATTACCAAAAGGAAAGAAACTGTAAATACTGAAACAACATGTCAAAACATCAGCCAGACACAGCAGCTGTGTAAATCCTAAAATATCCAGAATTGAGGATAGAGCATGATTATTTTTACCACTACAGCCTACAGTATATGCTATATTATAGAAGTAACTCTTGTCAATAATGTAACAGCTGACTGAGTCTTTGAGTGTGGACACATAATAAATATTAACTGTTCAAAAACACAATCTCCTCTTCTGGAAAACACACAGCAGAGCAGACAGCTGGCCCACAGCACTATAATTCTCTATAAGTGTCTGGTTTTGTATGCCTGTGTGTAAGACCACACCACTTAACCTGTATAGTTTCTGCATGACAGAATCATGTGCATGTATATAAATGGGCATATGTGGGTTGTGCAGCGTGCACCAACATGCATATGCGTCCCCTCTTAGCTCATTTTACTCTCCTGATCTCAGGTTGCATGTGTGAAAAACATCCAGGGACGACTTTCATTATTCAAAGGCAGCCTGGGATCAGGTTATAATCAACAGAAAACCTAATTTTATGACTTCCTATTATCCTTTATTAGAGCTGTTGATCCGAGGCAGGCAGGAGAGGATTAACCTGTGTTATTCAACTGTTTCACACCTGAGCATCTAGGGCTTATACTCTGTGACTGTGTATTGTGGAGACAATTTATTAAAACAGGTGCTTTCTCAAGGGGAAACAGAAATGTTGATATTAAAACTGTACTGAAAAATATGAAAATAAATTAGATTTTTAACATTGTATGTTTACGTATGTGAACGTCTTTCACAGGAAGTTGGGAGATACCCCGCATACAAGGAGATGGTGGCAGAGTATGGCTGGCTTGATAAATGTAAGGGGATTTTCCAACATGAATTTCTTTTTTTTTAAAAGGTTGTTATTTAAAAATGAACTTTTATTCTGACAAACTAGCCTCATTGGGACACATACACTAAGTTATTAAATATGACTGTAGATTGTTTTTGAGAGAAATACTTACTTTAATATTTATGTCCAGAATGTGGCCTGCATTGAACAATATCATGAATATTTGATAAGGTACTTCATGTTTTTTATTTTCTCATGTTTGTTTGCAAAGTCACCTCTGATTCTGCTGCCTTGCAAAAGTATTAATTCCCCTTGAGTTTTTTAAAATGTTGTCACACCACAACAACAAACCTCTGTGCATTTTAATTGGATTTTATGTGATAGTGGGTGTACCATTGAGAAGTGGAAGGGAAAGGATGCATGGTCTTCAAAGATTTTTCTAAATAAAAATCTGAAACGTGTAGCATGTGTTTGTATTCAGTCACCCTGAGTCCTTTTTGCTTAAGTTGTTACTGCAAGTTTTTTAGGGTATGTGTCTACCAGCTTTGTGCATCTATAGATGGAATCTTTTGTCCGTTCTCAATTTGATTTAGGTCTGCACTTTGACTAGGCCTTTCTAATGCTTGCATATGTTTTGATTCATACCATTTCAGTAGTTCCGGAAGTATGTTAAGTGTTGTTGCTATGATTGTGAATCCCCACTCCACTCCCATATCTTTTGCAAATTCTTACAGGTTCCCTCCATGGTTACTCTGTATTTAGCTCCAATTACTTCTCGATTAACGTTGGCAGGTCTGGTCTCATCTGACCAGAGCACCTTCTTCCACATGTTTGCTGTATTCCCCATGCAGCTTGTGGTAAATTTTAAATAGGACTTGTCCTGATTTTTCCTTCAACAATAGCTTTCTTCATCAGTTAATACCAGATTTATAGAGTGCAGCCCAACTAACATTGTCATCTCAACAGACTCGCCCACCTTTATTTTTATTTAAACATTTTTTTTCACGTGTCCTGTCTGGCAGTGTGAAGCTCAGAATTGGTGTCTGAGTACAAAGTAGAAGCCCGACAGATTTACTATCACGAGTGGAGCACTACGGCTTTTGCTATAGTACTCCGCTTGATATATATGTGTAAGAAATCTTTATTAGAAATTGCTGTGGGGTTTTTTCTGAAGCGCCAGGGAGATGGAGACAGAAAATAAAGGGGAAGAAAGAAATAAGATGAAGAGAGGTTGGAAAAAAAGGTTAAGAGGGAGAGGGTAAGCTGAAGATACAAGAATGGAAAGGCAACAAAGAAAACACAAGAAAACATCTCAGTCCCCTTCCACACCTGCAGGATGGCAGGGAGAGAGAAATAAATGACAAAACAAATAAAACAATGCAAACTGAGAACAACACAACCACAACCCACAAATAGATATATAAAAACAATAACAGCATCACTGAAAAGCTCATGGTACCGATTATTACAAGATTGAGTCATGGTAACCTAAGTCAAACAATGTATCTGTAAACACCGGAATCCCTACACCTGTGTGTGCGTGTGTGTGTGCGTGTGTGTGTGTCTGTGTGTGTGTATGAGCATGTTGGTGCATATAAAGTTTCTCTATATAAATATTCAATAGCTGGTGTGAGGAGCCATCGATCCGCCTCCCAGGAATCGACGTAGACACGAGTGAGATCGGAGCCATAGACATCCAAAAGAGGCCCAGGCAGACCAAAGCAGGGCTGACCACACTCTTCATGGAATGAGCAGAGAAGAGCCCCCAAGCAACATCCTGTAGCTACAATGCAGGGGCCCGGGGGGCGCAGTGCCGAGCCCACAAGCTCCGGCGGCAACCGGCTTCGCCAGGGCGGATCCAGCCATGGGCCCGGAGTCCCACCCCCCAGCAGGGACCCGACCAAGGTTCAGCCGATGGGGGCCTACCGCCAAGAGGCCGTGAGGGCCATGGCCAGCCGATGGCTGACATCCGCCACCGCCACCCCAGGCCAATCCCAACGGCCCTTCCACCCCATGCCAGGGCACCACACCAATAGCCCCAGCAGACAGACGGCATCTCCAGGCCAACCCCAGCCAGCACCCAGATACCAAGTTCAACCATCAATCTCACACCGCAGAGCACCAAGACCAAGCATTCAACCAAGGTCAATCAAACCCACCAATGAACGGACCAAGCACGAAACATACAGAACAGGAGATCAAGTGGAGACACCGGACTCGACCTCCGCCATCCGACAGCTACCACCAAACAATGTCCAAACCAGCCTCTCCCAAAGGCACAGCGTCGGACCGATATAATGTTGTTTAATACCTTAGCCGTTCTGTAAACTTCTCCATAGAGTTATCTCTGACCCGTTGGCTGAATTTCTTGGTTTTTATGTTGCTGTTTGTTCACTAATGTTCTCTGACAAACCTCTTAGACCTTCACAAAACAGCTGTATTTATACGGAGATTAAATTACACACAAGTCAACTCCATTTACTAATTTTAAGTATCCTTCTAAATAACAGTTATACTGTATATTACTCTGTGTCGCTATATCACATGGAATCCTAATGAAATAGATAGAAGTTTGTGTTTGTAACATGAAAAATTGTAAAATCCTTACGGGGTATTTATACTTTCGCAAGGCCATGTTTTATGTTAGCCATTTTTACCAAGTTATACGCCTTTATTTTATTTTCTTCAAAAAGCTCACATTCCTTGTTTTTTCAGTTTGATATAACTACTCTAGAAAACAATCAGATATTATACCCAAAGGTATCTCAGTTATCTGGAACATAGCATGATCTGACATCTGATTTAAGATGCAGGATCACAATATTTGTTTTAAGAGATTAAACAAAAAGAAAGATCAGAACTCTTGCTCTATGTTGTTTTCAAAAGCTTATATGATTATATGAATATAAGGGCAGAAAGGTTGTGATTCAGACAAAGTAGCCACATATGTTGTGGGCATGAAGCCTCATGTAGTTTGTAGAGTACAAACAACTGAGATGCTCCAACATTCAATACACTAATCTGGGATCCTTGTAATCATGGATTGCTCTCCACAGTAGCCAATGGCGGCCCTGCCCTATCCTCTCAGGGTTCAGACTCCAACTCCTCTGTGTCCTCACTGTCCTCCAGCACCCCTGTCAGCTCCCTCAGTGGTCTCTCCCAGGTCCTTTTTCCTCCAGTTTTTCGGTCCGAGATGGTGGATGTGGCCATCTGCACAGAGGATTGCTCTCGACGTCAAAGCAGCACAGAGCGGACCGCAGACACTGCCATGCAGACTGACCCCCCAGCTCCAGACTTCATGGATCATCCTTCACCTTGCAGGCTCGACTCTGATCGACCGATTGGCACAGAAACCAGTCGGACTGTGGGTGAAACTGTGCTGCTGAAGGACACAGTCATACATGGGAAAGGTGAGGGGCCAAGGGACATGGGAGCAGCCAGAGAGTTGGGACGGGGCCGGGTGAGGACACCATCTGCTGGGGACCGGGATGCTGAAAAACATTCTCCTAAAACAGAAGCTCTGATGGCCCTGAGCAAACCACGAAAGCCAATCCGACGTTCCCAGAGCCACATCACTGTGTCAGGTAAGATCAGCACAATCACAGAGAAGAACTGAACTAATTAAGTTTTCAGCTTCTGACAAAAAAGTATGTATAAAGAAAAAAGTAATACAAAGAAAAGTATGTTTAATACCTGCTGAAAGGTTATTATTTTCAAAAGGTACTATTACTCTGACAAATGACACTGGAACACATATTGCAATTTACTGTGATGCATCTATTTTGCTTATTAGAGCAGGCAACCTACTGAAAAAGGTTGGTCTTTAGACATAAACTTGAGAGTAATAGTAAACATACACAAATATCAGCATGCTACAGATCTGGCCTTAGGCAGAAGTTGATTCTGGGGCCCATGTTCACTTAACTCAGGCACCAGTCACCACAGCAACAACTCTTATCATTTGTGCACTCTGCATTTACCACATGTTGTATAGCTACTAGTAAGCCCACATCATACTTCTTATACTAACTGTACAACAATATATATTTTCTAACACAAAAATCAGTCACTTCACACTATTTTGGAAATCAATAGCTTATGTATTTTCTGGAACACTATAAGTATAAATAACTTACAGGATAATTTTCCTGATTGGCCTATTTAGTCTGGTAGTGGAGTTTTGTGTGCAGCAATACCTTCACCCATCAGTTAGGATAGAGTTACAAAACTGAGGCCTAGTTTAAATTGTTTGATAAGCAACTATACTCAATTATTGTGATTTATTTGAAAACAGTTACAGTGTGCGTAAAATGTGACTCACGCAGCGGAAATCAGTCAAGTTTAACCAATAATTTGCTACTGATTCCGGAATCTCATCTAGATATCTCTCTGCTTTGAGATCGTCACAAATAATGACAAACTTTGTTTTTCCAGTGAGGGAGATGACACCCCACACCATCACACTGCTTCTACCAAAAGCAAAGCCATAGAGCCATGGTTCCCAACCTGGGGGTCCGAGTTCCCAGAAATCCCTGGGGGTCCACACAATTTTGTCTGTGCTTAGGCTACCAAAATCATATTTGTAAATATTACATTTATACAATCCAAAAGACAAAGAAAACTGTTTATATAGCCTGCAGTTAAAAACAGGATGAATAAGAACGAAAACGTACCATTGCTGTTCATTTTTTAAAAATAAAAATTTATAATTAATCATTTTTATTGCGTGTATGCAAATAGGAGTTGGGGCTTGTGGGGCCCCAGCTTGTCTTGGACACAGGCAAGGGGGTTCTCAAGACAAAACGGTTGGGAATCACTGCCATGGAGGTCTCCAGTGTTTTTAATGCAATATTTAATAATCCACTGAAACAAACAAACAAAAAATTCATGAAAGCATGGAGAAGTTTCAGCCTTTTCCTACAGTTTGTATGTAATTTTATGACAGCTTTTGACAGCGCCATTTGATAACGGATGATAAAAGTATTGAAATCAAGGCAAAGATGCATACAGTAGACTAAGAGGAAAAGAAACTAACAAATGAACAATTTTAGTATGGAGGATAACAAACTGACTGATGAGCCACAGCACTATTGACAATTAACACAACAGTAACTTAAAGTTGTTGTCTTAAATATTTTTTTATTAGAATAGTAAAAAAAGCCTGTTTAGACTGGTGACACATTTAATCAGGGTGAAACTCTGTTTTTAAGACTGATTATTAAAATCTCCTCCAACATCTTGAGCCCCTCTTTCATTTCAGGAACGAAAGTATGATTAATTTGACTGATTTAAGCTCCAGGCACAATTTGTCCAGGAGCACATAGGTTATACGGACTCAAAATATTCATTGGCTGCTGTACTCCTTCTTTCTACCTATGCATAAGAACAAGACTATAGAAAAATGTCTATCCAAGCTTGCAGGGCTAGTTGAGTTATTAGCCTATCCCTTTAAATTCCTCCAAACCACTCATCCCCCCAGGAACTGCTGGGTGAGGGAAGCAAATGGATGTTTATTTTGTACCAAGGAGAATTTTATGGTGGTTCTCCCAATAACAAATTAAAGTTGGTGTTGCTGCAATTTATCAGTACAACTCTGTTCCTGATCCCAGTGGCAGATTTACCACACCGAACAGTGATGCTGACTGCAAGAGAAATACACATAATGAAACTGCACAAAGACTAGTAAAATACATTCATAATACAGTAAGCAGCTGCCTAACTTTTAAAGGAGACTACAGTAATTACAGATCTTGCTTTTTCAATTAAAACAGCTACATAATGTAAAAGATTTTATTTAAAGAAACAACTATCCCTTTTCATATTTAGAGAAGAAGAAAAAAGGGCAACAAAAGGAGAAGGGCTCAGCAGAAGGTAAAACAAACCTGCAGCGCTCCAAAACCTTCGTCAACCTTTTGTTCAAGAAGGACCATAAAGAGAAGAGGTCTCCATCTCATCATCCTGGTAAATACGCTGTCACAACATTCTTTGTCCTCGGGTTTACATAGTGAAAAAAACTGTAAATATTTTAAAAACCAATTTACCAAAAATCAAACCTAATAATAACTTAGTAATGTGGGACTTTATGGAGTGACTGTAACTCAGGTGGTAGGAATTCGTCCTGTAATCGGTGGGTTGCCTATCCCCGCTCTGTCGGTCTCGGTCGTTGTGTCCTTGGGCAAGACACTTCCCCCCATTGCCTGCTGCTGGTGGTCAGAGGGTCCAGTGATGCCTGTGTGGCTACAGTGTAGTAGCTTGCCACCATCAGTGTGTGAATGAATGATTAAATGACTAAACGAAGTGTAAAGCGCTTTGTGGTCCTCTGACTGAAAAAAGTGCTATACAAATGCAGGCCCTTAACTATTTTATTAACTTAGTTTTTTTAGCCAATTTTATGTACAAAACAAGATACTGTAGCCTTTTAGTCTCTGTGTACAAGTCTTTGAATGGCACTGCTTGGCAGCGTGTTGACCTTTACATTTGCATCTCAATAGATTAGAATATTATTGAAAAGGTCATTTATTTCAGCAATGAAATTCACAAAGAGAAACACATCATATAGATGAATTACACACAGACTGATGTTTTTAAGCCTTTATTTAGGTTAACCAACAACAAACACATACATACATACATACATACATACATACATACATACATACATACATACATACATACATACATACATACATACATACATACATACATACATACATACATACATACATACATACATACATACATACATACATACATACATACATACATACATAGTTATTTTGAAAAGGTATTTTTAATCAGCCTAATTGGAATACATATTCCAATTTACTGTAATTCATGTGTATAACTGGCGGGATCTGAGCAGGGCAACCTTTGTCGTGTGATATTCAGATTATCTCTTAAAATAATTCAAACTTTTTTTCCTCTGGCAGGTGGTACAAATGTTTGTGCTATTTTGTGAATTGGTTAATTAATTCTGCTCTTTGGTGTGTGGATATGCTGTACTATGTTTCCCATTGGGGACAAAAGAATTTACCATTGAACCTCATTCCTAGAAAAGGAGCGAAGTCGTCCGTTTCAGCTCTTTACTTCTCCGAAGGAATCCCGTGCCGGCAGCCCACTACCCAGTCAAGAGACGTTGCAGCATGTGGAGGATATGTCAAAGAAATTGCTCAGTCCAGATGAGGTTGCTGCAGTGATGAGACATTGTCGGCGGGTGAGCTACTCGGCTAGAATTACCCATTAACGCCCTCTTTTGTGTGTTTTGGCTCTAGGAGATTGACCTGTAACATCAGCTGTTCTCTTTGTAAACTTTAGTATGTAGTGTTATTCCCCATGTCAGAGGGTGTTCTTCAATGATAGACATGTCAGGCAGCAACTGGGACAAAAGAAAGATTTAGCCTGTAAAATAACTCTCAAATATCTGTCACAAAACAGTACTTTCGTGTTTTTGAGTCACACAAAACTGCAGTTAGCTCATCTAATCTGTTTAGAGCACAGAGTGATTTACCTGTAACGAACTGATTAAAGACCCAAAACTACACACAAGTGGACTGTAATTTAAGTGCACTCCTGGATGAGAGAATATTAAAAACAAATGTAGCTCATTTAAAGACAAGAAAGCTTCTAGAAAGTTACCTTTCTCTAGAGGACATCCAGTGGTATACTCTCTCTTATAGCCCAAGGCAATGAAGGAAAACAAAAACAAAAACAGAACACACAAATGGATTATATTTTTTTTCAAATACCAGATCTATTGATGTAAATATAGAGAAAGCTCTATCTGGAATTGCTGAATATGTCATAAAAATATGTTTTACATCTTAGCAGTTGTTTCTGGAATCTTGTAGAGTTAAATCAAAAATCTTTCTTACTTTTTGTTGTTGTCTTTCTCACAGTTTTTGTCTGACAATGTGATTGAGGATTTGGTACGCCCCCTGCTGGCAATCTTGGATCGGCCAGAGAAGCTGCTTTTACTCCGAGAAATAAGGTATGCTTCAATCCTTTCATTCTCCAGCACCACATACTGTGTAAGTGTGGGTTAGGATCTGATACTGTCTTCTGCAGGATGCTGATACCCACTACTGAGTTGGGTCTTTTTGACAGACTGGTGATGCCGTTTGAGCTGGAAGCTTATGAGATCCTCAAGAGTCGTTCTAGTAAGCTAAAGCTTGTACCTCCCAATTTTTTTTTATTGTACATATTTCCTAAATATAGTGTCCTGCTTGCGGGACTGAAAGAAAACTCAGTTGTAAAAACCTTTAAAATACAGCCAGAAAGTGTATAGAAATTTTAGTTTTTTGCTTATTTATTCCAGTACGCTCACCAGCTCTTCGCTCACCTCGCAGTGGAACCCCTCGTCGTCACCTCATCACCCCAATCCCAGGTATGTGAGCTATTTTTCTCTGACAGATTCTCCTTTATTCCTTATGAATATGGAATGCACTACAAGGGCCAGTTTTTTTCTCCATGTTGCTTATTTCATATTATTTATATCAAATTGAAAACAGCTGCATGCAGGTTACATCTTGCTATATGTATGTTGTTTATGAATACCATCACACCTTGCAATGATACAAATACAGAAAACAACTATGCACATCGTTGTGCTCCCACGGCACCTCATCTATCAAAAACTGGTGTTGATTTGGACACAGAAAGAACACGTTTCATATCTAATAAATCTGGCAGCTGTGAAAAGTTGTATGTGTACCACGCCAATTCATCCTTTAGGGTCCTAGCTCATATAATTACCATGTGGATGAATGATAGACTTTGAAAAAGATATAAGTTGATAAAAGATATAAAATATAAGTTGACAGGCCCATATCAAAGTGCTGGATGAGGGCCTTTCATCATCTGAAAGCACTCAGATCCACATCATCTGATGTTAAACACAAATAATGGCCAGACAATGTCACAGCCTTTCTCGCTCAGGCACAGAAAAGTTCCTCCGGCTGATTCAAGCCAGACCAATCTGCCCTTCTACTGTAAAACCCCAAAGAAGTTCCCACAGTGGTGTGTTCAAATGCTAGCTAACTCAATCTCACGCTGAAATGTCCTGCTGTTGAAGCACCCAAGCAGGGAATGCAAATGGACCGTCATGCCTTTGAAGAATCAGGTTTCCTTCTTTAAATGCAGGTCTCTTTTTGGGTATATCTCCATAATTGCATGCCTTGGGAAATGAAATATACTCAATAGCCACTCGCCACTTTGCATTAAAGCTGCACACTCTCTGCAGGACAGATGAATAAATATATACAGAAAATAAATCCCTGCTTTGAGACAAACTTCTATAATTTTCAATCTGGCTTTGATTCCAGTGGTGCCAAATCCAGTGATAACAGGTGAGGGTAAAAAATATTGCCCTGATGCACCTCAAAAGTAAGACAGATTGGGTAGTAGCCATTCTTAATGAACCGATTCCCATTTTGTGGCAGAAATATAAGATTTTCATGAATACTGAAAAATTTTAAGAAGAATATGAGAAGATGGAGGATGAGTTTTACTGTGCTTATGTTTCCCCAGACTACAGGGGTGGATTTCACCTCCAGCCAGTTCATGACACACAACAGGAGCGTCAGCTCATCGAAGATTTTGAGAGACTTCGTTTGGCCAGTCAACAGTCAGGTTACCTGCCACCGTCCCGTGCCTTCACCCCGCTGCTAGATGTGCCTGTAGATAACTATGTATCTTCCACTGCACGCTCACGCACCCCAAGCCCCTCGTCCAGTCACAGTTTCCTCTTCACTGGATCACCACACAACACCCAGCGGGGACGCCAATCTCACCTCTCCCCGAACAGGAGAGAGAATGGGGCACCGAGATACGACCAGGCATCCTTGCTGTCTGTGTCAGACCGTGGAGATACTGCTCCTGAGCGTGGAAGGTCACCTATAAGGAACAGCCAAGGCAGAGGAAGGAGGGAAGGGAGTCCTGATAGCATATATGGCAGACAGAGCAGACAGGATGGCTACACTGAAGTCAGTGTGCGGGTTCCCTCGCAGAAGAGAGAAAGAACCCCTCTGGCTGATGTGTTTGATTCCCACAGAGGCAGAGGGAGTGGCCTGCAGATAAATGGACGCTTTCAAAATGGTCAAGAAGGAAGAGGAACTCTACCAACTGAGGAGTATGAAATCACAACACTGATCATCTCCAAGGCCAAGCAATCACTAGGTAAAAACCACTTTTTAAATATATATTTACAGATAATTGCAGTGCCAGCATCTAAAAATGGATGTAACTTGGGTACGTTTGGATGATGTGGAGGCTTCATAGTTACCTAATAAGAAAAAGAATAAACATGTTTTTTCAAGTCTGGTTACAATGCAGGAGTCTGATACATGGATGAATTACTATTGAAGCTAAGTGAGTCAGATTAGCTTCCTCTGTTTTAACTGGAAAATGTCAATGAAAATCTCACATAGTGACTGCAAAAACAATTAAAAAACAAAAAAGTAGACAAAAACCCCCAGAAATGCATACAAAAAAAGCAATAACAAGACAAAAAAACTGAACTGAATTCAATTCACTGTGATTAATGGATCAAAATTACAACAAAGGTCCTTTCAAGATGGTCATACTTTGGCATAAAGGAAAAAAACTTTACATTTTTCTTCTTTTGGAAGACAGGGCAAAAGCTATCATTTATGTAAGCTTGTTAAATAACACAAACATAAACACAAATAAAATAAAAATCAAGAATAGTATTACCACAGCAAAAAAAGGTTCAAAAGAACCACATGACATGACCATGACAATCAAATGTGATGAAAAAATAATTGTAGCAACTTAACAAAGGGATACAGAAAACAGAAAAACAACAAAAGCTGCAATATATAACACACACAAAAAGAAACCAAAATTACAACAACTCAAAATGACGTGGTCGTTATTTAGCCTTTTCTCTGCTTTGTACTTTTGTAGTTCATATTGTTCATACCTTACTTTTTGGATACAAAAAGGAACTGTCTGCCATTGGACGTATTGTATCCCATTTTGACAACTGATGATTTCATGTAACTTCCTATAATCTAATTATAGTCTTCTTTGAGAAGTTGTGATTATGCAGTTCTAATAAATAATATACTTGCAGGAGGTCGCTCAGAGCTATTTATATCTGATCAGGGGTTAAAATCAGTCATGACCTAAAAGAGAACTTAGATCAATGGGAATGAGTTCGAATGTGAAATCTTCTTTAAGAAAGGCAAGTTAAATGAAATTAAACAGGACATTGGAGCATTAGCATTATTAATCTCCAGGGTTCATCAGAAATGTTGTGAAAATAAGACTGATATGGAATAGTTAGCCGAAAGTTAAGAAATAATAGAACGTTGGGACAAAATGATGGATACAGAACGCAGGTACAGACAAAAAGTTGTTATTTTAAATTTTGTTTGGTCTCATCAGTTGATGGACTAATGCCCTATACATGTCAGAGCCCTATCTATATTATTATATTTCTGTATTTTACAGGTATTAGCATTTCTGGGGGTATCGAGTCTAAGATCCAGCCTGTAATAAAGATTGAGAAAGTTTTTCCAGGAGGAGCTGCATCTACAAATGAGGCTCTGAAGGTAGGCATCTTGTAACAGTTTTCCAAATATTTTTTCACTCAGAATGTTTGGCAGATTTACGTCCCTTTCCCACAAACCTGAGTAAATATTTACAAAGCAATAAACACATTTTCCAACTTTCCACCAAATGTAATTCAGATTTTAACCAAATTCTTAATATCTCAGTGTTCCATCTTGGTTCAAGCATGTTATCGGATCTCTGCTCTGTGGCTATGTTGAAGGAGGTATTAGCTTATGTTAGAAGTGTGCAGAAGGAGAAGATGAGTGGAGAGCCATCTCAGGTAGCACATCATCTCTATTATTAATGAGGTACATGGGTGCTGGTCTGCTAATGTATTGGTAATATATTGCCTGCACAGTTGCTTAATAGTGGCTGATGATCTTGGTCAGATTCCTTTTAAACACTTGATACACCAAGTCTTTCACTAAAGGTCAGTTAGAGTGCACATTACAGAAACTAAACATACATTGCCCATTCTTGAAAGAAGAGGGCATTCACAAGAAATTGCTGCAGTGCTAAAAGCTGGAAGTGGCTGTTAACCTTGATTTAAATATTATTGTGTATAATAAATGTAAGTTTTATTCACCAGAACTGTCAACTAGCCTAATATGAACCCCCTCACCATTAAGGAAGCCCATATTATCCCTAATCTTTTTGGCTAATATTATTCAAAAGCTAGTTGAACAAATTAATTCACCTTTCTTTACTGACCCCCCCCCCCCCCCCCCCCCAAAAAAAAAAACCCAAACAAACAAAGAAATAAATAAAACAAAAAACTAATGTCAGTAATGTCTTCTTTATTTTTCTGTCAGTTTTCAGACCTCACAAAAGCATTGAGACTGCATTGGTAAAGGTTTTAAATGACAATTTTCTATTGGATCTCAGTTCTTCTTCTGACACAATCGATCATATATACCAATATATTAATTTACTAACATACTGAAAAGGTAGATGGAATGTTTCTGTACCATGCTTAAGTAGTTCAGATCAGGGCTACTTTGTTTTATATGGAAATTATGAAGCTCAAGGAAAGAGGTTTGCATGTGAGGCTCCTAAAGGCTCCATTCTTGGGCCACTTTTTTACAATATCTATTTGCTCCAACTCTTTGATCTGATGAGACACAACTTTATATTTCTGTCCCCCCATCACCACAATCACTTACAGTCACTAACATGTGTCCAGAATGTAAATAAATGGACATATGAGAATTTTATCCATAGTTTTTGGTTGCATAAATGCAAGGTTGTAAATCAGGATTAAATTAGTGTCAATAAGACTAAGTGTTACAGACTGTGCAAGACATGCTAGATGTCATTACAGACTAAATGTTAACCTTCATATGAAGTATATTACTTAATTAGCCTTCTATTACCTTGTGATATTGCCAAAATAAATTCTTTCCTGTCTAATCCGTCTAAAAATAAACTGCTACATACATGCTTTAAAAAAAAAAGTAAAAAAAAAAAAATGACATATTATAAAATGTTAATAGTCTACAAAACACTATTTCTTGGGGCTGAATACTTTCCAGAATTGATTTTTAGGTATGAACAATGTACTGTTAATATTTTAATATCATTTACATGAAGCTTAATTTGTGTTATTTTTTTAAGGTATTAGATGCTGTGATTATTTTAATATTTATTCATTTATTTTTCTGTAAAGCAGTCAAGAGTTATAGAAATAAACCTGGCTTACCTTACCTTCACATTATTGTACAAGTCATGAGTTAGTGAAGCACTAGAATTTGCCCCTTCTAGGTATTGGAATGACTAGAGAATTTTTCAGCGACAACCATCCTTTTTTAGCCATCTCTAAAAACAGACAGCTTGTTGGCTACTTGACCCTGACTGAGATATATGCCTCCATGCTTCATGTTATCTGTTGTTTCAACCTCACACCTCACAGCTTGGCAAGTCCAGTACTTCTAATATTAGCTGCATGGTTCATTCCTATCTCCTTCCTCTCTGGAAAAGGAAGTAACACCTGGGCAGTACAGTGTTAACATGTGTCCTGTCTCCTTCATGATAAACACTGAGTAATTTTGGTTAGTGCGTAAGAGCAGTCACACACTATATTGCCAAAAGTACTCATTCACCATATAAATCATCATCCTTAGGTGTTCCAAGTAGTTCCATGACAGCAACACATAAAATGGCAGGGGTTGCCAACTTTCCGTAGAGTCCTTAGCTCCAGACATCCAAAGTTCATGTGGCTTTCACATTAGGTCCAAAAGAGATCTTCATGGGAAGGGTTTCCATGGCTGAACAGCTGCATCCTAACCTTACATTAGCAACTGCAAAAAAAAGCTAAAGTAAAGCACATCACCAAAGTACGAGAGCAGAGGTCAGCAGCCTATACAACCCTAAGAGCCATTTTTGCCCTCTGTCCACCTTAACAGAATTTGTTAGTCACAAAACATGGATCTTCAAAACAAAATAGTTGAATATAATAATCACTATAGGTCATTTGGTTAGATTCTTAAATTACAGAACAAAAGTTTTTTGTTTTGTGTTCAGGTTTAATATATTTTCTTGAATTTGATTTTGAATTTTTCTAGAAAATTAAAAAGCATAAGCAGGTGTCATTTTTTGTGAAAATGGAGTTCATATATTATATGAAATGTAGAGGAAAAACTGCTAAAGCTAGCATTTTTTAATTACCTTTACATTTGAAAACATTGCTCAATTCTTGAGCAGTTTTTGGAGGATGTAAAGAATCAAATGCAACTCCAGAGCCGCAGGTTGTGGACAACAGGACTATAGAGATAGATACACGTTCTCTGGAGTTAAGAATTATTCTGCTATGTCTGGTAATTCAATGGACACGTCTGGGTTTGGCAGTTGCCAGGTGACAGCACATCACCTCACAAAGGCTCTTCTGAAAGAATAGTCAAATATTTCCCAAAACACACTTCAAAACCTTGTGAAAAGCTCTCCCTGAAGACTTGAAGCTGATATAGCAGCAAAGGTTGGTCAACATCATGTTAAACACTTTGAACTAAAATAGGATGTCACTCATTCCTTGGAGTGTGAAGGCAGACCAGCAAATACTTCTGTCAATATAGCATATATCTAGATCACTATCTGAAGTCTATGAAATTGGCAGATAAAAATCTTGATATGAGTTAGATCTGTATTTAAGGGAAATTGTGCAACATTTTTGGCAGCCTATAGTATCTTTTGCCCTCTGCTGTTAAAAGAGGAAATCTCATACAGCTCTAAAGAGGATGGGCAAGATCAAAATGTGAACTGTGTAATTCAAATAAATACAGTTAAAAATGGAAAAGCTATTTTTTAAGCTCGATTGGTTAACTGGAGCTAAATATTTTCATGGAGAGCTAGTGAACAACATAGACTTTGGTTTGTGGTTGGGATAAAATTAGGGTAGGGCAGATGTAATTACTTACATAAACCATTGATATATACTGACTTGATGTGATTAGATACACATCTAATGAATAGAAAAGGGAAAGAGAAAATTGAGCTGATTGCTTGTAACAATAGCCTTGTCCTTGTGTTCTTCTGTGTTACGGCGTTGCTAACCTTCGCTGAGACAGTGCGCATGAGGCAGGTGCATCCTCATCAAACACTGTTGACATCAGAGGAAGTTCCTCTACTTAGAGCTCAGAAGATTTGCAGCCATATCCTAACATCCTGCAGGAAACTGTACAAATCCTGCGCATGTGCAGGTGTTTGAGGCTTTTGGTTTTCTTTCACTGACCTTGTGCTGAAGGGGAAACTTTAAAATGGGCATGCAGTCATGGTGTGACTATTTCAAAAATAATGGGAGAGTCTCTATAGTTTGTTTGCCATGAATTATTTTCTCTGGAGGACTTTTGGAGAATATATATTTTATTGGAGGAAAAAAAGAATCAATAGAGCCTCTAAATGTTTATTAGACAAAATAACTGTGCATTTATAGGCAGGGTATGAGCTGATGTCCGTCGATGGCGAGAGTCTGCAGGGAGTAACTCATCAGCACGCTGTGGACGTCATCCGCCGTGCCTTCAGCAACAAGGCCAAGGATCCGATGGTTTTTGTGGTCAAGGTCCCGAAGATGCCCCTCATCCCCACCGGATCTATGAGACCTGCTGAGTAGACTCTGTGTGCCTCACCAGCAGACTGCTGACTAAGTATAAAAGACAGCAACATCTGCAACTACTGAGGGAAATAAAGTAAATCAAGCAGATTGTTGTAAAGTTAGTTAGAACCCCTTATTTGCCACATCAACATGTGAGGTGAAGTCCTTCATATATGACTTTTGTAACATTTTACTAAATGCATGCACTGTACATCAGTTCTGTTATTGATATGTTGTTTTTTTTTTACATAGGATGGTCTATGACAAGATTATCATTTGATTAATTGTATGCTTTTAGTTGACAGCGTGCCACTGTTCCAATAGGACTAGCCGTGACCTCAGCACTGTCTGACAGTGGACTGCAATTTACTCTTTCCAACCCAGCAGCCCTCGCAAAGACCGCTAGAAGGAGATTATCCCAGCTTGTGTTATGAGATTTATAGATTCATATCCAGATTAAAGCCCTGTATTATGTCAAAACTGAGAGTTTGATTTTTAGTGGATGTCTGGAATAATTAAAATGTTCTCCTCTGTATTTTTATTTTATTTTTTGGCAGAAAAGTTTGTACTCTAAAGCAATCCGCCTCTTTAGAGGCTTAATTACAACAAAGCTTATGCAGACATGTAAAGAACCTGTAAATCACATCATTGGGAAAAGCAGGACTTGGATGCTGGTGGCATGGTTTAAATCAGAGCAAGGGAGTGGAGATAAGAGCAGGAGAATGTGCTGTGCATAGTGCCTTATTTCTGTGGAAGAGCAGCAGTTGAAGGAGAACACGGATAAAGTATTACTCATGATGTATTCCGACGTGAATGCTTTATGTCCACAGATGTTGTTGAAGTTTAAGGATATAATTTTTGTGTCAACGTTTTTGAGTTGCTACAAAATACAGGGGTAGTTTTAAAGGCTACATTTCAATATTTCTTAACGTGAAATTACTGATTTTTAAACGTGTCCTTCTAAGAAATAAAGAAATAAGTGGTAATATATGATATCTCAATTTTGAGTGGAATTGTGCAATTTATCTTAATGAAACAAAGGAGACCCTGGGCATTTTTTACTATATGTTTTATCTGATGTGTTAATCGATCCTGGATTCTCAATTGTCATTTTGTATTTGGTTTAACTGAGATTCTCTTGCTTGCATTTTGTTTGTGAAAAAAACCCTTGTGTTTCCCTTAAGGTTTCCAAATGATCTTGGCCAAGATGCATTCAAACCATTTATTCATTAAATCATGTTATTTTAACTGGACATTTAACAGGTAAGATCACATTTTACACCCAAATGCATTGCCATACACTTTCATGGCCCTTGAATACTTACATGCTTTGGCACATTACAACCACAAAATTCTATGTATTTTCTTGGAATTTGAACTCAGGACTACTGGTTAGTAGATGTGCTCACAACTGTGTTACCACGCAGCCCTAATTTAAACAAATAAACCTTAAATATTGTATCATCTGTTGACACTGACTTTGTCCAGCAGAATTCTAGTCTGCCCCCAGGGTCTTTAACAAACAATGGTCTTCAAGTAAAGCAGCAGCAACTTGGCATCCACACAACCCTCCCAGATGATGATGCACTATAACAAGGCTGATCCTGCCATTTTAAAAAATGCCCCGAAATATTTCCCTATTATCCATAAATTGCTAGAGCCTGATTTTCAATTCTGTTGTACTTTCACAATGACAGCTTGAGCAATCTTTGAAAAATATCAGTAATGTTTTTTGTTTTAGGTGTAATGGAATCCAATGATGCAAGACAAGGATCGACCAAACAAAAATATTTTTTGCAAATGTTCCCACTGCATTTACATTTATGCTGTTAACAGGGTTTTAAGTTGTGTTCAATAAAACATGGGAGTTTATTTTCTGAAATAAGAGTCAGAAGTTGGGGCTCTAAAACCCAACCTAAATCGAGTCAGTTTCAGGTCTTATAAAACGCCATAGGACTGAAATATTGTGTTGTATGAAACTATTTTAGAAAGACTTCCTAATACCCAGGACCTTGCTGCAAGGCAACAGTGCTACTAACTTGCCACCATGCAGCCTATTTTTTGGTAACATAAAGAAAACTTTTTTCTGTGAACCACTTCTCTTTTTTGATGATTATCTAGATTTAGAAATTATTAAAAACTAGAAAAGCACTCGGAGCGCAGACCTCTGCCAAGGCAGCTCAGTCCCCCCCAGACGGTGGTCCGGATCACCCCCAAAATCGAATCACATGTCCTGGTCCCACTGTAGACATTTCCTGGAATTTTCATCAAAATATGAAAATGTTTTGAGTTATGTTGCTAACAGACAGAAACTAACAAACAAACCCTGGCAAAAACATAACTTTCTTGGCAGAGATAACAAAACTGATACATATTAAGGAATACAGGATACCTACAGGAAATCTGTAATATTAGATCATATTTCTAAAAAAACAACACACTTTTTTAGTTGTTTACCTAAACCTTATTTCTACAGTTAACAGAAGACATTTTAGGTTTATTTATGCTGAAATACAAAACATTTAAAAAAGTTTAAAAAATACTCAAGAGCAACTGTAAGGCAGATAGCTGACTTTAATGCAAAACAACACATTTAGCACACTTAGTGCATCTTTTGTGTTCAAGGTAACAGAAACAATTACTTCAGTCATTTTTAAGGTGTGGCAACTTGCTCTTTAATTAAAAACACTGTCATTTGTACATGTATTGTACACATAAAAATATACACAAACAGCTACATACTTTATGAATTAATGATAACAAAGAGAAAGTAAAAATACAAAAGAATGCTCACAAACAGGATGAAAAATGCCACACAAAAAAACAAAACCGTTACGTTGCTTTGGTCTAGTCACAGTGGCTAAATTGGAAATAGATATCCTGTCTAAATAAAAGACATTGACACTTTTATACTGCTTAGTGTTTTACATATTTACATAACAGATAGTTATGGTATTTTGAAGCTAGTATATGAGAAAACCTAAGCGTATGAGTCAGAAGCATCCTGTGCTTGTTAATGTGCTGAGTAACAGTCTACGTCTGGTTACAGTGAATGTGGCAGGATAACCAAAACTGAGCTACTTCCCATTGCTTTACCAAAATAATGTGTACACAGTGCTTAACACTCTCGAGTATTTCATGAACCTCAATAAAAGTGTTAACGCGCAACATACTGAAATGACTGGAAACTAACAATTTCTTGGCTTGCATCGGTCGTCCCTGACATTAATAAAAATGTCCCTCAAAATAACAGTCTCATGCATCTTCTAAGCAAATGCTGTGACAAAACGCAACTGGGAGGTCATGGAAATCAACTTAAGGATAGCTCAAAAATAGTGAGAAAAAGGCAAAGATGAGCAGAAAACAAAGTAACTCCCTTCGGTTTCATCACCTACTTCTTACCAGGTTTGCTCATCAGAATGTAACATTTTCAACACATATTATATAATGTAAACATTAACTTGTCATGCATTACAGTATTAGGTGCACGCGTTCTCTCTCCAGATGCTTCCGTTTGTAATTGATCCATCATCTGAAACATTGGTATATATGATCTACATCAATCCACACCAGTATTACAGCAAAATATATTCAGATGCTAAATATATGTATAAAAAATATACAATGTTTCCTCCATTGAATAGATTCCCATGTTTCAATACTATTTTTCCTTAATATAGATTCTTTACAAAATAAAGTTCTCAGCAGCCCTATAGCTATATGCTCAGTGTCACACACAGCCCTGCATTTACTGTAAAAATGTTTCCACGCTCCGTGAAAAGCCTGCTGGCTTTGAACACTGCAGAAGCAAACACCTCTGCAAACTCTCACTTCACCTGAGCCTGCTCCTTTAGAAATCTCCTTAAAGACATGTTAACATGCTACTGTCACCTCCAATAGCATCTAGTGAAAATAATTAGACCAACTACCATGAACTCGGAAGTACTGCTAGTACTGACATCAAGGACATTAAAATAGTGCATTAGTTTACAAACACTCATCACAGGCATGAAAACTATATTGTGTTGGGCTTTTAATGACACATTAAAAACATTATTTTATAGGTGGCCTGATAATTTGATAATTACTTAAATGAGTCTTTAGACAACATTTGGGTGCAGAAGTTTGAATGTTACCCTGCTTTTTCCATTCCAAAGCCAGTTTTGATTTGTGTTTAGGATCACTGTCCTGTTGAAACTCCTGAATTGGAAATCCAAGGAGAAATTAAAAGAATTTAGTGAAATTTCCTGTTGGTCATTATCGCATCCACTTTGTGCAATGCAAGAGTACTTCTAGCAACAACACAGCCCCTCAACATAGTGCTGAGACCACCCACATGGGGTGGGAACAGTGTTCTTTGATTTGAACGCTTCACTTGGATTCCTCAAATCATACTTTTTGTCATTGTGGCCGACCAGCTCAATCTTTGTCTCGTCTTATAAAACTCTCTTCAAGTAGACGGTTGGCTTGTCCATGATCAGCTACAACTTTCAGTCATGCTTGAAGGAGTTAATTTAGGATCCAGTGTTGCTTTCTTCATCAGAGAGGGAACTTTTGGGTCAAATGGTTGTCACTTGCGACACAACTAAGCACTACAACTAAATAATTATTCCTGTAGCAACCAATAATCTAATATTTTTTTATGTAAAAAGACAATAAATAATATTTTGTGTAAACAGTGTAATTAGTTATTAGATTATCGGAAAATGTAATAACTGTGTAAGACATGTAGATTACATGACCACCTAAATGTGCTTCACAGTATTTAATTTACAATTCTTCCATACTATGAATTCCTATATCTAATCAAACATTCTAAATAAAGATTTGTACAATAGATCATTCTCAAATAGGATCTTATGACCATAATAAGTAGAAAGAGTGCTGCATAGTGTGTATCCTTGATAAATTAATGCGACAACTATTCCAACTATGTATTTATTTTAAGACACAGGCCTTTTAATGTATTTCACCATTATTGTTAGTAGATTTTCAAAAGCATTTCTAAAGTCATAGAACAATATGACAATATGTTGAAAACTATTTGATTAATGACTTTCTTACATTTAATACTGAAAAAGTATCATGTTATTGGCCGCTATTATAAGTCTTTATTAAATTATTTGTTACTATATTTGCAAAAACATAATAAAACTGGTTTTGAAATAAATAAAGCTGGCAAACAATAAAACTTAGACATCAACACTATTGAAATATATGGACTAGGCTTAAAAAGCAGAATATGTTACGACCATATCCAAAGTAATAAGACCTGCTATTTATACTGAGGGATCATGGTGACGGTTACAAAAAAAAACATGCGAGTGAGGTGGAACTTACTAAGGGACATTTATTCAAATATTAGCATGAGTGTATGTATATATTTGAATGATTATGTATAATTTGGTATTTTGGAACTTGTACAGATTAAATAAAACATTGATTTAATTCAGGTTTGCAGAACCAATTATCTTTTTTTTCTAATGCATTGAAGCTGTTTTTTGCCAAAACAACAAAGTTAAAATGACATTCATACTGATAATGAGCGTGTGTAAACTTTTGACCTGCACTGTGGGAGTCAGAGAGAAAAAGAAATCCAAAACAGAAACTAGACAAATCCTAAACCTGTGATGCCACACAAGACTGTAATCCTGTAAGTTTAATAATGGTTTGGGTTTAGTTTCATCCGGGTACTAATAGTTGAAAAAGATAAAAATAGGTCCAATGAAGCAGAAAGTTGGAATAGAGAGAAAAAGAAAAAATAGAAATATTTATAAACCCTGGTGATATCTGCCATGCTTCACCTCTTCCCCGAGCTAAATAAGGGCTTGCTACATTGTCTGAACCAGATTTGTGAGGCACAGCATGACTAAAAACATGAGTTCAAAAGGAGGATTTGCTTTCTTTGAATCCTGACTCTTGGTGGGAATCGGCACTATGAAATGTCCACAAGTAAACAAACTAAGAGCTCAAACATTAAGTTAATCTTCAGTATGACTTTTCTGATTTTCTTCAGAAGAAAACAGCCTATTCTCAAACAAAGGAGAGCTGGAAAGCTTGGGAAAAATCATGCCATGTTTCTCTTAGTGAGCTAAGCAGAGATGAGTAATGTTTCTGGAAACAGGTTACCACACGTGCTGTAATAAAACAAACTGCAGCCAAAGTGCCTAAATTACAACAAGTCTTCTAACTTATTTACAGGTTGATAAATGAGGACTCTAAACTGTAAATGCGGTGAAGTTGGTTGTTTGTGGCGTCACAGTTTAGACTGGTCACTGCTAACTGAACTGCTGTGTTGACGCCTGAATATATATACTGTACATGCTGGTGGCCAGGTGATTTATATTGCAAGCAGCCAAGAAGCTTAAGTGCATGATCATGTGATTGCTCTGTAGGGGATGTTTTTGAAACATATATATTTTTTGCTTTAGGTTCATGTTTAATTTAAATACCCTGATTTGAAGATATTCTGAGAATGACACGCTCCTCACTGCTTTTGGTCTCAGAAAGAATGCAGTCTTTGTGCTGGCTTAGTGGAGGTAAAGACCTAATAAAAACACTGTAGGAGATGCCATATAAGGATTTAGTGGGGTATATCTGTGTTAATGGGGAGTTACAAATGGACCTTTGGGAGTTGTTCCCTTTTTAACAGTGATGAGAGCTCTGTCAGTGCTCCATGTAACAGCCACATTGAATCTAGTGCAGCATTTGGTCCACAGTTTGGTCAGTTTGGTTTGCATCTTCAGGAACTGTAGTGCGTTTTCTCCATGTTGTGTGCATATTTTATTGTATGACGTGCATGTGTGTTTAGATTTCAGTGGCAGTGATTTCCTCAAAGTGGATGTCGTTGCTGCCGCTGCGGACCTCGTAGTCCTCCATGTCCCTGTTCTCCAGCTCCAGACTCAGCTCCCTCATCACTCGCTCGAGATCACGGTTGCGGCGATACATCTGGATGTAGTTCTGCTGCAGCTGCTTCTGGTAGCGGATTACCTGGGTAAAAGGGGAAAACACACTATGTAAATAAAATAAGGAGTAACTAACGATGTGTGAAATAGAGAATTTTTGATTTTTACTTTTTCTTTCTCCTCATGCCACACCCTCCTCTCTTCCTCAAAGCGTGAACGCTGCTCTTCGCCAGTTCTTCTCTCATACATAAGCTCAACTTTCAGTCGATCCATCTGGAAAAATAAGCCAATTTTAGTGTTTCAATGGTGAAAGGTCAAGTGGTTAAACAAGTAGAAACTAGTACACAGGCACATATTTGCAACTCTGAGAACAGACTTTTAATCCTTGAAAATTATGTGAGTTATGAGTTAACACCTCCCACAAAAAATTTACCAAATAAAGAACAGAAAAGAAAACACAAAATACAGTTGAATAAAGGAATGGAAACAACAATGGAATTTCATATTACATTAATTCCATAGCTGTAATAAATAATACCAGACCTAATCTTGTTAGGATTATAGCAAAGATCCCCACATAGGCTTAGTTGTATTTTTCAAAATTAGTGTCTGTAAACAGTTTTATTTACATAAAAGAACAAAAAGTCTTGACCCAACCATGGGTGTTGTAGGCCAAGACAAGATGAACCGAGGTGAAAAGAATGGGAAAGCTATGACAGCCAATACTGTGGTTTGGGTAACAGATATGCAACGATGAAAATTTTGTGGTCGTTATTCGATCTCCAGTTTTTGTAAAGGCTTGACCTGCTGAAACTCACTTTAGCTGATTCTGATATATGTTTGAGAACAATAATATAGGAAGAAAATGAGAACAGTAATGGAAATAGTTTTCTTGCCTTACTGCCGAGTAGTCATGAATTAGGTATATTAGAGGCCACACCATAAGTGTGAGAGCAATTGCTGATTACAAGAATGGCCTTTAGCATATTATTCTAGCCATTAGCACTGTTAGCACAGATTTAAAAACTGCTATCTCCGTATGTATACTCTTAGAAATGTAGGGGCTTGATTTCCAAAAGGCTACCAACATTTCCCAATCTAGCATGTCCCACTAAAGACAGAGTGAAAGCTCAAAAGGATAACAGAGAAAAGCGCAACTCCCCAGTACTCCAATCAGCCTTCCCGTTATCTGCTGAAAATGTGCAAGTTGTCCCACTTGAAAAGATGAGGTCTGTAATTTTCATCATAGGTATACTTCAACTGTGGGAGACAATGTGACAAAAATGATCAGGAAATCACCTTGTATGATGTTTAAAGAATTTATTTGTATAATAGTGCAGAAAATGAGTATTTGGTCAATAACAAAAGTTCACCTCAATACTTTGCAATGTAACCTTGGTTGGCAATGATAGAGGTCAAACATTTCCATTAGGTCTTCACCAAGTTGTAGCTGGTATTTTGGCCCATTCTTCCATGCAGATGTACTCCAGAGCTGTGATGTTTCGGGGCTGTTGCTAAGCAACAACTCCATCCAGAGATCCCTTGTGCTCTCACTGAAGGAAGGAGATTTTTGCCCAAAATCTCATGATACATGGCCCCATTCATCCTTTACTTAATACGGATCAGTCGTCCTGTCCCATTTGCAGAACAGCAGCCCTAAAGCATAATTTTGGTTTTCTTGGGATGCAACTCAGCATTCTTCCCCCTCCAAACACAGCGAGTGGCGTTTATACCAAAGAGTTCTATTTTGGTCTCATCTGACCACATGACATTCTCCCAGTCCTCCTCTGGATCATCCAAATGGTCTCTGGCAAACTTTAGACGTGCCTGGACTTGTGTTGGCTTAAGAAGGGGACCCTTTCGAGCACTGGAGGATTTTAATTCATGACGACTTAGTGTGTTACTAATAGTAACCTTTGTTACCGTGGTCCCAGCTCTCTTAGGGTTATTGACCCGTTAACCCTGTTTAGTTCTGGGCTGTTTCCTCACCTTTCTCAAGATCATGTGCACCGCACAAGTTGAGGTCTTGCATGGAGCCCGAGGTCGAGGGAGATTGTCAGTGATCTTGTTTTTATTCCATTTTCTAATAATTGTTCCAACAGTTGATCTCTTCTCACCAAGCTGCTTGTCTATTGTAGATTGGCTCATCCCAGTCTTGTGCAGGTGTACAATCTTGTCCCTAGTGTCCTTGGACAGCTCTCAGGTCTTGGCCATGGTGGAGGTTGGAGTCTGACTGTTTGAAGGTGTGGACAGGTGTCTTTTATACAGATAACGAGTTCAAACAGGTGCCATTATTACAGGTAATGAGTGCAGGACAGAAGAGCTTCTTAAAGAAGTAGTAACAGGTCTGTGAAGGTCAGAATTATTACTTGTTTGTAGGTGCTAATTGCTAAATAATAATTTTCTGCACCATTATACAAATAAATCCGTTAAAAATTTTTATTTCCTTGATTTTTTTTTACATTCTGTCTCTCACAGTTGAAGTGTACCTATGATGAAATGTACAGACCTCCCTTATCTTTTTAAGTGGACAACTTGCACGATCCGTGGCTGCCAAACATTTACCTATACAGTGGGGCAAAAAAGTAAGTTTTGAATCATAATGTCACCATCTGAGTTATTTTCTTTAGAAAGTCATGATTTATTTAAGATATTCAATGGCATTAATGTGCCTTAGATTCTATTTGTTTTGAACGGGTGCAATTAAAAATAAAACAGAATTGTATTAAGATGGCAGTTTGCTAAATGATTGTGAATATTTAACTTTTTTTTTAAAAACCTACTTTTGTTGCCTGTGGCACAAAAAAAGGGCCAAAAAAGTACCTGCTGTCTGAGTCCCATCAGTGTTTCTGCATTCTGCCTCTGAGCCTTGGCTTCATCGCTCTCTCCTCCCCACACCAGATAACCATCCTCTCCATCACGGTACATGCAGGGGCTGGGACCACCTCTTCCCATCACAACTCTTCCTTGTTGGAACGAAAGGCTCATGCTGAGTCCCTTCTTGGGTGCAGTTCCACCGTGATTGGACAGTGTGTCGCGGAGCCGGCATGACTCGTCCTCCAGACGGCTCACCTTCTCCCGCAGAAGCTCTGCTTCGCTCTTGCGTCTTTGGAGTTCATTCTCGCAGACTTCCAGCTCCAGGGATCTTGTCCGCAGGGCAGTTTGGGCCTCCTGGGTTCGAGCCTGGCTTGCTTGTAGCTCAGACCGAGCTT
Organism: Valencia hispanica; assembly: GCA_963556495.2. Classification (NCBI taxonomy): domain Eukaryota; kingdom Metazoa; phylum Chordata; class Actinopteri; order Cyprinodontiformes; family Valenciidae; genus Valencia; species Valencia hispanica. The sequence goes on from OY747711.1 coordinate 27,170,354, forward strand.
CCCTTAGTTGGGCCTTTAGCACCACAATGTCACCTGCTTTCTGACTGAGCTCAGACTGGATTTCTTTTAGCTGCTGCTTCAGGAGCGAGATCTCTCCCGACTTCTGACACACCTGATGCACAGCAGGAAATGTGTTAGAGGAAGGCAGAAACACTAGAAATATTTATGGATTAAGCATATTATGCCAAAACCGAACAAACTTGTTAGTGTACACACAAAAGAGATGGACACACACACAAAAAAAAGAGACAGAGCAAAGGTCCCTGCCAAACTCAGAGACACTGCGATTTAAATTTGTTTGGAACCTGACCTTTCCAGAGTCAGACTCTCACTCACCTCCCACTTTGTCTCCTCCAGACGGGGGCCCAGCTGTGTCTGCTCCCTCTGGATGGTGGCACACTTTCTTTCTAGGGTTTCTCTGTCCTGTAGCAGAGAGGAGAAGTCCTCTTGCAGCTTTTTTTTCTCCTGCTGTAGCTGGAATACCTGGGAATGCACAGATACGTAGGTTTGATATGAAGGTCAAACCAAACCATAACATTTATCATTTCCGAGACAAAAAGACAACAGCGGTTACTTAAAACTAAAATGTTCTTAAACCACATCTTTAATACATGATATAATCAGGTTATAAGACAATTTCCCAATCGCCGGTCATCTCAGGGAGCACACTGTTCAATCAATCATCTAAAAATAAAAAGATCATGGCACAACATCAATGGTGCTAAGACATGGGCTTCCATTTGTTTAAAGTTTGCAGGATACACAGCAAACGTGTAAGAAGATGTTCTGGTTAGAGAAGACCAAAGTTGAACTTTTTGGACAACATGCATAATGCTATGATTGGTGAAAAACGAACACTGCAGATCCCACAGAAAACACCACCCCCACAGTGAGACCTGTTGATGGCAGCATGCTGTGGGGATGCTATTATTTAACAGTGACAAAAAACAAGACGGCACAGAAATATGCAATATAATATTGTTGAATGTTACAATAATGATTAAAGTTATGTTAAATAAACAAATAATGAAAGTGTTATTGTCTGCTTAATAATGAGTATATAATCCAGGCAACAGAAAAATGAAATAAATTCCCAATTTCCATTTTAACAACAAGATTTAAAAATATTTGTTGCTTCTTGCTGATGTTGCAGTCTTGATCCTAAAAAACACATAGTTGTAGTTTCTTAATGACTTTACAACCCGTCTTTAACTTAAATTTTTTTTGTGCAGTAAACAAGTGTCACCAAATATAGGCATGGCATGGCTGTTAGAATTTACAATTAAAATTGCATTTGTATTATATTAAATATATACAGTTGCGGCCAAAAGTTTTGAGAATGACACAAATATTAGTTTTCACAAAGTTTGCTGCAAAACTACTTTTAGATCTTTGTTTCAGTTGTTTCTGTGATGTACTGAAATATAATTACAAGCACTTTATACGTTTCAAAGGCTTTTATTGACAATTACATGACATTTATGCAAAGAGTCAGTTTTTGGAGTGTTGGCCCTTCTTTTCAAGACCTCTGCAATTTGACTGGGCATGCTCTCAATCAACTTCTGGGCCAAATCCTGACTGATAGCAACCCATTCTTTCATAATCACTTCTTGGAGTTTGTCAGAATTAGTGGGTTTTTGTTTGTCCACCCGCCTCTTGAGGACTGACCACAAGTTCTCAATGGGATTAAGATCTGGGGAGTTTCCAGGCCATGGACCCAAAATGTCAACGTTTTGGTCCCCGAGCCACTTAGTTATCACTTTTGCCTCATGGCACGGTGCTCCATCGTGCTGGAAAATGCATTGTTCTTCACCAAACTGTTGTTGGATTGTAGGAAGAAGTTGCTGTTGGAGGGTGTTTTGGTACCATTCTTGATTCATGGCTGTGTTTTTGGGGCAAAATTGTAAGTGAGCCCACTCCCTTGGATAAGAAGCAACCCCACACATGAATGGTCTCAGGATGCTTTACTGTTGGCATGACTCAGGACTGATGGTAGCGCTCAGCTTTTCTTCTCCAGACAAGCCTTTTTTCAGATTCCACAAACAATCGGAAAGAGGCTTCTTCGGAGAATATGACTTTGCCCCAGTCCTCAGCAGTCCATTCACCATACTTTCTGCAGAAGATCAATCTGTCCCTGATGTTTTTTTGGGAGAGAAGTGGCTTCTTTGCTGCCCTTCTTGACACCAAACCATCTTCCAAAAGTCTTCGCCTCACTTTGCGTGCAGATGCGCTCACACCTGCCTGCTGCCATTCCTGACCAAACTCTGCACTGGTGGCACTCCGATCCCGCAGCTGAATCCTCTTTAGGAGACGATCCTGGCACTTGCTGGACTTTCTTGGACGCCCTGAAGCCTTCTTAACAAGAATTGAACCTCTTTCCTTGAAGTTCTTGATAATCCTATAAATTGTTGATTTAGGTGCAATTTTTGTAGCCACAATATCCTTGCCTGTGAAGACATTTTTATGCAACGCAATGATGTCACCATGGTTAACAATGGAAGAACAATGATTTCAAGCATCACCCTCCTTTTAACATGTCAAGTCTCCCATTCTAACCCAATCAGCCTGACAAATGATCTCCAGCCTTGTGCTCGTCAATATTCTCACCTGAGTTAACAAGACGATTACTGAAATGATCTCAGCAGGTCCTTAAATGACAGCAATGAAATGCAGTGGAATTTTCATGGCAAGAAGGACTATGCAATTCATCTGATCCCTGTTCATAACATTCTGGAGTATATGCAAATTACTATTATAAAAACTTAAGCAGCAACTTTTCCAATTTCCAATATTTATGTAATTCTCAAAACTTTTGGCCACGATTGTACATACAGAGCAATCCTGGAAGTAAACAAGCTAAGGAGAAATCAAAACCAGAGCTACAATGAAATGTTGTATTTCACAGCATATAAATGTGTTATAATGGTCCTGTCAAAGTCCATATCTAAACCATCCAGAATATGGGGCTTGAAAATTACTGTTCACAGACTCTCTCCATGCAATAAGATGGAGCTTTGGGAATTTAATTGAAGAAGGTGTAGAAACATCAGTTTCTAGATGTGCAAAGTGGATTGAGGCATACCCCAAGAGATATGCAGCGGTAATTGTACTGAGAGGTGATTCTACAAAGTATCTGGATGGCTGAACTCAAACGCATTCCACACTTTCCAGGTTTTAAAAAAAGATTTTCAAAACCATGAATCCTTGTGTGATTTTTCCACATAAAACCCAAATAAAATACATTAAGGTTTACGGTTGTAACATAACAAAATCTGAAAAAGTTAATTAGGTATGAATAGTTTTGAACGGAACAAGTTTAAGACATGAAAATATTGCGTTTCACCGACCTGTAACTGCAGCACCTGCTGTGCTCGCTGAGCTTTCTGAGACGTCTGTTTCATCTTGACTGCACAGCCTTGTCTCAACTCCTCCATCTCTCTTTCACACCGTCGCTGCTTCTCTTCGTACACCTTCCAAAGCAAAAGCATGAGTGACAGATGGGGTATTGTTTTCTGTATCACCATCACATCAAAGGCTTTGACATTTTAAATGAGGTTTATATTCATGTGATAAAATTATTGTGTCCCACCTGGCATATGGCTGTTTCGTTCTCATCCAGGTTTTCCCGGAGCTGTTGGAGCTCCAGGTCTCGCTCCCTCAGCTTCTCTTCCAGCTCCTTCACCACCACTTCATATCCCTCCACAGGTGGTGGCGAGTGCCCACATGAACCGCTGTCAGAGAGGGGCTGCCCGCGCCCAGTTAGCGACCCCGAGCCTGTGCTTTTACTAGAGGAGGAACGTCCACTGTCTGAATTGCTATGACCATGGCTCCCACTCCCTCCTGAAGTGTTGCGAACCAGGGCTGACACAGGCTCCACTGGGCCCCCGGAACCAGACCCCGAGCTGGATCCCTCACTGGGGGCCAAACTGTAGCCTGTGCTACTGTGGGTAGGGAGGCTGGAGAGAGAATTTCTCCCTGAATCTGACATGGAGCAGGAGTGGCTGCTGCGTGCATTGCGACCTCCGGCATACAAGTTCGGTTTACCCTCAGAGCTGGAGCTGCAGCTTCCAACGTTACCGTTTGTGCTGCTGGCGCTGTTGGGTGCAGCGAGGGGCAACAGGAGGTTCAGGCTGGCCTGGCTCTCGGACAGACTGCTGCCTCCTGGCCGCGGAGACCGGTACTGCACAGAGTGACGGTTCTTGGGGATGACCGGTTTAAATGCTGTAGGACGAATCAAGACTTTCTCCATGTTCTGAAAGGAAGAAAAAAACAAACAACTGACGTTTTCTGACACATGACATCTGTGGTACTTTACCAATGTATACAGTCTCCATAACCCTTGAACCTCCACTTACAACCACAAACTTAAGTGACTGTCCAACATAAGAGCAGAGCATAACTTTGAGGCAGAAGAAAAATGACAGAGCTTTTAAAATGTTTTACAAATAAAAAGATATGAAAAGTGTGGCATGCTTCGGTATTCAAGCCTCTGAGTCAATTATTTGTAGAGCTGCTTTTCAAATGGTGTAATATGGAAAAAGGGGACATATGAAAATTCAGCTTTTTTAGCCCTTAAAGACCCACTCCGATGAAAATCATGTTTTTCTAGGCGTTAACATGTTCTTGTGGCCTTTTTCTGATGCTAGAGGACAAACCCTCTCCGTGCCAACGGCTCCGCCCATAACGGAGAGGCAAATTGCTAATGAGCTACTGCAGCTCTGCTGAAGCGAAGTCCCAGAAAACAGCAGAGGTTTTGTGATTTTGGCAAAAAACGGCATAGTCATAATTTAAAGACCACTGAGAATGTTTCAAAAATAGCTCAAAATATGATCGGAGTGGGACTTTAAATGTTTTGTGTAGTAAATTTAGAGTGTCTAGGAGTGCAAAAAGGATACATTTGTCACTCCATGTGTTGTGGAGATATATTTGTAAAATGTTTTGGGTCATATTTTTTAAGCCGTTCAATTTTCTCCATTATCTATTACATTTTTTGAACTATTACGTCACAGTACTTGCACTAGCACTGCCAAACTAGGTCATAGATTTCCACCCAAACACTGAGCGAATCCGCCATCTTTATTTCTCACTGTGAGTTTGTAGTCCAAGTTTAGGTATGCCAAAAGTACAAGTGTCAAAATGCTCTGTTGTTGGGTGTATTAACCCGCACAACTCTTAACACCATCTCCCAGCATCAGAACTGCTTTGAGGTCCGTGGTTAAGTTTCATTTTTAATGGTAATGTGCCCAAATCTGTGGTTAGAGTGTTTTTTGTTTATGCCAAACACTTCAAAGACGAGTGCTTCAGGTTAGGTTGAAGGTTCTCTATCAAACTACAAAATGGCTGAATGGGGGTGGAGTGGAAGGTTCAGCGACCTGGAGGGGGGGGGCGTGGTATGCAGCACATCCTACACATTTAAAGGGACCGCACCAAAACGAGTCATTCTGCAAACCCTGTTCAAACGCCTCTGAACAGGGGTAGAAGAGGAGCCTATAGAACTACTATAATAAAACATTCCGACCTAATAACTGCAGTTCCACTATATATAGACCACAACTAAATGATTTAGATGCAAAAAGGAAGAATTTAAAAGAATGGTATGTTCGCTTTAAGGGATACATACACTTTTGCAGGCACTGTAATTAAGCTAATTAAAATAGGGTGAATTATATTTTGGCATGTCATCAATGCCAGAATATCCATTTCTATTTTTAGAAATCAATAATATTGATATCCTTATGAAATGAGTAAATAAAAAGGTGGAGTAATAAGCGATGACAGGGTTCATTTGGTTAAAGGTTAAAGAAACAAATAAAGACATTGGAGGTAAAGGTCCAATAGAGATAACACTGAAAGCCTATTCTGTTCTGTAAGCATTTCTTAATGATGTTCCTTAAGGTTCATTAAATACGTCAATAGCGGCAAGTGATTTCTGACACTGATCGTAAAGCATCTGCAGGGTGAGTCACCGTCAAATGATCCGTCTGAGCTGGTCAGGCTCTGTGGATCGATGAAAATGAGCTAAATAAATAACTTCAGACTTTCTAAGGAATATAATCTAAATGTATGTGGAAGCAGACTGGACATTAAATAAACCCAGTTATTGTTTTTTTCAATCATGTAATTCTGAATTGTAACAGAAGACAACGTTGTTTTTAAAAAGGACAGAGGTCACGGACGACAGCGCTTACAGGACAGACATGGATTTACAGTAGTGTCATGCTAATTGTCACATGAAGATCTTCGATGAGGTAATTGGTCACTTCGCATTAAATGCTTCTGACATAAATACATATGAGCACCATATTTCTGTGTTTCTGTCAGTAAAATTTTTAAAAAGCTTAAAATTCTGTTGATCAAAACTGTCATAAGCAAGAACAAATACTGACATAATTGGCTCAAGAAAACAAATAAAGAAGCAAATGGAAAACCAGGTAATGACAGTTTTTATGTATGGCCAATATGGCTCCCTCCCCAGGGGGTCATTCCTCTAGGGCTGACACAGGCACTTAAAGAAAAAAAAAAGTGTGCTTCTTCCCCTGTGATGTGCATGGTGTATTTGTTAGAAAATATGACTGTACACAAAATTCATGATGCAGAAATTCACCTCTGACTCATCTTTTGAATAAGCATTAAGGAGGTATTTAACCGATTGTGTTCTTTTGACATAATCTGGATGGCATTTGATCATCTCTAGTCCAAAATCTAAAATACTCGTCACAATCAAATGTAAGACATAACACAGATTTGTTGAAAAACAAATGTAAGATTGATGAAATATATATTCTTGTTTTTTTTTTAAAATAGACAGAAATACATAAAAAAGAGTATTTTTAATTCTTTGTATAATTAGGACAATCTTTAATTGAGAGGTGTTAAGATTTATATATTTCAATTGATCAAATCTGTACAAGAAAATTAAATTCTAAAATTTTCAGTAAAAATATTTTCACTTTTTTGTCTTCCTTTTCCACAGGGGTACAAAAAAATAACCTCTGAAAACAATAACATTTAATAATAATAATAATAATAATAATAATAATAATAATAATATTAATAATAATAATAATAATAATAATAATAATAATAATAATAATAATAATAATAATAATAATAATAACAACAACAACAACTGTGGCAAAGAATTAAACATTGTCACACTCATTTGTATTTCTAACTATTAACTTTGTGTTTTTATGCCTATTTAATTTGTTCTCCAACTTTTAATATTTAGGGGCCTGCCAATGCAATGCAGGGAGAAGCAGAGCATTGCATTGCGAAGCAATGCAATGCACTGCCTCCCATGCAATTGCATGGCAAGGCACCTATTATTCTACACCTCTAAACGGCTTCTTTATTAGGGGCCTGCCAATGCAATGCAGGGAGAAGCAGAGCATTGCATTGCGAAGCAATGCAATGCACTGCCTCCCATGCAATTGCATGGCAAGGCACCTATTATTCTACACCTCTAAACGGCTTCTTTATTAGGGGCCTGCCAATGCAATGCAGGGAGAAGCAGAGCATTGCATTGCGAAGCAATGCAATGCACTGCCTCCCATGCAATTGCATGGCAAGGCACCTATTATTCTACACCTCTAAACTGGACTCTTTATTATTTATTTATTTATTTATTTTTCTTCCGTCCACCTTAATGCGGGTCGTACCGTAGCATGCACCCCCACAATATATATATCAAAACGTGCGGCTCGATCTCGAGATGGGTGCTATTACTTTTATAAGCGATTGGAGTTACCATGGCGACGTAATTAGCGAAAAACCACGCCCAAAAATCCCATAGGAATGAATGGAGTCCGGTGTCGGAGCGATCAAAAAAATCCACTTTTTTGAGGATTTACTGTGTCATCATACGTTCACTTAGAAAAACCATTAAAATCTCAGTTTGTAGGAATATCCGAGCACTTTTCAGAAGTGAAGACGGGATGTTGATATCTGTTACGGTTTTTTCACAATGAGCCTCTGAGCGACCCAAAGTTTGCCTCAAATTTAAAAATTTAAAAATTTTTCAGTGTAACTGCCGTTAAGTTAGAGTGCGAGACTTTGTCCGAGCTGGAACCCAAATTATTTTTTAACTCGTCGTCACGGTCACATATTTCCTTCTACTGAACTGATTTTCGCCCATGTGAAAGCCACGCCCGATGACATTCACACGATCTTTTCAAAATTTCTCTATGTCTCACCGTTTTCTCTCAGCGGACTTTCGTTTGCAAAAAATCAGACACATTTTGAGCAGATTTCAGAAAATCCCCCTATTGTTTAACATTGAGCAAGTCGGACAGTTTCTGAAGCTGGGGCTTGTGACAAGACATTTTTAACTCGTTCGTTCTCGGACTCTGAAATATGTAGAGAGTTGTGCTTTTCCATGATCGAAGACGAAACCCGGCTCTCACTGACGCTTCAAGAATTTTTTCGATATCTCGCACGGTTTTCGAACAGCGGCAATTTGTTCGGAGCCGTTTTTGGGGTCAGAGATGGATTTAGAGCTTCAAAGTGGCTGACATGTCAGAGACAAATTAGTCACGCTAAATTAGTCACGGCCATTAGTTGCCAAGCAACGGCACACCTGCACTTCTCAGGAGAGCCAGAGGTCATTAGAGTTCATTCCAACTCTATTGGAACATGGATTTAGGCCTTCAGGTTTACCATAGAAGCTGTAGATTTGTTTCTAGTAATTCTGATTAGTGTGGAGTGCTCTTACATGTCTTGAACCTGACTTTTGACCCACAAAATAAGACTCAAACAATATTTACAAAATAAAAGCCCTAAGATTTTTTATACAATATCACAGTACCCTATTATATTACACTACTATTAAAGATCTATTACATATTTATTACTACTATTACACTACTCTCACATAGAGGTTCTCTCCGTCAGCGACTGACTCTGAAGGACTCCATGTCTGTCTCTCAGCGGAAAGAACTGAGACATCAGCTGTCTGTGTGACGTTCTGTCAGTGGAAGCTCTCCTAGAATTTTTCTGCCTGTCTCTTTCTCTCCGTCAGCGACTGACTCTGAAGGACTCTATGTCTGTCTCTCAGCGGAGGGTCTGAAAGAACTTTTCTGCCTTTCTCTGTCTCTTTTTTTTCTGATTAGTGTGGAGTGCTTGTTCATGTCTTGAAACTGACATTTGGATAGCTGTAGCTTCATTTCCAGTAATTCTGATTAGTGTGGAGTGCTTGTTCATGTCTTGAAACTGACATTTGGGTAGCTGTAGCTTCATTTCCACTAATTCTGATTAGTGTGGAGTGCTCATACATGTCTTGAAATTGACTTTTGACCCACACTGTCTGATCAGCTGATTGGGTCACACACACATGCACCTGTGACTTTGCTGTTACTTAGCAACAGCACAGCTGGCCTCTGAGGAGAACAAAAGGTCTCTTAAGGTCATTAGAACTCTATTTAGACATGGAGTTAAGGCCTGTTAGATTAATGGATTACCCTTCAGAGGATTTCATTATACATATGATATTCAATCAGCCTTAACTGACATCCATGATGGACTTTCAAAATAAGACTCAAACAAGCTCTTCAAAATAAAAGCCCTCAGATTTTCTATAGAAGATCATAGCAGCTTATTGTTTTACACTACTGCAGTCTGTCTGCCCTCCTGTCTGTCTGTCTGTCTATCTGTCTGTCTGTCTGTCTGTCTGTCTGTCTGTCTGTCTGTCTGTCTGTCTGTCTGTCTGTCTGTCTGTCTGTCTGTCTGTCTGTCTGTCTGTCTGTCTGTCTGTCTGTCTGTCCCTCTAAGCAGCAGCTGCACCTCCTGTCTCTTTGGAGATGAGCCAGCGACTGACTCTGAAGGACTCCATGTCTGTCTCTCAGCGGAGGGTCCGCTGCGGAAGCAGCGGTCTGAAAGAACTTTTCTGCCTTTCTCTGTCTCTTTTTTCTCTGATTAGTGTGGAGTGCTTGTTCATGTCTTGAAACTGACATTTGGGTAGCTGTAGATTCATTTCCAGTAATTCTGATTAGTGTGGAGTGCTCATACATGTCTTGAAATTTACTTTTGACCCACACTGTTCAATACAATATCACAGAACCCTATTGTTTTAAACTATTGCTGTGTTTCTGTCTGTCTGTCTGACTGCCTGTAAGCCGAGCATCAGATGATTGGGTCACACACACATGCACCTGTGACTTTGCTGTTACTTAGCAACAGCACAGCTGGCCTCTGAGGAGAACAAAAGGTCTCTTAAGGTCATTAGAACTCTATTTAGACATGGAGTTAAGGCCTGTTAGATTAATGGATTACCCTTCAGAGGATTTCATTATACATATGATATTCAATCAGCCTTAACTGACATTCATGATGGACTTACAAAATAAGACTCAAACAAGCACTTCAAAATAAAAGCCTTCAGATTTTCTATAGAAGATTCATAGGGGTTGTCTGTCTGTCTGTCTCTCTGTCTGTCTCTTTCTCTCTGTCTCTTTCACTCTGTCTGTCTCTTTCTCTCTGTCTGTCTCTCTTTCTGTCTCTTTGTCTATCTCTTTCTCTCTGTCTGTCTCTGTCCGTCTCTCTGTCTGTCTCTGTCTCTCTTTCTGTCTCTTTGTCAGTCTTTCTCTGTCTCTTTCTGTCTCCCTGTCTGTCTCTGTCTGCCCGTCTCTGTCTCTCTGTCAGTGACTGTGGAGCTGAGAATTGAGCGGTCTTAAAGGACTTTGTGTCCCTGTCTCTCTCTCTCTTTCTGTCTATAAGTTAGTTGACTTAATAGGCACATTCTTTGTTCTGGCCACAACTACATTTCCCATAATGCTTCAGCAAATACATTGTCCATTCATTTCTAAGCACATTGCTGCCTGGGCTTTTAAAAGAGACCGCCTATCTGACTTAGGAGAGTATTCTAACACATAGAAAAGTATTCACACCCCTTACCTAATATTATGCTACTTAGCATTATTAAGCTAGTTAGCATTAGCATGCTAGCTATTTTTAGCATTTTAGCTAAATTTGGGTTTTTGACTAACTTTTCGTGCTGATTCCTCTGATGCTAATGATAACATGTTAGCTAGCATTAGCATGCTAGTTAGCATTAGCATGCTAGCTCATGTTAGCATTTTAGCTAATTTTTCAAATTTTCTTAACTTTTCGTAGTGATTACGTTGTAGCTAATGATTACATGTTAGCTAGCATTAGCATGCTAGTTAGCATTAGCATCCTAGCTCATTTTAGCATTTTAGCTATTTTTTTGAATTTTCTTAACTTTTCACTGTTATTACGTTGCAGCTATAGATTACATGTTAGCTAGCATGCGCATGCTAGTTAGCATTAGCATGCTAGCTAATTTTAGAATTTTAGCTAATTTTTCAACATTTCTTAACGTTTCGTAGTGATTATGTTGCAGCTAATGATTACATGTTAGCTAGCATTAGCATGCTAGTTAGCATTAGCATGCTAGCTCATGTTAGCATTTTTGCTAATTTTTGAATTTTGCTTAACTTTTTTCACTTATTGCTTCGAGGATATTGATAACATGCTAGTTAGCATTAGCATGCTAGCTCATGTTAGCATTTTTGCTAATTTTTGAATTTTGCTTAACTTTCTTCACTCATTGCTTCGAGGATATTGATAACATGTTAGTTAGCATTAGCATGCTAGCTCATGTTAGCATTTTTGCAAATATTTTTAATTTGTCCCAACTTTTTCTACTTATTGCTTCGAACCTATTGATAACATGTTAGCTAGCATTAGTATGCTAGGCTAGGCAGCATAACCTCTGATTGGGGGTGTGTGACTGATTACGCACCACGTGGCAGGCCCCGTTTAAATTTCCTGAAATTTTCTAGTTATTATTTATTTTTCTTCCGTCCAGCGTTAATGCGGGTCGTACCGTAGCATGCACCCCCACAATATATATATCAAAACGTGCGGCTCGATTCCACGATGGGTGCTATTACTTTTATAAGCGATTGGAGTTACCATGGCGACGTAATTAGCGAAAAACCACGCCGAAAAATCCCATAGGAATGAATGCATTCACATCTCGGAGCGATCCAAAAAATCCACTTTTTTGAGGATTTACTGTGTCATCATACGTTCACTTAGAAAAACCATTAAAATCTCAGTTTGTAGGAATATCCGAGCACTTTTCAGAAGTGAAGACGGGATGTTGATATCTGTTACGGTTTTTTCACAATAAGCCTCTGAGCGACCCAAAGTTTGCCTCAAATTTGAAAATTTAAAAATTTTTCAGTGTAACTGCCGTTTCGTCAGAGTGTGAGACCCAAGATTATTGAGAACCCAAAATATTTTTTAACTCGCCGTCACGGTCACATATTTCGTTCTACTGAACTGATTTTCGGCCATGTGAAAGCCACGCCCGATGACATTCACACGATCTTTTCGAAATTTCTCTATGTCTCACCGTTTTCTCTCAGCGCACTCGAGTTTGCAAAAAATCAGACACATTTTGAGCAGATTTCAGAAGAGCAGCGTATACTTTAACATTGAGAAAGTCTGAAGCTGCACATTGTGACAAGACATTTCTCTCTCGTTCGTTCTCGGACTCTGAAATATGTAGAGAGTTGTGCTTTTCCATGATCGAAGACGAAACCCGGCTCTCACTGACGCTTCAAGAATTTTTTCGATATCTCGCACGGTTTTCGAACAGCGGCAATTTGTTCGGAGCCGTTTTTGGGGTCAGAGATGGATTTAGAGCTTCAAAGTGGCTGACATGTCAGAGACAAATTAGTCACGCTAAATTTGTCACGGCCATTAGTTGCCAAGCAACGGCACACCTGCACTTCTCAGGAGAGCCAGAGGTCATTAGAGTTCATTCCAACTCTATTGGAACATGGATTTAGGCCTTCAGGTTTACCATAGAAGCTGTAGATTTGTTTCTAGTAATTCTGATTAGTGTGGAGTGCTCTTACATGTCTTGAACCTGACTTTTGACCCACAAAATAAGACTCAAACAATATTTACAAAATAAAAGCCCTAAGATTTTTTATACAATATCACAGTACCCTATTATATTACACTACTATTAAAGATCTATTACATATTTATTACTACTATTACACTACTCTCACATAGAGGTTCTCTCCGTCAGCGACTGACTCTGAAGGACTCCATGTCTGTGTCTCAGCGGAGGGTCCGCTGCGGAAGCAGCGGTCTGAAAGAACTTTTCTGCCTTTCTCTGTCTCTTTTTTCTCTGATTAGTGTGGAGTGCTTGTTCATGTCTTGAAACTGACATTTGGGAAGCTGTAGATTACTTTCTATTCATTCTGATTAGTGTGGAGTGCTCATACATGTCTTGAAATTGACTTTTGACCCACACTGTTCAATACAATATCACAGAACCCTATTGTTTTAAACTATTGCTCTTTTTCTGTCTGTCTGTCTGACTGCCTGTAAGCCGAGCATCAGATGATTGGGTCACACACACATGCACCTGTGACTTTGCTGTTACTTAGCAACAGCACAGCTGGCCTCTGAGGAGAACAAAAGGTCTCTTAAGGTCATTAGAACTCTATTTAGACATGGAGTTAAGGCCTGTTAGATTAATGGATTACCCTTCAGAGGATTTCATTATACATATGATATTCAATCAGCCTTAACTGACATCCATGATGGACTTTCAAAATAAGACTCAAACAAGCTCTTCAAAATAAAAGCCTTCAGATTTTCTATAGACGATTCATAGGGGTTGTCTGTCTGTCTGTCTCTCTGTCTGTCTCTGTCCATCTCTCTGTCTGTCTCTTTCACTCTGTCTGTCTCTGTCCATCTCTCTGTCTGTCTCTTTTACTCTGTCTGTCTCTGTCTGTCTCTCTGTCTGTCTCTTTCTCTCTGTCTGTTTGTCTCTCTTTCTGTCTCTTTGTCTGTCTTTCTCTGTCTCTTTCTGTCTCTTTGTCTGTCTCTTTCTCTCTGTCTGTCTCTGTCCGTCTCTCTGTCTGTCTCTTTGTCTGTCTTTCTCTGTCTCTGTCCGTCTCTCTGTCTGTCTCTCTTTCTGTCTCTTTGTCTGTCTTTCTCTGTCTCTTTCTGTCTCCCTGTCTGTCTCTGTCTGCCCATCTCTGTCTCTCTGTCAGTGACTGTCGAGCTGCGAATTGAGCGGTCTTAAAGGACTTTGTGTCCCTGTCTCTCTCTCTCTTTCTGTCTATAAGTTAGTTGACTTAATAGGCACATTCTTTGTTCTGGCCACAACTCCATTTCCCATAATGCTTCAGCAAATACATTGTCCATTCATTTCTAAGCACATTGCTGCCTGGGCTTTTAAAACAGACCGCTTATCTGACTTAGGAGAGTATTCCAACACATAGAAAAGTATTCACACCCCTTACCTAATATTATGCTACTTAGCATTATTAAGCTAGTTAGCATTAGCATGCTAGCTATTTTTAGCATTTTAGCTAAATTTGGGTTTTTGACTAACTTTTCGTGCTGATTCCTCTGATGCTAATGATCACATGTTAGCTAGCATTAGCATGCTAGTTAGCATTAGCATGCTAGCTCATGTTAGCATTTTAGCTAATTTTTCAAATTTTCATAACTTTTCGTAGTGATTACGTTGTAGCTAATGATTACATGTTAGCTAGCATTAGCATGCTAGTTAGCATTAGCATGCTAGCTCATTTTAGCATTTTAGCTATTTTTTTGAATTTTCTTAACTTTTCACTGTTAATACGTTGCAGCTAATGATTACATGTTAGCTAGCATGTGCATGCTAGTTAGCATTAGCATGCTAGCTAATTTTAGAATTTTAGCTAATTTTTAAACATTTCTTAACTTTTCGTAGTGATTACGTTGAGGCTAACGATTACATGTTAGCTAGCATTAGTTTGCTAGTTAGCATTAGCATGCTAGCTCATGTTAGCATTTTTGCTAATTTTGGAATCTTTCTTAACTTTTTTTACTCATTGCTTCGAGGCTATTGATAAAATGCTAGTTAGCATTAGCATGCTAGCTCATGTTAGCATTTTAGCAATTTTTTTGAATTTGCTTAACTTTTTTTACTCATTGCTTCGAGGCTATTGATAACATGCTAGTTAGCATTAGCATGCTAGCTCATGTTAGCATTTAAGCATTTTTTTAATTTGTCCCAACTTTTTCTACTTATTGCTTCGAACCTATTGATAACATGTTAGATTGGGGGTGTGTGACTGATTACGCACCACGTGGCAGGCCCCGTTTAAATTTCCTGAAATTTTCTAGTTAGGGGCCTGCCAATGCAATGCAGGGAGAAGCAGAGCATTGCATTGCGAAGCAATGCAATGCACTGCCTCCCATGCAATTGCATGGCAAGGCACCTATTATTCTACACCTCTAAACGGCTTCTTTATTAGGGGCCTGCCAATGCAATGCAGGGAGAAGCAGAGCATTGCATTGCGAAGCAATGCAATGCACTGCCTCCCATGCAATTGCATGGCAAGGCACCTATTATTCTACACCTCTAAACTGGACTCTTTATTATTAGGGGCCTGCCAATGCAATGCAGGGAGAAGCAGAGCATTGCATTGCGAAGCAATGCAATGCACTGCCTCCCATGCAATTGCATGGCAAGGCACCTATTATTCTACACCTCTAAACTGGACTCTTTATTATTTATTTATTTATTTTTCTTCCGTCCACCTTAATGCGGGTCGTACCGTAGCATGCACCCCCACAATATATATATCAAAACGTGCGGCTCGATCTCGAGATGGGTGCTATTACTTTTATAAGCGATTGGAGTTACCATGGCGACGTAATTAGCGAAAAACCACGCTCAAAAATCCCATAGGAATGAATGGAGTCCGGTGTCGGAGCGATCAAAAAAATCCACTTTTTTGAGGATTTACTGTGTCATCATACGTTCACTTAGAAAAACCATTAAAATCTCAGTTTGTAGGAATATCCGAGCACTTTTCAGAAGTGAAGACGGGATGTTGATATCTGTTACGGTTTTTTCACAATGAGCCTCTGAGCGACCCAAAGTTTGCCTCAAATTAAAAAATTTAAAAATTTTTCAGTGTAACTGCCGTTAAGTTAGAGTGCGAGACTTTGTCCGAGCTGGAACCCAAATTATTTTTTAACTCGTCGTCACGGTCACATATTTCCTTCTACTGAACTGATTTTCGCCCATGTGAAAGCCACGCCCGATGACATTCACACGATCTTTTCAAAATTTCTCTATGTCTCACCGTTTTCTCTCAGCGGACTTTCGTTTGCAAAAAATCAGACACATTTTGAGCAGATTTCAGAAAATCCCCCTATTGTTTAACATTGAGCAAGTCTGACAGTTTCTGAAGCTGGGGCTGGTGACAAGACATTTTTAACTCGTTTGTTCTCGGACTCTGAAATATGTAGAGAGTTGTGCTTTTCCATGATCGAAGGCGAAACCCGGCTCTCACTGACGCTTCAAGAATTTTTTCGATACATCGCACGGTTTTTGAACAGCGGCAATTTGTTCGGAAGCCTTTTTGGGGTCAGAGATGGATTTAGAGCTTCAAAGTGGCTGACATGTCAGAGACAAATTAGTCACGCTAAATTAGTCACGGCCATTAGTTGCCAAGCAACGGCACACCTGCACTTCTCAGGAGAGCCAGAGGTCATTAGAGTTCATTCCAACTCTATTGGAACATGGATTTAGGCCTTCAGGTTTACCATAGAAGCTGTAGATTACTTTGTACTAATTCTGATTAGTGTGGAGTGCTCTTACATGTCTTGAAACTGACTTTTGACCCACAAAATAAGACTCAAACAATATTTACAAAATAAAAGCCCTAAGATTTTGTATACAATATCACAGTACCCTATTATTTTACACTACTATTAAAGATCTATTACACATTTATTACTACTATTACACTACTCTCACATAGAGGTTCTCTCCGTCAGCGACTGACTCTGAAGGAGTCCATGTCTGTGTCTCAGCGGAGGGTCAGCGGTCTGAAAGAACTTTTCTGCCTTTCTCTGTCTCTTTTTTTTCTGATTAGTGTGGAGTGCTTGTTCATGTCTTGAAACTGACATTTGGGTAGCTGTAGATTCATTTCCAGTAATTCTGATTAGTGTGGAGTGCTCATACATGTCTTGAAAGTGACTTTTGACCCACACTGTCTGATCAGCTGATTGGGTCACACACACATGCACCTGTGACTTTGCTGTTACTTAGCAACAGCACAGCTGGCCTCTGAGGAGAACAAAAGGTCTCTTAAGGTCATTAGAACTCTATTTAGACATGGAGTTAAGGCCTGTTAGATTAATGGATTACCCTTCAGAGGATTTCATTATACATATGATATTCAATCAGCCTTAACTGACATCCATGATGGACTTTCAAAATAAGACTCAAACAAGCTCTTCAAAATAAAAGCCCTCAGATTTTCTATAGAAGATTCATAGGGGTTGTCTGTCTGTCTGTCTCTCTGTCTGTCTCTTTCTCTCTGTCTGTCTCTCTTTCTGTCTCTTTGTCTGTCTTTCTCTATCTCTTTCTGTCTCTGTCTCTCTTTTTGTCTCTGTCTGTCTCTCTTTCTGTCTCCTTGTCTGTCTTTCTCTGTCTCTGTCTATCTCTGTCTCTCTTTCTGTCTCTGTCTGTCTCTCTTTCTGTCTCCCTGTCTGTCTTTCTCTGTCTCTGTCTGTCTCTGTCTCTCTTTCTGTCTCTTTGTCTGTCTGTCTTTCTCTGTCTCTCTCTGTCTCTGTCTCTCTTTCTGTCTCTGTCTGTCTCTCTTTCTGTCTCCCTGTCTGTCTTTCTCTCTCTGTCTGTCTCTGTCTCTCTTTCTGTCTCTTTGTCTGTCTTTCTCTGTCTCTTTCTGTCTCCCTGTCTGTGTCTGTCTGCCCGTCTCTGTCTCTCTGTCAGTGACTGTCGAGCTGCGAACTGAGCGGTCTTAAAGGACTTTGTGTCCCTGTCTCTCTCTCTCTTTCTGTCTATAAGTCAGTTTACTTAATAGGCACATTCTTTATACCTGCCACAACTCCATTTCCCATAATGCTTCAGCAATGACATTGTCCATTCATTTCTAAGCACATAGCTGCCTGGGCTTTTAAAACAGACCGCTTATCTGACTTAGGAGAGTATTCTAACACATAGAAAAGTATTCACACCCCTTACCTAATATTATGCTACTTAGCATTATTAAGCTAGTTAGCATTAGCATGCTAGCTATTTTTAGCATTTTAGCTAAATTTGGGTTTTTGACTAACTTTTCGTGCTGATTCCTCTGATGCTAATGATAACATGTTAGCTAGCATTAGCATGCTAGTTAGCATTAGCATGCTAGCTCATGTTAGCATTTTTGCTAATTTTTCAAATTTTCTTAACTTTTCGTAGTGATTACGTTGTAGCTAATGATTACATGTTAGCTAGCATTAACATGCTAGTTAGCATTAGCATGCTAGCTCATTTTAGCATTTTAGCTATTTTTTTGAATTTTCTTAACTTTTCACTGTTATTACGTTGCAGCTAATGATTACATGTTAGCTAGCATGCGCATGCTAGCTAGCATTAGCATGCTAGCTCATGTTAGCATTTTAGCTAATTTTTCAAATTTTCTTAACGTTTCGTAGTGATTACGTTGTAGCTAATGATTACATGTTAGCTAGCATTAGCATGCTAGTTAGCATTAGCATGCTAGCTCATTTTAGCATTTTAGCTATTTTTTTGAATTTTCTTAACTTTTCACTGTTATTACGTTGCAGCTAATGATTACATGTTAGCTAGCATGCGCATGCTAGTTAGCATTAGCATGCTAGCTAAATTTAGAATTTTAGCTAATTTTTCAACATTTCTTAACTTTTCGTAGTGATTATGTTGCAGCTTTTGATTACATGTTAGCTAGCATTAGCATGCTAGTTAGCATTAGCATGCTAGCTCATGTTAGCATTTTTGCTAATTTTTCAAATTTTCTTAACTTTTCGTAGTGATTACGTTGTAGCTAATGATTACATGTTAGCTAGCATTAGCATGCTAGCTCATGTTAGCATTTTTGCTAATTTTTGAATTTTGCTTAACTTTTTTTACTCATTGCTTCGAGGCTATTAATAACATGCTAGCTATCATTAGCATGCTAGTTAGCATTAGCATGCTAGCTCATGTTAGCATTTTAGCTATTTTTTTAATTTGTTCTAGGCAACAGAAGCTCTGAATGGGGGTGTGTGACTGATTACGCACCACGTGGCAGGCCCCGTTTAAATTTCCTGAAATTTTCTAGTTATTATTTATTTTTCTTCCGTCCAGCGTTAATGCGGGTCGTACCGTAGCATGCACCCCCACAATATATATATCAAAACGTGCGGCTCGATTCCACGATGGGTGCTATTACTTTTATAAGCGATTGGAGTTACCATGGCGACGTAATTAGCGAAAAACCACGCCGAAAAATCCCATAGGAATGAATGCATTCACATCTCGGAGCGATCCAAAAAATCCACTTTTTTGAGGATTTACTGTGTCATCATACGTTCACTTAGAAAAACCATTAAAATCTCAGTTTGTAGGAATATCCGAGCACTTTTCAGAAGTGAAGACGGGATGTTGATATCTGTTACGGTTTTTTCACAATAAGCCTCTGAGCGACCCAAAGTTTGCCTCAAATTTGAAAATTTAAAAATTTTTCAGTGTAACTGCCGTTTCGTCAGAGTGTGAGACCCAAGATTATTGAGAACCCAAAATATTTTTTAACTCGCCGTCACGGTCACATATTTCGTTCTACTGAACTGATTTTCGGCCATGTGAAAGCCACGCCCGATGACATTCACACGATCTTTTCGAAATTTCTCTATGTCTCACCGTTTTCTCTCAGCGCACTCGAGTTTGCAAAAAATCAGACACATTTTGAGCAGATTTCAGAAGAGCAGCGTATACTTTAACATTGAGAAAGTCTGAAGCTGCACATTGTGACAAGACATTTCTCTCTCGTTCGTTCTCGGACTCTGAAATATGTAGAGAGTTGTGCTTTTCCATGATCGAAGACGAAACCCGGCTCTCACTGACGCTTCAAGAATTTTTTCGATATCTCGCACGGTTTTCGAACAGCGGCAATTTGTTCGGAGCCGTTTTTGGGGTCAGAGATGGATTTAGAGCTTCAAAGTGGCTGACATGTCAGAGACAAATTAGTCACGCTAAATTTGTCACGGCCATTAGTTGCCAAGCAACGGCACACCTGCACTTCTCAGGAGAGCCAGAGGTCATTAGAGTTCATTCCAACTCTATTGGAACATGGATTTAGGCCTTCAGGTTTACCATAGAAGCTGTAGATTTGTTTCTAGTAATTCTGATTAGTGTGGAGTGCTCTTACATGTCTTGAACCTGACTTTTGACCCACAAAATAAGACTCAAACAATATTTACAAAATAAAAGCCCTAAGATTTTTTATACAATATCACAGTACCCTATTATATTACACTACTATTAAAGATCTATTACATATTTATTACTACTATTACACTACTCTCACATAGAGGTTCTCTCCGTCAGCGACTGACTCTGAAGGACTCCATGTCTGTCTCTCAGCGGAGGGTCCGCTGCGGAAGCAGCGGTCTGAAAGAACTGAGACATCAGCTGTCTGTGTGACATTCTGTCAGTTGAAGCTCTCCTAGAATTTTTCTGCCTGCCTCTTTCTCTCTGTCAGCGACTGACTCTGAAGGACTCTATGTCTGTCTCTCAGCGGAGGGTCCGCTGCGGAAGCAGCGGTCTGAAAGAACTTGTCTGCCTTTCTCTGTCTCTTTTTTCTCTGATTAGTGTGGAGTGCTTGTTCATGTCTTGAAACTGACATTTGGGAAGCTGTAGATTACTTTCTATTCATTCTGATTAGTGTGGAGTGCTCATACATGTCTTGAAATTGACTTTTGACCCACACTGTTCAATACAATATCACAGAACCCTATTGTTTTAAACTATTGCTCTTTTTCTGTCTGTCTGTCTGACTGCCTGTAAGCCGAGCATCAGATGATTGGGTCACACACACATGCACCTGTGACTTTGCTGTTACTTAGCAACAGCACAGCTGGCCTCTGAGGAGAACAAAAGGTCTCTTAAGGTCATTAGAACTCTATTTAGACATGGAGTTAAGGCCTGTTAGATTAATGGATTACCCTTCAGAGGATTTCATTATACATATGATATTCAATCAGCCTTAACTGACATCCATGATGGACTTTCAAAATAAGACTCAAACAAGCTCTTCAAAATAAAAGCCTTCAGATTTTCTATAGACGATTCATAGGGGTTGTCTGTCTGTCTGTCTCTCTGTCTGTCTCTGTCCATCTCTCTGTCTGTCTCTTTCACTCTGTCTGTCTCTGTCCATCTCTCTGTCTGTCTCTTTTACTCTGTCTGTCTCTGTCTGTCTCTCTGTCTGTCTCTTTCTCTCTGTCTGTCTGTCTCTCTTTCTGTCTCTTTGTCTGTCTTTCTCTGTCTCTTTCTGTCTCTTTGTCTGTCTCTTTCTCTCTGTCTGTCTCTGTCCGTCTCTCTGTCTGTCTCTTTGTCTGTCTTTCTCTGTCTCTGTCCGTCTCTCTGTCTGTCTCTCTTTCTGTCTCTTTGTCTGTCTTTCTCTGTCTCTTTCTGTCTCCCTGTCTGTCTCTGTCTGCCCATCTCTGTCTCTCTGTCAGTGACTGTCGAGCTGCGAATTGAGCGGTCTTAAAGGACTTTGTGTCCCTGTCTCTCTCTCTCTTTCTGTCTATAAGTTAGTTGACTTAATAGGCACATTCTTTGTTCTGGCCACAACTCCATTTCCCATAATGCTTCAGCAAATACATTGTCCATTCATTTCTAAGCACATTGCTGCCTGGGCTTTTAAAACAGACCGCTTATCTGACTTAGGAGAGTATTCCAACACATAGAAAAGTATTCACACCCCTTACCTAATATTATGCTACTTAGCATTATTAAGCTAGTTAGCATTAGCATGCTAGCTATTTTTAGCATTTTAGCTAAATTTGGGTTTTTGACTAACTTTTCGTGCTGATTCCTCTGATGCTAATGATAACATGTTAGCTAGCATTAGCATGCTAGTTAGCATTAGCATGCTAGCTCATGTTAGCATTTTAGCTAATTTTTCAAATTTTCTTAACTTTTCGTAGTGATTACGTTGTAGCTAATGATTACATGTTAGCTAGCATTAGCATGCTAGTTAGCATTAGCATGCTAGCTCATTTTAGCATTTTAGCTATTTTTTTAAATTTTCTTAACTTTTCACTGTTATTACGTTGCAGCTAATGATTACATGTTAGCTAGCATTAGCATGCTAGTTAGCATTAGCATGCTAGCTCATGTTAGCATTTTTGCTAATTTTTTAATTTTGCTTAACTTTTTTCACTCATTGCTTCGAGGATATTGATAGAATGCTAGTTAGCATTAGCATGCTAGCTCATGTTAGCATTTTTGCTAATTTTTGAATTTTGCTTAACTTTTTTCACTCATTGCTTCGAGGATATTGATAACATGCTAGTTAGCATTAGCATGCTAGCTCATGTTAGCATTTTTGCTAATTTTTGAATTTTGCTTAACTTTTTTCACTCATTGCTTCGAGGATATTGATAACATGCTAGTTAGCATTAGCATGCTAGCTCATGTTAGCATTTTTGCAAATTTTTTAATTTGTCCCAACTTTTTCTACTTATTGCTTCGAACCTATTGATAACATGTTAGCTAGCATTAGCATGCTAGGCTAGGCAGCATAACCTCTGATTGGGGGTGTGTGACTGATTACGCACCACGTGGCAGGCCCCGTTTAAATTTCCTGAAATTTTCTAGTTTATTTATTTATTTTTCTTCCGTCCACCTTAATGCGGGTCGTACCGTAGCATGCACCCCCACAATATATATATCAAAACGTGCGGCTCGATCTCGAGATGGGTGCTATTACTTTTATAAGCGATTGGAGTTACCATGGCGACGTAATTAGCGAAAAACCACGCCCAAAAATCCCATAGGAATGAATGGAGTCCGGTGTCGGAGCGATCAAAAAAATCCACTTTTTTGAGGATTTACTGTGTCATCATACGTTCACTTAGAAAAACCATTAAAATCTCAGTTTGTAGGAATATCCGAGCACTTTTCAGAAGTGAAGACGGGATGTTGATATCTGTTACGGTTTTTTCACAATGAGCCTCTGAGCGACCCAAAGTTTGCCTCAAATTTAAAAATTTAAAAAATTTTCAGTGTAACTGCCGTTAAGTTAGAGTGCGAGACTTTGTCCGAGCTGGAACCCAAATTATTTTTTAACTTGTCGTCACGGTCACATATTTCCTTCTACTGAACTGATTTTCGCCCATGTGAAAGCCACGCCCGATGACATTCACACGATCTTTTCGAAATTTCTCTATGTCTCACCGTTTTCTCTCAGCGGACTTTCGTTTGCAAAAAATCAGATGAATTCTGAGCAGATTTCAGAAAATCCCCCTATTGTTTAACATTGAGCAAGTCTGCCAATTTCTGAAGCTGGGGCTTGTGACAAGACATTTTTCTCTCGTTCGTTCTTGGACTGTGAAATATGTAGAGAGTTGTGCTTTTCCATGATCGAAGACGAAACCCGGCTGTCACTGACGCTTCAAGAATTTTTTCGATACCTCGCATGGTTTTCGAACAGCGGCAATTTGTTCGGAGCCGTTTTTGGGGTCAGAGATGGATTTAGAGCTTCAAAGTGGCTGACATGTCAGAGACAAATTAGTCACGCTAAATTAGTCACGGCCATTAGTTGCCAAGCAACGGCACACCTGCACTTCTCAGGAGAGCCAGAGGTCATTAGAGTTCATTCCAACTCTATTGGAACATGGATTTAGGCCTTCAGGTTTACCATAGAAGCTGTAGATGACTTTCTATTCATTCTGATTAGTGTGGAGTGCTCTTACATAACTTGAAATTAACTTTGACCCACAAAATAAGACTCAAACAATATTTACAAAATAAAAGCCCTAAGATTTTTAATACGATATCACAGTACCCTATTTTTTTACACTACTATTAAAGATCTATTACACATTTATTACTACTATTACACTACTCTCACATAGAGGTTCTCTCCGTCAGCGACTGACTCTGAAGGACTCCATGTCTGTCTCTCAGCAGAGGGTCCGCTGCGGAAGCAGCGGACTGAAAGAACTTTTCTGCCTTTCTCTGTCTCTTTTTTTTCTGATTAGTGTGGAGTGCTTGTTCATGTCTTGAAACTGACATTTGGGTAGCTGTAGCTTCATTTCCAGTAATTCTGATTAGTGTGGAGTGCTCATACATGTCTTGAAATTGACTTTTGACCCACACTGTCTGATCAGCTGATTGGGTCACACACACATGCACCTGTGACTTTGCTGTTACTTAGCAACAGCACAGCTGGCCTCTGAGGAGAACAAAAGGTCTCTTAAGGTCATTAGAACTCTATTTAGACATGGAGTTAAGGCCTGTTAGATTAATGGATTACCCTTCAGAGGATTTCATTATACATATGATATTCAATCAGCCTTAACTGACATCCATGATGGACTTTCAAAATAAGACTCAAAGAAGCTCTTCAAAATAAAAGCCTTCAGATTTTCCATAGACGATTCATAGGGGTTGTCTGTCTCTGTCTGTCTGTCTCTCTGTCTGTCTCTTTCTCTCTGTCTGTCTCTTTCCGTCTCTCTGTCTCTCTGTCTATCTCTTTGTCTGTCTGTCTCTGTCTCTCTTTCTGTCTCCCTGTCTGTCTCTGTCTGTCCGTCTCTGTCTCTCTGTCTGTCTCTTTGACTGTCTTTCTCTGTCTCTGTCTGTCTCTGTCTCTCTTTCTGTCTCCCTGTCTGTCTCTGTCTGCCCGTCTCTGTCTCTCTGTCTGTCTCCCTGTCTGTCTTTCTCTGTCTCTGTCTGTCTCTTTGTCTGTCTTTCTCTGTGTCTTTCTCTCTCCCTGTGTGTCTCTGTCTCTCTGTCTATCTCTTTGTCTGTCTTTCTCTGTCTCTGTCTGTCTCCCTGTCTGTCTCTGTCCGTCTCTCTGTCTGTCTCTGTCTCTCTTTCTGTCTCCCTGTCTGTCTCTGTCTCTGTCCATCTCTCTGTCTGTCTCTGTCTCTCTTTCTGTCTCCCTGTCTGTCTTTCTCTGTCTCTGTCTGTCTCTGTCTCTCTTTCTGTCTCTTTGTCTGTCTTTCTCTGTCTCTTTCTGTCTGTGTCTCTCTTTCTGTCTCTGTCTGTCTCTCTGTCTGTCTCCCTGTCTTTCTTTCTCTGTCTCTGTCTGTCTCTTTCTCTCTCTCTCTCTCTCTCTCTCTCTCTGTCTGTCTCTCTGTCTGTCTCTTTCTCTCTGTCTGTCTCTCTTTCTGTCTCTTTCTCTCTGTCTGTCTCTGTCTCTCTTTCTGTCTCTTTGTCTGTCTTTCTCTGTCTCTTTCTGTCTCTTTGTCTGTCTTTCTCTGTCTCTTTCTGTCTCCCTGTCTGTCTCTGTCTGCCCGTCTCTGTCTCTCTGTCAGTGACTGTCGAGCTGCGAATTGAGCGGTCTTAAAGGACTTTGTGTCCCTGTCTCTCTCTCTCTTTCTGTCTATAAATTAGTTGACTTAATAGTCACATTCTTTACTTTGGCCACAACTCCATTTCCCATAATGCTTCAGCAATGACATTGTCCATTCATTTCTAAGCACATTGTTGCCTGGGCTTTTAAAACAGACCGCTTATCTGACTTAGGAGAGTATTCTAACACATAGAAAAGTATTCACACCCCTTACCTAATATTATGCTACTTAGCATTATTAAGCTAGTTAGCATTAGCATGCTAGCTATTTTTAGCATTTTAGCTAAATTTGGGTTTTTGACTAACTTTTCGTGCTGATTCCTCTGATGCTAATGATAACATGTTAGCTAGCATTAGCATGCTAGTTAGCATTAGCATGCTATCTCATGTTAGCATTTTTGCTAATTTTTCAAATTTTCTTAACTTTTCGTAGTGATTACGTTGTAGCTAATGATTACATGTTAGCTAGCATTAGCATGCTAGTTAGCATTAGCATGCTAGCTCATTTTAGCATTTTAGCCATTTTTTTGAATTTTCTTAACTTTTCACTGTTATTACGTTGCAGCAAATGATTACATGTTAGCTAGCATGCGCATGCTAGTTAGCATTAGCATGCTAGCTAATTTTAGAATTTAAGCTAATTTGTCAACATTTCTTAACTTTTCGTAGTGATTATGTTGCAGCTAATGATTACATGTTAGCTAGCATTAGCATGCTAGTTAGCATTAGCATGCTAGCTCATGTTAGCATTTTTGCTAATTTTTGAATTTTGCTTAACTTTTTTCACTCATTGCTTCAAGGATATTGATGACATGCTAGTTAGCATTAGCATGCTAGCTCATGTTAGCATTTTTGCTAATTTTTTAATTTGTCCCAACTTTTTCTACTTATTGCTTCGAACCTATTGATAACATGTTAGCTAGCATTAGTATGCTAGGCTAGGCAGCATAACCTCTGATTGGGGGTGTGTGACTGATTACGCACCACGTGGCAGGCCCCGTTTAAATTTCCTGAAATTTTCTAGTTATTATTTATTTTTCTTCCGTCCAGCGTTAATGCGGGTCGTACCGTAGCATGCACCCCCACAATATATATATCAAAACGTGCGGCTCGATTCCACGATGGGTGCTATTACTTTTATAAGCGATTGGAGTTACCATGGCGACGTAATTAGCGAAAAACCACGCCGAAAAATCCCATAGGAATGAATGCATTCACATCTCGGAGCGATCCAAAAAATCCACTTTTTTGAGGATTTACTGTGTCATCATACGTTCACTTAGAAAAACCATTAAAATCTCAGTTTGTAGGAATATCCGAGCACTTTTCAGAAGTGAAGACGGGATGTTGATATCTGTTACGGTTTTTTCACAATAAGCCTCTGAGCGACCCAAAGTTTGCCTCAAATTTGAAAATTTAAAAATTTTTCAGTGTAACTGCCGTTTAGTCAGAGTGTGAGACCCAAGATTATTGAGAACCCAAAATATTTTTTAACTCGCCGTCACGGTCACATATTTCGTTCTACTGAACTGATTTTCGGCCATGTGAAAGCCACGCCCGACGACATTCACACGATCTTTTCGAAATTTCTCTATGTCTCACCGTTTTCTCTCAGCGCACTCGAGTTTGCAAAAAATCAGACACATTTTGAGCAGATTTCAGAAGAGCAGCGTATACTTTAACATTGAGAAAGTCTGAAGCTGCACATTGTGACAAGACATTTCTCTCTCGTTCGTTCTCGGACTCTGAAATATGTAGAGAGTTGTGCTTTTCCATGATCGAAGACGAAACCCGGCTCTCACTGACGCTTCAAGAATTTTTTCGATATCTCGCACGGTTTTCGAACAGCGGCAATTTGTTCGGAAGCCTTTTTGGGGTCAGAGATGGATTTAGAGCTTCAAAGTGGCTGACATGTCAGAGACAAATTAGTCACGCTAAATTAGTCACGGCCATTAGTTGCCAAGCAACGGCACACCTGCACTTCTCAGGAGAGCCAGAGGTCATTAGAGTTCATTCCAACTCTATTTGAACATGGATTTAGGCCTTCAGGTTTACCATAGAAGCTGTAGATTTGTTTCTAGTAATTCTGATTAGTGTGGAGTGCTCTTACATGTCTTGAACCTGACTTTTGACCCACAAAATAAGACTCAAACAATATTTACAAAATAAAAGCCCTAAGATTTTTTATACAATATCACAGTACCCTATTATAATACACTACTATTAAAGATCTATTACATATTTATTACTACTATTACACTACTCTCACATAGAGGTTCTCTCCGTCAGCGACTGACTCTGAAGGACTCCATGTCTGTCTCTCAGCGGAGGGTCCGCTGCGGAAGCAGCGGTCTGAAAGAACTTTTCTGCCTTTCTCTGTCTCTTTTTTTTCTGATTAGTGTGGAGTGCTCATACATGTCTTGAAACTGACATTTGGGTAGCTGTAGCTTCATTTCCAGTAATTCTGATTAGTGTGGAGTGCTCATACATGTCTTGAAATTGACTTTTGACCCACACTGTCTGATCAGCTGATTGTGTCACACACACATGCACCTGTGACTTTGCTGTTACTGAGCAACAGCACAGCTGGCCTCTGAGGAGAACAAAAGGTCACTTAAGGTCATTAGAACTCTATTTAGACATGGAGTTAAGGCCTGTTAGATTAATGGATTACCCTTCAGAGGATTTCATCGTACATATGATATTCAATCAGCCTTAACTGACATCCATGATGGACTTTCAAAATAAGACTCAAATAAGCTCTTCAAAATAAAAGCTCTCAGATTTTCTATAGAAGATCATAGCAGCTTATTGTTTTACACTACTGCAGTCTGTCTGCCCTCCTGTCTGTCTGTCTGTCTGTCTGTCTGTCTGTCTGTCTGTCTGTCTGTCTGTCTGTCTGTCTGTCTGTCTGTCTGTCTGTCTTTCCCTCTAAGCAGCAGCTGCACCTCCTGTCTCTTTGGAGATGAGCCAGCGACTGACTCTGAAGGACTCCATGTCTGTCTCTCAGCGGAGGGTCCGCTGCGGAAGCAGCGGTCTGAAAGAACTTTTCTGCCTTTCTCTGTCTCTTTTTTCTCTGATTAGTGTGGAGTGCTTGTTCATGTCTTGAAACTGACATTTGGGTAGCTGTAGATTACTTTCTATTCATTCTGATTAGTGTGGAGTGCTCATACATGTCTTGAAATTGACTTTTGACCCACACTGTTCAATACAATATCACAGAACCCTATTGTTTTAAACTATTGCTCTTTTTCTGTCTGTCTGTCTGACTGCCTGTAAGCCGAGCATCAGATGATTGGGTCACACACACATGCACCTGTGACTTTGCTGTTACTTAGCAACAGCACAGCTGGCCTCTGAGGAGAACAAAAGGTCTCTTAAGGTCATTAGAACTCTATTTAGACATGGAGTTAAGGCCTGTTAGATTAATGGATTACCCTTCAGAGGATTTCATTATACATATGATATTCAATCAGCCTTAACTGACATCCATGATGGACTTTCAAAATAAGACTCAAACAAGCTCTTCAAAATAAAAGCCTTCAGATTTTCTATAGATGATTCATAGGGGTTGTCTGTCTGTCTGTCTCTCTGTCTGTCTCTGTCCATCTCTCTGTCTGTCTCTTTCACTCTGTCTGTCTCTGTCCATCTCTCTGTCTGTCTCTTTTACTCTGTCTGTCTCTGTCTGTCTCTCTGTCTGTCTCTTTCTCTCTGTCTGTCTGTCTCTCTTTCTGTCTCTTTGTCTGTCTTTCTCTGTCTCTTTCTGTCTCTTTGTCTGTCTCTTTCTCTCTGTCTGTCTCTGTCCGTCTCTCTGTCTGTCTCTTTGTCTGTCTTTCTCTGTCTCTGTCCGTCTCTCTGTCTGTCTCTCTTTCTGTCTCTTTGTCTGTCTTTCTCTGTCTCTTTCTGTCTCCCTGTCTGTCTCTGTCTGCCCATCTCTGTCTCTCTGTCAGTGACTGTCGAGCTGCGAATTGAGCGGTCTTAAAGGACTTTGTGTCCCTGTCTCTCTCTCTCTCTCTTTCTGTCTATAAGTTAGTTGACTTAATAGGCACATTCTTTGTTCTGGCCACAACTCCATTTCCCATAATGCTTCAGCAAATACATTGTCCATTCATTTCTAAGCACATTGCTGCCTGGGCTTTTAAAACAGACCGCTTATCTGACTTAGGAGAGTATTCCAACACATAGAAAAGTATTCACACCCCTTACCTAATATTATGCTAGTTAGCATTATTAAGCTAGTTAGCATTAGCATGCTAGCTATTTTTAGCATTTTAGCTAAATTTGGGTTTTTGACTAACTTTTCGTGCTGATTCCTCTGATGCTAATGATAACATGTTAGCTAGCATTAGCATGCTAGTTAGCATTAGCATGCTAGCTCATGTTAGCATTTTAGCTAATTTTTCAAATTTTCTTAACTTTTCGTAGTGATTACGTTGTAGCTAATGATTACATGTTAGCTAGCATTAGCATGCTAGTTAGCATTAGCATGCTAGCTCATTTTAGCATTTTAGCTATTTTTTTGAATTTTCTTAACTTTTCACTGTTAATACGTTGCAGCTAATGATTACATGTTAGCTAGCATGTGCATGCTAGTTAGCATTAGCATGCTAGCTAATTTTAGAATTTTAGCAAATTTTTAAACATTTCTTAACTTTTCGTAGTGATTACGTTGAGGCTAACGATTACATGTTAGCTAGCATTAGTTTGCTAGTTAGCATTAGCATGCTAGCTCATGTTAGCATTTTTGCTAATTTTGGAATCTTTCTTAACTTTTTTTACTCATTGCTTCGAGGCTATTGATAAAATGCTAGTTAGCATTAGCATGCTAGCTCATGTTAGCATTTTAGCAATTTTTTTGAATTTGCTTAACTTTTTTTACTCATTGCTTCGAGGCTATTGATAACATGCTAGTTAGCATTAGCATGCTAGCTCATGTTAGCATTTAAGCATTTTTTTAATTTGTCCCAACTTTTTCTACTTATTGCTTCGAACCTATTGATAACATGTTAGATTGGGGGTGTGTGACTGATTACGCACCACGTGGCAGGCCCCGTTTAAATTTCCTGAAATTTTCTAGTTAGGGGCCTGCCAATGCAATGCAGGGAGAAGCAGAGCATTGCATTGCGAAGCAATGCAATGCACTGCCTCCCATGCAATTGCATGGCAAGGCACCTATTATTCTACACCTCTAAACGGCTTCTTTATTAGGGGCCTGCCAATGCAATGCAGGGAGAAGCAGAGCATTGCATTGCGAAGCAATGCAATGCACTGCCTCCCATGCAATTGCATGGCAAGGCACCTATTATTCTACACCTCTAAACTGGACTCTTTATTATTTATTTATTTATTTTTCTTCCGTCCACCTTAATGCGGGTCGTACCGTAGCATGCACCCCCACAATATATATATCAAAACGTGCGGCTCGATCTCGAGATGGGTGCTATTACTTTTATAAGCGATTGGAGTTACCATGGCGACGTAATTAGCGAAAAACCACGCCCAAAAATCCCATAGGAATGAATGGAGTCCGGTGTCGGAGCGATCAAAAAAATCCACTTTTTTGAGGATTTACTGTGTCATCATACGTTCACTTAGAAAAACCATTAAAATCTCAGTTTGTAGGAATATCCGAGCGATTTTCAGAAGTGAAGACGGGATGTTGATATCTGTTACGGTTTTTTCACAATGAGCCTCTGAGCGACCCAAAGTTTGCCTCAAATTTAAAAATTTAAAAATTTTTCAGTGTAACTGCCGTTAAGTTAGAGTGCGAGACTTTGTCCGAGCTGGAACCCAAATTATTTTTTAACTCGTCGTCACGGTCACATATTTCCTTCTACTGAACTGATTTTCGCCCATGTGAAAGCCACGCCCGATGACATTCACACGATCTTTTCAAAATTTCTCTATGTCTCACCGTTTTCTCTCAGCGGACTTTCGTTTGCAAAAAATCAGACACATTTTGAGCAGATTTCAGAAAATCCCCCTATTGTTTAACATTGAGCAAGTCGGACAGTTTCTGAAGCTGGGGCTTGTGACAAGACATTTTTAACTCGTTTGTTCTCGGACTCTGAAATATGTAGAGAGTTGTGCTTTTCCATGATCGAAGGCGAAACCCGGCTCTCACTGACGCTTCAAGAATTTTTTCGATACATTGCACGGTTTTTGAACAGCGGCAATTTGTTCGGAAGCCTTTTTGGGGTCAGAGATGGATTTAGAGCTTCAAAGTGGCTGACATGTCAGAGACAAATTAGTCACGCTAAATTAGTCACGGCCATTAGTTGCCAAGCAACGGCACACCTGCACTTCTCAGGAGAGCCAGAGGTCATTAGAGTTCATTCCAACTCTATTTGAACATGGATTTAGGCCTTCAGGTTTACCATAGAAGCTGTAGATTACTTTGTACTAATTCTGATTAGTGTGGAGTGCTCTTACATGTCTTGAAACTGACTTTTGACCCACAAAATAAGACTCAAACAATATTTACAAAATAAAAGCCCTAAGATTTTGTATACAATATCACAGTACCCTATTATTATACACTACTATTAAAGATCTATTACACATTTATTACTACTATTACACTACTCTCACATAGAGGTTCTCTCCGTCAGCGACTGACTCTGAAGGACTCCATGTCTGTGTCTCAGCGGAGGGTCCGCTGCGGAAGCAGCGGTCTGAAAGAACTTTTCTGCCTTTCTCTGTCTCTTTTTTTTCTGATTAGTGTGGAGTGCTCATACATGTCTTGAAACTGACATTTGGGTAGCTGTAGATTCATTTCCAGTAATTCTGATTAGTGTGGAGTGCTCATACATGTCTTGAAAGTGACTTTTGACCCACACTGTCTGATCAGCTGATTGTGTCACACACACATGCACCTGTGACTTTGCTGTTACTTAGCAACAGCACAGCTGGCCTCTGAGGAGAACAAAAGGTCTCTTAAGGTCATTAGAACTCTATTTAGACATGGAGTTAAGGCCTGTTAGATTAATGGATTACCCTTCAGAGGATTTCATTATACATATGATATTCAATCAGCCTTAACTGACATCCATGATGGACTTTCAAAATAAGACTCAAACAAGCTCTTCAAAATAAAAGCCCTCAGATTTTCGATAGAAGATCATAGCAGCTTATTGTTTTACACTACTGCAGTCTGTCTGCCCTCCTGTCTGTCTGTCTGTCTGTCTGTCTGTCTGTCTGTCTGTCTGTCTGTCTGTCTGTCTGTCTGTCTGTCTGTCTGTCTGTCTGTCTGTCTGTCTGTCTGTCTGTCTGTCTGTCTGTCTGTCTGTCTGTCTGTCTGTCTGTCTGTCTGTCTGTCCCTCTAAGCAGCAGCTGCACCTCTTGTCTCTTTGGAGATGAGCCAGCGACTGACTCTGAAGGACTAACTGTCTGTCTCTCAGCGGAGGGTCCGCTGCGGAAGCAGCGGTCTGAAAGAATTTTTCTGCCTTTCTCTGTCTCTTTTTTTTCTGATTAGTGTGGAGTGCTTGTTCATGTCTTGAAACTGACATTTGGGTAGCTGTAGCTACATTTCCAGTAATTCTGATTAGCGTGGAGTGCTCATACATGTCTTGAAATTGACTTTTGACCCACACTGTCTGAGGCTCTGTGGAGGAGAGCTCATTAAAGGTCACTAAAGGTCATCATAACACTCTATGGACATGAATTTAAGGTCTGATAGAACAGTTGATTACCATTGGTGGTAGCGCAACATATGAATAAAGAGACTGAATCAGCCTCAACTGACATCCATGCTGGACTTTCAAAATAAGACTCAAATAATCTCTTCAAAATAAAAGCCCTCTGATCTTCAATACAATATCACAGGACCCTATTGTTTTAAACTATTGCTGTCTTTCTGTCTGTCTGTCTGTCTGTCTGACTGCCTGTAAGCCGAGCATCAGCTGATTGGGTCACACACACATGCACCTGTGACTTTGCTGTTACTTAGCAACAGCACAGCTGGCCTCTGAGGAGAACAAAAGGTCACTCAAGGTCATTAGAACTCTATTTAGACATGGAGTTAAGGCCTGTTAGATTAATGGATTACCCTTCAGAGGATTTCATTATACATATGATATTCAATCAGCCTTAACTGACATCCATGATGGACTTTCAAAATAAGACTCAAACAAGCTCTTCAAAATAAAAGCCTTCAGATTTTCTATAGAAGATTCATAGGGGTTGTCTGTCTGTCTGTCTGTCTGTCTGTCTCTCTGTCTGTCTCTTTCTCTCTGTCTGTCTCTCTTTCTGTCTCTTTCTTTGTCTCTGTCTGTCTCTCTTTCAGTCTCTGTCCGTCTCTCTGTCTGTCTCTGTCTCTCTTTCTGTCTCCCTGTCTGTCTCTGTCTGTCCGTCACTGTCTCTCTTTCTGTCTCTTTGTCTGTCTTTCTCTGTCTCTTTCTGTCTCCCTGTCTGTCTCTGTCTGCCCGTCTCTGTCTCTCTGTCTGTCTCTGTCTCTCTGTCCGTCTCTCTGTCTGTCTCTGTCTCTCTTTCCGTCTCTCTGTCTGTCTCTGTCTCTCTGTCCGTCTCTCTGTCTTTCTCTGTCTCTTTCTGTCTCCCTGTCTGTCTCTGTCTGCCCGTCTCTGTCTCTCTGTCAGTGACTGTCGAGCTGCGAATTGAGCGGTCTTAAAGGACTTTGTGTCCCTGTCTCTCTCTCTCTTTCTGTCTATAAGTTAGTTGACTTAATAGGCACATTCTTTGTTCTGGCCACAACTCCATTTCCCATAATGCTTCAGCAAATACATTGTCCATTCATTTCTAAGCACATTGCTGCCTGGGCTTTTAAAACAGATCGCTTATCTGACTTAGGAGAGTATTCCAACACATAGAAAAGTATTCACACCCCTTACCTAATATTATGCTACTTAGCATTATTAAGCTAGTTAGCATTAGCATGCTAGCTATTTTTAGCATTTTAGCTAAATTTGGGTTTTTGACTAACTTTTCGTGCTGATTCCTCTGATGCTAATGATTACATGTTAGCTAGCATGCGCATGCTAGTTAGCATTAGCATGCTAGCTCATGCTAGCATTTTAGCTAATTTTTGACATTTTCGTAACTTTTTGTAGTGATTACGTTGTAGCTAATGATTACATGTTAGCTAGCATTAGCATGCTAGTTAGCATTAGCATGCTAGCTCATGTTAGCATTTTAGCTAATTTTTCTAATTTTCTTAACTTTTCGTAGTGATTACGTTGTAGCTAATGATTACATGTTAGCTAGCATTAGCATGCTAGTTAGCATTAGCATGCTAGCTCATGTTAGCATTTTAGCTAATTTTTCTAATTTTCTTAACTTTTCGTAGTGATTACGTTGTAGCTAATGATTACATGTTAGCTAGCATTAGCATGCTAGTTAGCATTAGCATGCTAGCTCATGTTAGCATTTTAGCAATTTTTTTTAAATTTCTTAACTTTTCGTAGTGATTACGTTGAGGCTAATGATTACATGTTAGCTAGCATTAGCATGCTAGCTCATGTTAGCATTTTTGCTAATTTTTGAATTTTGCTTAACTTTTTTTACTCATTGCTTCGAGGCTGTTGATAACATGCTAGTTAGCATTAGCATGCTAGCTCATGTTAGCATTTTAGCTATTTTTTAAATTTGGCATTAGATGCTGGGCTAGGCAACAGAACCTCTGATTGGGGGTGTGTGACTGATTACGCACCACGTGGCAGGCCCCGTTTAAATTTCCTGAAATTTTCTAGTTATTATTTATTTTTCTTCCGTCCAGCGTTAATGCGGGTCGTACCGTAGCATGCACCCCCACAATATATATATCAAAACGTGCGGCTCGATTCCACGATGGGTGCTATTACTTTTATAAGCGATTGGAGTTACCATGGCGACGTAATTTGCGAAAAACCACGCCGAAAAATCCCATAGGAATGAATGCATTCACATCTCGGAGCGATCCAAAAAATCCACTTTTTTGAGGATTTACTGTGTCATCATACGTTCACTTAGAAAAACCATTAAAATCTCAGTTTGTAGGAATATCCGAGCACTTTTCAGAAGTGAAGACGGGATGTTGATATCTGTTATGGTTTTTTCACAATAAGCCTCTGAGCGACCCAAAGTTTGCCTCAAATTTGAAAATTTAAAAATTTTTCAGTGTAACTGCCGTTTAGTCAGAGTGTGAGACCCAAGATTATTGAGAACCCAAAATATTTTTTAACTCGCCGTCACGGTCACATATTTCGTTCTACTGAACTGATTTTCGGCCATGTGAAAGCCACGCCCGATGACATTCACACGATCTTTTCGAAATTTCTCTATGTCTCACCGTTTTCTCTCAGCGCACTCGAGTTTGCAAAAAATCAGACACATTTTGAGCAGATTTCAGAAGAGCAGCGTATACTTTAACATTGAGAAAGTCTGAAGCTGCACATTGTGACAAGACATTTCTCTCTCGTTCGTTCTCGGACTCTGAAATATGTAGAGAGTTGTGCTTTTCCATGATCGAAGACGAAACCCGGCTCTCACTGACGCTTCAAGAATTTTTTCGATATCTCGCACGGTTTTCGAACAGCGGCAATTTGTTCGGAGCCGTTTTTGGGGTCAGAGATGGATTTAGAGCTTCAAAGTGGCTGACATGTCAGAGACAAATTAGTCACGCTAAATTTGTCACGGCCATTAGTTGCCAAGCAACGGCACACCTGCACTTCTCAGGAGAGCCAGAGGTCATTAGAGTTCATTCCAACTCTATTGGAACATGGATTTAGGCCTTCAGGTTTACCATAGAAGCTGTAGATTTGTTTCTAGTAATTCTGATTAGTGTGGAATGCTCTTACATGTCTTGAACCTGACTTTTGACCCACAAAATAAGACTCAAACAATATTTACAAAATAAAAGCCCTAAGATTTTTTATACAATATCACAGTACCCTATTATATTACACTACTATTAAAGATCTATTACATATTTATTACTACTATTACACTACTCTCACATAGAGGTTCTCTCCGTCAGCGACTGACTCTGAAGGACTCCATGTCTGTCTCTCAGCGGAGGGTCCGCTGCGGAAGCAGCGGTCTGAAAGAACTTTTCTGCCTTTCTCTGTCTCTTTTTTTTCTGATTAGTGTGGAGTGCTTGTTCATGTCTTGAAACTGACATTTGGGTAGCTGTAGCTTCATTTCCAGTAATTCTGATTAGTGTGGAGTGCTCATACATGTCTTGAAATTGACTTTTGACCCACACTGTCTGATCAGCTGATTGTGTCACACACACATGCACCTGTGACTTTGCTGTTACTGAGCAACAGCACAGCTGGCCTCTGAGGAGAACAAAAGGTCTCTTAAGGTCCTTAGAACTCTATTTAGACATGGAGTTAAGGCCTGTTAGATTAATGGATTACCCTTCAGAGGATTTCATTATACATATGATATTCAATCAGCCTTAACTGACATCCATGATGGACTTTCAAAATAAGACTCAAATAAGCTCTTCAAAATAAAAGCTCTCAGATTTTCTATAGAAGATCATAGCAGCTTATTGTTTTACACTACTGCAGTCTGTCTGTCTGTCTGTCTGTCTGTCTGTCTGTCTGTCTGTCTGTCTGTCTGTCTGTCTGTCTGTCTGTCTTTCCCTCTAAGCAGCAGCTGCACCTCCTGTCTCTTTGGAGATGAGCCAGCGACTGACTCTGAAGGACTCCATGTCTGTCTCTCAGCGGAGGGTCCGCTGCGGAAGCAGCGGTCTGAAAGAACTTTTCTTCCTTTCTCTGTCTCTTTTTTCTCTGATTAGTGTGGAGTGCTTGTTCATGTCTTGAAACTGACATTTGGGTAGCTGTAGATTACTTTCTATTCATTCTGATTAGTGTGGAGTGCTCATACATGTCTTGAAATTGACTTTTGACCCACACTGTTCAATACAATATCACAGAACCCTATTGTTTTAAACTATTGCTCTTTTTCTGTCTGTCTGTCTGACTGCCTGTAAGCCGAGCATCAGATGATTGGGTCACACACACATGCACCTGTGACTTTGCTGTTACTTAGCAACAGCACAGCTGGCCTCTGAGGAGAACAAAAGGTCTCTTAAGGTCATTAGAACTCTATTTAGACATGGAGTTAAGGCCTGTTAGATTAATGGATTACCCTTCAGAGGATTTCATTATACATATGATATTCAATCAGCCTTAACTGACATCCATGATGGACTTTCAAAATAAGACTCAAACAAGCTCTTCAAAATAAAAGCCTTCAGATTTTCTATAGACGATTCATAGGGGTTGTCTGTCTGTCTGTCTCTCTGTCTGTCTCTGTCCATCTCTCTGTCTGTCTCTTTCACTCTGTCTGTCTCTGTCAATCTCTCTGTCTGTCTCTTTTACTCTGTCTGTCTCTGTCTGTCTCTTTCTCTCTGTCTGTCTCTTTCTCTCTGTCTGTCTGTCTCTCTTTCTGTCTCTTTGTCTGTCTTTCTCTGTCTTTCTCTGTCTCTTTGTCTGTCTCTTTCTCTCTGTCTGTCTCTGTCCGTCTCTCTGTCTGTCTCTTTGTCTGTCTTTCTCTGTCTCTGTCCGTCTCTCTGTCTGTCTCTCTTTCTGTCTCTTTGTCTGTCTTTCTCTGTCTCTTTCTGTCTCCCTGTCTGTCTCTGTCTGCCCGTCTCTGTCTCTCTGTCTGTCTCTTTCTGTCTCTCTGTCTGTCTCTTTCTGTCTCTCTGTCTGTCTCTCTTTCTGTCTCTCTGTCTGTCTCTGTCTCTCTTTCTGTCTCTTTGTCTGTCTTTCTCTGTCTCTTTCTGTCTCCCTGTCTGTCTCTGTCTGCCCGTCTCTGTCTCTCTGTCAGTGACTGTCGAGCTGCGAATTGAGCGGTCTTAAAGGACTTTGTGTCCCTGTCTCTCTCTCTCTCTCTTTCTGTCTATAAGTTAGTTGACTTAATAGGCACATTCTTTGTTCTGGCCACAACTCCATTTCCCATAATGCTTCAGCAAATACATTGTCCATTCATTTCTAAGCACATTGCTGCCTGGGCTTTTAAAACAGACCGCTTATCTGACTTAGGAGAGTATTCCAACACATAGAAAAGTATTCACACCCCTTACCTAATATTATGCTACTTAGCATTATTAAGCTAGTTAGCATTAGCATGCTAGCTATTTTTAGCATTTTAGCTAAATTTGGGTTTTTGACTAACTTTTCGTGCTGATTCCTCTGATGCTAATGATAACATGTTAGCTAGCATTAGCATGCTAGTTAGCATTAGCATGCTAGCTCATGTTAGCATTTTAGCTAATTTTTTAAATTTTCTTAACTTTTCGTAGTGATTACGTTGTAGCTAATGATTACATGTCAGCTAGCATTAGCATGCTAGTTAGCATTAGCATGCTAGCTCATTTTAGCATTTTAGCTATTTTTTTGAATTTTCTTAACTTTTCACTGTTATTACGTTGCAGCTATAGATTACATGTTAGCTAGCATGCGCATGCTAGTTAGCATTAGCATGCTAGCTAATTTTAGAATTTTAGCTAATTTTTCAACATTTCTTAACGTTTCCTAGTGATTATGTTGCAGCTAATGATTACATGTTAGCTAGCATTAGCATGCTAGTTAGCATTAGCATGCTAGCTCATGTTAGCATTTTTGCTAATTTTTGAATTTTGCTTAACTTTTTTCACTTATTGCTTCGAGGATATTGATAACATGCTAGTTAGCATTAGCATGCTAGCTCATGTTAGCATTTTTGCTAATTTTTGAATTTTGCTTAACTTTCTTCACTCATTGCTTCGAGGATATTGATAACATGTTAGTTAGCATTAGCATGCTAGCTCATGTTAGCATTTTTGCAAATATTTTTAATTTGTCCCAACTTTTTCTACTTATTGCTTCGAACCTATTGATAACATGTTAGCTAGCATTAGTATGCTAGGCTAGGCAGCATAACCTCTGATTGGGGGTGTGTGACTGATTACGCACCACGTGGCAGGCCCCGTTTAAATTTCCTGAAATTTTCTAGTTAGGGGCCTGCCAATGCAATGCAGGGAGAAGCAGAGCATTGCATTGCGAAGCAATGCAATGCACTGCCTCCCATGCAATTGCATGGCAAGGCACCTTTATTATTTATTTTTCTTCCGTCCAGCGTTAATGCGGGTCGTACCGTAGCATGCACCCCCACAATATATATATCAAAACGTGCGGCTCGATTCCACGATGGGTGCTATTACTTTTATAAGCGATTGGAGTTACCATGGCGACGTAATTAGCGAAAAACCACGCCGAAAAATCCCATAGGAATGAATGCATTCACATCTCGGAGCGATCCAAAAAATCCACTTTTTTGAGGATTTACTGTGTCATCATACGTTCACTTAGAAAAACCATTAAAATCTCAGTTTGTAGGAATATCCGAGCACTTTTCAGAAGTGAAGACGGGATGTTGATATCTGTTACGGTTTTTTCACAATAAGCCTCTGAGCGACCCAAAGTTTGCCTCAAATTTGAAAATTTAAAAATTTTTCAGTGTAACTGCCGTTTAGTCAGAGTGTGAGACCCAAGATTATTGAGAACCCAAAATATTTTTTAACTCGCCGTCACGGTCACATATTTCGTTCTACTGAACTGATTTTCGGCCATGTGAAAGCCACGCCCGATGACATTCACACGATCTTTTCGAAATTTCTCTATGTCTCACCGTTTTCTCTCAGCGCACTCGAGTTTGCAAAAAATCAGACACATTTTGAGCAGATTTCAGAAGAGCAGCGTATACTTTAACATTGAGAAAGTCTGAAGCTGCACATTGTGACAAGACATTTCTCTCTCGTTCGTTCTCGGACTCTGAAATATGTAGAGAGTTGTGCTTTTCCATGATCGAAGACGAAACCCGGCTCTCACTGACGCTTCAAGAATTTTTTCGATATCTCGCACGGTTTTCGAACAGCGGCAATTTGTTCGGAGCCGTTTTTGGGGTCAGAGATGGATTTAGAGCTTCAAAGTGGCTGACATGTCAGAGACAAATTAGTCACGCTAAATTTGTCACGGCCATTAGTTGCCAAGCAACGGCACACCTGCACTTCTCAGGAGAGCCAGAGGTCATTAGAGTTCATTCCAACTCTATTGGAACATGGATTTAGGCCTTCAGGTTTACCATAGAAGCTGTAGATTTGTTTCTAGTAATTCTGATTAGTGTGGAGTGCTCTTACATGTCTTGAACCTGACTTTTGACCCACAAAATAAGACTCAAACAATATTTACAAAATAAAAGCCCTAAGATTTTTTATACAATATCACAGTACCCTATTATATTACACTACTATTAAAGATCTATTACATATTTATTACTACTATTACACTACTCTCACATAGAGGTTCTCTCCGTCAGCGACTGACTCTGAAGGACTCCATGTCTGTCTCTCAGCGGAGGGTCCGCTGCGGAAGCAGCGGTCTGAAAGAACTTTTCTGCCTTTCTCTGTCTCTTTTTTTTCTGATTAGTGTGGAGTGCTTGTTCATGTCTTGAAACTGACATTTGGGTAGCTGTAGCTTCATTTCCAGTAATTCTGATTAGTGTGGAGTGCTCATACATGTCTTGAAATTGACTTTTGACCCACACTGTCTGATCAGCTGATTGGGTCACACACACATGCACCTGTGACTTTGCTGTTACTGAGCAACAGCACAGCTGGCCTCTGAGGAGAACAAAAGGTCTCTTAAGGTCCTTAGAACTCTATTTAGACATGGAGTTAAGGCCTGTTAGATTGATGGATTACCCTTCAGAGGATTTCATTATACATATGATATTCAATCAGCCTTAACTGACATCCATGATGGACTTTCAAAATAAGACTCAAATAAGCTCTTCAAAATAAAAGCTCTCAGATTTTCTATAGAAGATCATAGCAGCTTATTGTTTTACACTACTGCAGTCTGTCTGCCCTCCTGTCTGTCTGTCTGTCTGTCTGTCTGTCTGTCTGTCTGTCTGTCTGTCTGTCTGTCTGTCTGTCTGTCTTTCCCTCTAAGCAGCAGCTGCACCTCCTGTCTCTTTGGAGATGAGCCAGCGACTGACTCTGAAGGACTCCATGTCTGTGTCTCAGCGGAGGGTCCGCTGCGGAAGCAGCGGTCTGAAAGAACTTTTCTGCCTTTCTCTGTCTCTTTTTTCTCTGATTAGTGTGGAGTGCTTGTTCATGTCTTGAAACTGACATTTGGGAAGCTGTAGATTACTTTCTATTCATTCTGATTAGTGTGGAGTGCTCATACATGTCTTGAAATTGACTTTTGACCCACACTGTTCAATACAATATCACAGAACCCTATTGTTTTAAACTATTGCTCTTTTTCTGTCTGTCTGTCTGACTGCCTGTAAGCCGAGCATCAGATGATTGGGTCACACACACATGCACCTGTGACTTTGCTGTTACTTAGCAACAGCACAGCTGGCCTCTGAGGAGAACAAAAGGTCTCTTAAGGTCATTAGAACTCTATTTAGACATGGAGTTAAGGCCTGTTAGATTAATGGATTACCCTTCAGGGGATTTCATGATACATATGATATTCAATCAGCCTTAACTGACATCCATGATGGACTTTCAAAATAAGACTCAAACAAGCTCTTCAAAATAAAAGCCTTCAGATTTTCTATAGACGATTCATAGGGGTTGTCTGTCTGTCTGTCTCTCTGTCTGTCTCTGTCCATCTCTCTGTCTGTCTCTTTCACTCTGTCTGTCTCTGTCCATCTCTCTGTCTGTCTCTTTTACTCTGTCTGTCTCTGTCTGTCTCTCTGTCTGTCTCTTTCTCTCTGTCTGTCTGTCTCTCTTTCTGTCTCTTTGTCTGTCTTTCTCTGTCTCTTTCTGTCTCTTTGTCTGTCTCTTTCTCTCTGTCCGTCTCTCTGTCTGTCTCTTTGTCTGTCTTTCTCTGTCTCTGTCCGTCTCTCTGTCTGTCTCTC
The DNA here is from genome assembly GCA_963556495.2 of Valencia hispanica. Classification (NCBI taxonomy): domain Eukaryota; kingdom Metazoa; phylum Chordata; class Actinopteri; order Cyprinodontiformes; family Valenciidae; genus Valencia; species Valencia hispanica. Next base: position 27,212,593 of record OY747711.1, read on the forward strand.
TTTCTGTCTCTTTGTCTGTCTTTCTCTGTCTCTTTCTGTCTCCCTGTCTGTCTCTGTCTGCCCATCTCTGTCTCTCTGTCAGTGACTGTCGAGCTGCGAATTGAGCGGTCTTAAAGGACTTTGTGTCCCTGTCTCTCTCTCTCTCTCTTTCTGTCTATAAGTTAGTTGACTTAATAGGCACATTCTTTGTTCTGGCCACAACTCCATTTCCCATAATGCTTCAGCAAATACATTGTCCATTCATTTCTAAGCACATTGCTGCCTGGGCTTTTAAAACAGACCGCTTATCTGACTTAGGAGAGTATTCCAACACATAGAAAAGTATTCACACCCCTTACCTAATATTATGCTAGTTAGCATTATTAAGCTAGTTAGCATTAGCATGCTAGCTATTTTTAGCATTTTAGCTAAATTTGGGTTTTTGACTAACTTTTCGTGCTGATTCCTCTGATGCTAATGATAACATGTTAGCTAGCATTAGCATGCTAGTTAGCATTAGCATGCTAGCTCATGTTAGCATTTTAGCTAATTTTTCAAATTTTCTTAACTTTTCGTAGTGATTACGTTGTAGCTAATGATTACATGTTAGCTAGCATTAGCATGCTAGTTAGCATTAGCATGCTAGCTCATTTTAGCATTTTAGCTATTTTTTTGAATTTTCTTAACTTTTCACTGTTAATACGTTGCAGCTAATGATTACATGTTAGCTAGCATGTGCATGCTAGTTAGCATTAGCATGCTAGCTAATTTTAGAATTTTAGCAAATTTTTAAACATTTCTTAACTTTTCGTAGTGATTACGTTGAGGCTAACGATTACATGTTAGCTAGCATTAGTTTGCTAGTTAGCATTAGCATGCTAGCTCATGTTAGCATTTTTGCTAATTTTGGAATCTTTCTTAACTTTTTTTACTCATTGCTTCGAGGCTATTGATAAAATGCTAGTTAGCATTAGCATGCTAGCTCATGTTAGCATTTTAGCAATTTTTTTGAATTTGCTTAACTTTTTTTACTCATTGCTTCGAGGCTATTGATAACATGCTAGTTAGCATTAGCATGCTAGCTCATGTTAGCATTTAAGCATTTTTTTAATTTGTCCCAACTTTTTCTACTTATTGCTTCGAACCTATTGATAACATGTTAGATTGGGGGTGTGTGACTGATTACGCACCACGTGGCAGGCCCCGTTTAAATTTCCTGAAATTTTCTAGTTATTATTTATTTTTCTTCCGTCCAGCGTTAATGCGGGTCGTACCGTAGCATGCACCCCCACAATATATATATCAAAACGTGCGGCTCGATTCCACGATGGGTGCTATTACTTTTATAAGCGATTGGAGTTACCATGGCGACGTAATTAGCGAAAAACCACGCCGAAAAATCCCATAGGAATGAATGCATTCACATCTCGGAGCGATCCAAAAAATCCACTTTTTTGAGGATTTACTGTGTCATCATACGTTCACTTAGAAAAACCATTAAAATCTCAGTTTGTAGGAATATCCGAGCACTTTTCAGAAGTGAAGACGGGATGTTGATATCTGTTACGGTTTTTTCACAATAAGCCTCTGAGCGACCCAAAGTTTGCCTCAAATTTGAAAATTTAAAAATTTTTCAGTGTAACTGCCGTTTAGTCAGAGTGTGAGACCCAAGATTATTGAGAACCCAAAATATTTTTTAACTCGCCGTCACGGTCACATATTTCGTTCTACTGAACTGATTTTCGGCCATGTGAAAGCCACGCCCGATGACATTCACACGATCTTTTCGAAATTTCTCTATGTCTCACCGTTTTCTCTCAGCGCACTCGAGTTTGCAAAAAATCAGACACATTTTGAGCAGATTTCAGAAGAGCAGCGTATACTTTAACATTGAGAAAGTCTGAAGCTGCACATTGTGACAAGACATTTCTCTCTCGTTCGTTCTCGGACTCTGAAATATGTAGAGAGTTGTGCTTTTCCATGATCGAAGACGAAACCCGGCTCTCACTGACGCTTCAAGAATTTTTTCGATATCTCGCACGGTTTTCGAACAGCGGCAATTTGTTCGGAGCCGTTTTTGGGGTCAGAGATGGATTTAGAGCTTCAAAGTGGCTGACATGTCAGAGACAAATTAGTCACGCTAAATTTGTCACGGCCATTAGTTGCCAAGCAACGGCACACCTGCACTTCTCAGGAGAGCCAGAGGTCATTAGAGTTCATTCCAACTCTATTGGAACATGGATTTAGGCCTTCAGGTTTACCATAGAAGCTGTAGATTTGTTTCTAGTAATTCTGATTAGTGTGGAGTGCTCTTACATGTCTTGAACCTGACTTTTGACCCACAAAATAAGACTCAAACAATATTTACAAAATAAAAGCCCTAAGATTTTTTATACAATATCACAGTACCCTATTATATTACACTACTATTAAAGATCTATTACATATTTATTACTACTATTACACTACTCTCACATAGAGGTTCTCTCCGTCAGCGACTGACTCTGAAGGACTCCATGTCTGTCTCTCAGCGGAGGGTCCGCTGCGGAAGCAGCGGTCTGAAAGAACTTTTCTGCCTTTCTCTGTCTCTTTTTTTTCTGATTAGTGTGGAGTGCTTGTTCATGTCTTGAAACTGACATTTGGGTAGCTGTAGCTTCATTTCCAGTAATTCTGATTAGTGTGGAGTGCTCATACATGTCTTGAAATTGACTTTTGACCCACACTGTCTGATCAGCTGATTGGGTCACACACACATGCACCTGTGACTTTGCTGTTACTGAGCAACAGCACAGCTGGCCTCTGAGGAGAACAAAAGGTCTCTTAAGGTCCTTAGAACTCTATTTAGACATGGAGTTAAGGCCTGTTAGATTAATGGATTACCCTTCAGAGGATTTCATTATACATATGATATTCAATCAGCCTTAACTGACATCCATGATGGACTTTCAAAATAAGACTCAAATAAGCTCTTCAAAATAAAAGCTCTCAGATTTTCTATAGAAGATCATAGCAGCTTATTGTTTTACACTACTGCAGTCTGTCTGCCCTCCTGTCTGTCTGTCTGTCTGTCTGTCTGTCTGTCTGTCTGTCTGTCTGTCTGTCTGTCTGTCTGTCTGTCTGTCTGTCTGTCTGTCTGTCTTTCCCTCTAAGCAGCAGCTGCACCTCCTGTCTCTTTGGAGATGAGCCAGCGACTGACTCTGAAGGACTCCATGTCTGTCTCTCAGCGGAGGGTCCGCTGCGGAAGCAGCGGTCTGAAAGAACTTTTCTGCCTTTCTCTGTCTCTTTTTTCTCTGATTAGTGTGGAGTGCTTGTTCATGTCTTGAAACTGACATTTGGGTAGCTGTAGATTACTTTCTATTCATTCTGATTAGTGTGGAGTGCTCATACATGTCTTGAAATTGACTTTTGACCCACACTGTTCAATACAATATCACAGAACCCTATTGTTTTAAACTATTGCTCTTTTTCTGTCTGTCTGTCTGACTGCCTGTAAGCCGAGCATCAGCTGATTGGGTCACACACACATGCACCTGTGACTTTGCTGTTACTTAGCAACAGCACAGCTGGCCTCTGAGGAGAACAAAAGGTCTCTTAAGGTCATTAGAACTCTATTTAGACATGGAGTTAAGGCCTGTTAGATTAATGGATTACCCTTCAGGGGATTTCATGATACATATGATATTCAATCAGCCTTAACTGACATCCATGATGGACTTTCAAAATAAGACTCAAACAAGCTCTTCAAAATAAAAGCCTTCAGATTTTCTATAGACGATTCATAGGGGTTGTCTGTCTGTCTGTCTCTCTGTCTGTCTCTGTCCATCTCTCTGTCTGTCTCTTTCACTCTGTCTGTCTCTGTCCATCTCTCTGTCTGTCTCTTTTACTCTGTCTGTCTCTGTCTGTCTCTCTGTCTGTCTCTTTCTCTCTGTCTGTCTGTCTCTCTTTCTGTCTCTTTGTCTGTCTTTCTCTGTCTCTTTCTGTCTCTTTGTCTGTCTCTTTCTCTCTGTCCGTCTCTCTGTCTGTCTCTTTGTCTGTCTTTCTCTGTCTCTGTCCGTCTCTCTGTCTGTCTCTCTTTCTGTCTCTTTGTCTGTCTTTCTCTGTCTCTTTCTGTCTCCCTGTCTGTCTCTGTCTGCCCATCTCTGTCTCTCTGTCAGTGACTGTCGAGCTGCGAATTGAGCGGTCTTAAAGGACTTTGTGTCCCTGTCTCTCTCTCTCTCTCTTTCTGTCTATAAGTTAGTTGACTTAATAGGCACATTCTTTGTTCTGGCCACAACTCCATTTCCCATAATGCTTCAGCAAATACATTGTCCATTCATTTCTAAGCACATTGCTGCCTGGGCTTTTAAAACAGACCGCTTATCTGACTTAGGAGAGTATTCCAACACATAGAAAAGTATTCACACCCCTTACCTAATATTATGCTACTTAGCATTATTAAGCTAGTTAGCATTAGCATGCTAGCTATTTTTAGCATTTTAGCTAAATTTGGGTTTTTGACTAACTTTTCGTGCTGATTCCTCTGATGCTAATGATAACATGTTAGCTAGCATTAGCATGCTAGTTAGCATTAGCATGCTAGCTCATGTTAGCATTTTAGCTAATTTTTCAAATTTTCTTAACTTTTCGTAGTGATTACGTTGTAGCTAATGATTACATGTTAGCTAGCATTAGCATGCTAGTTAGCATTAGCATGCTAGCTCATTTTAGCATTTTAGCTATTTTTTTGAATTTTCTTAACTTTTCACTGTTATTACGTTGCAGCTATAGATTACATGTTAGCTAGCATGCGCATGCTAGTTAGCATTAGCATGCTAGCTAATTTTAGAATTTTAGCTAATTTTTCAACATTTCTTAACGTTTCGTAGTGATTAGGTTGCAGCTAATGATTACATGTTAGCTAGCATTAGCATGCTAGTTAGCATTAGCATGCTAGCTCATGTTAGCATTTTTGCTAATTTTTGAATTTTTCTTAACTTTTTTCACTTATTGCTTCGAGGATATTGATAACATGCTAGTTAGCATTAGCATGCTAGCTCATGTTAGCATTTTAGCTAATTTTTTAAAATTTCTTAACTTTTCGTAGTGATTACGTTGAGGCTAACGATTACATGTTAGCTAGCATTAGTATGCTAGTTAGCATTAGCATGCTAGCTCATGTTAGCATTTTTGCTAATTTTGGAATCTTTCTTAACTTTTTTTACTCATTGCTTCGAGGCTATTGATAAAATGCTAGTTAGCATTAGCATGCTAGCTCATGTTAGCATTTTAGCTAATTTTTTGAATTTGCTTAACTTTTTTTACTCATTGCTTCGAGGCTATTGATAACATGCTAGTTAGCATTAGCATGCTAGCTCATGTTAGCATTTAAGCATTTTTTTAATTTGTCCCAACTTTTTCTACTTATTGCTTCGAACCTATTGATAACATGTTAGATTGGGGGTGTGCTCATTTTAGCTAGCTCATTTTAGCATTTTAGCTATTTTTTTGAATTTTCTTAACTTTTCACTGTTATTACGTTGCAGCTAATGATTACATGTTAGCTAGCATGCGCATGCTAGTTAGCATTAGCATGCTAGCTCATGTTAGCATTTTTGCTAATTTTTGAATTTTGCTTAACTTTTTTCACTCATTGCTTCGAGGATATTGATAACATGCTAGTTAGCATTAGCATGCTAGCTCATGTTAGCATTTTTGCAAATTTTTTAATTTGTCCCAACTTTTTCTACTTATTGCTTCGAACCTATTGATAACATGTTAGCTAGCATTAGTGTGCTAGGCTAGGCAGCATAACCTCTGATTGGGGGTGTGTGACTGATTACGCACCACGTGGCAGGCCCCGTTTAAATTTCCTGAAATTTTCTAGTTAGGGGCCTGCCAATGCAATGCAGGGAGAAGCAGAGCATTGCATTGCGAAGCAATGCAATGCACTGCCTCCCATGCAATTGCATGGCAAGGCACCTATTATTCTACACCTCTAAACTGGACTCTTTATTATTTATTTATTTATTTTTCTTCCGTCCACCTTAATGCGGGTCGTACCGTAGCATGCACCCCCACAATATATATATCAAAACGTGCGGCTCGATCTCGAGATGGGTGCTATTACTTTTATAAGCGATTGGAGTTACCATGGCGACGTAATTAGCGAAAAACCACGCTCAAAAATCCCATAGGAATGAATGGAGTCCGGTGTCGGAGCGATCAAAAAAATCCACTTTTTTGAGGATTTACTGTGTCATCATACGTTCACTTAGAAAAACCATTAAAATCTCAGTTTGTAGGAATATCCGAGCACTTTTCAGAAGTGAAGACGGGATGTTGATATCTGTTACGGTTTTTTCACAATGAGCCTCTGAGCGACCCAAAGTTTGCCTCAAATTAAAAAATTTAAAAATTTTTCAGTGTAACTGCCGTTAAGTTAGAGTGCGAGACTTTGTCCGAGCTGGAACCCAAATTATTTTTTAACTCGTCGTCACGGTCACATATTTCCTTCTACTGAACTGATTTTCGCCCATGTGAAAGCCACGCCCGATGACATTCACACGATCTTTTCAAAATTTCTCTATGTCTCACCGTTTTCTCTCAGCGGACTTTCGTTTGCAAAAAATCAGACACATTTTGAGCAGATTTCAGAAAATCCCCCTATTGTTTAACATTGAGCAAGTCTGACAGTTTCTGAAGCTGGGGCTGGTGACAAGACATTTTTAACTCGTTTGTTCTCGGACTCTGAAATATGTAGAGAGTTGTGCTTTTCCATGATCGAAGGCGAAACCCGGCTCTCACTGACGCTTCAAGAATTTTTTCGATACATCGCACGGTTTTTGAACAGCGGCAATTTGTTCGGAAGCCTTTTTGGGGTCAGAGATGGATTTAGAGCTTCAAAGTGGCTGACATGTCAGAGACAAATTAGTCACGCTAAATTAGTCACGGCCATTAGTTGCCAAGCAACGGCACACCTGCACTTCTCAGGAGAGCCAGAGGTCATTAGAGTTCATTCCAACTCTATTGGAACATGGATTTAGGCCTTCAGGTTTACCATAGAAGCTGTAGATTACTTTGTACTAATTCTGATTAGTGTGGAGTGCTCTTACATGTCTTGAAACTGACTTTTGACCCACAAAATAAGACTCAAACAATATTTACAAAATAAAAGCCCTAAGATTTTGTATACAATATCACAGTACCCTATTATTTTACACTACTATTAAAGATCTATTACACATTTATTACTACTATTACACTACTCTCACATAGAGGTTCTCTCCGTCAGCGACTGACTCTGAAGGAGTCCATGTCTGTGTCTCAGCGGAGGGTCAGCGGTCTGAAAGAACTTTTCTGCCTTTCTCTGTCTCTTTTTTTTCTGATTAGTGTGGAGTGCTTGTTCATGTCTTGAAACTGACATTTGGGTAGCTGTAGATTCATTTCCAGTAATTCTGATTAGTGTGGAGTGCTCATACATGTCTTGAAAGTGACTTTTGACCCACACTGTCTGATCAGCTGATTGGGTCACACACACATGCACCTGTGACTTTGCTGTTACTTAGCAACAGCACAGCTGGCCTCTGAGGAGAACAAAAGGTCTCTTAAGGTCATTAGAACTCTATTTAGACATGGAGTTAAGGCCTGTTAGATTAATGGATTACCCTTCAGAGGATTTCATTATACATATGATATTCAATCAGCCTTAACTGACATCCATGATGGACTTTCAAAATAAGACTCAAACAAGCTCTTCAAAATAAAAGCCCTCAGATTTTCTATAGAAGATTCATAGGGGTTGTCTGTCTGTCTGTCTCTCTGTCTGTCTCTTTCTCTCTGTCTGTCTCTCTTTCTGTCTCTTTGTCTGTCTTTCTCTGTCTCTTTCTGTCTCTGTCTCTCTTTTTGTCTCTGTCTGTCTCTCTTTCTGTCTCCTTGTCTGTCTTTCTCTGTCTCTGTCTATCTCTGTCTCTCTTTCTGTCTCTGTCTGTCTCTCTTTCTGTCTCCCTGTCTGTCTTTCTCTGTCTCTGTCTGTCTCTGTCTCTCTTTCTGTCTCTTTGTCTGTCTGTCTTTCTCTGTCTCTCTCTGTCTCTGTCTCTCTTTCTGTCTCTGTCTGTCTCTCTTTCTGTCTCCCTGTCTGTCTTTCTCTCTCTGTCTGTCTCTGTCTCTCTTTCTGTCTCTTTGTCTGTCTTTCTCTGTCTCTTTCTGTCTCCCTGTCTGTGTCTGTCTGCCCATCTCTGTCTCTCTGTCAGTGACTGTCGAGCTGCGAATTGAGCGGTCTTAAAGGACTTTGTGTCCCTGTCTCTCTCTCTCTTTCTGTCTATAAGTTAGTTGACTTAATAGGCACATTCTTCACTCTGGCCACAACTCCATTTCCCATAATGCTTCAGCAATGACATTGTCCATTCATTTCTAAGCACATTGTTGCCTGGGCTTTTAAAACAGACCGCTTATCTGACTTAGGAGAGTATTCTAACACATAGAAAAGTATTCACACCCCTTACCTAATATTATGCTACTTAGCATTATTAAGCTAGTTAGCATTAGCATGCTAGCTATTTTTAGCATTTTAGCTAAATTTGGGTTTTTGACTAACTTTTCGTGCTGATTCCTCTGATGCTAATGATAACATGTTAGCTAGCATTAGCATGCTAGTTAGCATTAGCATGCTAGCTCATGTTAGCATTTTAGCTAATTTTTCAAATTTTCTTAACTTTTCGTAGTGATTACGTTGTAGCTAATGATTACATGTTAGCTAGCATTAGCATGCTAGTTAGCATTAGCATGCTAGCTCATTTTAGCATTTTAGCTATTTTTTTGAATTTTCTTAACTTTTCACTGTTATTACGTTGCAGCTAATGATTACATGTTAGCTAGCATGCGCATGCTAGCTAGCATTAGCATGCTAGCTCATGTTAGCATTTTAGCTAATTTTTCAAATTTTCTTAACGTTTCGTAGTGATTACGTTGTAGCTAATGATTACATGTTAGCTAGCATTAGCATGCTAGTTAGCATTAGCATGCTAGCTCATTTTAGCATTTTAGCTATTTTTTTGAATTTTCTTAACTTTTCACTGTTATTACGTTGCAGCTAATGATTACATGTTAGCTAGCATGCGCATGCTAGTTAGCATTAGCATGCTAGCTAAATTTAGAATTTTAGCTAATTTTTCAACATTTCTTAACTTTTCGTAGTGATTATGTTGCAGCTTTTGATTACATGTTAGCTAGCATTAGCATGCTAGTTAGCATTAGCATGCTAGCTCATGTTAGCATTTTTGCTAATTTTTCAAATTTTCTTAACTTTTCGTAGTGATTACGTTGTAGCTAATGATTACATGTTAGCTAGCATTAGCATGCTAGCTCATGTTAGCATTTTTGCTAATTTTTGAATTTTGCTTAACTTTTTTTACTCATTGCTTCGAGGCTATTAATAACATGCTAGCTATCATTAGCATGCTAGTTAGCATTAGCATGCTAGCTCATGTTAGCATTTTAGCTATTTTTTTAATTTGTTCTAGGCAACAGAAGCTCTGAATGGGGGTGTGTGACTGATTACGCACCACGTGGCAGGCCCCGTTTAAATTTCCTGAAATTTTCTAGTTAGGGGCCTGCCAATGCAATGCAGGGAGAAGCAGAGCATTGCATTGCGAAGCAATGCAATGCACTGCCTCCCATGCAATTGCATGGCAAGGCACCTATTATTCTACACCTCTAAACTGGACTCTTTATTATTTATTTATTTATTTATTTTTCTTCCGTCCACCGGAATGCGGGTCGTACCGTGGCATGCACCCCCACAATATATATATCAAAACGTGCGGCTCGATCTCGAGATGGGTGCTATTACTTTTATAAGCGATTGGAGTTACCATGGCGACGTAATTAGCGAAAAACCACGCCCAAAAATCCCATAGGAATGAATGGAGTCAGGTGTCGGAGCGATCCAAAAAATCCACTTTTTTGAGGATTTACTGTGTCATCATACGTTCACTTAGAAAAACCATTGAAATCTCAGTTTGTAGGAATATCCGAGCACTTTTCAGAAGTGAAGACGGGATGTTGATATCTGTTACGGTTTTTTCACAATGAGCCTCTGAGCGACCCAAAGTTTGCCTCAAATTTAAAAATTTAAAAATTTTTCAGTGTAACTGCCGTTAAGTTAGAGTGCGAGACTTTGTCCGAGCTGGAACCCAAATTATTTTTTAACTCGTCGTCACGGTCACATATTTCCTTCTACTGAACTGATTTTCGCCCATGTGAAAGCCACGCCCGATGACATTCACACGATCTTTTCAAAATTTCTCTATGTCTCACCGTTTTCTCTCAGCGGACTTTCGTTTGCAAAAAATCAGACACATTTTGAGCAGATTTCAGAAAATCCCCCTATTGTTTAACATTGAGCAAGTCGGACAGTTTCTGAAGCTGGGGCTTGTGACAAGACATTTTTAACTCGTTCGTTCTCGGACTCTGAAATATGTAGAGAGTTGTGCTTTTCCATGATCGAAGGCGAAACCCGGCTCTCACTGACGCTTCAAGAATTTTTTCGATACATCGCACGGTTTTTGACCAGCGGCAATTTGTTCGGAAGCCTTTTTGGGGTCAGAGATGGATTTAGAGCTTCAAAGTGGCTGACATGTCAGAGACAAATTAGTCACGCTAAATTAGTCACGGCCATTAGTTGCCAAGCAACGGCACACCTGCACTTCTCAGGAGAGCCAGAGGTCATTAGAGTTCATTCCAACTCTATTTGAACATGGATTTAGGCCTTCAGGTTTACCATAGAAGCTGTAGATTACTTTGTACTAATTCTGATTAGTGTGGAGTGCTCTTACATGTCTTGAAACTGACTTTTGACCCACAAAATAAGACTCAAACAATATTTACAAAATAAAAGCCCTAAGATTTTGTATACAATATCACAGTACCCTATTATTTTACACTACTATTAAAGATCTATTACACATTTATTACTACTATTACACTACTCTCACATAGAGGTTCTCTCCGTCAGCGACTGACTCTGAAGGACTCCATGTCTGTGTCTCAGCGGAGGGTCCGCTGCGGAAGCAGCGGACTGAAAGAACTTTTCTGCCTTTCTCTGTCTCTTTTTTTCTGATTAGTGTGGAGTGCTCATACATGTCTTGAAACTGACATTTGGGTAGCTGTAGCTTCATTTCCAGTAATTCTGATTAGTGTGGAGTGCTCATACATGTCTTGAAATTGACTTTTGACCCACACTGTCTGATCAGCTGATTGGGTCACACACACATGCACCTGTGACTTTGCTGTTACTTAGCAACAGCACAGCTGGCCTCTGAGGAGAACAAAAGGTCTCTTAAGGTCATTAGAACTCTATTTAGACATGGAGTTAAGGCCTGTTAGATTAATGGATTACCCTTCAGAGGATTTCATTATACATATGATATTCAATCAGCCTTAACTGACATCCATGATGGACTTTCAAAATAAGACTCAAACAAGCTCTTCAAAATAAAAGGCCTCAGATTTTCTATAGAAGATTCATAAGGCTTGTCTGTCTGTCTGTCTGTCTGTCTGTCTCTCTGTCTGTCTGTCTCTTTCTCTCTGTCTGTCTCTCTTTCTGTCTCTTTGTCTGTCTTTCTCTGTCTCTTTCCGTCTCTCTGTCTGTCTCTGTCTCTCTTTCTGTCTCTTTGTCTGTCTTTCTCTGTCTCTTTCTGTCTCCCTGTCTTTCTCTGTCTGCCCGTCTCTGTCTCTTTGTCAGTGACTGTGGATCTGCGAATTGAGCGGTCTTAAAGGACTTTGTGTCCCTGTCTCTCTCTCTCTTTCTGTCTATAAGTTAGTTGACTTAATAGGCACATTCTTTGTTCTGGCCACAACTCCATTTCCCATAATGCTTCAGCAAATACATTGTCCATTCATTTCTAAGCACATTGCTGCCTGGGCTTTTAAAACAGACCGCTTATCTGACTTAGGAGAGTATTCCAACACATAGAAAAGTATTCACACCCCTTACCTAATATTATGCTAGTTAGCATTATTAAGCTAGTTAGCATTAGCATGCTAGCTATTTTTAGCATTTTAGCTAAATTTGGGTTTTTGACTAACTTTTCGTGCTGATTCCTCTGATGCTAATGATAACATGTTAGCTAGCATTAGCATGCTAGTTAACATTAGCATGCTAGCTCATGTTAGCATTTTAGCTAATTTTTCAAATTTTCTTAACTTTTCGTAGTGATTACGTTGTAGCTAATGATTACATGTTAGCTAGCATTAGCATGCTAGTTAGCATTAGCATGCTAGCTCATTTAAGCATTTTAGCTATTTTTTTGAATTTTCTTAACTTTTCACTGTTATTACGTTGCAGCTAATGATTACATGTTAGCTAGCATGCGCATGCTAGTTAGCATTAGCATGCTAGCTAATTTTAGAATTTTAGCTAATTTTTCAACATTTCTTATCTTTTCGTAGTGATTATGTTGCAGCTAATGATTACATGTTAGCTAGCATTAGCATGCTAGTTAGCATTAGCATGCTAGCTCATGTTAGCATTTTTGCTAATTTTTGAATTTTGCTTAACTTTTTTCACTCATTGCTTCGAGGATATTGATAACATGCTAGTTAGCATTAGCATGCTAGCTCATGTTAGCATTTTTGCTAATTTTTGAATTTTGCTTAACTTTTTTCACTCATTGCTTCGAGGATATTGATAACATGCTAGTTAGCATTAGCATGCTAGCTCATGTTAGCATTTTTGCTAATTTTTAATTTTGCTTAACTTTTTTGACTCATTGCTTCGAGGATATTGATAACAAGCTAGTTAGCATTAGCATGCTAGCTCATGTTAGCATTTTTGCAAATTTTTTAATTTGTCCCAACTTTTTTCACTCATTGCTTCGAGGCTATTGTTAACATGTTAGCTAGCATTAGTATGCTAGGCTAGGCAGCATAACCTCTGATTGGGGGTGTGTGACTGATTACGCACCACGTGGCAGGCCCCGTTTAAATTTCCTGAAATTTTCTAGTTATTATTTATTTTTCTTCCGTCCAGCGTTAATGCGGGTCGTACCGTAGCATGCACCCCCACAATATATATATCAAAACGTGCGGCTCGATTCCACGATGGGTGCTATTACTTTTATAAGCGATTGGAGTTACCATGGCGACGTAATTAGCGAAAAACCACGCCGAAAAATCCCATAGGAATGAATGCATTCACATCTCGGAGCGATCCAAAAAATCCACTTTTTTGAGGATTTACTGTGTCATCATACGTTCACTTAGAAAAACCATTAAAATCTCAGTTTGTAGGAATATCCGAGCACTTTTCAGAAGTGAAGACGGGATGTTGATATCTGTAACGGTTTTTTCACAATAAGCCTCTGAGCGACCCAAAGTTTGCCTCAAATTTGAAAATTTAAAAATTTTTCAGTGTAACTGCCGTTAAGTTAGAGTGCGAGACTTTGTCCGAGCTGGAACCCAAATAATTTTTTAACTCGCCGTCACGGTCACATATTTCGTTCTACTGAACTGATTTTCGGCCATGTGAAAGCCACGCCCGATGACATTCACACGATCTTTTCGAAATTTCTCTATGTGTCACCGTTTTCTCTCAGCGCACTCGAGTTTGCAAAAAATCAGACACATTTTGAGCAGATTTCAGAAGAGCAGCGTATACTTTAACATTGAGAAAGTCTGAAGCTGCACATTGTGACAAGACATTTTTCTCTCGTTCGTTCTCGGACTGTGAAATATGTAGAGAGTTGTGCTTTTCCATGATCGAAGACGAAACCTGGCTCTCACTGACGCTTCAAGAATTTTTCCGATATCTCGCACGGTTTTCGAACAGCGGCAATTTGTTCGGAGCCGTTTTTGGGGTCAGAGATGGATTTAGAGCCTCAAAGTGGCTGACATGTCAGAGACAAATTAGTCACGCTAAATTAGTCACGGCCATTAGTTGCCAAGCAACGGCACACCTGCACTTCTCAGGAGAGCCAGAGGTCATTAGAGTTCATTCCAACTCTATTTGAACATGGATTTAGGCCTTCAGGTTTACCATAAAAGCTGTAGATTACTTTGTACTAATTCTGATTAGTGTGGAGTGCTCTTAAATTTCTTGAAACTGATTGGGTCACACACACATGCACCTGTGACTTTGCTGTTACTTAGCAACAGCACAGCTGGCCTCTGAGGAGAACAAAAGGTCTCTTAAGGTCATTAGAACTCTATTTAGACATGGAGTTAAGGCCTGTTAGGTTAATGGATTACCCTTCAGAGAATTTCATTATACATATGATATTCAATCAGCCTTAACTGACATCCATGATGGACTTTCAAAATAAGACTCAAACAAGCTCTTCAAAATAAAAGCCTTCAGATTTTCTATAGAAGATTCATAGGGGTGTTCTGTCTGTCTGTCTCTCTGTCTGTCTCTTTCTCTCTTTCTGTCTCTCTTTCTATCTCTTTGTCTGTCTTTCTGTGTCTTTTTCTGTCTCTCTGTCTGTCTCTTTCTGTCTCTCTGTCTGTCTCTTTCTGTCTCTCTGTCTGTCTCTGTCTCTCTTTCTGTCTCCCTGTCTGTCTCTGTCTGCCCGTCTCTGTCTCTCTGTCAGTGACTGTGGAGCTGCGAATTGAACGGTCTTAAAGGACTTTGTGTCCCTGTCTCTCTCTCTCTTTCTGTCTATAAGTTAGTTGACTTAATAGGCACATTCTTTGTTCTGGCCACAACTCCATTTCCCATAATGCTTCAGCAAATACATTGTCCATTCATTTCTAAGCACATTGCTGCCTGGGCTTTTAAAACAGACCGCTTATCTGAGTTAGGAGAGTATTCCAACACATAGAAAAGTATTCACACCCCTTACCTAATATTATGCTAGTTAGCATTATTAAGCTAGTTAGCATTAGCATGCTAGCTATTTTTAGCATTTTAGCTAAATTTGGGTTTTTGACAAACTTTTCGTGCTGATTCCTCTGATGCTAATGATCACATGTTAGCTAGCATTAGCATGCTAGTTAGCATTAGCATGCTAGCTCATGTTAGCATTTTAGCTAATTTTTCAAATTTTCATAACTTTTCGTAGTGATTACGTTGTAGCTAATGATTACATGTTAGCTAGCATTAGCATGCTAGTTAGCATTAGCATGCTAGCTCATTTTAGCATTTTAGCTATTTTTTTGAATTTTCTCAACTTTTCACTGTTAATACGTTGCAGCTAATGATTACATGTTAGCTAGCATTAGCATGCTAGTTAGCATTAGCATGCTAGCTCATGTTAGCATTTTTGCTAATTTTTGAATTTTGCTTAACTTTTTTCACTCATTGCTTCGAGGATATTGATAGCATGCTAGTTAGCATTAGCATGCTAGCTCATGTTAGCATTTTTACTAATTTTTGAATTTTGCTTAACTTTTTTCACTCATTGCTTCGAGGATATTGATAACATGCTAGTTAGCATTAGCATGCTAGCTCATGTTAGCATTTTTGCTAATTTTTGAATTTTGCTTATTTTTTTTCACTCATTGCTTCGAGGATATTGATAACATGCTAGTTAGCATTAGCATGCTAGCTCATGTTAGCATTTTTGCAAATTTTTTAATTTGTCCCAACTTTTTCTACTTATTGCTTCGAACCTATTGATAACATGTTAGCTAGCATTAGTATGCTAGGCTAGGCAGCATAACCTCTGATTGGGGGTGTGTGACTGATTACGCACCACGTGGCAGGCCCCGTTTAAATTTCCTGAAATTTTCTAGTTCTTATTATTTATTTTTCTTCCGTCCAGCGTTAATGCGGGTCGTACCGTAGCATGTACCCCCACAATATATATATCAAAACGTGCGGCTCGATCCCACGATGGGTGCTATTACTTTTATAAGCGATTGGAGTTACCATGGCGACACAATTAGCGAAAAACCACGCAAAAAACAGCCCATAGGAAATGAATGGAGTCAGGTGTCGGAGCGATCAAAAAAATCCACTTTTTTGAGGATTTACTGTGTCATCATACGTTCACTTAGAAAAACCATTGAAATCTCAGTTTGTAGGAATATCCGAGCACTTTTCAGAAGTGAAGACGGGATGTTGATATCTGTTACGGTTTTTTCACAATGAGCCTCTGAGCGACCCAAAGTTTGCCTCAAATTTAAAAATTTATAAATTTTTCAGTGTAACTGCCGTTAAGTTAGAGTGCGAGACTTTTTTCGAGCTGGAACCCAAATAATTTTTTAACTCGCCGTCACGGTCACATATTTCGTTCTACTGAACTGATTTTCGGCCATGTGAAAGCCACGCCCGATGACATTCACACGATCTTTTCGAAATTTCTCTATGTCTCACCGTTTTCTCTCAGCGCGCTCGAGTTTGCAAAAAATCCGACACATTTTGAGCAGATTTCAGAAGAGCAGCGTATACTTTAACATTGAGAAAGTCTGAAGCTGCTCCTTGTGACAAGACATTTTTCTCTCGTTCGTTCTCGGACTGTGAAATATGTAGAGAGTTGTGCTTTTCCATGATCGAAGACGAAAGCCGGCTCTCACTGACACTAAAAGAATTTTTTCGATACCTTGCACGGTTTTTGAACAGCGGCAATTTGTTCGGAAGCCTTTTTGGGGTCAGAGATGGATTTAGAGCTTCAAAGTGGCTGACATGTCAGAGACAAATTAGTCACGCTAAATTAGTCACGGCCATTAGTTGCCAAGCAACGGCACACCTGCACTTCTCAGGAGAGCCAGAGGTCATTAGAGTTCATTCCAACTCTATTGGAACATGGATTTAGGCCTTCAGGTTTACCATAAAAGCTGTAGATTACTTTGTACTAATTCTGATTAGTGTGGAGTGCTCTTAAATTTCTTGAAACTGATTGGGTCACACACACATGCACCTGTGACTTTGCTGTTACTTAGCAACAGCACAGCTGGCCTCTGAGGAGAACAAAAGGTCTCTTAAGGTCATTAGAACTCTATTTAGACATGGAGTTAAGGCCTGTTAGGTTAATGGATTACCCTTCAGAGAATTTCATTATACATATGATATTCAATCAGCCTTAACTGACATCCATGATGGACTTTCAAAATAAGACTCAAACAAGCTCTTCAAAATAAAAGCCTTCAGATTTTCTATAGAAGATTCATAGGGGTGTTCTGTCTGTCTGTCTCTCTGTCTGTCTCTTTCTCTCTTTCTGTCTCTCTTTCTATCTCTTTGTCTGTCTTTCTCTGTCTTTTTCTGTCTCTGTCTGTCTCTGTCTCTCTTTCTGTCTCCCTGTCTGTCTCTGTCTGCCCGTCTCTGTCTCTCTGTCTGTCTCTTTCTGTCTCTCTGTCTGTCTCTTTCTGTCTCTCTGTCTGTCTCTGTCTCTCTTTCTGTCTCCCTGTCTGTCTCTGTCTGCCCGTCTCTGTCTCTCTGTCAGTGACTGTGGAGCTGCGAATTGAGCGGTCTTAAAGGACTTTGTGTCCCTGTCTCTCTCTCTCTTTCTGTCTATAAGTTAGTTGACTTAATAGGCACATTCTTTGTTCTGGCCACAACTCCATTTCCCATAATGCTTCAGCAAATACATTGTCCATTCATTTCTAAGCACATTGCTGCCTGGGCTTTTAAAACAGACCGCTTATCTGAGTTAGGAGAGTATTCCAACACATAGAAAAGTATTCACACCCCTTACCTAATATTATGCTAGTTAGCATTATTAAGCTAGTTAGCATTAGCATGCTAGCTATTTTTAGCATTTTAGCTAAATTTGGGTTTTTGACTAACTTTTCGTGCTGATTCCTCTGATGCTAATGATAACATGTTAGCTAGCATTAACATGCTAGTTAGCATTAGCATGCTAGCTCATGTTAGCATTTTAGCTAATTTTTCACATTTTCTTAACTTTTCGTAGTGATTACGTTGTAGCTAATGATTACATGTTAGCTAGCATTAGCATGCTAGTTAGCATTAGCATGCTAGCTCATTTTAGCATTTTAGCTATTTTTTTGAATTTTCTCAACTTTTCACTGTTATTACGTTGCAGCTAATGATTACATGTTAGCTAGCATTAGCATGCTAGTTAGCATTAGCATGCTAGCTCATGTTAGCATTTTTGCTAATTTTTGAATTTTGCTTAACTTTTTTCACTCATTGCTTCGAGGATATTGATAGCATGCTAATTAGCATTAGCATGCTAGCTCATGTTAGCATTTTTGCTAATTTTTGAATTTTGCTTAACTTTTTTCACTCATTGCTTCGAGGATATTGATAACATGCTAGTTAGCATTAGCATGCTAGCTCATGTTAGCATTTTTGCTAATTTTTGAATTTTGCTTAACTTTTTTCACTCGTTGGTTCAAGGCTATTATAAATATGCTAGCTAGCATTAGCATGCTAGTTAGCATTAGCATGCTAGCTCATTTTAGCATTTTAGCAAAATTTTTGAATTTTGCTTAACTTTTTTTACTCATTGTTTCAAGGCTATTGACAACATGCTAGTTAGCATTAGCATGCTAGCTCATGTTAGCATTTTTGCAAAATTTTTAATTTCTCCCAACTTTTTCTACTCATTGCTTCGAACCTATTGATAACATGTTAGCTAGTTTATTTTTTTAGCTAGCTGATTGGGGGTGTGTGACTGATTACGCACCACGTGGCAGGCCCCGTTTAAATTTCCTGAAATTTTCTAGTTTTCCTTATTATTTATGCATTATATTGTCAATATCCTATTATTTTTGAAAAAGCATTTATTTATATTTTGCATAGTATATTTTACTTTTAATTTTGGCAGCTTTAGAGGTCTATATTAAACTCAGACGTTGGCGCAGGATGATAATGATAACACTGTAATTTATCAAGAAAATCTAAGCTCCGTAATTAAACATACATACCTGATAACACAGCAATTACTATTATAGCTGTGCTGTTTCTACAAGCGTTCTGCAAAACACTTTTTTATATAATCTGAAAAGCTCGGGCCACAAACAAGATTAAAAAAATCTCAGATAAAACCTGGTTGATGCTCATCAGTCTGAAAATGTTGAAATTTTATAGCTTAAGAGTTTGGACCCCACCACTTCAAAGTGAGACTGTGTATGAATGGAGGAAATTCAAGACCATTATTACCCCCTCTTTATAAATTATTGGCCATCAAAGATCTCCTCTGGCATTGCATTTCATATTCTGCTAAGTCTGAACAATGATGGCATAAATAGGAAGTCTCCTAGGAACATTGTCTGTCAGCAGTCTGATAACGATCATGTGGAAATACCTGAACTCTGCAGATTAATCTTTTCTGAAACCACAATGGAGCTTTTCAGTTCAAAAGAGAACATAAAAAACTCATTTCTGAAGCACAGTGGTGGCAGTATTATATTTTTAGAGGTGATTACTAAATACATTTACCAACGAATATTATTCAGTTTAATTTGTAAAACTGTTCTCTTGAAACTTCTTTTCAACAGATTTTTAAAAATGGAAAAACAGTTTGACCTTTGTTTTATCTGTACTATTGAGTCCAATACTATCAGAGGACATATCCATGCAACAGATTTGAGTTATTTAGCCCAACAAACAATGACCTATGATAAGATAAACAGATGCAAACATTACGTTGGTGTAGATTCTCAGTCATCCAGGACATGATATTCCCGAGAGTTTAAATGAAGGCAACTGGACTTTTCTTGTTGTCTTGAATACATTCGTCTCTCATGCAAGAGGCTTCTTCAGTTCAGAACTGAACTGTTCAAGCAAGTTCAGAACTGAAGAAGCCTTTTGTATGACAGACTCGAAAGACATTCAAGACAACAAGAAAAGTCCAGTTGCCTTCATTTAAGCTCTCGGAGATGCATACATTCTATTTCATTGTTCAACTTCTATCTTCTTCTCACCTTTTCTAGCTGTCCAGACACTGGGATGAGTTTGGGAGGAGGTCCACCAATGTTGCCGTTCAAAGTCCCATTGTCCTTGTGGTCCTCCGTGTCGCTGCAGGGACTTGCAATGGTAAGCACCAGGTTGTCATTCCAGTCTCCAACAACCAACTCTTCACTTACATATCCAAAGTTTGCATTAGTTCCACCACCCGCTGCTCCAGCAGCCACTCCACCCCCACCTGCCGCGGCAGAGTTTCCAGGTCTCGGATGCTTTTTGGTGGGCAGTGGTGGAGGTAGAACCTGGGCCTGAGGCTGTGTGTGGTTCCCGTTTACCAGCAACTGCTCCAGGGAGCTCCCACTGCGGAGGGTCTTGTCCTGCAGCCGGAAGCAGCTGGTAGCTGGCGTGGAGCGACGTGGTTTGTTGGCGAATTCGCTGCCAGCCCTGCAGTGCCTCTCTTGATATGTCTTGCCTGATATGAGACTGCTGACTGAACCCATGGCTGTATCAGAACGGCAGGCCCCACAAGGGCCAGAGCAAGGGTCTGAGGGGGAATGGGATGATAGTGGTCGGTACTGGTGGAGGTCAAGACCTGGATTGGGATGGTCACTCACAGGTAGAGCCTGAACCAGAGCCATGGCAGCCTGACTGCATCAGACAAACCGCACACTAAGAGGAGAGAGGAAACAAAAAAATATGGTATTATAGTCACATGCTTTAAATACAAAAGTAGTAACTGTATTTGTATAAGTTGGTCATTTTAAGTCTTTTTATTTTAAATAATTCCTGTGCCAAAAGCATCATAGCTATGTTTGTGGTTCCTTAGATTTCTAATAGTTGGAATTTGTTCCCAGTAAATACAACCTTTTTCTGATTATTCCTGCAAAACAATTGCAAATTAATTTGCTGTGTACATGCCTTTCAACATTACAGGGAAAGATAATGCATAAGTAATTAATTTCACAAAATATTAATTCAAATTCTTCTTAGGGAAGACCTACAGTTTTGCAAACAGAAAAAGAAAAAATTGAGACATTTTACATATAGGAAATATGCTGTGAATCAGTCATAAGACATAATTGACTTTTTCTTGAGTGCCATCCGTTGCAAGTGTGCAAAGGGAGTATAGAGCTCCGGGAGTTGACGTTACTTCTCCCAGCATGCAACAGTTCAAATCGACTGGTAGCCATTGTGGCAGACAGTCTCCCGCATTTGTTTTTTATATGCAGCTAATCCAAACTTAGAAACGGTAAATATGGTGGATACCTGTTGCGCCCCGGGATGCCATAACAGACGCGGATGAGATAAGGGAGAAACGTTCTATAGGATTACCAAGGATCCAGAATGCAGATTACGATGGATCATTGCCATGAAATGCGCGATCAGGCAGAAATGAAGCCGTTTCATTTAGTCTTTGGGAGTGGTTCACCTGTAATTCAGATTTATTACCGTTTGTTTGATAACTGCTCTTGTATCATTTAATGATGCAAATTGACAGCTCTCTGTTTCACAATGATGCCTTTAGAAATAAAAATACTTTAATTATTTCCAGAGTTTAATGAACACACAAGATGTTGCACACAGACATAACCTAGCTACAGCATGTTGCTCATGGTAACTGAAATCAGGACAGGTCTCCCTCCCGATGACAACGCAATCCTGTGCAGGAAGATTCCAGCTCTGGATCCCGATAACAAACCCCGATTGTGTCCATTTATATCCCTCCAGACTTTTATATACTTTAAGCGATGCTCCGGAGTAGGACGAGAGAAAGTTGATCAGGAAATTGTATAATACTCTAACATCCACTTGTGCTCCCACCACAATTTCCTCATAATCAGTGTTTCTGAACGGACTATTATTTAAATCACTCCATTCCACTTTCTTATACATTCACATTTTCTTTCTGTGAAGATGTTGCAGCATTCTTAGCAGTGGATATGTCGAGGTTTTAAAAGACTCGTAGTCCGCTGCAAACACATTCAGGGCAGAGTCCTGCATGTTGCGGGTATCCGTTTAAAGATAACAAAAATAAAAATTATAAAAGAATTAAATTTCAAGGGTCTGGCAGAAGTTTCTTTAGGCTACTGCGGATGAAAAAATATTTATGTAATATTTTTGTTTGTTTAAGACTCTAAAAGAGAATCGTGTTGATATATTGTGTTTGTGGAGAGAGCATTATCATTATCATCCTGCGCCAACGTCTGAGTTTAATATAGATCTCTAAAGCTGCCAAAATTAAAAGTAAAATATACTATGCAAAATATAAATAAATGCTTTTTCAAAAATAATAGGATATTGACAATATAATGCATAAATAATAAGGAAAAAATATTAAAAGTTGGAGAACAAATTAAATAGGCATAACAACACAAAGTTAATAGTTAGAAATACAAATGAGTGTGACAATGTTTAATTCTTTGCCACAGTTATTATTATTATTATTATTAAATGTTATTGTTTTCAGAGGTTATTTTTTTGTACCCCTGTGGAAAAAGACAAAAAAGTGAAAATATTTTTACTGAAAATTTTAGAATTTCATTTTTTTGTACAGATTTCATCAATTGAAATATATAAATCTTAACACCTCTCAGTTAAAGATTGTCCTAATTATACAAATAATTAAAAATACTCTTTTTTTATGTATTTCTGTCTATGTTTTTAAAACAAGAATATATATTTCATCAATCTTACATTTGTTTTTCAACAAATCTGTGTTCTGTCTTACATTTGATTGTGACGAGTATTTTAGATTTTGGACTAGAGATGATCAAATGCCATCCAGATTATGTCAAAAGAACACAATCGGTTGAATACCTCCTTAATGCTTATTCAAGAGATGAGTCAGAGGTGAATTTCTGCATCATGAATTTTGTGTACAGTCATATTTTCTAACAAATACACCATGCACATCACAGGGGAAGAAGCACACTTTTTTTTCTTTAAGTGCCTGTGTCAGCCCTAGAGGAATGACCCCCTGGGGAGGGGATCTGAAAATGTCTGAGTTATATAGTTTTTAAACTAGAGCAAATTAAAGAGGCTAAGAGTAGAGAAGAATTTGGTGTAGGGAGCCATATTGGCCATACATAAAAACTGTCATTACCTGGTTTTCCATTTGCTTCTTTATTTGTTTTCTTGAGCCAATTATGTCAGTATTTGTTCTTGCTTAATCAGAACAATCTATGGGATTTGTGAAACCTGTGATTTGTGAAACTTCAATAAAGGTAGATTTCAGCACTTTTTCTGCATCTGGACCACACTAGAACAGGCCCAGATACATTTCCAACCTGGACTAGACTATTCTACACTAATAGCAGAACAATTAAAACCAACTGGGATTTGTGAAACCTTTAAATAAAAGGTTCATTTAATACTTTTTCATGCATCAGTTGAGCTCTATAACACATAAGGTTATGTAGTCTTAATCGGCAATGGTGTCTTCCTTTTAGCTGGTCAGTGCCAGCAGAAAGGTATTATGGCGCCAGCAGCATTACCAGTTTTTCCTGTGCTAACAGTCATTAACTAACCACTTTGAATGAAGCTATAAAATTATTATTCAATATTCAGACCCAAAACACACCTGTTCAGTCTTCTATCTAGTCATACAATCGCCATTTCAGTCTTGTCCTTTGTCTTCTCTTAAAGTTGTTTTATTGATTGATTTTAATAGTTTTTCTGTATTTTAATTGTTTTTGTAGTTTTATGTCCTTGGGTGTTTTGAAATGCACTTTTGCAATGTATTGAAATATATTTAGTTTAATCACTTACAATATTAATGTTAAAGTTGGACTTTATTTACGAACATATTTCTCTTTTTCTCAGACTGTTCACCGACTCACTCATGAGGAAATTTATTATCAAGGGCAAGGGGGAGAAGGGCAAAATACCCCTTCAGAAGAGAAATGTTTTTCGAGCAATACAGGGTAAGTAGATTTCAGGCCTGGTCCTATGTCATTCTGGGCCCGGTAGCAAAACCATTGCACATGTCCCCCCATTACGGTGGTTGAATGTGGCAAAACACATTTACTTTTGAAAAAACACATTAAGACATTTGGAAACAAAATTACATTTCAGGTAACAAATGTACATTTTCCAGAAACAAATTTATATTACAGGAAACAAGTTTGCATTTCAAGAATAGTAGAATTCTACAAGAGGCAAAACACAAATACAAATCCTGAAACAAATTAACAAAAAGATGGTTCCTCACGGAAGGGGAATGTCTCTAAGACCGGAAGTGAAGTAATGGTGACCTTATTTAGTAGTCCAAATAAATAATTTGTAGTATAGGTAAATGCAGGAAGTCAGCGGTGGTTCTTCGAGGTCAAGAACTCCACGGAACTGAACGTGTTTCATGAGAAAGTGCCAGGCCATCTGCTCTTTGACTCCATTCAGTTGTCAAAAAACTTCATGAAATGCATACAGTACATACATGCATTAGGTATCTGTGTGGACAATTCTGTGTGTGTGTGTGTATATATATATATATAAAAAAGGGATGCACCGATATTAAAATTTGGGCCGATATCCGATATTAATCCCACTGTTATGGCCGATAACCGATATGGTATACGGTATATTTCCCTACACTTTCGACAGTGAAAAATCAACCACACCATCTACATCGCTTCTCTGCTCAAGTTAAACACCCCCACCCCCTGCGCCACATCACTATCGCTGTCACATGACCAAACAAACATCACATGGATAACACCCCCCCCCCCAAAACACAGACAGAAACGTCAAAAAGATGGAAATAAACAAACATCGATTGTTAATATCGGCCCTCTGTTACATATCGGACCGATGCCGATATGTTAAAAAACACCTAACATCGGCCGATACCAATGTCAATGCCAATATATCGTGCATCCCTAATATATATATATATATAAACTTGTAATGTGTTCTCGTATATAATTGTACATGGTCGACATGACCATATCTGTTTATATATCTGTTGCATATGTTTATTATTATTAATATTTAATTTTTTCTACTACTCCACTCCTTGTATATTTGTTTCTTAAAATGTAAATGATGTAAACGGCCTGTAAAATATAATTCTTGGAAGTTAGTAGTCGATACAGCATTTTTGAAAGTTGCTGGTTCAGTGCCCAAGCTTCCCGACTTCTCATATTTGGACTGAATTAGTCAAAGGAATTTGAGATTCAGAAATATTCATGAAGACATAGGCATGAGTGGCCTAGTACACTCATGATGATTTAATCCTGGAAACTGGAATTGTAATCCCGAGTTCAAATCCCGGTTGGTCTCTGAAAAGGGTTTACTGTTGCAGGAATGCGTAATGCGTGCTATAAATACAATGATGTTTACCTTCTATGTATACAAATTATATTATTCCATCTATGCTGTAACTGTTATTTTATATCATTTCAAATGCACAACTAAACATTTTTTAACATTAATCCATCTCAAATAAGTTTGTCAACCGTTTATCTTAGTATCAAATAATTCAAGACAAATCTTTATTTCGAATGTACACCTGACTGAAGGAACAATCCCTTTTAAATTATGTAGAAGCAGATTCCTGCAGTGTCAGCATTCACAACATTCTGTAATACAAAGTTCTTTCTGTGCTCGCTTGCTATTTCATCTCTTCAGTTCTGAGATGTCACATCATCCTTGGCAGCTGCATTATGTTGAAACTAAATGTGTTCCCCCACATTTTCAGGTGCTGTGCTCCAACATTTCAAGGAGGGACAGAAGAGGACGTGAGGAGGCATGCTGGGAAACACCTCAAACATGACGAGAGGCCCTGAGCAACATTTAAAAATAAATGTGTACAAAATAACTGATCATAATGTTTTTTTATTATTCTCTATCATCTACTGTTGCTAAGTATTATATTTGTATTTATAACTACTTCCTCACAGTGCCCCATACAGTTTCAAATGATCCTGAAATAGAACTTGTACGCTAATGTAATTTTGAAAAGATGTTAATGTTAAGCTTCATGATAACTTCTGTATGCCCTGGCATACATACAAACTTTGAATTTAAACATGGAAATAGCCCCATGTAATGATTGGTGTTGGCAATGCTAATAGTTCTGTAGCTAAGCAATATAACTATGAGTGGCTTTGGTAAGGGATATTTACGGTATTTGGCTGCAGCCTCAAGGCTAAATGCGTTAGATGTTATTAACAAGATGTAATGAAGGTAGTAGATGTCAGCTTCACCTGGTGGTCAGGAGCAGAAGGAAACAAGAATTTATAATATGAATGATTCATAAGATAATAAAGTAGTTTTTAAGAACATCTATTTTGTCATGTACAGTATTACTGAACTATAATATATTTGTAAATATTTTAGTAGTAAGACGTCCTATAAACGTCAATATTTTGACATCCTATAAACGTCAATATTTTGACGTCCGATAAACGTCAATATTTTGACGTCCGATAAACGTCAATATTTTGGTCATATAAGACGTCGATAGGACGTCCGCACCGACCGTTTCTGAACTATATTTGAACCTTGAACAGACGTGCTCTCGATGTCAAAATTGGATGTCCAGACGACGTCGAAAAAAGCCGTCGGGAAAACTTTCACTCTGCACCTGCCAGAGACGTCTTTTCGACGTCGGGCAATTACGTTGAAAGGATGTTGTTTCGACGTCGGCTTGCTTAGTGCAGAATGTTCCTGCTATCTAGGCATCCTGCGCTGCCAGAGAGAGATTTTTCTGAAATGTGTGAAAACTAAAATTTATTTGATGCAGAGATCAATATGCAGAAATGAAAAATTGACCACAGTCCCTGGTTTTAATTGTGTTCTCAGTTCATGAATCACAAATCCCGCTGCAGTAAAGTCTGTCTGGCAGCGCTGGATGCCTATAGCGAGAATATTCCGCTGTCAGCGCAAAGTTGGAGGAATATTCTGGCATGCTCTTTCCACATATCACAATATATCAACACAATCTTCTTTGGGAGTCTTAAACAAAATACTAAAAACAATTATTTGTCACTCGCAACCCGCCCGCATTAAAGAAACTTCCTCCCGGACCCGTGAAATTTAATTTCACAACTTTATGATATCAAAACCTTATATGGGTACCCGCCCTGTTGCAGGACTCTGAACAGTAAGTTAAAGGTTCTCCACACAGAACTGCAAGGGTTGCAAAGAGAATGCGTTTTATTGTTGCACATATTCTTCTGGGGCGAGTATATAGCCAACATTGTTCTTTGTGCTATGATGTGGATCTTAAAGAGTAACTAAACCCCAAAACAACTTTTCTTTGCTACTAAACTGTATAAATGGGTCTTTACCCATGCAGCCTTTCAGTTTCTGGGGATTTTTTCACATTTTGGTGTACACTTGTTTAATTCTACACTTTTTGGTCTAAAAACGTCTTAGTGCTGCCCTCTTAAGGTTGAACTGTGGCTACTGCATTTGAATTTTGTGATTGGTGGAGAGCGGTACATCTCTACGTCACAGGCATTGACTGTGTCACAGCAGTCATGGTCTCACAGACACGCACCATGGGTTTGGGCATAAAACTATCAGACATAACTGTTTTGAACGTTAGCCTATGTTAGCATTACTACTCAGAGACCGGACTCCTCCGGTCTCTCTCTCCCTCAGCAGCAGCGCTGACTCAGCGCCCCGAGCCAGCGGCTCGAATTGATATGGCTCGCGGCCGCTGAGCTCCATAAAGCCTCCCTCTACTCCTCTCCCTCCGGTGACGACGGAGGAGATCCGCTGGTTATGGGCGCCGAGCCAGCGCCGCCCGTGCTCGGTGCTGCTGAGGCAGAGGGAGACAGGAGGAGTCCAGTCTCTGAGTAGTAATGCTAACATAGGCTAACGTTCAAAACAGATGAATGTTGATCAGATCAATCAGTCGCAAAACTGCCAACGGTCACTGTCCATGTTTCAGTGTCACATTAAGCGAGCTGTCACTGTCCTCCAGAACACACCCCCATGTTCCCCCCTCCGCTTTACCTCAACACTTGGCCATACCCCTCCATTCTTCCTGGCACCGCCTACTTTGTAGAATTTTTTTAATGTTGTCTGGGGGCGGGGTTATGATTTTTCAGGGGGTTCAGTTACACTTTAATGAAAACTGTTGTGAGATTATCTCAGGTCCGGTAAAAGGTCTGCCCTGACAACTTCTGAAGTTTTAAAAAATATCCCAGGGGCATGGTAAGGGTCGGATATGTTTAATCTTTTTAATTTCCCGGAATGTACAATAATATCTTCTGTTTTAAAATGGGAAGTAAACTCCGATGGAGTAAAATCACAGCTGGCGACGTTCATTTTGATGACATTCATGTCAGCCAACATGGCGCCTTCGCTCTGAGAGTCACGTGACGTCCGGAGCTCTATATTATAGATATGCACTAAGATAAGCTGGTCCGAAGGCAGATTTTTTTTTTGTTCGTCAGTCTTGACCTGTGACTAGCTGGTCAGAAACTCAAATAAACCCTTCTTCCAATCATATAACCTCCACTAGGCAGTGTTGACAATAAGAGTTTGAAATGGCATGAAAGGAAGCTATTTAAAAACATACTAAAGTTATTCAAAAGTAACTATTTTCTACAATAGGTCTAAAATGTCTGGTTCATTAAGGCTGCAAGACAGAGTGAGACATGTAGTAGATAACAGGAAGGCTGAATGGAGTAGAGCAAAGTTGCTCTGTTCTATTATTTTCAACTTTTAACATCTGCTTATTGTAGGTTAGCAATGTCATACTGATTTGTAATGCTAGCCACACTAACAATGCCAATCACTGACAAAAGAGGCTAAAGCCAGTTAAAAATATCAAATCCATAAGAATGTTGTCTTTGTTTTAGCCAAACTGTTTTACAGTCACTGCTCCTCTCACACATGAGAAGATGTTATCTCTGCTCCAAATATAAATAATTCCTGGACTACGAAAACTACTTTTAACGATGCACTTACATCTTCTTGCTTATTTTGTTTTAGAATTATGATTAGCATGGCAAATCTTGTCAAAATGTGGTAAACATGAGCGAAATAGACTCAAACTCTTTTTCCTTCTAATTTTAACAGCATAGCTTATTTAAAAATATGCTATCTATGGCAGGTTTAGGCTTCAACAGATTTAAACATAACATTTAAACGCTACATATACACATGTCACAGCATTTTCTCTTTCTAAAATGCAGTGTATGTGTTTGGGGAACACAGACCAGGAGAGAGGAACGTATCACACCAGTCACCAGTCACCATCAGCAGCTGCTTTGAACAGTCTTCATCTGTAACTGCAAACACTCATCTGAGTTTGATGGCTTTTGCATTTCAGTCACTCCTCTTTCTTACAGTTACACTGCTCACACCCATCAAAACAACTTTGAAGAAACCAACAATAGCCTAAGTTAAACTATTTTTAGGAACAGGAACATGAGCAGATAATATAAATACAAAGAACTGCAGCAGACTGAGCGCTCCATTTGAAGGCTCTATATTATCAGTGTTTGTTGCCCTGGAGGACTGGAAGGAGATGCACATCTTCAAGCCCACTGAACCAAGTTGAATAATAGACTTTCTTGAAGAAGACTAGAAAAATGAATGACAATAAATAACTGATGGAATTGATGGAATAACATGACATTTTAGGAACATTAGTTCTTGATTTTAAAAAAAAGACAGCATTGCAAATATCTAAGAAAAAATTATAAATCTAATAATGCTGCACAAAGGAAAAGTGACAGATTTAATTAGGCTTCTGGCTAACTCTGGCATATTTAAAGTAATATGTTTTGTTTACATATGTTCATTAATATGCATTGTCCCTTTAAATAAAAAACCCTAATCTTTTGAATTCGTCCTTAAAGTGTAACTGAACCCCCTGAAAAATCATAACCCCGCCCCCAGACAACATTTGAAAAATTCTACAAAGTGCCAGGAAGAACGGAGGGGTATGGCCAAGTGTGGGGGAAAAGCGGAGAGGGGAACATGGGGGTGTGTTCAGGAGGACAGTGACAGCTCGCTTAATGTGACACTGAAACATGGACAGTGACCGTTGGCAGTTTTGCGACTGATCGATCTGATCGACATTCATCTGCTTTGAACGTTAGCCTATGTTAGCATTACCACTCAGAGACTGGACTCGAGCTCGGGCGGCGCTGGCTCGGCGCCCTGAGCCAGTGGATCTCCTCCGCCGATATCAGAGATAGAGGGAGGCTTTATGGAGCCCAGCGGCCGCGAGCCGTATCAATTCGAGCCGCTGGCTCGGGGCGCTGAGTCAGCGCTGCTGCTGAGGGAGAGAGAGACAGGATGGGTCCAGTCTCTGAGTGGTAGTGCTAACATAGGCTAACGTTACCCCTAACCCGTAGGGTAACGTTCAAAACAGTATGTTAGCTATGCTAACTAAGTGCTAATGTGATAATAATGGTAACCTGAAAAACGCAATCCAACTCCAAACTCGCCACGGGGCCGGCCCGGTATGTCTGATAGTTTTATACCCAAACCCACGGGGCGTGTCTGTGAGACCATGGCTGCTGTGACACAGTCAGTGCCTGTGACGTAAAGATGTACCACTCTCCACCAGTCAGAAAATTCAAATGCAGTAGCCACCGTTCAATCCTAAGAAGGCAGCACTAAGACGTTTTTAGACCACAAAGTGTAGAATTAAACAAGTTTACACCAAAATGTAAAAAAATCCCCAGAAACTGAAAGATTGCATTGGTAAAGACCCATTTATACAGTTTAGAAGCAAAAAAAAGTTATTGTGGGGTTTAGTTACACTTTAATAAGAAGACATTTTTCACTGGTTCTGTAGCCCACACAAGTCTGTGGTGTAGAAATATTTAAAACTTTTAAGACTTTCAAGAAATCTGACAGATGCATTGTGCAGATCATCCAGTAAGAGGATGAAAAATATAAGCTAGGAACCTTTACCTTAGGTAATGCCTTAACAATACAACTGACGTATCCATTTCCCACATCTTAAAATAACTAATTAATATGGTATGATAAAATGTTTCATGAAAATCCGCTGAACGTTTTACCCAGAGACAATGTCACTTCAGCAGGATGGAGAGGCAAAGGTAGGATATACTTCAGCATCCTACTCTAGATGTTTCATGTGTCCCAGAGGTATGACTCCTGTTGGAATGGAGTGAGCATTTTTTGCGTGTTCTCCCCGAGTATGCATGACGAGAATGCTCTCTCATGCACATGGAGAACAAGCAGTGCCTCTCGCCCAATTACTGCTAGAGATGGAACACCAGCCCAGCCCAGTATTGGCTGGACTAATCTACATGTAGGTGTAATTCCTGTATTTTTGTCCTTGTGTCCTTCCTTCCATCCTGCCCTCTTTCCTTCCATCCTTTCTTGTTTTCTTGAAATTCTTGGGATTTCAACATTAAGAATATGAACCCTGAACTTTATAGCACATCTGAAGGTATGGATGGAAATAAAGCAAGAACACAGAAGGTGAAGTGGGGGTATCATTAGGCAATGAAGTTTAGTCTTACTTTCTATGTTCTTGACAAAGCATCAATGAGAAGACTGAATGACACTGCACTCTTTTGGCTCGTCACCATTGTTTCAAGAACAAGGAAGCAAATTAAATTATTAAACGTAAAAGCAATGTATTGGATGTTACATGAGAAGATAAAAACAGTGTGGAAAGTGGAAATCCAAATATTCTGTACAAAAATTCTATGTGGGGGTAGTAATTATCATACCATTTTTTTTATATAGTACTTTCACCACAGCCACCGGCTGAACCAAGTGCAGCACAATGACAACCCTTTCAAAGAACACATAATATGTCAAATCAAGCAAAATAGAGGCATTTGAACAAAATCATGGACAACACAACAATCATATAAATGTATATAAAAAGGACAGAAAAGCAATAAATGAATTAAAAGCGTCATACGAGTAGAAATAATAATTAGTAGATATAATTAACAAAATCAGTAGGGGCATTTGGGTTCTGCCATTCTGCTCAACACTGACTAAACTCTGAAGATATGTCTACAAATACAGGAAGTGGGGGGAGGTAAAGGGAGGAGACTGATTCTGTGAGTCCACATGAGTCAAGGAGATAAAGATATGTGTGGTATGTGATCACTTTCAATGCCAAAATAGTCAGGGCTCACAACCTCCTTTTACCTTTTATGCAGCAAACTCCTCCTCCTCCTCCACTTCGAGCCCTGACAAGGACCTCTTGGCCAAGGATAATAGAATTAACAACCCTCTGCAACCATCAACCATGCCCTCCCTCTAAGCTGTTACCCTGTGACCTCCTGATGAGTTGCAGGGAACTGGTTTGATTTCATCCCCCCAAACCCTGTGACCTCCACTGGAGGGAATATTGTTCTGACTACTCTGGCAACAAATCTCAAAGGCTAAAATCCCCCTCTCACGTTCCTCACTGGCTGTTTCTTTAGGTTAGTCCAGCCCCCCCAATCTTTCTTTGTTGATACATTCCTCTGAGAAAGTGACAATATTTTATTCCATTTGTCTCTCACTACATCCTCAATAGATGCATCTTCTTCTCCTGTCAATAGCACAAGATAGGCAGAGGGAAAAAAACGTCTACTAAATCACTACTAAACATAGAAAATATGTCCCAATGCCTGAACATCTTTCTCTCACTGAAGTATTCAAAAATAAACTGAGTGCTGCAGGCACTTGGCATGGGGCCAAAACAGGGACACTAAATCGAAATCTATAAACACGTATAAGCTAATGCATTGCTTAAATTCAGCATTTTTGTACTTTATGACCCATTAAAACTACACCAGATGCTATTGTGCTTGAATATATGCTCCACATCAACTGGGCCAGAATGAGAAGTTTCCAGGTAGCCTAACAAGATCCAGAAGGAGGTCCTGGGACGAGGAGGAAATAATCCTGTTATAATAAGTCTGTTAAAAATGCCAGAAGAGGAAGCGCATTATTCTCCTGCAGTGGATCGTCCCCTTGGCAATCACACGCAACCTCTGAGCTGTTCTAGAGGCTCTGCTGGGCTCAGGACAGAGTTTGAGAAGTGAGAATGGAGAAGGAAGTGAAAAAATATGTTTTAGAGGTGATGACACAAAGGCAGGCTGGAAGAGGGTGACGGATGGAGGGGTTGAGGGGATTTTACAAGAACCTGTAGTCCAGAGAGAGGCCACAACTGAAAGCCAGTTTGAGAATCTTAAGACATTAAATGCAGATAGAAACACAATCTGTTTTTCTAATTCCTCAATATGTGACAATGTAATGTCAGATTTAGGAATAATTTCTCCATACATTTATAAATATTTTTTCTCTGTGTATTCTTCTACTAGATCTTTTAACCAGAATAAAAATCATGAATTGTTTCAAGAGACTTATATTGATAAGAAGCCTTCACGTGAATGGTTGTGTGAAGGTATTATGTTCTAATAACATACGAACAAGCAGAGCAAGAATCACAATGTCCATTTCAAAGTTCCATATTTTCCAGAGCACTTCTTAAAAATACAGACGCAAGGGTTCATAATGAATTTACTGGTGATATTTCTACAAAGGCTTCAAAGATGGAACCTGCAAAAACAATAGGCTGTAAGGAAGAAGGGAAGGAATTGTGCATCTTGTGTATCTTTCCATTTCCATCCAGAGCTGGAACATACTGAAAGGAGTTCACATACAAGTGAACAATTAACTTGTACAAGGCAAGTTAATGAATACTGGAATGTATTTGTCAACTATTCCCATCAATCAAACCCTTTCACTCTACTCTGAACAAAGACGTACAGCATGACTAAACTAGCTGTTCAGGTTTCAAAGATTTTTCTTTGTTTGGTCATACGGCATCTTTCAGAGTTCATAAGTTTATCCTATCTACAGTTTAGTAGTTCACTTAAGTTGCATTTAGTAGTAAATTCTGCTCCGGCAAATCCAGTATACAAAGTTGGGGTGGGTAAGTGCCACACATACCTAATATATATGTGAAAGGATTCAATGGTTAGCAAAATGCCCCTAAATAAGCAGATTTTTAGATATGCCAGTATGCATGGTGAGAAAAACTGCAGAAAATCATCTCTTTGTTTAGAGAAACTGGACAAGAAAAAAATTTGCAGTTGGTAACTAAATCAGCTTTAGGTCACGTTTCAATTAAAACAGATGCATAAGTACGTGTAAAGGCTATCTTCAGAGAAGTTTTAAAAGAGGCAAAGGTTATGTTTTTCTTAAGAAAAGTCATATTTTAGGAGTTTACCACTTCCTTCCCACACTTACATGCCATTTATGCTAAGGGAAGACTTTGTTGGAAATAAGCAGAATGCCTGACTGACTTTGACTAATGTAGGTCAACTCAAAGTAGGTTTAATTGGGGAAGTTGAGCCCCGCAGAACTTAAGCAGTAAAGGTAAGCTGGGATACGGCTTGACATCTTCAAACAAAGGAGAATCCACAAATAGAAGCATGGCAGCAAGACACTGATGGACTCATTAGGTCAGAAAGGCGATGTGTCCTCACCTTGTATAGTCTCCCGTTTATTTTTGACACATCTACTCACCAAATCTCCAACATCAAACATCATACAAATGAGAGCTGTCCCATATTCAGACAACCAGCTCAGCTGAAAAAAAGCTGAGGTCTTATAAAGTTTTGCCAAAGGACCTCAGGTTATATTGTGCCTCCATTCCAACACAATGACTGTCTGTGGTCGCTCTTTCTCCCCTACCCCCACACAGGATGGCTTTAAGGTCACACCAAGTTTGTGTGTGCAAGTGAGTGGCTATTATTATCCAATATCAAAACCCTCTTCACTTAAACCAGGCATATATTGTGCTGAATAACATTGTCCGCACTGTAGCTTTGAACCAAAACATATTTGTGAAACAATTTAGTTTTCTAAAAAGAAGCTAATACAGATTTATTAGGGAGCAGGTTGTTTTTTCCTTTTTCCTTCCACCTCTTCTTTTACAACCATCTTGCTGTTGCTGCAGACTCCAGCCTTTCCCTCTGTTTGGAAATGTTGCCATGGCACTTGAGGCCCGCAATTTTTATGTGAGGGGTGAAATGAGATAGCAAGCATGAAGAATGGAAAAAGGAAGGAAGGAAAAGTGGGAGTGAATAGGTGAATGAATGTGTTTGATGTAACAGCAGGCAGGTTGGGTCACTAACATCTCAAAGCATCTGGCTTCAATCTGGAAGTGAGAATGGACTGACTCAAATCGATTTCTCTTTCACATACATCTCCAGCAGATGAAAATGATATAAAAGTAAAAGCCTAAATAAAAAGGAAAAGATCCAGTAAAGACCTGGTACATGACCAGAGAGATGCATCATTCTTCAGTAGATCATCTACATTTTTTAGCTCAAAGCTCTTGGGAAGTCATTTTTTTGGAGCTACAGTACCATCATCTGCCTTTCAAACTAGTATTTTTCTTAAGTTTAGATAGCTAAGCATACTAGTAACAAAGTGATTAAAATGTTTTATTTATAAATTAATTCAGTTTATTAATAAACTACAAATTCCCAACAATTATGTGAAGGCACTCTTAAGAAGAACTGATACAATTTTTATCTAATCAAATCAATCCAATCGTGTAGACAGATTTACATTTTATTACATATATTCAAGTTTGAACCTAGTTATGATGAAAAAGGCGCAAGGCTCCTTTAACATCTGCCAGGGCTTTGAACTCTGATCTGGTGGTTCATCAAACACAGAAGCATGCAAAGCCGAAGACCACGAGAAAGAGGCCGTCATAGTGAGCTCGTTGTCTTTGCTGAACTTCTCCCATGGAGCTGAAATAAGGAGGTGATGGTTCAGCCTTTGCTGAGCAAAATAGCCGAATGGTCTTAAATTGAATTGCTTCTCTTAGATGTGTTTGAACTCAGCTTTGAGTTACAATGGCCAGGTCTGCGTCAGTGCAAGTTTTTTGTTTTTTTTTGCAATGTAAGAAACAGTTTGGTGTTATAGTGCTACTTTTTAAACTGTAACAACTAATCAGCATTGTTTTGGAGAAGACTTTAAATATAAGTTTAATGCACATGCCTTTTCAAATGATTACAAGTCTGTCTCAGAAGAAATGAGTGAGAAAGTCACATCCCATCCCATTCTTAATCCACAGGGTCTGATATGATGTTGGTCCACCCTTTGCAGCTATAACAGCTTTCTTGTAAGGCTTTCCATAAAGCATGCCTATGGGAATTATTTGACCATTTATCCTGAAGCGCACTGGTGAGGTCAGGCTCTGATACTGGATGAGAAGACCTGGCTTGGGGCTGTTTCAAAAGACAATGCCAGCATCAGTGCCAGTATCAATGCCAGCATCAGTGAGCCTTGTGGACATTAATACGTGGTCAGCCTCGGATGGCAATGTGGCATGATCAGTTGTTGTCCAAAAAAGACTATGCAATGGCGGGATAAGAGTGTGTGTGTGTGTGTGTGTGTGGGGGGGGGGGGGGGGGGTGTTTGGGCTGTCAACGTGTACGGTTGCATATAAACTGTGCGGCGGAAGAGTCCATGGAAAACAGACAAAATAGCTTGGACCTTATTTATTTCTTATGCTGATTAACGCCCAGCTCCTTAAGTGGTTTTGCGAGCCGCTCCAAAATGTGCCTGTCCTGCATCCTTCTAGGATTAAAGGGCTGATGTTGCAACAGGACCTCGAAAAACTCATCCATGCGTTTATCTTTAGTCGGATTGATTACTGCAACAGCGTTCTCACAGGTCTGCCTAAAAAGTCAATCAGACAGCTGCAGCTGATCCAGAACGCTGCTGCTCGTGTTCCTCACTAGAACCAGGAAAGTAGAGCACATCACACCAGTTCTAAAGTCCTTACACTGGCTCCCTGTAGCTCAGAGAATATACTTCAAAATACTTTTACTAGTTTATAAATCATTGAATGGCTTAGTACCAAAGTATATTAAAGATCAACTGTTTCTATACCAACCCCCCCAGACCACTCAGGTCCTCTAATTCCAATCTACTCAACATCCCTAGAATTAGAACCAAACATGGAGAAGCAGCTTTCAGTTTCTATGCTCTTCTAATCTGGAACAAACTTCCAGAAAACTGCAAAGCTGCTGAAACACTGCATTCTTTTAAATCACAACTAAAAACGTATCTGTTTTGAGCTGCCTTTGAGTAATACTTTGATGTGTCATGTTTTGCGTGTCCTTCCTGCTGTTTTTAAATTATATGCTTTGTAATGCCTTGATGTATCTGTGTATGCTTCTTGCTTTATTGCCGTTTTTACTTTATATGCTTTGTCTGTTTTACTGCTATTATTAATGAATCACATTGTTGTTGAAAGTGTTCTATACAAATAAAATTGCCTTGCCTATTTCCTTATGCTCTGTTTTACCCTCTCTAGTGCTCCAGAGTTTCTCTCAAGTTCTTTTACTTTCAGATATCTTTTTAGTTAGTCCTTATTCTTCTTCAGAATTGTTTTCTGTCAGGTCTCCCCTTTTGTTATTTCCTTTGTTTTCCTCCTTGCCATTATTCCTCTTTCCCCCAGCTGCCAATTGCCTCTACCCGTTCTCTCCCTCTCACCTGCAACTGCTTTCCACTAATTAGTCCTCGAGTTATGCTGCTATTTCCTCACTCCCTCAGTGTTTAAGCAGCTCTTACGGTGCGTTCACACCAAAGCGTCAAAAACGCGCCGTCTGTTTGTAAGATGGCAAGTGTTGATGTAGCCTTTGAAGAGAGAGTCTTCCTTCTCTATTTACTGTACATCAGAGGGAAAATAATTGTGTCTATAAATAATTCGTGCAAATGAAGTGTTTGATGCGGGTCAGAAAATACGTGCATCAAACGCTTCATTTGCGCAAATTTGACACGCGAATTAGGCAGAAATGCAACGCAAAAACTCACATGACGCGATGCATTGATTTTACATGTAAACCTGACGCCCTTGACGCTTCAAACGTATTCGGTGTGAATGCACCATAAGTCACTAATCGCTGGTTTGTCATTGTCAATACTTTCTATTCCTCGGCCTCAGCTATTTTGTGTCCTCCTATGCTACCTTGTAAGTTCCTTTGTTCTTTTTTTAAATAAATCATTTCCCTAACATTGCTGCATTTGGGTCCTTATATTCAAAACATGACACACTCCAGTTTGCCATTTCAGCAGATACAATTTACCTATGCTAAATGAACTCCCCATGTTTACTTGCATTTTACGTTGCAGCAATATTGGGGTAGTATTACGGACCCTTTTTCTCTTCCTCCCCTGTCCTCCATTCTTCCTGCCTGCTTCTGTCTTGTCAGTCTATCTGGAGCCTCTCTCTGCATTTTCCTCCACAAGCTCAACCATGGATCTGGTCAGCTGATCTCTTAATGCAATTGATAAAAAACGTTCTACCCCTAAAATGGCTAATGGAGAGCCCTTATGTCCTGATGGAACACATGTGACTGGATTCGTAATGGATTCTTGGGGGGGTGGAAGATCATGTGTTTGTCGCTGCTTTGCATGGAGGATGTTGAAAATATCTATAAAATTGGATTCATGATAACCGGGTTTCTGATGTTTGGTATGGGTGGATTCCTGATTTATCGCAAGTTTCATCCCCGCCAACTGTCACACGGGCCTATGAGCTCCCTGGATTCAGCTCTCCTTGAGGTTGTATATTACATCTTAGGCAAAAGACACTGGGATTGAACTGAGAGGGAGTTCACGGACTAACTTACTTACTGACGCACACACATCCAAGCACATTCGCGCCACAACCATAGACATGCACGCGCTCCTTGAGTTCAACGTGCTCGCCGTACCTTAAACCTCCCTCCCACTCCTGGAAAATGGGGTGGATTGGCACACTGATCAGCTGCAACCCCACTCTGCAATGCGGGAGATCCCCCCCACCTCCCTCTCCTCCCATGTTTTCACATATGTTGTCACCGAAATATGTGCTTCTATGTACTGAGAAAGTTTTTTTTATGTCGTTGGATGGGTTGTACTGGAAACTGAAATTCCTCTAGTGGGATTAATAAAGTATTCATTCATTCATATGCGGCCACTGTGTGTCTTTTGAAAATGCCTTAAAATGTCTACCCTCTAATTCAACCCACAAGGTGATCTATTGGGTTGAACACCCTTGGTTGTTTTGCCTAAAATTTCAGCAGTTGCTATTGTTTGTTATTTCAGACAGTGACTTTGCTTTAAGAGCAGAATTTAGCATCAAGCAACAAAACTTAAAGCCCACTTTTTCTTTTTCTGTACAGGGTTCCCCCCACGGAACTGTGCTAGCACTGTTCCTTCTCCAGCAGACTTCTCCATCAACTCCCCACACTACCACCTTCAGAAATTCTCTGATGACTCTGCCATAGTCTGCCTCATCACAGGTGAGGACGACTCAGAGTACAGACAGTGGACTCAGGACTTTGTGGACTTGTGCCAGCAGAACCATCTCCTGATCAACGCTGGAAAAACCAAGGAGCTGGTGGACTTCCGCAGGCAAAGACCCACCAAATTGACACAGGGTGAACATCCAGGGAGTGGACATTGAGATAGTGGTCTCTTACAAGTACCTGGGTGTTCACCTAAACAATTAACTGGACTAGAGCCACAACACTGATGTTCTTTACAGGAAGGGACAGAGCAGACTTTACCTTCTGAGGAGACTGTGGTCTTTTGGAGTCCAGAGAGCGTTCCTAAAGACCTTCTTCGACTCTGTGGTGGCATCAGCCAGCTTTTATGGCATAATATGTTGGAGCAGCAGTTTATCTACAGCTGAGAGGAAGAGGTTAGATAAGCTCATTAAGAAGGCCAGCTCTGTTCTAGGGGCCCCCTGGATCCAGTGCAGGTGGTGGGAGACAGAAGGACTGGGGCCAAAATAACATCACTGATGGACATCGTCTCCCACCCCATGATGAAGATGTTGCTGAGCTGCAGAGCTTCTTCAGTGACAGACTGCTGCATCCTAAGTGCACAAAGCAGCCTTTTCGCAGGTCCTTCCTCTTTTATAATATATATAGCTGTTAAACTCTACAACCAGAACTGCTCCCAACAGACTCAGTAATGTTTACACCACTGGTGTAATTTTAACTCACTTACCGCTTCTATTTGCATCTGTTTTTCACAGTTAATGTTCTTGTATATAATGTTTATTTTTTAATGCACAAGTAAACATGCACATTCTGTAAATATTTTATGTAATATTTTTAAATGATCCTACTCAGTTTCACATTCATATCTGAGACTCCCACTTTATTTTTAATAACTGAACAGTACTTTGGTTTTGTAATTTTGTCTTTAATGTATATATATATTCTTCTGTTTTTATACTTTTCTATTTTTCTTGTGTGAATCTAAATGCTTCTATTACCCGCCCCTTTGCTGCTGTTACAGCTAATTTCCCCTTTGTGAAACAAGAAAAGATTGCTCTATTCTATTCTATCAAATCAGCCACTCAAACCAGTCAACATCTTAAGTTTGCAGACCAGTTAAGTTCTTCCACACCAAACTCATTCATCAGGCATTTTGCACTGGTAAGCAGTCATGCAGAAATGGGAAGGGACCATCTCCAAATTACGTACACAAAGTTGAGAGCATGAAATTGTCTAACATGTCTTTGTACGCCATAGCATTAGGAGTTGCTTTCACTGGAACTAAGGGACCAAGCTCAATGACTCGATGCAATCTGCTGGAAATGCTTAAATAGAAAACTTTTAAACTGACTGGAATGTTTGTATGATTGTATTGAAGTGACTTCTCTTGTAAAGTGCTTTAAGATTACATCTGTTTTGAATCAGCGCTATATAAATAAACTGAATTGAAATTGAATTGAACCTACCCATACTTGTACATTGGATTGCCAGTCAGAAAGACATAATTCCAGAAAACATGACTCTACTGCTCAAGAGTTGAATTATGGTGTGCTTTCTAACACTCCATCCAATGCTTTGCATTTAGCCTGGTGATTTAGGGCATGTGGTGATACAGCTGCTCGGTCATTGAGACCCATTTCATGAAGCTCTCTACACACCGTTTTTAAGCTGTATGCCCCCATGTAGTTTGGATGTGTATTGACTCTACTGAAAGTTACCTTCAGCTCACTATGCTCTGTGACTTTATGTGGCTTACCAACTTTGTACTGAGTCCCTGTCATTTTTAAAAGCTTAAAGGTTGTTATGATACCAGATAACAGATGAGTGAGGAATATTTAGTAGTGAAGAAATTCCACCCATGATTTGACTTCTTCGAGCGGCATCCTATCACTTTACCATGTTGAAATTTACTGAGCCCCTGAGTCACAAATGTTTGTAGAAGAACCTTATGTGACACAGTGGTAAAAAGTATCCACCTGTGGCCACTGAACTGATTAGAACGCCAAAAATCAACTGCTTGGATGGGTGAGCAAATACCTTTGACAAAATATTGTATGTGTGGCATTGGTTTAATAAAGTACAAACAGCCTGAAGTGCAAAATAAACAGTTTGCAACAGCCATCTTGGATAATGGCCCATAATGTTTCATTATGAAGTTATAAACTTCAAACTCCAAACTATAAAATTGGGTGAAAATATATTAGCTAGCTTTCAATGATTCCAATATCAGCTGGCACTGGATGAAACTGAGGATGCAGGAATGGAAAAAAAGGAAAACCGTGGCTGACATTCCTGTTCTGCTCAAACTGTTAGATTTTCCAGGAGGCTTTCCAGCAAAATTATCCAGCAGTGGTCAGTGGTTGAAACCACGGACTGTAGAAATACCAAGAATGCCAGTGCCATAGAACCAGGAATCAGTGCGGCCAATAGAATACTGTTTCTCAGGATCACTTTGATAATCATAATTTTCCCCCTAGTGGTGTGCTAAACAGAGTAAGTGAGGTCCTAACATTTGGTTTGTTAGAGTAAATCCAAGCACCAATGCAGTTCTAACTTCCCATTGTCCTAAAAGAGGAGAGAAGAATAAAGTTTTCCCTCTTAAGCTTTCCTTCCTCCCCCAAATGGCTGTGAAAAAGGAGGGCTATTGTTTCAGATTAGCAGAGGGCAGAGCAGAGAGAAAGGGTCTGCTTTCCTGAAACTGAAAGCAACCACTTTTTCGACTAACATGACATAATGCAAGGCAGGATGAAGATGCAGCAGTGAGAAAGTGAGAAGGGTGTTTTTTTAAATGATGATTTATTAGACTACAAGATTAGAAACAGTGTTGAGACAACATTTTACAAAAGCCATCATGGGTTCAGCATGAAATTACTTATAAGAGCTGAAGCACAATGCAGTCAAAGCTGCAGACACACACCAAGTGATGCTAACTACAGCAAGGCAAATGAGTTCCACAGCAGCTATTACATAAGCAGCAAAACCACACCAAAACTGTGCCAGCCTGCATGTATAATTCACATCCGCTCCTCAGAGAAAATAACTGACATTGCAAAGTTGTACATGTGCAGATGTGTTCAGACATACTGTCCGTGCTGCTGTAAGCTTGGGAAGACCCAGTGAAGGCAGACTGGCATTGAAAATACCCATTCAGCAAACTGAACCAGACCAACTTCTAATCCGCTGACAGCTCGATCTTCCGGTGTTTCTGTGGCACACCATCAGTGCTGTACTACGCTCCTCAATGACAAGGCAATTTTATCTGTCTAGCACACTTTCAACAACAAGGTAATTCAACAAAGGTTTTGCATAAACAGCTAACATGGGCCTGAGTTTAGGGGAAATTTCTGGAAAACAATGGAAGGAGTTTGATAGCATGTTTATTCCATCTGAAGCTTCTTTAATTTTTATTCACATCATTAGATTAACCTACATTGCTTTTATTGTTTTACCTCGAAATTTATGCGCACCCTATGAATGCAAGGCCTATGTTCTAAATATCTTGAAATAATATTCCACTGTTATTCTGTGTAATATTAGTAAACAATAGCAGATCTTTCTATAAGGCTTGGTATATCCAAGCTCAAATCCAAGCTAGAATATGTAAACATTTGGTGCTTCAAGTAGGATTGCATTTTGCATTTAAAGTCCTTTTGCTATGAACTATCTGTCCAGTTTGCAATAGTGCCTCAGAATTAGCAAGTGGTTGTGGATTCAGCTCCTTTGTCTTTGAATGTGTCAAAAATCCCCTTTTACGCATAGTAGAGATGCACCAAGAAACTGGTGATTGTAATTTAATGGTTTTCAGATTAACCAGTCCTTCTCGGTAAAGTGCTGATAAGAAGATCTAAATTTTTGTCTTTTAAAAGGAGTCATAACCTAGTATTACCTTGGATACCCACGCTCTATTATAGTCTTTCAGGCCCTTCTAAAAAAGAAAAGTGGAAAAAAAGTGGAAAAAAACCTCACAGAGCTCCTCTGATCCTTATATTACGTAGTGAAAAAAGAGAGTGTCGACGAGCCGAGAGAAAATGGCGGAAAACTCGACTCCAGGTTCACTGTGAGATCTACAAAGAGACTGAATAGATATCAGCTAACTATAAAAGATGCTAGGGAATCGTTCTTTTCTGAAATCATCAACAGAAACATTAATAATGCACGGACTCTATTTGCAACAGTGGAAAGACTAACTAATCCTTTAGTGACAGTAGCCCCTGAACTAAATTCTACCAGGGCCTGCAATGAATTTGCCAGCTTTTTC
Source organism: Valencia hispanica (assembly GCA_963556495.2). Taxonomy (NCBI): domain Eukaryota; kingdom Metazoa; phylum Chordata; class Actinopteri; order Cyprinodontiformes; family Valenciidae; genus Valencia; species Valencia hispanica. The sequence continues at coordinate 27,255,866 of OY747711.1, forward strand.
ACTGAAAAGATTCTAACAATTAGATGGTCAATCTGTACCTCAATATCGAACCCACAACCAGTGCCATCCCCAATCAACAACAATGTAGAGAAAATGTCTGAATTCCACGAATTAAACCAGAACAGCCTTGAAAAAATCATTATCCAATTAAGTTCCTCCTCCTGCTGTCTTGATATCCTACCCACAGCTTTTCTAAAGAAAGTTCTTCCTGTTATTGGGTCTGATCTTGTTCCAATAGTGAACTCATCCCTCCTGTCAGGTGTCTTCCCTCAGGCTTTAAAAACAGCAGTTATTAAACCACTGCTAAAGAAGAAAAATCTGGACAACACGTTAATGCAGAACTACAGGCCAATCTCTAATCTTCCATTCATCAGTAAGATTATTGAAAAAGCCGTGTTTCAGCAGTCAAATGGCTTCATAACAATGACAAACCATTTTGATGTTTTTCAGTCTGGTTTCCGCGCTCACCACAGCACCGAGACTGTCCTCGTCAAAGTATTTAATGACATCCGCATAAATACAGACTGTGGAAGAACCACAGTGCTGGTTCTGTTGGACCTCAGTGCAGCATTTGACACTGTTAATCATGATATTTTATTGGAACCACTGGAGAGCTGGGTCGGACTCTCTGGTACAGTACTTGGCTGGTTCAAGTCTTACCTAAAGAACAGGGACTTCTATGTTTCAATAGGAAACTTTTCATCAGAACGAACAGAAATCACATGTGGGGTGCCCCAGGGCTCCATCCTGGGGCCCCTCTTATTTAATATCTACATGCTCCCACTAGGCAAGATTATAGCAACCAATAACATTAGCTACCATAACTACGCAGATGACACTCAGCTCTACATTACAATGTCACCAGGTGACTCTGAACCCATTCAAACCCTAAATCAATGCATTGACCAAATAAATGGATGGATGTGCCATAACCTTCTCCAGCTGAATAGAAACAAAACTGGAGTGATTATTTTTGGACCCAAGGAGGAACGATCAAGAGTCAGCACACAGCTTTAATTAATACAGCTAGAAACTACTGATCAGGTTCGAAACCTAGGTGTAGTAATGGACTCAGACCTGAACCTCCAGGGTCACATAAAGGTAATAACAAGGTCAGCGTTCTATCACCTGAAGAACATCTCTAGGATTAAAGGTCTGATTTTGCAACACGACCTAGAAAAACTCATCCATGCGTTTATCTTTAGTCGGATTGATTACTGCAACAGCATCTTCACAGGTCTGCCTAAAAAGTCAATCAGACAGCTCCAGCTGATCCAGAACGCTGCCGCTCATGTCCTCACTAAAACCAGGAAAGTAGAGCACATCACCCCAGTTCTAAAGTCCTTACACTGGCTCCCTGTAGCTCAGAGAATAGACTTTAAAATACTTTTACTAGTTTATAAATCATTACATGGCTTAGCACCAAAATATGTTGAAGACCTGTTGTCATGGTACCAACCACCAAGACCACTCAGGTCCTCCAACTCTAGCCTACAAAACATCCCTAGACTCAGAACTAAACATGGAGAAGCAGCTTTCACTTTTTATGCTCCCCTTATCTGGAACAGACTTCCTGACGAGTGTAGAGCTGCTGAAACTCTGAACTGCTTTAAATCGAGACTAAAAACCCATCTGTTTAGAATTGCCTTTGAGTAAATGCTTGATGTCATATGTATGAAATGTGTTCATGCTCTCTTGCTTTTTTTTATTTTTCTCTTGCTTTATTGTGTATCATGTGTAATGTGTGTTTCTTTTATGTGTTTTTTTTAAATCACCAAATCATGTAAAGCACCTTGAATTACCCTGCTGTTGAAAGTGTGCTATAAAAATAAAATTGCCTTGCCTTGCCTTGCCTATATCTGAAGGCATTATTGTCTCACGAGATCTGATGCAATATTTTGGCTGTCGTGGACGGGCATTGTGATAATGCAAATGAGGGGCACGTTGATTGGTGGCATTCTAGGTCATTTGTTGTTTGCAAAGTAGCGGCTGTTGTCCTCGAAGCTACTACTCCCGCTAGCATACAGTAGCCGCATTAGCAGTTAGCTGCTGTTTGTTACACACAGTAGAGCAATAAAAACACAGCCTTACCGTTTCAATTGCAGGCAAGTCTCTGATTGTTGGAATGGCCCCTTTTTCCAAACGGAGCTCGAGTTCGTACTTCGAATCGGAATTCAGTAATGGCGGCACTCGACTGAATATGTGGGGGAGAGGAGCAGGGCGTGCTTCCTGCAGCATAGGTCTGGGATGTCCATATATGGTATATCCTGCACCGACCAGAAGTCGGCCAGAAATTTAACATTGCGTATTTGAGTGCACGTGCACGTGGGCTTGTTGACGAACCCAAGGGTAAACAAACGCTTCAAACAAACGCTATCGGCAGTGTATAATCGTTAGTCAATCATAACATAAATTTTTCCCCGTGGAAAAGTAAAAATTACAGGTCATGACTCCACCTGGGTTTGTCAACAAGCCCACGTGCACTCAAATATGTGATTTTAATTTCTGGCCGACTTGACGTCAAGTCGGTGCAGGATATACCATATATAGACATTGCAGACCTATGCTGCAGAAAGCCCGCCCTCCCCCTCGCCCCTCTCCCATTCATATTCAGTCGAGCGCCACCATTATCTAGTAACGGGAATTCCAGCTTTTTTTGGATAGCCAGTTCTTTTGGCTAGGCTCACCATAAAGAGCCGGCTCTTTCGGCTCCCAAGTGGCTCCTCAGATTTTCTGTTGCTTAAAGTGTATTTATTACCAATATTAATGCAAAACGATGTGTACATAATGAACCAAAACAAGCAGGGGGGGGGGAATGAAAAAAAAAAAAAACGGCTCCCATCGTTCACTTCAAAGAGTTAGCTATATCACCGATTCGAAGTACGAACTCGACCATGAAAGATGCAGAAAGTTTCTTCACGCAATGATGGATTAAGAAGACATATTCATGTCAGCCTTTTATTTTAATCAGCTAAATCAGCTAAAACCATTTCTACCAGAAACATAGTGCACACCTGAGTTGCTCTGTTGTTGACTGCCAAAATCAACATGGAAATATTTTTTCTATTTTTTGTTTTTTACGCCGGAATCCTTTACGAATTTGGGACAATATCAGGCAAAGTTGGCATCGAAGCTCCGTTTGGAAAAAGGGGCAATTCCAACAATCAGAGACTTGCCTGCAATTCAAACGTTAAGGCTGTGTTTTTATTGCTCTGCTGTGTGTAACAAACAGCAGCTAACTGCTAATGTGGCCATTGTACGCTAGCGGGAGTAGTAGATATGGGTGAAGCGTTGTAAACCATGGACATATCGTGTCAACCCTCCTCCTTCCTGCCACCAATCAACGTGCCCCTCATCTGCATTATTAAAATGCCCGTCCATGACAGCCAAAATATCGCATCAGATCTCCTGAGACAATAATGCCTTCAGAAATAAGGGTCAGAGGAGCTCTGTGTTTATTTTTTTCCACTTTTCTTTTTTAGAAGGGCCTGAAAGACTATAATAGAGCATGGGTATCCAAGGTAATACTAGGTTATGACTCCTTTAACTAATCAGTGAAAACACCATGCCCAAGTCCTGATAGGTTGCACTGATAGGGTAGACATTTACAAAACAAAGAAGTTTTCTTATTTGGTAAATTAAAGTGAAAGTTTAAAGTTTATAGAGCACCTTTCAAGATATAAGAATCACAAGTTGCTTCACAAAAACAAATACACTAGACAAGAAGACAGGAAAGGATACATTATGCAACAAGACAATTACGACAGTTAAGAAAAAGCAATTGTAAGATCTTTAACTGGCCTTTGAAAGACTCCATAGGTTGGGAATTCTATAGTCTTGGAGCCACAAAGCAAAAGGCTCTAGCTCTCTGTTTGTTTTCAGTCTTGCTGGAGGAACGGTTAAGCAGACCCTGACCACAGGATTTCAGGGACCTGATTGGAACATATAGATGTAAAAGTCCTCTGATATAATTTGGTGCTTGTCCATGAAGAGCTTTCCATGTCATTAGAATGATTTTAAATTGGACTCTGAAATAAACCGGAAGCCAGTGTAGTTTCATCAGGACAGGAGTTGCCCTTGAAAACCTGGAGGATTCAGTCAAGAGCCTGGAAGCAGCATTCTGAACCACCTGCAGTCATTCAAGAGAGGCCTTGCTAAGAACTGTAAAAAGACTATTGCAGTAATCCAATCTTGATTAAACAAAGGCATGTATAATAATTTCAAGCTCAGAGTGTGAGACAATCGATCTTAATTTAGCGATGTTGTGCAAATAAAAAAAAACAACAACGAACCAACATGTGCATCTAACATGAAGCTAGAATCAATGTTTATGCCAAGGTTTCTAACAGCAGCCTTGGCTAAAGTGCCAAGAGGTCCAAGCAGCTCTTGTATCCCTGTCACATATTTGCTGGGGATAAAAGTAAAACTTCAGTTTTTTTGATCATTTAACTGCAAGTAACTATCTGCCATCTACTGTTTTATAGATTCTAGGCATTTCAGTAAAGTGCAGATTTTGGACATCTCAGATGGGTTAAATGAAATGTATAGCTGAATGTCATCAGCAAAAAGTTGATACGAAATCTCCTCAGATCTTGACATGTTGTACCCAAGAGGAAGTAAATACAGGGAAACAGAAGCGGTTCCAACACAGAACCCCAAGGTACACCTTAACGGACTGGATGTGAAGTAGATCTGAAGAAGAAAACCAATCCAAGGCAGAACCTGATATGCCAACCCAGCACTTTAGCCTATCAAGCAGGACACGATGGTCAACTGTGTCAAAGGCAGACATAAGATCCAGCATAAGTAAAACTGAAAAGTTCCCCCCATCAGTCTGCATCAAAATGTCATTAGATACTCTAAGCAAGGCTGTCTCAGTTGAGTGGAAACCATGGAAACCTGACTGAAAATCATCAAGAATAGAATGTTTTTCAAGGGAAGCAGTCAATTGATTCGCCACTACCTTTTCTAAAATCTTGGCAACAAATGGAAGCTTAGAGATGGGTCTATAGCTTCTGAGAACAGTGGGATCTAAGTTGTGTTTTTTTCAGAAGAGAATGGATGACAGCATTTTTAAAGTAGACAGGAACCTTACTGGAGGCTAATGAGCCATTAATGATAGTGAGCATGCTCGAACAAATAGTCTGTAGGACATTTTAAACAGGGATGTAGGTAAGCAGGGGGAGGCCTTCATTTTACCATTAAATCTGGTTAACTCAAAAGGAGTTAAAGGGACGTCCAAACTGTCCAAAAGGAATATTATTGCTCATATTCTTAGATTTTAAAAAAGTAAGAAAACATTGACAATCCTCATTAGAAGCTATTAGGAGTGACAATGTTACTGATATTGTGAAATAACAACTTAGTGTTACCTCTGCTCTTCGACATGTCGAGATATCATTCCGGCTGTAAGACAGCGAGAGAGAGCTAGGCTACCAGATCCCGTTCTGCATCCCACAACAACAACACTTTTCAAAGTGAAACTTATTCATGTAGGAAGAGGAATCAATATTTGCTATTTAGGCAGCTGTTTAACACTGAACCTGATATTTTACATGTCAAAACACATCTGTTGCATTATTTAGGCTGCATGAGAGCGAAAAAAACAACACTTTCAGCAGATAACAGGAAGCCTGAACAGACAACAGCAAAAGTTGTTCTTTTGATCCTTTTGAACCTTTCAACCTCTATTATGATATATACATGTTGCAAATCTCAGATCTGCAGTAGCCATTCTAACCAAACTAATTAGCCTACTAATACTAGATCTTAGACATTTGTAATGTCAACTTCACTTTGTCTTAGTTTTAAAACTGTAAAAACATAATTCTCATATGGACATTTCCTCTGATACCAATATGAATAATTATTGATTCCTCACAGCATAAAGTCTAGACAGAAATATATCAAATGCTGTTCTTTTAGCTTCTTATATTACAACTCTTAAAAGAGAAATTAAAATGGTCTAAAATCAGGCCAAAAGAAAAACATGATAAAAAACACTGGATGCTAATGGACTGTGCAATATAAACCTCTTCCTGACCAGAGTGCACATTAGGGAGTATCAATCAAAAGAAGCGAGAAAGCCAAAAAGTTTGACATAATCTCTCATTTTCAGCTACATCCCTAAAGTGAGCATGTGCACACAGGATGCAAACACCGGGAACATGAGTCAACATGTCTGGAAAGGGCTGTAACCTGCAACATGTGACACACATTTAACTCATTTCTCTTGTTGAGAGCCGATGAGGTAAGCCATGGTCCACATCCCCACTCTTACTCCCCTTCACCTCACGTCTCAAACGGATCTTCATGTCAACGTTCAAGCATTTATAGTGTAAAACGTCACCGCTGAGAGCTGTGCCAAAACACTGTCTGGGTAATTAAACTCCTCCCTTGCTTGCACTTAAATGAAACTTTCAGCAGTCACTATGCAGATAGATACCAAAAAATAGCTCCTGTCTATAAACATCTGCTCTTTTTTTTAATCCCAAGTGTATACAATTTCTCATGATTTTCTTTATCTTCAGAGTGAGTCCAGAGTGGTTTCCCCTTCCTTCAGGCCAAGTCTTCAGTGAGTGGAATCACTTTTCTAAAGGCTTACATTTTAAATCAGTACCCAAACTTCTTCAAAAACACAGATTACAGAAGAACAGTATAACAAAATCTGGGCCAAGACACCAAAAACTCAAGATCCAATCTGGATAAAACCAAACAGACTTCTCTTCCCAAATCATCCATCCTCACATTTTAAGATTATACAGAGCAGCTAACTTAAAAATAACACCAGCTTCTTTAAAAATTTAAAAGCTTGTTTCTAAATCTTGATAAACTGGTTTAGGAGTCATCACAAATGGGGAAAAAAATCAAATCCAATCTATGGGATTAGAACTGCTGAGAAGTATGTGTTTCTTTTTGTTACTCATCCCATTAATGTAGTTTCCACATCACCTTCCTTGAATACAAAGTTCTTTTTCCTCAAGCATCTGTGCAGGTCAAGCCAAACAGGACCACTAAAGGTTTAAAGAGTTTGAAAACCCCCCAAAATCTCATGTCTTCATCTATATGCAGACAAAAGCAACAATACACACCCCAGTGAGAGTCCTGCATTGCCGCTGCTGATCTTCGTTCTTCCCCTTGCAAAAGAAAAGTAAAAAATTCACTGTGATCTCTGTCAGCTGAGATTCCTCTCCTCAACGTCCTCTCCTTCTCTTTGTCCTGTATCCTGCCTTGTCACCACAACATTCCAGTTTCCTTCTGATGGACCGATCCAGGACTTCATATCCTGACACAAGGACTTTCAAATGGAAGCCCCCTTATCCTCCTGTACTCTCTCTTCTCACTTCACTCCAGTGATCCTCTTCTCAGCTTTCCTTCCCTGCCGTCTGCCGTAGCACCGCCCCTGCCTCCTCCTCTTCCTCATTTTTCCCTCCCCTTTCGTCTGCCAACCCCTCAGCCTCTAGTTTGACTCTAAAACACACACACACACGAACACACACACACACACACACACACACACACACACACACCCACACACACGTCTTGCTATCCTTGTGTTGACATTGTATTGACTTCCATTTATTTCACTATGCCTAACCTAGACACTTTCCCTAAACCTAACCATTACTGATACATGGCTAACCCTAACCTTAACCTAAACCTAATTCACACCATACCTCTAAACCTAACTAGTAGAGTTTAATAGCTAGTTAAACATTGTGGGGACCAGGCAAAATGTCCTCACAACTACAAATGTCCACACAAGGGTGGTGGGCTGTCAAAGGTTGGTCCTCACAAGTATAGCTATACATGTACACACACACACACACACACACCTTACTCTCCTCCCCCTTCTCTTCACAGCCTGAGATTCATCCACCCCTTCTCCTTCACACATAATCTCCACATCAACACAATTCTCCACTGGATTTAACATGTTGGGGAACCTTATCCTAGTTTTCTTATTCAATGCAAAAGCACAGCAGCCCAAAGGCATCAAGGGGACACCTCACCCACCCCCTAACTGTGGTGCTCACCATCTCCCCTATGGCTATATAACAGTGCAGTAACAGCCAGCTGTGTAATTACCAAACACCACTGAGTAGATCAAGAGCTGCAGCCACTGCATGCGGAGCAGGGGGGTGGGTCGGTTAGCTCAGATGGGGGTAAATTACATAACACTTTCCTGCTCATCTTTGTAGTTGTACTCTCGTCATGGTCTCCTGTTCTCAGAGGGGAAAACGGTGTGTTGTTTAGCAGGTAATAGGAAAGAAGTGAAAAGTCAAACCAGAATGCACTGCAGCTTACATTTTTCAGGGTGATGACAGTGTTAGGTGAGCGCAGTATGAAGGCGAGATAAAACAGAGCTACGTGAGTTTGTGTATCAAGGTAACAAAGAAAGACCACTCCAGGTCAGATTTCTGTTGTTGAAGGTCAAAGCAGACTCCTCAGCCCCAATATCACAGTTTGGTTAGATAAAACAGGTGAAGCTGAGGTGTTTCAGAGAATCAAAAAGTCTGGTGTGCAATTGTATTCAGCCACCTTGAGCTGATTATGTACATAGTGGGAGCATCTTCTGCTGCAAATAGTTTGGGGTCTGTCTGTAACAGCTAAGCACACTGAGACTGAAATTGTTCTGCAAACAGAACGTTCTTGCGGCTTTTTCTTAAAGGCTTTTTTTAACCACTCTTCTATAAAGCCCAGATTTTTGCTGTTTTTACGCTGTTAACAGATTTTTCCGCCAGAGCTGTGGGTCTCTCCAGCTCCTCCTATCATGAGCATCATTGCTGTGTCTCATTTTAATGCTCTTTTTGATACCCAGTTAGCTTTGGTGGACGTTCATGTCTTGGGAGGTTTGTAATTGTGCCATAGGCTTACCATTTTCAAATAATGGGCTGAAGAGTGCTCTGTGAGATATCCAATACTGACTGTTTAACTGTTAACTTTTCCTCAATAGTGTATGTAAACATAAAAAAGAACAACATACAGCTAACTAAATTGTGATTACCAACTGGCCAAACCTGGTCAGGAAGCAAACCACACTGACCATCTCTTTATGAGAACTTCAATCTCAGCTTCCACATCTGATCTGAGCTGAATAAAATGAAAAGTTATTGTTCAATGGACAGAGGAGAGATAAGATGAAGAGGCAGTGATAAGAGAAATGAGATAAGCATTTTCTAAAACCAAAATAATTTAAAGACGTGTTTTGGGGGCTCTAGGAAAACCAGCTACAATTAAAAGTAATTACTTTTCAAAGTTAACTGACTAAAAACAAATTTACCTACATCACTGCTCAATGAGACAACATCAACAGTTCTTGGTATATTGTTTTATGCTGCCATGGAAAAGCAGTAGAAGGATTGAACAATCCTTTGTGTGTATCCTTTTTATTCTCTTTTCCAGGAACTCCCGTGTACCTCCCTCTGAGTCCCATGCTTGTATAACAACAGAGAAGTCCACTTGTGTATTCTGACTTGGTACTTTACTGCCATTAACTCAGGCCAACTGTTCTCCAGGCTGAAAATATAACACCAGAAAGCTTTTGAGTCTTTTATATACGTGTGTGATGCTACGTGTGCTCTGAGTCAGCAAGAGCTTCCATTTTAGCTTCTGAACAATAATAATAACCCACAAGCTGAGTGCATCAGTGCAGAACAACACATTAAACCATCAAGAGTCAGAAAATGAACTGGACTTTTGCACATTGTGATTTATTATTTTCCTCAACAACCAACCATCGTTTTGTGCACATGACCAGATGATGTCATAGTAGGTGTTACACTACAGAACATAGTATTGCCAAGTTTGACTATTTGGGATTTTATCTGTGTTCTTATGTCACATTTGTTTTTCAGGGTTTTTTTAATTGTATTTTGTTGGGTTGTAGAAAACCCCTCACAAACCTTTTATTGAGAACATCACTGGGTTTCCAGATAATTTGTCAACAAAATATAAGGTGAAGTGGGACAGGAACTGGACCAGGGTGCAAGATTTTATTTTCAAGTACTAACTACAGTACATATCCTGCTGAGAGCTGCAATGATGTAAAGTATATTCTATAACTATAACAAGAAGAACGTGGTGAATTAGTTATGCACAAGTCAAAAAATTAAGTTCACTACATTGTTTGGACTTTGTAGAGTGTTTAATGTATTCATATGTAACAATGCATTTCTGTCAGTAGTTTGACTGATCTACTAACAGGTCACTGACATAATTAACGTTATAGCAGCATAATAAGCTGTTTATGAGTGGTGAACATATACAGAAAATAAAACAATCAGAAATTTAAAACATCAAAATAAAGTATGAATAAATTCATAACAGTTTAAGTTCTGAGGATGTTCATTATCATCGTCACCACTTTTTTCAGCCACTATGCTCATTGTACAGTGTATTAGCACTCGGAGTGATATTCTGGCCAAAACATAGAAGGCTAAAGCAGTTAAATCACAAATACATCCTTTGTCTGAGCTTCCACTTTGAATTCTGTTAAAAATGCTCGCCCAGCAAAGTGTGTAGTAAAGCCAGCAAATCATCCCCCTTCATTGCCATCACTCATCTAAATTTAAATCAATAGAAAAAGCTATTTTTCAGAGATTCTGATTTTTATCTGTTAAATACTGAACAAAGAAATGAAGTCTGTAAAAAAAAAAAAATCAAACCCATTTCCAAACCCTATTTTCTTTTTTCCAGATTTGGAAAACAATGACATTAAATTCAAATTATTTTCAGAGTGCAACATTGGCTTTAGCATCAGAAATACTGAAAAATACACATTAGGTTTGTTAGGTGCTGTTCTGCTGTTGTATACAATATCCTACCCAATATTGAATCTAAGCAGTCCTTTGTGACAACACAATTGCACACACTTCTATTACAATAACTAAACTGCATATACTGCTCAGCTCTAAGCAACAGCTCACATTAGATATGTTTTAACCCAAACATGAAGCATTGATCAGAACCTACACAAACTCTTGCATTTTAAAAATGACTTTCGAACACACCCTACCTTCCAACAGTGCAGAGAAAAAGGAAGGAAAAACTTAATGAAGGAAGGGGACAGCTGGATTGGAACAGGCTGAGCTGGACAGAAGGAAAGACGAAGGGCAGAGGACACAAAAGATATGTAATGGATACTCTGAAACTGAAAGACAGCTGCGGCCGCTGCTGTGATGACCATACTGTGTTATCAGCTAACAAATCTTTCAAACATTGCTTATAATAAGAAGCTCAGTGCTGTGATTGCTATAGAAGTAAAGAAGCCTAAACATGTTAGTGACTTTTAAAGCTGATGAATGGGGCACTGTTTACAGAAAGTTGTATCTAAAACATCTGAAAAATTGATTACCGGTAGTTGCAGTGACAAAATCTGTGAAACACCCGACTGACATATGAAGCAACATGGACTGAACAACACATTTCTGACCCCTTAAACCCCTCATTCCCCTCCCCTCCCTCCTACCCCTGTGCCGTTCACACCAACTGCTTTCCATCTCCAAAGCTAATTCTAAGCCAGACTCTTCACAAAGGGCAGGGCCCTCAATTCCATAAATATATCTGGATCCGTGTGGGAAAATAACTAAAGAAAGTCACTCTAAAGTTAGCCTACTTTAAAGTTAGCATCAAAGTCAGCATCAAGTCAGTCCATTGATCACAGTCCCTGTCTCCCTAAAAGACAAGAGGAGGGTGGGGGGGTGGAGAACAAAACCTAAAAGGGGAGGGAGAAAAGCAGCAGAGAAGAAACCAGAGTGGTTGGAGGAGAGGGGGTGTTTGACTCAGCAAATACTGAAGGTCAACGTCATCAGAGAAGGGCTTTGTCTGCAGAAGGGTATTTATTTCTTTAGTGTGGTTATTTACCTCAGTGTGTCGCCCAGCATGCACCTCCTGGAGGTCTGGGGGAGACAGGATGGCAGAGAGCTCTCATTCCAGGACCTTACTCAGTTCTGCACCTCTTCCAATTTGGTCTAAATTAAAAAGCACACAAAGCATTGTTAAAGTGTTGTTTCCACATAACACAAATTCTGCAACATTTTCATTATCTTCTAGATGGAACACAGGAGGTTCTTTGTTGGGTGAAAATGAGTCGGCCATTTGGTGCTGACTGAGAGCGAACTAAAAACAAAAAAGGTTGCAAGTGCATTGTGATGATTTTCATTCTGAAACTAAGGCCGAATGAAAATAAGCGAGTCTAGCTTTCTGCACAAGCTACAAGTCATGACACAGAGGTATCACATTAGTATTTTAACAGGCTTTGTAAAACATTCCTGGAAAAAAAAAAAAATCCTAATATCATGAATGGGAAATCTTTCTTCAGATCAAGTGTAGGGAAAAAAATTTACTCATTCAGTAATTTGCATTTTCAAACAAGTACCTGTCACTGTGCAAATGAGCCCGCAGCTAAAATACACCTTAAGAAACTGTCGAACCGAGCTCGGGGAAACCATTGGCTGAAATTGGGACTGGGTGATGAATCCTTATTAATCAGGAAATGGATACTGGAACATTTGATTGGCACTATCCCAATAAAACATATAAAGATGAAAGCTTGACAAAAAAACTAAAGTTGTTAAGGCTGCATGTCAGGTAAAGAGGCAGGGCAGATTAAAGTTATTACCTTTATATTGAAATTGCAGGTATACATTGAAATTTTAGACACTCTTCTCATTTCATCAATTTAAACAGAGGTTTGAATATGAAATTATGTTTAAGGTGAAAGCAATTAGCATTAAAGCTTTTCTTCAGGAAAGGTCAGCAAAAGGTCCAGTTCCCAAATAAACAGATTTGATTATAGTTCATCCAAATTCAGTGATTCAGGTGAAAGTACCAAAAACCTTCAGCAATTAAAAATGTTTGTGTCATATTTGTTGTTCCTTTATTTTCATTTTTTTGCAACACAATAAAATACCTGAACATTCTCTAAAAATTAGAAAAAGTCACACAAAAAAAGGAAAAGAAGCTACAAATTTGTTCTTGTAATATTTGCTATTAAAGAAGTGTTTCTATGGTTTTATAAGCGGGCTGTACTGAGCAATTAAAAAAATAAATCAGAACCTATAAAACGAGCAATAAACTAAAATGCAGAGTGTACAAATAGACCAAGACGTGTTTCAGTAAGGCACCGAGCTTCTATGAGCAACCAGAGCTCAACTCTGTTCTGCCGTATATGTAAACCTCTTTCATTTCTTGCTTACCCCCCACTGTCTCTCCTTTCAGTTGGCCAATGGAAAAAAAATCAGGCAGCTTGTTACTGCCTGATAAGTGATACAATATTGATTCTTGCTCTCTAGTGACTGTTATAGGGGTCATTTGTGCCACATTGCCTCACTGCCAAGCTGTGCTTCACAGCTGCTTACATACTGTATGGGTTGGATGCAGCTGCTCAGACATAAAAGAAACATAGCATGAAGCTCACTATGGATTGTTTTTGAGTTATTCTGAAGGATATATGAGTTGAGGAGGTGTGTAGTCAATGACCACTAGCCTGTTAGAAAATTTCAGCAAATAAACCTAATTATTTATAATTTTTTCCTTCCTTAGGAATCTTAGACATCATTGATTCCATTGCTCCAACTAAAGTGAAACTAGTCTCAGGTAAAAAGAAGTCTCCGTGGATAAGTGATCCACTGGTACGTAGTGAAAAACGAGAGTGTCGACGAGCCGAGAGAAAATGGCGGATAACTCGACTCCAGGTTCACTGTGAAATCTACAAAGAGAGACTGAACAGATATCAGCTAATTTTAAAAGATGCTAGAGAAAATTTCTTCTCTGAAATCATTAACAGAAATATTAATAATGCACGGACTCTGTTTGCAACAGTGGAAAGACTAACTAATGCTCCAGTGACAGTAGCCCCTGAACTAAATTCTACCAGGGCCCGCAATGAATATGCTAGCCTTTTCACTGAAAAGACAATTAGATGGTTGGTCTGTACAGCAGCAACGAACCGACAACCAATGTTATACCCACCTAACATAAATTTAAAATTTCAGAATTCCATGAATTAAACAAAAGAAACCTTGAAGAAATCATTAACCGATTAAGCTCCTCCTCTTGATATCTTGATATCCTACCCACAGCTTTCCTTAAGAAAGTTTTCTCTGTCATTGGGTCTGATCGGATTCAAATAGTGAACTCATCCCTGTCAGGTCTCTTCCCCCAGACATCAAAAACATCAGTTATTAAACCCCGACAAAAAAAGAATAATCTGGACAACACGTTAATGCAGAACTACAGGCCGATCTCTAATCTTCCATTCATCAGTAAAATTATTGAAAAAGCCGTGTTTCAGGAGTAAAATAGCTTCATAACAATGACCAACTGCTTTGATGTTTTTTCAGTCTGGTTTCCGTGCTCACCACAGCACTGAAACTGCCCTCGTCAAACTTTTCAATGACATTCGCATAAATACAGACTGTGATAGAACAACAGTGCTGGTTCTGTTGGACCTCAGTGAAGTAATTGACCCTGTTGATCATGATATATTATTGGAATGACTGGAGAGCTGGATCGGACTCTCCGGTACAGTACTTGGTTGGTTCAAGTCTTACCTAAAGAACAGGTACTTCTTTGTTTCAATAAAAAAACTTTTCATCGGAACGAATAGAAATATGGGGTGCCCCAGGGCTCCATCCTGGTGCCCCTTTTATTTAATATCTACATGCTCCCACTAGCCCAGATTATAACAACCAATAAGTTTAGCTACCATAACTATGCAGATGATTCTCAGATCTACATTACGATGTCACCAGATGACTGAACCCATGCAAACCCTAAGTAAATATATCGAGCAAATCAATGGATGGATATGCCATAACTTTCTCCAGCTGAACAGAAACAAAACTGAAGTAATTACTTTTGGACCTAAAGAGGAACGATCGAGTCAGCACACAGCTTCAGTTAATACAGCTAGCAACTACTGATCAGGCCCAAAATCTAGGTGTAGTAATGGACTCAGACCTGAACCTCCAAGGTCACATAAAGGCAATAACAAGGTCAGCCTTCTATCACCTGAAGAACATTTCTAGGACTAAAGGACTGATGTCGCAACAGGACCTCGAAAGACTCATCCATGTATTTATCTTTAGTCGGATTGATTACTGCAACAACATCTTCACAGGTCTGCATAAAAAGTCAATTAGACAGCTGCAGCTGATCCAGAATGCTGCTGCTCGTGTCCTCACTAGAACCAGGAAAGTAGAGCATATCACCCCAGTTCTAAAGTCCTTACACTGGCTCCCTGTAGCTCACAGAATAGACTTCAAAATACTTTTACTAGTTTATAAATCATTGATTGGCTTAGCACCAAAGTATGTTGAAGATCTACTGTCACTATACCACTCAGGTCCTCTAATTCCAGTCTACTTAACATCCCTAGAATTAGAACCAAACATGGAGAAGCAGCTTTTAGTTTCTATGCTCCTCTAATCTGAAACAAACTTCAAGACAACTGCAAAGCTGCTGAATCACTGAGTTCTTATAAATCACAACTAAAAACTTGTCTGTTTAGAACTGCCTTTGATTAATGCTTTAATTTATCATATTTTTTGTGTGTGTTTCTTGCTTTATTGCTGTTTTTACTTTATATGGTATGTCTGTGTTTTACAGCTATTTTTATTTTACCCCTTAATCATGTAAAGCACCTTGCATTACCTTGTTGTTCAAAGTGTGCTATATAAATAAAATTGCCTTGCCTTGCCTTCTTGATACTAGATTTTTATTTATTTATTGTGCCTTTTTTCTGGTCTATTTCCATTTAAAGTTCATCCATCATACTATGGAGAAATTTCAGTGGAGGCTACTACAGATTAAAGCAAAAACTACGATCTGAGAGCTATGCCATTAGATGATTGCCTCAGTCCAGATTTGAAACAAACATGTTGCGTCGTTGTAATTTTGAAACACGATCAAGCGGGACCTGGGGAAGGGAAGTGGGGGTAGTAATCCTTCCTAACAGAGGGGAGAAGTGGTGGGGGCAAGGCTTTCCAGAGAGACTAGGGTCACATTATGGTTCAAATCAGCAACATAACAGATGTCCCACATTCTTTAAATTTCACTGATGTAAACAATATGTACAGTAAGCCTGATGTCATTCCAACATGCGGTCAGTGTGCACATTAACCATGCCCTTACAGTTATTTAGAAGTACAAAGAAAAATATGGAGACTCTGACCTATGCCTGTCATTTAAGTCTTTATATAATTTATAAACACCCATCTGCAAGGCCATAAAACAAGACCTGTGATGATTTACAAGCCTTTCCTGTCACACTTGGTGTTCCTAACCATGTGTGCACAGTCACACAGACAGACACACTACCTTCATCTCTCATCTTCCAATCAGAAGATGGGATCTCATTCTGCAAGATGGACGGATGCAACCCTATGGGAGCAGATTAGATTGAGATTATAATCCATTATATCTCCTGTGGATAGATTACACTGTGACTGCAGCATATGTCCTCATGGCTGGGATGACCCTTTATGTCAAGAAGATGAGACAATGATTCAAGACTGCTGCTCCCACAGGACAATGTAACTGAGGAGGTCATTAAGGTTCTGCAGAATTTCTGGCTGAATGGACTCAATTTGTAAATCCGACAGATCATTATCTAAAGTTAGGAGGAGTGACTCCAATGTGTTTCCCTGTACTGGAGCACTTGATCTCTAATGAGGAACAAAAAAACAAACAAAAAAAATTAAGTGTTGCTTAATTTGTGCCAGCAAGACACTAGGAGGGTAAAACAAGCTTTTAGATCAGTCAAAAACAAACTCTGTACTAGGCCATTTGCTTTCAAAACCTCGTTAGTATATTCATATGAAAATACATCATCCCCTGGTCTAATGATTTAGCTAGAAACAGTAACTACATAAGCACTGGTGACAAATGTTTACGTCACCCACCAAAAGGTGCCCCTAAATCCCCAGGCACAGGAGCTCTACTTTAAACCGCAAGGCTCTGTTCACATGAACACAGCTATTTTGCAAACCAGTTTTTGGTGAGAGATTTTAAAAACACTCTGGTGTAAACATATAGATTAGATACAGGAAGAACATGTATAATATACCATTTTACACCAGAATTTCTTTCTTTGCTACAGTCAAGCAGGTATTTGTGGGCAAGTAAATATTATTTATATAGCACCTTTTACAGATAAGAAAAATAAAAAACAAAGTGTTTCACAAACGCAAAGCATTAAAATAAAAACATTTGACACAATTTAATTAAAGCACAGCTAAAAAACACAAAAACAAATGTAATATAATACAGATCATCAACGTAAAAAAATAGATTTACAAAAATCCAAAGAAAAGCACATGTGAATAAGCATGACTTTAGCTTCTTTTTAAATTAGACCAGACTGGGGTGGAGGAATGTTATTTATATTTTTGTAGTATTTGTTCTGATAATAAAAGTGACAGCAAAACATATTTACAAATTCTTTGCAGCCTTTTTCAGGTAAATGTATGGTTGTGACTGCATGTAAAAAAAAACATACCTATTTTTAAATAGCCATCTTCAGGACACTAGTTACGCAAGTGTAATTCATTGATATTTATTGATTCTTTCATGAAACGGTCAAGAAATTAATAAAAACAACAATTGAAACAATGTTTAATTTTACAGGTCAGATAATGATATATGTAACATAATTTACAGTAATTATCTTTAATTTATCTATAAATCAAAGTCATGATAAGAAATTTCCAACAATAACAATAAATTATAAATGCTGATTTTGGTTTGAGAACCTGTGGACTTGAGTTGGAGTAGAGTGCATGGCTTTAGAAATTGAAAAATAATATATCAAATCTGTTTTTGTTAACATTTAAATGAAAGCTAAAGATGGTATTGTATGAGAGGAAAGGTTAAACAAAGCCCCAAGAGCAACTTAAGCAATAAAGCAGTGTTTCCCATGCCTGGTCCTCAAGGTACACACACAGCTATGCATGTTTAGGATGCTTCCCTGCTTTAACACCCCTGCTTCAGATGATTGCAGTTCAGCAGAAGCCTGTTTATAAGTCATCAATTGAAATCAGGTTTGCTGAAGCAGGGAAACATCTAAAACATGGAGGCCAACATGCCTTTAGGATCAGGGTTGAAAAACACTGCAATAAGGTATCAGGGTAAAATTCATGTTCAAGGCAATTCACTGTTCTTCAAGGACAATTTGTTTTTTTTCCCCCAAACTCAATGAATAATCGTTTACATAATCTAAATTTCAACAATCAACCACTATAACTACCAGCACATTTTTCTTCCCCATAATCTGGTGCAGATTGTTCCAAAAAGGGAGGAAGAAAATAAAATCGGGAGTAGTGTAGCCAAGGTGTTTGACAGTCAAATAAGGGGGAATGACTGGGAAGAAGGCAAAAAACAAATAAATATACAATACTTCTATAAATAGCATAGAAGATTAAATTACTAGAAACAATAATAGAAAAACAACTAAAATGACTGTTGAATGTCTCAAAATGAAGTGTAACAACAAAACTCTCCATGTTCAGCTATCACAAGCCTTTTCTTGATCATCCAGTTAAATCAATTTATTTCAGTAACTATAAAAGTTTTTAAACATGTCACTATGACAATGACAGGCTAAAAATCCGAGAATATGATTCTATTCAAGATTGAGTTTAAAGAGGGCATAAAAGTCCTTAAAAACTGGATAAGGTAACTAAAATTACTTGAAATCTTACCACCTAAACTAAATATTGAAGTTTTATTTTTCAAGAGTCTGTGAAAACTATGTTGTTGCAAAATGACAAAAATTTAAAAATTTCGTGATTTGGTGAAATTTTATTAAAATACAACAGTTCATATACACAAAGCAGCTATGGTCTGATGCTATTGTAGATATGCAATTGCTCATTTCTATTGAACACTCAAGGCACAAGGTAAAAGTGGAGAGCATAATTCTTACAGTCAAATTCAATCAGCAGAAACATTGTAGCTTTTCCACCTTTACTCTGCCATTAACAGAACCCTATTGTTACATCCTTGGCACATATGTTTGTTGCGGTGGTCATTTTCCAAAATAATAAAAAAGGGAAAGCTGCTTTGTTGCAGTAATGTGTCCTTTGTGATGGTTGGCCCACTTTCCTGCTTGCTTTCCTTGTGTAAGTACACAAACATAAAACATAATTTCCCGCTTCAATTTTGGACTTTTATTCAGCTGGGATTTGGCGGCAGACAACATCACAGACGCAAAAAGCCGAGTGGAGCAGTGACAAACTGCAGCCTTTCCTCTGATCCTCTGAGAGAGAGAGAGATGAAAATAGAGTTTGCTGTGTTACAGAGAACAAGGTTTGATCACTGACCTCTATACTTACAACAGAAGACAAATAGCCATGATTAATGAGCAGCATTTATCTTATAGGTTAAGAAAAGAACAATGTGAACTGTGTTTGGCCGTGCTGCTCTGATAGATCTGCCTGTTGTATATTTAAACTCCTGTCCTGTTAGCTTTCTCCTCACCTCTGATGGAGGAAGTCCTGTGAGTGCAGATCCTATATTTTTCACTAGAGGGCAGCCTGCCTAAACTCATCTGATACTCTGACCTTATTGACATATCTGGTCGATTAATGTTTTAAGAGTTTGGCATTATTTATCCAACTATCCAGCAAGGATTAACTACATAACTACATTCACTGCATAAACATTATATATTTAACTATTATTAAAGCGCACACATAAATTATTAAATCTGAGCTCATTTTATGAAATTAATTTTTCATAAAAGTACTTAAAGATATTTCACTTCACTTTCACTTTCACTTGAACACACCTCACCTCATATAGCCTTACTTTATATTTAAAGACATCAGTTAACATTACAAAAATATTATCGTTGTACATCTAGTTGCACAATTGAAATAAGTATTCTCAGCAGCAACAACATTAACAGTCTCCATCTTAAAAGGTTCTGGTCTACTTTATGCCCAATGGGAAATCTTGAGTAGCCCCTTGGATGAGTCGCTTTTATGCTGAACTTGTGCTCCCCTTTGTCTCACACACACCCATAAAACACAAACTTCCCGAAAAATCCTACTTTACAAAAACCTCTCGAACTTACTCTAAATATTAAGAAGTAAAAGTTCAATTGTTTGACATTAAATCTTGTTTGTTACACAAATAATTGAACAGATAGATCCAATACAGACATACTTAGAGAGATAAATAACAGGAGATCTCAACACCCATAGTAGACATACATTTCAAGAAAGGCATGAAGAAAAACAAATTTTTCTTTAGAAACAAAGAGTTTCAGAAATCACCACCTGATTTACAGAATCTGAAATCAGTGTCAGATACCTCAGCGCATGTTTCCATCAAGCCTATATAAGCTTATCTAATCCTAGTTCTTAATGCCAAAAAAAGGGCATTAACATGTTTTTTTTTTCTTTTTTACAAATACGGTAAATAAATCTCAAGATCAGGTAAGAGCCATCTAGATATTTCAGATTTTCAGTTTATACAATCCAAACCAGTTTCAGTTAAGCTGTACCTGCCTGTTTTCTTATGGTGTTTACACTGTTCACAACCAGTCTTTGGTTTTGACATGCAAAAAAAGCAATTATTGTTCTCCTCGATCTGTGGTCTGTGTTTCTGCAATGAACCTAAAGCAAAATGATCCTGATATCATGAAGCCCTAGTCAACACCTCAAGTCCATGTCCCTAGAGCTGTTCTGAGGCAGTTTTGTCCAACTGCAGTTTAAGCTCAAAAAAACGATTTCTGTGATTTATCTACAACAGGAAAAAGGATGAATGATGCATGTCCAAATAACATCTGTTTAAACATCAGGGTCCAATGTTTTCTCATTGCAAAAAGATTGTTCACATGGCAGGATAGGGTAGAACAGCTGAAGTATTAGCAGACAAAAAAATGCACTTTAATAGAGTTATTAGTTTTTTATTTTATCTTTCCTCATGGAATATGTTGGAGTTCAAATGTAAAAATGTTCAATGACACTAAAATTAGCTTTAAGCATTCTGTCAGGTTTTAACTACAAACAATTTGTGTTAAATTAATCTTATGTGATAGACCCATACAAAGTAGTGAGAGATCCTGAAGTGGAAGAAAGGTGATATGAGGTTTTTAAATTTTCTAACAAATAAAAACCTGAACAGTGTGGTTACTTTCCTTTACCCTGATACTCCTAAATAAAATCTAATGCAATCAAGTGCCTTCAGAAGTCATTAAGTTGATAAATAGAGTTCACCTGTGTGTAATTTAATCTCATTAGAAATGTGCCTGTCCTGTGAAGGTCTCAGGTTTGTGAGAAAACTTTAATGAACAGTTTCATGAAGATTAAAAAATACAGCAGACAGGCTGTACATAAATTTGAGTTTAGAAAGTTTAGAAGATGAAATTAAAATGATTATTTTTGACCTAGATAAAAAACATTGAAAGCTAACATGGCACACCACCCTCAACACACAATAGAAAAATGTATTGAAGGTTCCACTAATATTTTAAATGTTTTTATTATTTAGTTACGTGAATTGCTACAGTAAAATGATCTGTAAACAAACTTCTTCACTTTCTTTTATTGAACACTTCTTTCTATTCACTCATGTGACATTCCTCTAAGATTCAGAGTTGTCTTTCTGGAAGGTCAGATTAGCTGACATGACATCTGGAAGTTGCAGCAGCAATGAGGTAAACTTAACCCTGCAACCAACCTCAAGAGCAGCAGCTGTAGCTCCGCGACAGCTGCACATGATCAGCATTTACTAAGAAAATCACTAAAATTATGTATTTGCATGTTTATTGACAACACATGAATAGTTATTTTTGTAGTGTTTTGCTGTGACGTGGACAGCTGTAGCACAAGTTGACCACACAGATGAAAACCAGAGAGTTGAGGATAATAAAGAAATCAGAAACAAAAGCAGCATACTTTTTTTCTTTTCAGTGCTTAAATCGCTGCCGGAGCCAAAAGCTGTGTCCAGTCTTTTGTCTCTTTCACACTGCCTCTGCTGTTGTAACAATTTGTCTGTCTGGAGGACGTGGATCATCTCTATTCATTTCCCACTCTTTGTCTCCTCTCTCATTATTTTCAACCTCCCTGTCTTTTAAGCCTTTCATCGTAATTTCAAACACATTTCTTCGCACAGAGAGCTTTGTCTTGGGAGAAGAAAAACTGCATGGTAATGCTGCCGCAGCACAGGCACGGGGGCAGCTACACCAGAAGTATATTCAAACTTTGATAAAGTACGAGGAAGCTGCTGCTGTAGAACCAAACATCGGCCACAAAAACTGAAAGGTTATAATCTTATCTGAAGAAAAAATCTAACACTCTTAAAATATATAATATGCATAAAATCGTCATTTCCAAATGTTGATTTTGTAAACACGAAAACAACAATCCTCTCTGTATTTGATTGCACATGTGCACACAGTGAATGCTCACATTTTAGTGTGCTGATGAATCTATGTCCTTTTACCACGAAACAATGCATGTTGTTGGAAACGGGGCTGAAACAAATGGTGTTTTGTGCAACATTGAGACCGTCCTAGTCGGAAATTATTTTGAACTGAGGAAGTCAGAGGGAATTCTATGGTAACTTCCCATGCAGTGTTTAATTATTTTCTAAAGGAATCAGTTGTGGATATCCAGATAATTCAAAGACATGATTAAAGGTTGGGGTAGAAGAAACCGAAAACATTTACATAAAATTGAGAGGGAAAGAGGGAAATAAAAGATAAAAGTTGGTTGATTTGAAAGAAAAGCACCTAAAAAAGGGGCTGTTCTTTAGAAGCTGATTTACCAAAATGATCAACACTTGAAAAAAAGTTTCTATCTATATATTTCTGTTTATTTTTAAAGTTGTCTGTCAGAAAAGTTTGAAACATACAGGAAAAAGAAAACAACCCTGCATTTTTGCACTTGTTTGAGGTCAACGTACAATACTTTAGAAGATGTGAAGCTGTATCTGTGTTCCCTGTGTAATCTGCTCCAGAGCAGATTCGGTATCTAGAATAGGTCAACATGGTGATAGCCTAAAGTAAGAAGCCAACCAGCCTCAGGATTAGAGATGAACCAATCAAAATTTTGTATACAACTTTGCATCTCACATTGGCACTCTCACTCTCTTGCAGCCTAAATAACCCAGACATTTCTCAACATGTATGGTTTTCAGTCACAGCTCTGCTCTTACTCCTACTCAATTATAAACACGCACAGATACTAAAAATTAACTCTTCTTTCACGTTGCACACCGAAAAAGTGTTACCATCAGTGTGACCTAGTAGGTTTCACTGTAGCACATTGACTAAAAGGAATGGATCTGTATTGTTTCAGGTTGGCCAGTCAGCTGAAGATCGTCTGAGCAGCCAATTTTTGCATCCTCTCTATTCATGACACTGAATATACTGACCGGAACCTGAAGTTAGCGCAACAAGTCGCTAATCCTGCCCTAGATTTATAGAACCACTTCAAACAGTCTTTAACATAGTTAGGATTGATCTCTCAAGGCCCAAACAAACATCGCTCAGGACTTGTCAAGTCACAATGGGTGAAAAAAAATCTCCATTACAGCATCTTCATGTCTATATGATACAAAATACCAAACATAATCTGTTGCTGCAGATCACATCTGAAAGGTATATTAGAGATATCAGATCAGAGATAAAATCATGGTGTGAAGTAAAATTTCTAAGTTAAACTTAAATGATTCAAACTTTGCAAACAATTTTAGATTTTAACTACAAAAGATAAAGAGATATGGTCATTTCTGTAGGTTGGGACAAATAAGAGGTGACTGCAAAAAAAACAAAAAAAAAACAGTGATCAAATAGTTGGGGCATATTCATTTCAATTCATTCAACACATTCCCTTTTTAAAAAGGCCTAAATTTGTTGTCAGTGGGACAATAAACAAGACAACATACTTCACAATAAGAAATCACTTTACTATACCCTGAGAGAGAATAAAAGGAGAATGTCCATTATGATGCAAATGTAAACAAAAAACAAACAAGAGTTGAAAGGACAAGAGATGAGGAGACTTCAGAATTCCCCAAAAGAAATGCTCCTGTTTGTCCTTGTATAAACTTAGGCCTAGTTTATGTATATCTGTCAGTGAAGATGCGGAGACACGCAGCGCCATCATCGGTCGACGCAAGGACTCTGACAGGCACACAAGGAAGGACAGAGTAGAGACCAATTTTTTAACTATCAGTCAAAAGCAACGGAGAGCGCACGTGATTGGCCAGCCCAACATCAGCCTAAGATCATTTCACCAGAACAGTGCTCTATAGTCGATTTAATTGGTAGTCAATGCAGCTCTTGGCCACTAGATGCTTTATATTGCAAGGTCAGTTTATCTAATATGGTCATTTGACGATTTTAAACACCAGGAGGTGTAGAGAACAACAAAACAGACTGCGGTGTTTGTTTGTTTACATGCATTTCTAGAGCATTCAATGAGCTGCACTTCTAATAAAAAGCTTTCCAGCTCAATCAAAACATGCTCTTTGTCGGCCATTGCTCCTTGAGTGAATGTGCGGTTACAAGATTGAGTAAATGAACTTTCGTCAAACAAAGCCGTCACTGCAATGGTAGGCGGATCAGCCACAAAAGGTCTACACCCCCTGCTGTCCTGGCAGGGAATTGCTTTGCAACACTGACACCAACAGAGAAGTATGAAAGGAAAACATCTCCTTCAATAGGTGTGAGTGCAAACTTGCTGACGGAGAAGTATAAACGAGGCTTAAACAGAATGGAGGCAGTTCCTTTACCACACTATCTCTGTTACACACAGTTGATGTGCTGGTGTGTGATTTTGTTTTGCTCAGTGGCAAAGGTCAGCATAATCACATTTATGTGACAGCCTGCGTTCACACCCACAGGGTACATTCATAAATATATATATATATATGTGTGTGTGTGTGAGTGTGTGTGTAGGTAATGCAGACTGACATGAAGACTGACATAGATGCTGAGCTCTGCTGCATTGGGCCAAGCAGTCTAACCCAACATCAGGGATAAACTATAAATAGACCATCTGATCCACACCCAACAATCCGTTATCTTCCCTTTTCCTCTAGTTCTGTCTTTTCCTTCAGCTTCATATACACTTTATTACCACATTTGGGAATAAAGTCTGCATTTGTTAACTGATTCTGTCAGTTCCTGATGTCTGTTCCTCTCTTCAACAATTCCCACCACAATCAGCCTGCTTCTGTCTCCTGCATCTGCAAAATTTTGTTTTGTAGAAAGATAAAAGTCTAAAATGCAGGAGTAACAAATAGGCCACAACAATCTTCCTCCTTCTCTTTTAAGATTTATGTGGGGTAGGAGAAAGGGGGAGATAGGCTAGTTAGAGGAGGGAGACGGGGGGAGCTGGAGTTATGTAAGTGAGGCTAATCCCCTCCCAACCCTGCATGGTTAATGAGACAGGATGACACTGGCCTCATTTCATCTGTTCATCCCTGCATCTGCCGCTGCTGCTGCCCTTCCAAACCACTCGGTCTGCACCTTAATCTTTGCGTTTGATCTTTTACAGCAGACAAGCTCAATAGTTTAAATTCTGCACACTAGTAATTCCTGGTATGATGGCAATGGGTACAGCAGATCGGCCATTATATAAGTCATAGTTTAATTGTGAAGCAGCTTCTAGAGAAATCTCAGCTGTCTTCTTACTCAAATCAACGTTGGGTTTTCCAAAGCCCCGTTGCACAACACATGCCAACAGGAAAATTAAATAAGTAAACAAAGTAATGCTTACTTTTTTAACAGTCCGGTTATAAAAAGAAACTTTACTGATGGTGACTTTGAATATTTGAAATATACTTGAATAAAACCCCTGATATTTACATTTAAAAACAAAGTTTGAACTCATTTTCAGATCAGAATTTCATACTTTTCCAAACTCAAATTCCCAGAGTTCACCTTCCTTGTAAAACATTAATAAAGTATGAATTAAAAAAAGACATTTATGGTAGATCATTCTACAGTGTTTAGGCTTCAAATGTGGAAAAATGACTGACTGACAGACTGGACGGACAGACGGATGGACGGACAGAACATTTAGAAAGATCAAATATCCCATAAAGTCTGTAAATAAAACAAAAAATATTTTTCCATATTCTACTTTTTCTCCTCATCCAGAGCTGGAGAAAACTCCAGTTCTATCATTTTCCGGGGTTGAGCAGTCTGCAAAGGAACCCTGCATAAAGTTGAAGCAGCAATAATTATTCATTAAACCACCTAAATCAATCATTATCAAACATTTTAAAAAGATTATCTCTCAAATATATTAATGCAAAGGTTAGAGGACATGAAGACCTTAACATCTTGCACACAAATTACCCCATGTCACTTGGAGTAAAGTGCCAACAAACTGATTTTTCTTTCTTTTGGATTAGTAGTTTATATTTTCTCTTACTGGCTTTCCATTACAGCCAATTTCAGCAGACTTTTGTCTTGAGGATTCACCAGGATGTTAAAGGTGCAATATGTAAGATTAACATTGTGTGGTCAAATTTGAGAGCTGCCGTCTATATAGAAAAACTAAAGAGTCCGCTCTCAGCTGAATCAAATTTTGAATGTCGAATTTCACAGTGTTTGTGTTAAAGACTTGGCAACCTTGTGGGCTCACATGTGATTGGCTCTGAAATCAGGAAGTATGAAGGCGGGACAGATATGGTAAACAATGACTACTTCCCTCTGTGGCCTTTTTAAACTCATAAAAACCACCCAGCCGACTGAGAAGGAAATCTGTTTCAATGTGACCTTCCTACCAACATGATTGAGACATTACACTGTGGTGTGATTTTTTTCCACTGTAAACAAATTGCATCTTTGAAGATTATTTTCTGTAAATCACTGATCAAAAATTATAGGTCGCAAAAACTCTGAGAGTGATTAACAGCTTATTTTAAATTTGGAGGTTTAAAACCAAGGCTTGCTCCACTCCGTGGAATTTAGAGCTACAAATTTGACCTTTATGAAGCCCAGACATGTTATTCTGCAGGGCTATGCTTAATGTTTGGTCAAAAATCTATGTGACAAGAATACCATATCAGTTTGAAATTTAAATCATGTTTTAAAGAGGAGTGGACATAGAGTTTGTGATCAATTGCAGGTAAATGATTTAAGAAAATCATTTAACTGCAATTCCACACCTATGCCGATGATGCACAACTAGCCTTTATTTATCCATAAATCCTGATGAATCCAGTCAGTTAGGTAGATCACAGGCAAGTCTGGAAGACATAAAAACATGGATGACTCTAAACATTTTCCTCTTAAATTCTGACAAGACAGAAGCTGCCGTTGTTGGACCAGAAGCTCTAAAAAAGAAACTGCTTAGTCACTCACTTCATCTGGATAGTATTAAATTGGCCTTCAGTAATAACGTAAAGAACCTTGGTGATATTTTTGACCAAGACAAGACATTCAAATCTCTCAGTGTTTTTCTCTCCATAGAAGGTACATCTGTTCTGGTATCCTGCTTAGCTACAATGCAGTGTGGACGGGGGGCATCGACTGGGATGATGGACTCAGCGGCTGAACATCCCCCGTTTCCTGTTATCAACTTTTTGCTTAGTTTAATATAGAAAGTACTCTTATATCAGATATTCTGTTCTTTCTGTGTCTCTGCTCTGTCTTCTTAAACCCCCAGATGGTCGTGGCAGATGGCCGCTCGTACTGAGCTAGGTTCTGCTGGAGGTTTCTTCCTGTTAAAGGGGATTTTTTTTCCTCTCCACTGTCGCTACATGCTTGCTCAGTATGAAGGATTGCTGAGGGATTGCTGTGGTTAGAAGTCTGTTTCAATGTGACCCAAGCTCATGTCTATGACTCGATGCAATCTGCTGGGATTTCTTAAACAGAAGACTAACTAAAACTTTAAACTAATAGGAATGTTTCTATGATTGTACTGAAATGACTTTTCTTGTAAAGTGCCTTGATATGGCATCTGTTGTGAATTGGCGCTATACAAAGAAACTGAATTGAATGGAAAATGTTTTAATAAATTTATATGCAGCATTAATTAAACAGATATTTCACATTTAGAGGATATAAATTATATTTACATGTTAGACGAATGTCAATATTTATTTGAAGAATGTGTACCACAGTAGAGGCTGCAGAAAATACCACTACACCAAAAATTTAAGTAAACCTTTCTTGAAGTCATTAGGTCATAGAACTCCATATATTGAAATTATGACAATTAAGATTACTCTAATATAGTTGTTTTTGACCGTCTTTTTTGGACAAAGGGAGATGTTTCTAACTTTTTTTTTTGTCGGCTTCTAATTTAATTTTCCAGAGTTTTGAGGAGGGACACAGACACCTACCTAACTGCAATAACTGGAGATGCTCCAAACGAGGGTGATGTTAATCCTTACTAACAATCTGTGTTGCTCTCTCATATAGGTTTACAAAACAATAGCTGTTTGCTGTCATTTTAATGTGCAGTGTTTTGTTTATAAAGCTTTAAAGAGAAAGATAATACACTGCAGAGCAATGCTGCTCTCCGTCTTACCAAGGTTTCATCACCACTAAGGGAGTTAGGAGTTATTTATGCCTTTGCTTGCTTACATTTGGCCACAACAAAGGCCCCCATTTTACAAAACTATCTAACATTTAATTATTCCTTTTGTGTTTATATTGAATGTCCCAATGCTTGTAAAATCCAACGTGCTCTGGGGGCAATCGCCATGCACGAGAACAGAAACAGGGAGTGTAAACCAGATGATAGTTTTCCCTTGCATGTGTAACAAGCACAGCAAACAATTATCTTTTAAACTGTAAAAACAGAAGAATTTAAGTAAAGGCACAGTAGTTACACCCAATCTCAACCAGACACAGGTCTGTTGAGAAATCAGCTTGTTTTAAGCTTTACCAGTCTTGACCAGTGAGCCAGTCGCTTAATATTCAATATTTTCCTCGACAGTAAACACACCATACCTACCTAACACTTTGTCATAACAACACTCTTTGGTGTGGAAGCTGTTACTGGCTAACACAGACTTAAGTGCAAACCTGTTTTACTGCAACTTCTTTCTTAACCAGAGTGTCACATCACCTCTGTTCCTGATAGAAATAATTAATGACTGCTCTGGCAGAAAGCCTAGGAAGAATAATTTGAATACTAATAATTGTAGTTCTTAAAGAAATCAGAATATACCAAAATTGGTACTTCACTTTGGTATTTACTTTTGACAACCTTTTGTGGAGTATAGAGGCTCCAATAAAAAAAAATACATAATTTGAAGTAATATGCTGTGTTTTGAAAAACACAAAAAAAAGCCCCGTCTATGTACAGCAAGACCATCCCTGCCACTCAGATCACCCCTCCCTCCCGTTCAGACAGGACGCTCCACTAAACTTTGACCCACTTCTGTCTTCAACATTCTGGGCCCCAAGCAGGCAGGTGGGAGGGGGACGCTGAGACCCCAAACAGACAGAACTCCATGCTAATCATGGCAGTTAACAACAATGACAATAATCCTGTGAATATCAAAGGTTTGCTTCTTGCAGAAGAAAGCTGAAGGAGGCTTGAAGCAGTGTGTGAGTTAAAGACAGAAATGCTGGACTGTTTGTTTCAGATTCTGCTTTTAATATTCAGCTGAGGACACACAAACACATCCTGTATGTCTCATGCTGAGCACTTTATTTCACTTTCCTGCTGATTCACTGAATACAAACCCTGTTCTTTTCTTGTTCTTCTTCTAGTCCCGTCTGTCATTTCCAAGAATGAGCAGAAGGACACAATCTTCTGGAACCAATTTTCAGCAGGACAATGCAGAACAAAGCAAACAGCACTTTCAAGGTTGAGCTCTGTAAGTCTGAGCCGCGCTGAGCTGACGACGACAAAAAGCGTTACTTCATACAGTTAAAATCTGCCGAATGTTTTCATAAGCAGAACAAATTCCAGACCAGCTGGAAGACAGAGAAGACATGAGAACCAGTTCGGTCCAGAGAGAGATGCGGGGCATTAAGTTACCAAGACCTGGGACGGCATCCCAGAGGTTCGCTGAAGATTTCTGGGAATGTGGACCGTCCAACATGTGTGTGAGAAAAGGGATTGCAGTCCCGGATGATGAGCCGAGACATCTGTCACTGATTAAAAAGGAGGGATTGACCCCATAATCACACCAAAGCGATACAGCCTACAAAGATACACTGAGGTCAGGATGTAAACTCTTTCTATGGTCAATGCTACCCACGTGTACCTCGAACGCCCCCCCCCCCCACTTCCTTATAAACATTCATGCACCACAGATCCCTTTTTCTTGAAGCAACACTACTACAGTTTACCCAAGCTTGTCAGCGTACACAGTAAGGAGGTGGATGGGGGGAGCTGCATGTTATATATTCTGCAGAGGGGTCAGCTGGCAGATGCATCCTCCAAGCTGGTTTCACTCTGATGAGCAAAAATACACTCACACTCACCCACACACTCAAAAGAAGATGCTGGCCAAAAGAGGAGAGGAAATCCTACCTGAATATCAAATACCATCCTAAACAACAGGGTGTCAACCCATCTTAGGAGCTTTAATACTCTCTGATTAAGATCCTCTGA